>NW_027019306.1:5185772-5557801 GCF_013076305.1 Rhopilema esculentum
AGAGAGAGAGAGAGAGAGAGAGAGAGAGAGAGAGAGAGAGAGAGAGAGAGAGAGAGAGAGAGAGAGAGAGAGAGAGAGAGAGAGAGAGAGAGAGAGAGAGAGAGAGAGAGCGAGAGAGAGAGAGAGAGAGAGAGAGAGAGAGAGAGAGAGAGAGAGAGAGAGAGAGAGAGAGAGAGAGAGAGAGAGAGAGAGAGAGAGAGAGAAAGAGAGAGAGAGAGAGAGAGAGAGAGAGAGAGAGAGAGAGAGAGAGAGAGAGAGAGAGAGAGAGAGAGAGAGAGAGAGAGAGAGAGAGAGAGAGAGAGAGGAGAGAGAGAGAGAGAGAGAGAGAGAGAGAGAGAGAGAGAGAGAGAGAGACAGAGAGAGAGAGACAGAGAGAGAGAGACAGAGAGAGAGAGAGAGAGAGAGAGAGAGAGAGAGAGAGCGAGAGCGAGAGAGAGAAGGTTTGGCCACGAAAATGAAGAGACTTGTAACACGCAGTAACGGGTCTTTTCCTCGTTAAACGAAAATTTGGTCTTAGCCTGTTAAAGACAATCTGTTTAAAGTAGTGATAAATCTTTTATGGTTGAAAGGGCCATTTTCTCTCCGTGACACCATGTCTTCTCATTGAACCCTACCTCATTACAACGAAAGGGGTAGATAATTACCTGCTCCAATAGTAAAGACTCGTTCAAAGTCAGCCGCTATTGCCATTTGCTTATAAAGCTGTGGAGACTGGGCGAGGTAGGCGTTATCTAAAAAGGATGAGTTAACTATTAGCAACAACAAGAGAATGCCTGAAATATACCTAATCGTGATGATAAAACATGTAGAAATCAAAACCAAGTAAACAGAAATACTTTCTTCTTTCCAAATAAAATGAGCTTGGAGCAATGTCTTGAAAAATATTAAACAGAGAGTTCTCTGAGTGTAATAAAAAATTGAGCAAATCACTATTGGATATTCACAAAAATAGAAGAATGCAATCAAAGTGGTGAGATGCATTTAGAATTGACTCAAGTGATTATCAACTACCATACAATTCCTTCTGGTAGACACCTCAAAAAAGCACTTACTACTTTTTTATGATCGAAACTTTGTACAAGTAACCTACAGACACTGGATACATCCTTACAACCGACATTCATTAGTCTCCCAGACTTTTCAGTTATAAAGTTAAACAATATTTACCAAACGTAGATGTCTAAACAAAAACACACTTGGAAAAAATGTCAACGTGGAGGGAAAACCGTTCTCTAATACATCAAGATGTGGCCAAATATTGCGTTGTGTGATATGTGAAGACGTTAAGAAATTCTCTACTTACTCTTGAAATAGGACACAGTGAAAACATTCGCACCACCTTCGCTAGCAGCTGCAAAAATCAATTAAAGCAAAATTTACACGATTTAGAACATTAAAAAACTAAACTGGAGTAACAAAAAAATTGCTTTAGTGTATAGCATATGAAAAAATTGCTCAAAACTAAGAGTTGAATTTTAGAAGAGCACCGCTCAACACACCCAAGCGTGTACAGCTATTATACGGCACTGAGCACTATTAAACAGCCCTGTAACTAGCAATCTTCATAATTTATTTTTTCAAACTAACAACGTTAACCAATGCTAGTAACTTGCGATCGCCCTAACCCAGCGGTAATTTTTTCGAATGGATATTTGGCATAAAAATTCCCCTATAATATTCTTTAATTGCAGTATTTCTTGATAACGTTAAAATATTACTCTGTAACAAATGAACTATAACTCATGTATACAGGTTCGCACAAGAAAAAGCATTGAGTCGAACTTTTTAAAAAAATTTGCATATCATCATGAGACATTTTCAATGTAGACAAGAAAAAGCAAGAGGCACACCTGAAATTATCTTTGGAGTGTGAATTTCCACGAAATTCTGGCTTCCAAGATACTCTCTAAAGAGCAGGCAAACAGCACCCTGCAGTCTGTATAAGGCTTGGTTTGTGATTGTCTACAAAAAGAGGATTGAGTCGAGCTGATTTGCCATTGGCTTGTTTAAGAATTAACCAAAAACCTACTAAAATACAAGACTTTGATTTGCTAAAAAGAAAAAAAAACTTTTTTTTGAACAACTGTAAAATGAACTTTTAATATGGAATAGCTAATCAACTGTACATGAAACGGAGGGCATCTACGATGCAGGCCTCGCCTATTGAGACAAAGAGCCTAAACATATGTCAGGAAGCATATAAATGTAATCCCAACATCTACCTTTCACCCTTACCACCATTCAAACTTGCAGTATAAGTGCATTTAAAGCAGAGACATACTAATTTTGGGGTAAGGGGGCACACAACCTGAACAATGTTTGTTCAAGGTTTCAGATGGCGATCCACTAAGATTGTCCTTGCAGCAAAAGGGACTATTCAAAGAATTTCTTTCCTGACAATTATATTTATAATCATGAAAAAGGAATTGTCACTTATTCACCTTGTTGTTAGTTTTATGCATTCGAAAGCAAGAAATTTTTCGCTTAAACCAAAGTTTTACATAAAAGGTAAATGCAGGTTGAAAACAAGCCCCGCTCTAATCCTTCAAATGTAAGATGAAGAAAAGAACTGAAATGATACTCACTCTTAAATCAATAATCCTGTTATCAAGCCTCGTGTCTTGGTTGACATGTGCCAAAGCCTAGATCAAGAAAATATCAATAACTTCAAAATATAAATATAGAACAAAAATTATAAACCAAGGAGTTCAACCTTGAAAAACCCAATGCAGAGGGCCTAACAGAAATGAGCAAATTAAACAAACCGAAAAGATGTAAGGATAGAGAGCCACCCTGTAAAAGTTGAGAATACCTCTCAATTTCCCTTCCCCTGTGTAATATTCAAACTAGAGGATAATAACTGTTCTCAACTTATTGGACTCATGAAGCATTATCAGTACTCTGATACCACATTGCCCAGCACTCAGGTTTAACTATTCTAAAAATCACTGGGGTAGTAAAAGGGATAACAAATAAGGACAAAAAACACAAAATTGCTGATAGTTTAAACGAAATGAAAACCACAAAATTAAAACCTCATCTGTTTCTGGCCTTGAAGCATCTTCTATCAGCAATGGCAATCTTGGACTTGCAGCACTTATCACAAAGATCTAAAAAAAATTATGTGAACTAAGTAATGATATTCAATTGCAGATTCTAGGTTGCCAAATATAACAGATAAACATATTAATGAAGTAGTATTTTGTGATGTCAACTATTAAACACACCTTTTCCACATGTACTTCTACGTCATCCTGTGAACAACTTTGGACTTTTGGATCAACAGATTTAATGACACCTTCAACATCAATGATTGACTCCTTTGTAATACTGTAAGGATAGCAATGAGTGAATAATAATTAGACTGAAAAAAAAATAACTTATAATCATAAATTCGGACTTTGGAAACCGCAGCTTGATGAAAAAATTAAAAATTAGTACCAAAACAAAGAAAAAAGACAACTTCTCTGGTATCAGACAATTCCTTGTTGTACAATTAAGTAGACAAGTTCATTATATTGAATTAACTTAGAGATTTTGACTCTAGCTAGAGTCATCTTCATTATATTATTACAGGCAAAAAACAACTCTAAATATAGAAAGGTTAAACAAAGGGGATTGTAAATCATGTGATAAAGTAGTAAGGTATTAGCTAGGGTCAAAACGTTTAATTTACTTTAATATAATGGACTTGTCTATTTAATTGTACAACAAGGAATTGTCTAATACCGGATTTGTCTATGTATCGGGTTGTCATAGCTGTAGCTAGAAGTTGTCAAATGTTCCAAACATTATGTCTTTTTTCTTTGTTGTAGTACTAATTACTAAGTTATAATAAGAGTTAACAATGGTCTTACATTTCATAACTGGAGTATTATGAGTTTTAGGGTCTGATAATGAATAATATTGTCACCAAACATCACATGGTATCATTCAGTTGTGTATTCAGGTTTGGAGTCTTCTTGTGAATTATATTAAAAGCTAAAAGAGCTTTTAAACCTGTGCCAAGTGCCATATTATTATTATACAAGATTGCATCGAACTAAGAACAACTGATAAGTAAGGCACTAAATAAAACATAGGACAACAGTTCAACCAATCTGTAAAGATTCCTTCATTTGAAATACGCTGTTGAGACCTGACAATAATGACTTAAAAAGGCCAATGCAAGGAACTTAAAAAATATCAAAAGTATTCCATCTTATTAAGCAAAGGCTATTAACAAGAATTGCAGTGCACAACCAACAGCAACTTATTTAAACCCATACTTAAATATTTATGTGTCATAATTTACCAATAGTATATAACTGTTTTAACTCAAGCCTCCTGGAAAGTTGAAAATACACCTGGCATAAAGCATTAAAGGCACTTACTTGGTGGCAAACTTTACCATCTGTTTGCTGATAGAATCACCAGCAGCCACAATTACTTGGATACTGTACTGTTGCTGTCTAAGCACAATAAAGCACTGCTTGCCTAAATAAAATAGAAGGTAATGCTGTAAAAATAAAAGAAATATGATCTATATACAGAAATCAGCAACATTTACTTCAGACCAGTAAGAAATTGCTTTTGGGTATAAAAGTGCATACATTTTAAAACTACCCCTAGTTGAAAAAATAACAGCAGAACCTCTAGTTAAATGATTTGTAGAGACATATAAACTTACATGGTTTACAAAGATTTCAGTAACAAAATGGAGATCTAAATGCACCTTACAAATCACTTTGTAATGGCAAGCAGTTTAACTTTTTTAATAATTTGAAGATGCAATGTTGTGGTAAACCAAAATCTATTACACAATTGAGGTATGCCCCAAGTTGTACAATATCAGCTATTTTTCTGATGAAATAAGAAAAAGAGCTTCCTGGTTATATTAATGCTAATATCTATATATATTATATATCATACTGTATTTTTGATGGCTTTGAGAGGGCCCTTTTTCAAGTGGGGGACACTTTTTCATGATAGGCACTTTATAAATGTTTCGCCATTTCACTCAGTTTGTCATCAAAAATTAATTCTTTGTGAGTCTAACAGGCTGAGCTTTTATTTCGAATATCATCCTTTGAAACTGAATACATATCATGATAGGATGTTTTCATCAATACCTGCTCCTCTGCTTGTGTGAAGTCTCCCTCTTACCAAGATCTTTTTACCAGCTTTATCAAGTGTAATTTCATTCACTCTTGTCCAAACACGGTCTAATATAAAAAGATTTTTTAAATGTCTACTAAGGAGGCTACAGTTCTTTGTTAGTCTGATAATTAAATATAAATTAAATAGTTTTTTGGAAAAAAAGATTCTTTAGTTAAATAGAAGGTTGGAATAAATCTAATAATCTTTATCATATAATTCAAGTTGAATTTTGGTATGTTGATGCACTTCCAAAGATGGAAAAAATTCATAGAGAAAATTAAATATAAAGAAGCAAAAATATGGTGCAATATGAATTGAGCCCTCACTGATCAAAATTTTTATGCAGATAGACCACAATCAAATAGAAACTTAAGTGCTATGAAAAGGAAACAAAGAGCTAAGCTATGCCATCTAAAACAAAAAAGACTGCATATGCTCTTCAAACACAATCAAATACCTGATTTCATTTGAGATTGAATCAAAGGAGCTAGGCCATAATTGTCTTTGGAGATGTCCTGCAAGGTTTTATATAGGATAATAGCATTGTTATATATGTAAAAAGCAATAGTATGACATATATTTCCAATGGCAGAACATGGAAAGCATGCTTGAGCAAACATTTGACCCATATGAACAAAGACAGCTAACATAAAAAGACCATTTTAACACATGAGTATATATATTATTACAAACCAATAACAAAAAGTAAAACATCATTCTATATGTTTTTATTCTCCATTTGGCTGCCATGTTGTGATGTTCAAGCCCTGTAAAATCCTAGCATACAAGTGTTATGAAATTCAAATTTCAGTTCTACATAGAACAAGTTTGGCTGTTGTAGTTCAATATTCATTTGAACATTCCAGGTTATTTTTGCATTTATAAGATTTCAAACAGTAGTGGAATTCAGAGTAGCAAACTGCTCTGGACATGTAAACATAATTTATAAAAAATAATAGGAATATGTAATAGTAGAAACATAAAAAGACATCTTACCTCACCGGCTGCTTGAGCTTCCTCTGCAGCCTGAAAAAATACTGAAGTTAATCACATCTTCATAAAAATTCTGATGTTTATATAGCTTTTGTCAGACATATAATGTCAGACATTCATGGGTTAAACTCGAGAAAAGTTCTGCTCCATACTTACATGCATGTGCATATAGATTAAACCTGTATGTTACACCATTGAAAATGTAAACAATATTGAGAGAGACTTTCATAAATTGGATGAAAACTAGAAGCAAAAAAGCTAATTGCCAAACGTGGATGCATAAAACTTGAACAGTAGGTGTTGTTCTCTACCAAAAAATAGAGGGAAAAGGTTTGCTCTATGATACATATGGTATTTCCTCAAGTATTTACTGAAATACTTTGAAGATATCCTTCATTAATTATCATATGTACCAGCTTAATGATATTTTTCTATTAATGATATATAATGATATGTACCATCCTAAAACTTATCATAAAGATTGTCTGCTTGATTTGGAACTAATATTACCCTAAAGTGTAAATGAAAGTCTTCAGCGTGACATATTCTCAGGGACAAGTCTCTATCATGTGCAATTTAACTTCCGGACAAAGTTTGTCAAGCTGAAATTCCTTTTACTTAGTGTCACTCGAAATATAAGCTATTACTTGTGGACATTGTCAGTATCTATAGAAATGGTAATTGCCTCAGAAATGGTATTAATAAAGAATGATATTATTCCATGTTACATGATAATACCTGTTTTGCTTGCTTCTCTGCTTTTACTTCTGCCTTCTTCTTCTCTTTTTCAAGTTTCTTCAAAGCATTTTTCGAGAGAGGTTTTCTAAAAAAGAAACAATATAATTTCAATCAAAACCAGAACCATACAAAGTTGAAGGCCAGCCTTTTATTTCACACAGGCAACCTCCCTTGCACTTGCCAATCCCCTCACCAAATGCTTGGGCTTTTGACCTCCCTTGGGGCAGGAAGAAGATTTAGGGAAAAGTTAGTTCCTAGTTTTATTTATGACTAACCTCAGTAATCAGGCCCTGCGGCACAGGGGTGGCCAGGGGGGCATGGTCTCCCCACCTTTTTGTGAAATAAAATATTAAAGTCAGCTCAAATTATTTTAGATAGATAAATCTGTAGATTACAACAAACAGATTAAGCCAAAGTCCATAGTTGTGAAGCAAAACTTTTGCCACCATTGGGGGTAGATAGGGTAAAAAGAAACTTTCCTTACACTGTTGGCCCCTCCAGTTTAGGATCAGTGGCACAGGCCCTGGTATTATAATTTGATCCAAAATATAGCTTCAAATACTGCTGATTCAGCAATTTCTTAATCATCCCTTTGTGCCAATCTCAAACAGTTTATGCTTCTTTGAAAAGGTATAATTTTGCTGATTTACACAGAACTATGAAGTTTGAGCATATAAGGGATACGGAATTCAAAAATAGATTCAAATCCAATATATCTTTAAAGCCTACACAACTCAAATCAAAAATGAAAACCCTTTTACAAATGCATCAACCTTTGGGAGCGATATTATCTACAGTGGCATAGCTAGCCAAATAGCAGTGGTCATGCCCTCCCCTCAAATTTGAAAAAATATGGGTGTGGCCAAATTCTGCCACGCTCAATTTTTTGAGTTGATGAGTTCCTTTTCGAACCTTTAATTTTAAGGCTTATAACCTATAAAAAATGTTTTTGATGAACCTTTGGAATGAGCTTTTCTTATTATATAGGAATCATCTTGTTACACCATGAAATGACTTTTGTATCTTATAGCTGTGACACTGTTTTGGTTTGTTGGTAATTTTTACAGACAGAGTTCTGACAATTTCGAAACAAAAGACATCAAAAACATTAGTTTAGTATAGTATGTAAACTTAGCTGAAACAAAAAATTGTGTTATTCTCCTAATTTCTTGCAATTTGCAGGCTGAAATACATTTGTAAAGTTTAGAGATAAGCTAAAATTTGTAAATGAAACAATAAATCACATGAAACTGAATGGGAGCTTTTTGGTCATCTTTTCCACAAATAGTCTTATTATCAATCTATTGAAGGTATTTTAAAGCCTTCATGATTAACTAACAACCCCAATAGAACTGATAGATGAATAAAACAAATGGGCAAATGAATATGCAATGTAAATATTGATATGAAATATAGGAAGCTAAAATAATGGATAGGCCTAGTTGCAAATTTTGTTTTGCAAATTTAGACTTAATAGAAAAATACCTTGCAAAATAAGTTAGCTTAACAAAAACATTGATCTATACTTGTGGTAAATATCCACATGATTGGATTGTCCTTACTAAATCTAGCAAACAAGGGTTTTGAAAGAAATAATTTGATCTTGTAAATTTTCAAATACATTAAAAACAAAAATAAATAAATAAAACTGTTTAATTAACAAGGTCAGTAACATAGTTGACTTGTCTCTGGTAATTTTATAACAGCTATAAGTAGTAAAAAGGTACTTTCAACTATAAGTGAAGTCAGTAGAGCTTTGAGTTTGACTTTAATTGTGTGTAAAAACAGTGTTATTGCATGTGATAATAAACAAAAAATTGAAGAATTACTTTAAGCAAGTTTTGGCATTCCCTATCCATTAACTACAACCTTATTGTCCTAATCATAATATGGTAACAATGCTCTTAAAGGGCTTAACAGTTTCTGAATATGCTGCTAAATGTCTGGAAAGTTTAAGCTCTCAAATCTGTTGGCTTGGAAAATAACACTGCTATCTCCTCCATCCATCTCCAGTGAACAGCACCAAGATTTGGCATTCATTAAATCAAGAAGATTCTCTGCAAATGTTCAACTCGTAACAATTGATTACTGAAAAGGCTGAGAGTTTGGTTTGGTTGCATAAAATGATCCTGCTCGCCTGATTTTATGTCCAAAAATGGCCTTTCGTGCCTCTCACTTCTCCACATAGTGCAACACCATTAAGGCTGAAAAACCCTGTCATTGCCATAAAATGTTCTGGAGATTAGCATGAGTCGTGGCTGCTTGGCAATAAGCTTTTGCTTGCATTTTACAAACAGAGAATTACCTCCTAGCTCGTGGATCTAGGCATAGCAGCGCCGCCATCGATGCCTCGCATTCGCGTTCACGAAATAACACAGGGCGGTTCTGATGATTATAATGATGGTCATGCCCTCCCGAAATGGCATGACTAGCCTTTGTTCTCTCCTGCGTCACTCCTATTGTTAGGCATGACCAAACATAGGGAACCAGCGTTATGGGCATGACTAAAACACAGGGTTTGGTCCTGCTCATAGTTATGGGCATGACTAAATTGGAAACCCTCTGTTTTAGTCATGCCCGACAATAGAAGAGCGCCTTCGGAGGGCTCCATATTCTTGCGTGGAACCATAGGGTTTCAAAGGCGAATGGCCTGAGCTATTTCATCATGAGAATAGGACTTTATTCTTACGAAAATATAATTTTTTGAAAAATGTTATCTCTGGAAATAGATGGTCATGCCCGGCATGACAAGCATGACCGCTAGCTACGCCACTGATTATCTAGCAAGTATTGCTAAGGTTCCTATCATAATCCTTTGACTTTTCATTGTTGATGTTTGTTCTAGTCTTATTTAACATACAGAGAAAACGGAGCCAGTGAGAGAGACAGTGTGTTGCTGTATAACTTTGATCTGAACTGAACTAACTGACTGACATACAAATTAACATACATATATACAGAAATCTAATTTCTGACTAAGGATGAGTTAGGATGATGTAATGATGATGGAATGGAGAAGGAAAAATCTAGACTTGGGAAGAAATCAGCATGACATAGATGAGTGAACAAGCCATGAATGACGTAAGTGGATGTCATGGTGATGGCATGATCAAGAAAGGAGTAGGAATATGGCCTATCTTACAATACTAACTTCACTATAACCCCCTAATATTTGTCAATTATCTATGTAATTGGAAATTCATGATAGATGGTGACATAAGGGCACATCTAAAAACTATATATATTCAATTTATTTATGGGAAGATCGGTAGTTATGGCGCACCTGACATTTTTGGGATAATATTGCGCACCCTCACTTGAGGTGCGGGGCTATTGGCGCGATCAGGATCTTGTAAAAATCGTCCATATTCTGCAAACTGGGTTGAAAGTATAACATTCTTTACGTTCAACCCTGATTAAAATTAAATCTAACTATATAAACAAATTAAATGAAACTAGCTTAAATATACATTGAATAGGCTGTGAACAAAAAACATGCAAAATTGTTGAAGGTTGTAAAACTTTATAATAGAATAGGACGAAAATACGATGTGATTTCGCAAAAACGTTTTTAAAAAAACAGCTTAAGGCTTACCCATTTTCATCTAAGGGCACATTACTGTCTTCATTTGTCGACATTTTGGCAAATTTCTGGAAGCCTATCCGCAGGCTAATGTTGAGGGCGGAGCTTATGCGGGGCTTTGCTATAGAATGCAACGAACCGTTCAGCCGACCCTCTGCAACGGGAATAGTTCGCAATTTACAGCAGGAATATCGTACACAGGTTTGAGCTCTTTGGAAAATATTCCTATGTAAAATTTCTCCCAGTTGAAAACACGCTCTTGTAAGTCGGTGCTGAGTTCCTAGCATGCAGAAAGGCTCGTCAGACTTTGCTAGAAGCTGTTCCCGTTCCAAGTTGAGGTCTAAAGCACGGGGACACGATCGCTTAGGCCGTAACCCCGTTATCGAAACAGCTTCATTTAAAGCAACCTCGTGTACAAAGTGGCTATCTTGAAAACATGGAATGTGGAATGTGGGAATGCTGGAATTTTGGAAGTGCTGGAATGTTGGAGTGTGTTTTCTAAAACCTAAATAACAACATGCCTACGAGTTTAGTTGTAAAAAGTTTTAGGTCAATAGTATAAGATCTCATTTTAGAGGAAGGTGCTACCTTCCAAGACCTAAATTTCAAGGTTTATGCAAACTTTTGCCAATAAACAGACTTAGCAATTTCAAACAACTTTATGTTGGTAGTTTAGTTTGTTGGTTGAATCAGTCTTTTGTATCTACTGTATTTTGCATACCCTAACTTGAAATAAAGGAACGAAAAAAATCACAATGATTCTTCCACATTAAAATCGATAACCTTATGACGATACAAACAACTGTTTTTACAATTTTTTGATTTGCATCACATAAACTTAAAGATCTCTAAATGTGTGAAATCAGTTAAATGTATTAAAAACTGGCTGAGATATGGCAACTTGGGCACAGGTAGGCTCTTTCCCCGTAAAATAACTGCAAATTTTATCTCTGCTCTAAACTGTGGCTGGAATTATGGGGTTTTGGGGGGCTCGCCCCCCCCCCCCAATTAGCGATGTCGCCGGAAAATTCGGACTTTCGTCGGATAATAGACAACTGTTTAAGTTGTCGAAATTACTCCAAGAAGTCGTTCGGAAAGGGATTTTAAGCTAATCTAAGGGCGTAATTGCCAAATTTTCTGCTTGCTTCGCTCGCAGGTGATCCGCATTTTCCCATTTTACCCCAGGGACCTCTTAACCTCTCTGTGCCCTTTTTTCAAAATTTGAACATAGCATAGCTGATAAAATATTAGCCAGTGCTAAAAAAATCAATCAAACTATATATGACCAAAATCAAAACTGCTTGTGAATTATATATTTAATTTCAATTCCGTAAAGATTAGCCGAAATTTCCCTCGGATTCTTCCGAATAAAAGTTATTTTCAAACATATTTTCCACTGACGAAAACAAGATAAAATGCATAAAATTAACGTAAGACTTGTCAAAAGTGTGATCGGTCGACCTCTTGTATCATCAATTGCCTTAGATGATATATCGATCTTGATTTTAAAGGTCATAAATGAATTGTTCTCTTGCTACTTTTAGGGTCCCATCAAATAAACATCTATTTTGATCCAAATGTGCAGTTTCTTTAAAATTAGGCATGATTCAAGATGTTATCTTGTCGGAAAATCGTAGGCCTGCCCCCCCCCCCCAAATGAAAGCCTGAATTTCAGCCACTGCCTCTAAATTTGATTAACCATGCTAAAAAAGCAGAAAACTGCAGTTAACTTTCAATTTAAAGGCACTGCGTCCCGTCAGTCAACGGTTGTTTATAATCGTGAAAAGATTGCGAATTTTGTAGTGCCTTCATTATTTTTAAACATACCTATCTAACTGACATTTTAGAGATAATTCGTGATGTTCTAATAAAAGAATATGGTACAATATCAAAAGTTCTAAAATTAAATTTTATGGCGTCACACTTCAAAACGCTATTATCGCTACATGCCAATCCTGGATGCTTCAAAAGTTTCCGAGGGGTGAATCCAGAGCAAATTTGAAGGAGGGGCAATTGATATTGGGGGCACTGAAAAATGTTCAAGAATTGATGACGACAGTACGCTGTAAACAACAATTTAAGACTCTTTCACCTGATTTTCATTCTTCAAAAGGGGCGCACAATTTCCAAAAGAGGGGCACCAAACCTACTTCAACTCTTTGAGGGAGGGGCAACTGCCCCTAGTTGCCCCCATTAAATCCGCTACTGGAAGTTTCGAAACTAGACAAAAGAAAATAACTTAATCACGCTTGTGTATTTAAGGGAACACAATGAGCAATTTCTTGAGTTAGTGGCAAGCAAAAATAACGGATAAAAGTCATTTATTTTTTTAAGTCTAGCAATGGGTAAATCTGAAGTATTTTTCGTCCATTTTAGAAAGAATTTTAAGCAAATAGAAGGTCAATTTCGAGAAATCGGTCGTTTAAAAGTGGAGGCATTGATCATATGATCATATCAGTTCACGGTTTTGCATGTTAGCCTGTGGCTATGGAAAAAACTCGTCTGTTTCTCCTAATTGGCAGTCAGCATGGGCTCCTACAATGGCTGAAAAGTGGGGGCCCAAGGGAAAATTTAACAGCCATAGCAAAAAATTTTGAAAAAGCTCTATTGCCACCAGGGCCGCCTTCGTCGGACGCTCTGGTCAGAACTTGTTGAAATTATGTGTATCAGAAACATGTGCCCGAGCCGATAAACAGGATCTCTCTGCTTTTGAAAGAAATAACCTAAATAAATACGGTATTTATTGGGGGTGAATTTGACTTGTTAAGTCAGTGCTGCACGGCCTGACCAACGCTGTAATAAAGCTGTGGTTTATTTTGGGGGCTTAGCAAGAAATTAACAGATACTTAAGAACATTTTGTACATTATATGCAATTCCATAAGAAGACAAGCCTTAAAATTGGCGAAAAGATAAGAACATGAATGAATCTGTTAATAGGTTTTTTCTTCCTTTCTTTCACAATTTCTTTGTTATGTTGTCAGATGTTCATCAATATAATACAAGGCTAATACAAGGTTTGTGAGAATGGTATCTTCTGAGACAGAAAAGTACCTTGTATCACGGTTCAAGGTCTGTCAGATATTCTGGTGCAAAATCTTGGAACAGCATTCCATTTCACACTAAACGATCCCCCTCTGTGATGATTTTCCATCGTCAAAAAAAATTACAGTTTTTCTCTACTAAACATTAGTAATATCTACCAAATATTAATTATCAGTCTATCAGCAAAACCAGCTCTTTGGATTATTTAACCTCTGATATTTGATCCAACAAATAATCTGAATAACACTATATGATCTTTTTATAGGGGGTGCTCTCTACTCGATTAGTTTATCTAATGAAAGAACCCCTTATTCCCCTCTATACAAATTTCTACCAATTTACTCTAATTATCGAAAGTAATTTTCAGTCTTTCATCTTTTGTAATCTTGTTACCTCTAACGTCTTTGTTATCTATTGTTGTTAAATGATTTTCGTAAAAAGTGGAATTTTAAAATGAAATGAAACTGAAACATATTAAGAAAAACCCAGGGCTGATAATTGGTGAACATGCATGTTCTCACTTTTGATTTGACCTGTAAAAATTCCCAAAAGTTATTCTTAGGCAATCTAAAAAACTGCACCTCAGAGTGGAGGCCACATTTTTTTACTGCGAGGGAGTCAAGCCCCTAGTGTTCAAATTGCACTCATAGTAAAAAACCTAGAACATCGTATAAACATGTTGCCATTCCCTCATAGTACTTCTATTTTAAATAGACGTCAAAATTTTATCATTGGTTCATAAAATTAACAATGACCCCGATTAGGGCAGGGCCGAGTCGAGAGCCAGCTCAAGCCCAGGAGTGATTCACAAAACTATTCTGTGACAACGACCTTCAGTCTCTTGCAGAATCAGGGAATGCCCTCTTTAGGTACAATTGTTGAAAAGATTCTGAAGGATTCTTAACAAATTTCAATCGTATTAATGGATCATGGACCCGGTTTTTCTGTGACAATTTTACAGGTATTGACTTCATACAAGTAGCTGAAAAAATACTTTTTCTGCGTTGTAAATAGATTTTTTAGCAATCTGAGAGTAACAAGGCATAACACGGTCCCGGCCATAAAAATCCCAAAAGTGCTTAAAACTTTACAAAATCACCTTGCTCTTGTTTTTTCAGCATGTCTAGCCCCCCAAAAAACTATTTAGCCCCCTCGATCGGTATTATGCTCCGTAATACGGGTGCATGCCTATCGTTTTAGAACATTTTCACCTAAAAATCCGACGAACTTGAAAAAAACTTCTTATTTTGCGGTATTCGATCTAAAACTCTAAAAGACAGAATGATTTTACTATAACCATATGGGACTTCCATACCTTGATTTGAGAAACAATTTGAAGCTTGGTATTTATGCATTGCAAGCTATGTGCTACCCAGTGGCAAAAACAATTACTTTTGTGATCATCAAAGAAATAAAAAACAGCTATTGGTATTCTTGTGTAAACACAAAATCTACTACGATCATATAAATGACGCTAAGACCATTCAGACAAGGATTCTTCAAAGATCGAGCTGAGGAGTATATGACGTAATAATTTAGCCCAATGCAAATAAGAAGCTTGATATTAGTAAGATTATCTTTCTTGATGAATCCGCAAAGGTGGTTCTCACAAGCACCCCCCACATCACCCCCCACATCGCCCCCCACATCGCCCCCCAAATCCCGAGTTGCAAATTGCAGACTGTATTCAAGCGGCAAAAAAGGAGATGCACATTCCCTGCTGGACCCGGAAGAGCTCGCCGGTGAATGGCCGCAGTTTTGCCACCGATTCAAATATTCAAATATGAAATGTCCACTACAAATTAATCTTAATTAGTTCTTTATGCCAAACTTGTCCCTTATTGAAAACCAGCTTGTACTTGTTGGAAGGCTTAAGGCACTGTGTCCCGTCAGTCAACCGTTCAGAGTTAACAACAGGCTTTGCAGCGCATTTATGATTGAGAAAACATTTAGCCTTACGTTGCTGATTGGGTACATAACAATAGGACTATTGTATAGTTCAACCAATGAGAAATTTAAATGACCAGCAAAATGTATCGGGACAAAGTACACAGTAATATGTAAAGACAAAGACTGGAATAGAAAAAGTTACTTTTGATTATAATCTTACCTGTTAGTCAACAATGTCTTGCTAGCACTACGTTTTAGACTATGATCTAAAGATAAAGAGTTGAGAACAATTATTATGGCAATGTCAATTATATATATATTTTTACATCTGGGGAAAGGAAGGCCCGTATTGACCATGCTGATACTGTCCGGGTCCCATGTTCATTGGTGGTCCACCTTGCTGCATCATGTTCATACCTGCTTGCATCATCGGATTGTTTTGGTTTGGGTAGGCTGGGGGTTGCATACCCTGTGACATCATACCCATTTGTTGATTCTGAAAGCCACTGGCATATGAATATTGCGCTGAGGTCCCTGGTGCAACAGACAAACCACCCGACATTGGGCCTGGGACCATCTGATTAGGATTAGGATACCCCTGGGATTGCATTGGGGGTCTCCGCTGTTGAGGCAGCCGCTGTGGCCCTCCCATATTTGGGACGCCAGGTGGGAACTGCTGCATTTGCACAGGGTTAGAAGAAGGCGGTTTTGCTTCCTGTGGCATCAAGTTAGGTGGTTGGTCTGTGACTCCCCCGCCACTTTGGAACATGGGGTTCGTTTGCGATATTGCAGGGTTAGGCATCATTGATTCCTGCGATTTTGAAAGCTGTTGTTGTTGAGCCTGCTGTTGTTGTTGGTGATGCTGGAGCTGTTGCTGTTGTTGCGACTGAGCCTGTTGTTGTGATTGTGGTTGTGATGTCACGGGTTCTGAAAAGGAACAACATGATTCAATATGTCTCCTTCACAAAAACAATGACTTGTATCGAATAATGATTCAAAACAATAAGACCGACACTTTGATTTTTTGGGAATTTTTGCTTGACAAAAGAAATAGATCTGTCTGCTATTTTAATTCAAGTATCAAAAAGTCTCTCTTGCAAAATACATAGCAGGTTCTCGGACACAACATCATATATTTCATTTTTTACCAAATTATGAATAAAATCCAGCTCTCTCTACCTGAAACTTTATCAGGAGCTGAAAACGGAGAACTGAGTGACGTAGGCGTGCTCTTGGAGGATGCTACAGATGCCACGGGCAACGAGTCTCTTGATTCCTCCTTCTCAGTAGCTGGTTTAAGTCCTACGGGTTCCGAGGCAGGCTTTTGGGTCTGCAAGGCTGTTGAGTCCCACGTAGAAGACGTCGCAGCCGGGGCGTTCGTGAGGACAGCAGCTGGTGCTTGGGGGTGGCTTACTGACTTTTCTGCGTTTTTTGCCGATGTTTCTGACATTTGAATTTGTTCCATGAAGAACTGTTGTCTTTCGGCGAGCAATTGCTGCCTCTGCTGTTCAAGCTAAGAACAAGTAACAAAATTACGTACGGGATTGTGTGCCACAACATGGTTTGGAAACAGAAAATGCAAAGCGGAACAACTGACCCCCGCCCCCACCCCTTCACTTGTTGGGAGAATACTACAAGACCAGGAAATGAAGTACTTAAGGCCGCGGGAGAAATAAATGCAAAGAAAGTACTTACCAGCTCTCGTTCTCTTTCCATTATCGTTTCAAGTTCTTCAAAATGGCGCAGTTTAATTTCTAGCTTTTTCATTTGTGTCTCGACCAGCAGTGCAACCAAACTCTTGATTTTGCGTTCCTCTACTTGTGCAAGGTGCTTAATAATGGAGATATAATATTGTATAAAACAATATGCATAATGAACAGGAGGGAAATGAACAAAACATGAAATAAAGAGATGAGTTTTAAATACAATAAAAGAATCTGATATGATTGAAAAAGACACACCATTGCAGATGAATGACACACCAAGAAGTATACAAGTATAAAACATATCAAATTGTGGATTGATAGCTGCTACATGTAGTAGATGTAAGGTTCGACTTGCTTATAGCCAGCAGTTGCACGTGCGAGGAAGATCGTGAATACTCAAACGATCGTCTCTATATACTTTCAAAAAAGCTGTTAACAGAACGGCAAAATAAAGCGAAACTCAGAATTAAAAATCTCTTGGATGATGGAAATCTAAGCTGCACTGAAATACGTTACCTGGCTAGCATTTGTATTGTGGAAATATAGGGTGAGTTTCTTTGTGAAAAGCAACTTTACAAACCTTCGCCTTTACAGCGGCCGAACTCAGCGCAACCGAAGCTGCTGTCTTGATGTTTCCATCTTTCAGTTCATCTCTCTTCTGTAACAATTCTTCCGACCTTTTCGCTAGCTCTGGAGATATTTCTTTAGGTTTTTTCTCTTCTTTTTCTTTCTCGTCTTCATTTGGCATCTCTTCATCCTTATCCTCATTTTTAACGGCACTTTCTTCTGGATGGTCAACCCCATTTGTCACAGTCTCTCCGCCCTCTTTGCTGGAATCACTTGTAGTTTTTGAGTCTTCATCTAAGGGAAGTGAAAATACTTCCAGGTCAAAACTGGCAGTCAAGAAGTAGTACTTCTGTCAGAAACATGATTTTATTTTAACCGGGACTATAAACTCCATGATAGATCTCGGACTGTAATCCAGAACTTTAGGCTTCTATGTTGTTGCTATTGTTATGCAAATAAGTAGGGACCGCATGAGGAGTTGAGTTTAGTTTTTGTAGATTGCGAGAAGAGAGAAAGAAAAAGCCTTTGGAGAGGTTTGACGATTTAACGATCATTGGCCGTGACATAACAATTTGTAATAATCTGCTCAGTATGACTTTCGAATAGCAAGGAAATGTGAGCAAGTCATTGTAATAAGACTTTATTTCAAACCAAAGACTTCAAATTATTTTTGCTGGCTACATTATTCAGACTAAACATGTTCTCAGTTGTTCAATTTTTTTCCTCTTTCTTTAATAGTTTGCGAAACGCCTGCAGTATACGTTAGTTAGATTAAAGGTAATTTTTGCAAACTTTTTTTAAAAAAAACAAAGTTGTCTAAAATTAGGAATCGGTATCAAACCTTAGTCTGATACATTCTTTTGCCAAAACTATTGATTTCTCAAATGACTAATGGCAAACGATTATCAGATAAAGTTGATAACGAATCAGGTAAAGAATGATTAACCTTTCTTCTTTTTGCTGTCTTCTGACGTAGTTTCAGCTGTTTCTGGTGCATTTTCACCATTTTCAATGGGCTTCTTTCCTTTCGTGAGGTGTGCGTCGATCAAGCTACTTGGAATCTCTTCTTTTAGGCGACTGAACTCTTCTGCAAAGAAAGAATGAAATGACGGCTCCCTTTATTTTATTACAAACAAAACAAAACGACAAGTGTTTCTCAATACAGGCTTTTTCATTACAATATGTGTTAATACTAGCAAGTCCTCCTGTGCGAAGAAACTGCATATAACAAAGATAACATGTTAAAGGCGCTATGTCCTGACGTAGTTCGATGACCATTTAAATTCACATTGGTTGGACTATACAAAAGACTTATTCTGAATGCTTTTTCAATCATAAACACCAAACAGAGCTTGTTGTTTACTCTGAGCGGTTGACTGACGCGAAATAGTGTCTTTAACATTGTCTGAACTATAAATTTTTCAAATATTACATTGCTGTACCTTACAGGGAAACGTCAATGAAGTTGTTTAAATGAAAAAAACGTAGCTACGATCTACTAAATGTATAAAAAATTAGAATTGATCCGCAGCTTCCACATAAAAACGAGCAGAGACAAAACCAAGGTATCATAAATAAATAACAGAACCACACTTACCAATAGCAGCCTTCGCAGCGGCACTAGCAACCCTTGGGTCGACGACAGAGGCAAGAAATGCCACTGTTGACATGATAGGATTGCCAGCTTGACTAAACGGAATTGGCTGATACGATAACGGGCCTACGCAAGCGAAAAAGACAAAATCGTCAACTTATTGTCCCAAACATACGAAGCAAAAAAGGGCGATTTAAATTGAATACTAAATTGTTAAAAAGAACGTCTAACGCTTGTTTGCTCTTATTTTAATTACAGAATATCGAGAAGAGCAGCGGATATAACAGGTGTGCGAATAAATATAACATGTAACAAACAGTGTTTTTCGCCTTTCGAATAGTTTAGGAAACCATAATTTCTCAAGCTGATAAAAGTGCAGTTAAGAAGTAGCTCTTCAACAGAAAATTCCACCAGATACAAACTGAGTGTCTATAAACACTTTACCAAGGAAACTGGAGCCCTCTTCGACGTATGGATCTTCAATGGGAAGACGTAAAAAGTGCAAGATGCATTCGTCTTGCGTTCGGCTCCCAACGTGCTCTGCTACTTTGTTCCAGTCGTCTTTGTACAACTCGAGGCCCTGCAATCGTACAACTTGCTTAAACAACAGATAAAATATTTGCTAACAAATAAAACGACAACATCAGCTTAGTTGCAATGTGTTCTACCAATACACGAGTTTTTTGTAAATAGTTGCTGGCGTGTTGGAAAAAGCAATCCCTGATGGATGTTATCACTAGGAAGGTTCGATGAAATCATTGCAGCAGCCATTCAGAAAAAAACACATTCTTGAAACAGAAAATATCAGGTATATCCAATATTAAAGAAACTAATTAGGTTTATGTTGACAATAAAACTTAGCTCAACATTAACTTGGCTTTTTAGCGATCATTGTTATAAAATAAAGCTTTACCTCTAAAAGCAACAGCGTTTCTTGGTCCATCCATTCTTTGTAAGCGGCTGATTTGCTCTACGATATAAAAGATATTAGATGAATCACAAGTTCCATTTTAACTACATAAATGGATTCTTCTTATAGCTTTTTTATTTTTAGATGAAAGAATTACTCTGTATAAACAATATTATTTTTATCAAAAATTGAGAAGTTGACATATTAGTTATAAAGTCAACATTCGCATCAATTTTCTATGAACTTTTCTTTTTCAATTGTCTCTTTCTGCTTATCGAAGGAAATACACTTTTTGAGTCTGGAATTTTCATAGACTGACATTATTAGATGTCAACAGGTAGCTTGTGAGTAGATGAAAGTTGAAGCACATCAAGTACTCGGACGTCTACTACATGCGACCGACATTCGGTAATGAAACATTATAAAATAGAAAAATATATTTATACAGATAAACATACTTTAAGATTTTTCTTGGTCAAGTAAACATCAGTTCTCAGGCTAGAATGAAAAACCATCAAAAATATGAATAATTATTGTTAATTCAATGCAAGCCCATCTAGACACAAGAAGGCCTCAGCTTTCCAGACTGGCAGTACCTAACAAACAGTAGTATCTATTTCTATTCGGTAATTTCGGTTTATATATGCATCTCCTTCCTCCTTTTACAAACTAATATGAATATTTCTATGAACCATCCTTTTAAAAAGTCCTAAACCATCTGCCCCTTTTTCTCTGGGTTGGCAAGAAAGTACTTATTGAGTTCTTCAATTTCCACATGCATAATCATTCACATATTAGAAGTCAAACAAAATTGAGAGATGAAAAAGTCTTGTTTTAGACCGGCAAAGTCAAATTTCCAATGCAAATCATATCTTATGTCTTACCGCCTTGATGCAGAATAATTGCATGGGGACATAGAAAGCCTTTAGAAACTGTCTTACGGTATGGATGTTTCTGCCTTTTAGGTTATGTCAAACCCACGCCCTTGCTTAATGCAGGCAATTCCAATAGTCCTGTACCTTCCAAAGAGGAGACTCACCCGAAGTTGTTCCCATCTTGTACTTTAGTGCCATTACTGTCTTTATCAGCTAAGTTTATTAATTGCTGAGCAGCCGAAATCTTAAAAAAGTGGAGAAAGATAACATGAAGATCACCGTCAACCGTCCTTCGCTTTTTTGGCAAGTATATCAGTAATGTCAAAAAAGGATGTGAAAAAACAAAGAAAGTTTCTATATGACCATGGAGTTCAAAAACACTTGAAAGTTTAAAGATACTATCAAAGGAGCAACGTTTGAATAGTTGGGATCGAGCCATGAATAAAGAGAAACATCTCAAGGCTAGGGTAGTGACTAAAAGGGATCCACAAATGTCTCTATCAGGAAGGAACATTACAAGGAAAGGGGCACATCAACTGTTATTTTACATCAAGTGCCATGTTGCCAAAAAATGTCAGATTTACAAATATATCACGATAACTAAAATATACTTTATATGCGTGCTAAATTTTAACTTCCTTTTAAACCTTTAAGAAATTTTTAAAATATTTATGTTGAGGGTTTTCATATCATTTTTAAGGCTTCATGAAAATTTGCCCCTTAGATGTGTCGTTCTAAGATTCCGTTTGGAAGGGAGAAACATGCATTACTTGGCGCCAGTTCTGGTACCAAGTGGAATCAGTTTCCATAGTGTAAACAGGATCAAACCTACAGCCCTGTTAAACAAATACCAGTCTTGTGCAATCACTGTCAACTCACAGGAGGCTTTGATCCACTCAAAGGCTGTAGACCGGATGGCGTGTCGCATAGGACATGAAAATGAGAAGTCGGAGGAGGTCCCATTGGCAGCGGCCTGTTGTCTGCATCTACTTGATAATTTATAAGGCCCCATTGCTCCAAGAATGCATGCACCCTGTTCAATAAAGGGAAAGCAAGGTATGATCAGGATTACTGTTTTTTGAAGGCAATCATTATATCTTCAATATCGTCTCCTTTCTATGACGACTGCATGAAAGACATACAGCACAAAAAGGTTTTAAAATAATTTGCTTGCCAATATGCTCACTCATTACTGAATGCGACACTGCAATTTGAATAATCTGGAGATATTTAAAAAACAAATGCAAAACTTGTAGCAATAGCCGTTTACAATGATAACGATAATAAACAGCTTTAGAAAGACGGGACATACCGCCAGTCTCGTGAGCCTAATTAGCTAGTTATATAACAAAGCACGAACAAAGGAATGCAAACAATTGCAGCTTCCTAAATGTATTTTTCTGGAAGATTATCGGTAAAACCAAACAATCATTTCGTACAGCAAAAAACAGAAATGTGTAAATGTAGTGTATTGTGTGAAAAACAGGAGACAAATGGAATATTTACCTAACAATGGCACAAACATCACCGGCAAGGTTCCTCCTTGCAGCTGTCGCCGTAAAGTATTCGGTTGGGTTCAGGCGATAGGTATCAATCATAAAATTTCTCGATGCGAAATATCTACGGGGAAATGCATGCAATTCAGCTTTGAAATTTGTATGATTAAACTAGATGGCATAAAATAGAATTAGGCTCATAATTTCAAAATTGTTAATGAGTTATAAAGTCATTAAAATAGTCAAAACACGGCGATGAGGTCAATTATCTACTTCATGTTATTTCTCTATAAGCAAACAATAAATGTCCAACGAAGGGTTAAATTCTAACAATTTCTTTATGAAATCCATCACATTAAACTTAAAAGCAAATAATTTGCAAATGGACTGCATAAAATTACTTGTAACAAAATAGCTGCTTACTCTATAGCAAGATTGAAAGAAATTAAAATTATCTTTGTAAGGAGATATCTTACATTTCAGGAGTCTTCGATTTGTTTTTTCCATTGAAAAACTCAGGTAATGCTCTCCGCTCAATTGCGTGTATACTATAAAAAAGAAGTATAAAAAATGTTTCTTTTACTTGAGAGAAATGTTGGTGAACTTGAACATTTATTAATCTGATATGCAACAGGAAAAACGTGAATGAAAAAAGAAATTGAATTAACAAAAAGAGAACAAATAAATCCGAATATTTCAAAAAAATATCATGGCTTCGGCCCATATCTGTGGAGCAAATTAAAGAGAGCCATCAAGGAGGTGCCAACAATCAACCAATTCAAAAGAAGTATACGAAGAATGGACATAGAAACTCTTTTAGACTGTAGTCATTTTCATTTCTTGGTTTTGCACTTCAATTTGACATGCCAGGTATTTTGAGTTGTTGCAAAACACAAGTGGAGTTAGTACAATATCTTTACAAGATATGTAACTAATTTTTGTGCGAGAAATAGGTACTGCTATTGAAAATGACAACTGCCACTCATTTCCTGATATGAGTGGATTGGTGATGACGTCACGAAAAAATCTGATTTTAGAAATTCTTAATTTTGACAATACAATCTGAATAATAACCTTGAAATACCTATAACTATATAAAAAAATAACATTTCAAAAATTATTGTCCAAATTGAAAAAACTAAAAATATACATTATCATGAAGTCACTAGTTTACCACCGCGGTGAAATAGTAAAACTTGGCGATGAAATAGCATGACGTCAAATGTACCTGCTGTAATCGAACCAGGCAGCATAACTTGGAATGATAATGTGTCTTGTTTGTTCAGGCAGGTTGTCGTCATGTGGCACCTCAGGCTCTCTGTTTACAGTCTCGTTCAGCTTTTTGCTGTCCTTGCCATCCTGTGACGGGGCAGGTGACGCAGCAGCCATCTTAAAACGACCAGAATAATAATGATATCATAAAGGTAGTAAGTAGTATTACATGTGGACAGTTTCGACCGTAGACAGAGTGATTCATTTCAAAACATAGTGATGACCACTATGATCACGAAAACCTTTAAATTCAGAAAGGTTAGAAGTCGCTAAATGAATTAAAGAGTCTACATTAAAACGTTTTTCTGGTCCAGTAAAGTTAAGATCCCTTTGGTTACTCGTACTTAATGGACCAGTAGAGTTAAGTCCCTGTTCTTGGTTGCTCTCAGCCTAAACATGGAATACTAAAGCTTCATTCTTAATAACATGTTTAAAATTAAAGTAAACTCGAGGCATTTCATGTGTAAATCAGCTTGTAAAAATTTCAAAGACAAGGGTATCACCTCCTGATCTTGGTCTTTGGTGCCTAGAAGAGAAATTGGAAAAATTCTCAAGAAATTCAATACAATCTAAGACAATAAACAAATGCTTCCCAGACATCTAAGCCTGCTTCATGGATAGCAAAATACAGATTTGCTACTTCAGTGAGACTTTTTGTTAAGCTCTATTTTAACTCGAAGCAAGACACTGTCACAACGCAGCCTCATTGAGCCTATTTAAAAAGTTTTAACTATACACTACGAGAAATCATAATCATTAATAACACTAGAAGACACGCGAATGTTCGACAGCGAACGTCAATCGTCAATCCAGGGAGAAAAAGCACTCACTTAAAATGACAGACTGGATTGCGTTGTATGCAAAAGATTTTAACAAAGCAGGAAATAACAAACCTAAAGTTAATATTTTCCTAAGTCAACTTCTATTTAACGTTTTCTTTATTCAGACATTGCTTACAAATTCATCGACGCTTATTTACGAGGTCCAAAAAGATGAAACATCAAACCTTTACTCGGTGTATTACTTGAAATGTCTTCCAGAGTATTTTGCTTGTTGATGTTTGCCACTGAAATGAATAAAAAAATCTTATCACTGCAACTTATCTTAAAAAATCACACCATTAATATACTGGATCCCCTAGCATTATCATAATATGTCTTAATAGCGTACATAAGCCAAAATATACCTATACGAAATAAATGGCCCATTGAAGAATGAATTGACTTAAGTTTAACTAACTTTAATTGGATTAATAAACTTCATAAGCGCAAAATGATATTTTCACTATTCAAAGCATATCGAACTTTGAAATACAAAATGGCTTTTTACTTCTCGAGGTTTAAAAAACAAATTCCTATTGCTTTGAGTTTAGCGAAAATTTTTCTCTCAACATGATCAATGAAATTAGAAACAGGCATTTGAAAAGGGATATTGCTGGTTAATACTATTTTGTTTAACAACAAGAAGAAATCAACCTTAAATTTTAATACAACAGGAAAGTGTTAGTAATTGTCACAAAAAGTCATTTAGATTATAAATTTGTAAAGAATTAGCGTACCCAGGCCACTATCCATTTCTTCTTTCGTCACCTAAATGGCAAGAGATTGGGGCGTAACAGATCAAATCAAGGCAAGAGATAGGGGCGTAACAGATCAAATCAAGGCAAAAGATTGGGGCGTAACCGATCAAATCAAGGCAAGAGATTGGGGTGTAACAGATCAAATCAAGGCAAGAGATTGGGGCGTAACAGATCAAATCAAGGCAAGAGATTGGGGCGATCGGGGCGTAACATATCAAATCAAGGCAAAAGATTGGGGCGTAACAGATCAAATCAAGGCAAAAGATTGGGGCGTAACAGATCAAGTCAAGGCAAAAGATTGGGGCGTAACAGATCAAATCAAGGCAAGAGATTGGGGCGTAACATATCAAATCAAGGCAAAAGATTGGGGCGTAACAGATCAAATCAAGGCAAAAGATTGGGGCGTAACAGATCAAATCAAGGCAAGAGATTGGGGCGTAGCAGATCAAATCAAGGCAAGAGATTGGGGCGTAACAGATCAAATCAAGGCAAGAGATTGGGGCGTAACAGATCAAATCAAGGCAAGAGATCGGGGCGTAACATATCAAATCAAGGCAAAAGATTGGGGCGTAACATATCAAATCAAGGCAAAAGATTGGGGCGTAACATATCAAATCAAGGCAAAAGATTGGGGCGTAACAGATCAAATCAAGGCAAGAGATCGGGGCGTAACAGATCAAATCAATGGCAAGAGATTGGGGCGTAACAGATCAAATCAAGGCAAGAGATAGGGGCGTAACAGATCAAATCAAGGCAAAAGATTGGGGCGTAACCGATCAAATCAAGGCAAGAGATTGGGGTGTAACAGATCAAATCAAGGCAAGAGATTGGGGCGTAACAGATCAAATCAAGGCAAGAGATTGGGGCGTAACAGATCAAATCAAGGCAAGAGATTGGGGCGTAACAGATCAAATCAAGGCAAGAGATTGGGGCGTAACAGATCAAATCAAGGCAAGAGATTGGGGCGTAACAGATCAAACCAAGGCACGAGATTGGGGCGTAACAGATCAAATGAACTATACATCAATGGAGATTATATTTCGACAAAACGAATTGGTTCACTGCTAAAAATACAAATGCTTTTCAGTTTTTCCAAACAACAATTATAGTAAATACTAGGACCTTTTTAACATACAAACTGGGGGCAACTGCCCCTCCAGCCCTAGTGACATTCCATTGTTTTAAACAATAGGCTATTGTCCTCTTCTCTATATAAACAAAGGCATGCCCCGCAGCTAATTTCCCTTAGAATAGACTATAGTAGGTATATTAACTCAAAGAGGATTGTGAAAACAATATTTTGGGACACTCACATTTGGGACAGCTTCGGGTTCCGGTAGTTCATTTGTGGCATCATCACTGAAAGAGAGACAGACATTTATGAAATCAGCGACAAAAACCAAAGCAAAGTTCGTATTAACAAATGATCCGTTATGAATTCGAAAATAAAATACTTTAATTTTTCAGCGACGAATCAACCTTAATCAATCTGGAAGCTTTTTACAAAATTCGATAAAAGAAAGGTGTATACATAATATAAGATATAAAAATTGAATACTTGAAAAACATATCAAGCATATAGTGGGGCGATTCAAGCTTTCTGAAAACTTCTGAAAATAGAAAGGCTTTGGATGTAGAAAAATATTACTAAAATTTCAGTTGATGATCATTTCAGGAAAAGGACCATCCCGTCAAAAATAGGAAACTTGAAACGTCGAAAATAGAAAAACCGGATTCTAAAGCAAAAGAGCAGCATGAGCATTTATTATTGGCCTCAAACATAAAGAAAAACAATAGCTTACTGATCCTCATCTCTTTCAGGTTTTTCATCGTCTTTCTTCTTTGGGCCTTTCTTTTTCCTTTTTCCTTGCTCCGGTGATGGAGAAGGCGAAGCTTTGCGTTTTCGAAGTTCCTTCTTCTTTTCTAAAATAAATATTAAGAGATTCGGGTGAAAGAAGTAACGCCAACAATACTGGCAAGTCTCGATCAAGCAGAAACAGACCTTTCATTCAGAAATAACTTCAATCTATCAAAAACGTAAACTATTTGACAAAATCCAACCTTATTTAAAAGGAAAAAACAGTATAAAGTTTTCTCCCGAGCAATCCTCTAATTTCTTATTACAAAAGGCTGATATTATTCTCTAAAAAGTTTGAGTTATTTTTGGATGAAATTTAAACCTAAATCTTATGCTATCATTGCCAACGAATTTTGTACGATCTCAGCTGACTTTCTCATTAAGGTGACTGTAACTGTGACACAATTAATCATAAAGATAGAGATAAAACCCCAGTCATAAGGATAACGCTGAAAATAAGCCAGAAAAGTTTATTTCTAGTTTCAAGCTTCAACCACAAACTCACGGCAACTATAACCTGTAGTTTAACCAACTCAAGAAAATAAAATATTTTTCATAACTAACGATTATCTTACGGTTATAATTACATAAGTGAAGTAAAACAATGAAGAAACCAAGTAGTACGAAGGAACTCGTAAGTCAATAAGTAACATTACATTAGCATATAATTATCATATCATTATCATTTCATTATCATATCATTAGCATATCATTATCAGGTCATTATCATTTCATTGAATATAACATAATGAAACTCTGCTTACCATCATTGTTGACCTGCAAAATATAGGAAAAAACAACAGTTTATAAAACAAGATTCATTCTTTTTACACCTTTCAACTTTAAATGAGAAGTAAACTATACAACAACAACTTCTTACGAGCTTTAGGCCTTACACCAATACAAATGACTATTTTTCTTTTCTCATTAATAGAGACAAATACCGGAAGACTCTCCATGAGACTATGCTTAATATAAATATTACATCTTAAGAAAAGAGTATCTAATAAGCAATGTGCTTAAGTTAAGCTGTTAAACTAACACGTAAATTCACAAAAGTTTCGACTTAAACAAAGGCAAGCTACAACTGATAAAAGATCATAAAAACAAAAGGGGTATATGTATTTGTATTTGTTTCTACCTAGCATGCGAAGGTAGTTTTTAGGACACTGAGAATCTTATGCTTATTAAGCAGTGTCCTGGTCATTCCTCTCGATGTGACCACACCTCGTGATTCCTATGCTGGAATTACAGAGAGCTGGGACTCTCCTCACTCTGGGTGAAAGTTTGGTCATGCCAGGGACTCGAAAACAGGCCCTTACAAGTCTGTTGTAAGAGGGTCTGTAGTCAGCACCTCTTACAACTGAGCCACCCTCGCACCTAAGGGACCAAATGGCAAAGAACCTGGCTAATGCATTTTTTTGCCTGGCTAAGTCAATATAATCTTTACTAATACCTTTGCCTTAATCTGCAAGTCCTTAATTTCTAATTCTGGCTAAACTGCTCTTACCTCTTCCGCGTTCGGTTTTCCTTTCAAGCATTTTCGGCGCGTTTTTCCTGAAACACGACAAATAAAGCACTGTGACAATAACAAAAATTGAAATTCTACAATTTTTAAGGCTGGGTGGTAGCTAAAAAGCCAACATAGCATGGTTCTGCTGTTTGCATTTTAAGAACATTTTAATAGATGGGGTACGAAAAAATTATTGATCCAGGGCACCTAGCCACTGGTTCATGAGCAAATAAATATTCATATTTTCAAAAAAGTATGTGGCTAGGTATGACGACGCTATTGCAATAAACACATAAACATACAAAAACAAGTTTATTCAGTCGTTTAAGATCTTTGAGCTGGCAGAACTTGGCCCCGAAATGAACAGACGAAATGGCAGATTTGGTTGATTACAAAAATCGAAGGTATGGCTAGAATCCTTGAAACACCTAAACAAAATATTCACAAGACATAGATACATTGAGATTCTTTTTTCCTTTTTGTTAGTTCTTAGTTTCCAAAATGCTAAGCAGGGCCAAGTTCCTCTCGACGCGTTCACATCTCTTCTCTCCTACACCATGAGCTATAAGTAGCTAGCGATTTTCTTTCCTCTAAGCTTCATGAAACGAATCTAGCATGCTTCTCAAATTTCAAGATTAAGGCTCTTTATCTTGGGGGATGGATTGCAATTAAATAAAAACACAGCAGAAATCTAGACCAGACCCAAGTAGACCTACTTGCACAGCATATTACATTATGATAAAAATACTCGCGATATGTCGCCTTATGGAAGATCTGAACCAACCACTAATAAAAACTTATAAAAAGGATTTTCAGCTTCATGCCGAGGAGAGAATTAGGAGCATAATTTCATTTTCATGCCAAGGCTGATTATCATTGCTTGTTAACTTCTTATTTGACAACGTAGATCATTTTCGCTTTACTATCAACCAACTTCCCACTGCTTTAGATTGCAAACACCTCTTAAAAGAAGTTGATAATAAAGAAAAGGTCCACACAAAAATTGACCATAAGTGAATCAGCGGCAGATTACATAGTATCAAAATCGTAAATTGGGTACCGTGAAGTTGAAGGCTAGGATTGTGGAATCAGCACTTTTGTATAGAGATAAAACAAATTAGTTGAAAACATTACCAGAAATCTTTTTGTGGCGTTTGTCCGCGAATAAAGTTGAACCTTACCTTGCTGGAAAAGACAATAGAGGTATTTCATAAATTTGAAAATTTTTACGGCCAGATTTTAAAACACTATAATGATGAGAAGATAAATTCCTAATTTGCTCTTGAAACAGGATAAAAGAGCGGGAAGCTTGGAGCCAGCTTTTGATTTTCTCCGGATGTGGATAAAGATAGTGTTGCCTAGGAAACAGCAAGGCTTTGGACAGATAAAAGATAAGCAGGAAACCAATAACAAAATGGTGGTAAGCCAATGTACCAAAAAGAAATTCTTCAACATGGCTATGCAGGAATATATAAATTTTTTAGGAAAATAAGAAATGCAGATGGAAAATTGAGTCCAAGGCAATATCTATTGAAAAAAGAACAATTAGAAAAAAGTGTTAAACAGGCTAACAAATTCTTATATTTACATCTGGTGTCTCTATTTCATAGTCTTCTTCGTTCATCCATTCATTAAATAAATCTAAATCTGACAGCCATCTTGCATGCAACTAGAATAAAATAAAAACATTATCACTTATTCTAAAATCATACAGATTTACTTTCGTTGTGCTCCATTACAAAAGTAAAACCTTTCTGACCAAATTATTACCAAATAATTATTACAAGATAGCATTACCAGTCTAGGAACATAGAGGGGGGGGAAGCATTCCGAAAAAAGTGCACGAGGCTTCAATTCAGTAGTTTGCCCCGGGACAATAAGCACAGAATGCCAGCTATTTCCGCCTTAGGTAGTAGGCTCTTAGAGAGACCGAAACACCATCAACCCATAAGGAAACTTTAATTAAAAAGAAACCGTAGTGTAAACTTTCATTACTAAATACCACAATATAAATGTGAATTACTATTCATCATTATTAATATTATCTGTTTATTTAAAGTAGGTGTATAAAAATAACTACAAAATAAAAGCTAATTCAAGCCTACAACAAAGTAAAATTGTTTAAAAATAAAAAAAATGAAAATACATATATATATCTAATATAAGGAACAATTAAGTATAAATACATATATACAGATTTTACAATGTTTTACAGCATTTTTGGCATACAATACATTTACAATACAATACCATACATTTATCCGTTCAAGAACCCAACATGAGCCACGAAAGGTCTACACAGTCTACAGTTGCATTCCTCTCCCTTCCAAGATTTAATTCTCCTTCTAAGCTGGAGAGGGTATCTGATTGTTTCATGTCATTGGGAAGTGCCTGCCACAATCTACTCCCTAGAAACGATATCGTCTCTAAGCCATAGCACGTAGTGCGCGCTTGTGGCAGTAGTAGATTGTGGCAGCTTCTCAATCCATACGTACTGTGTTTTTCAATAAAGATATCCTTCATGAAAGTATGATTGAGATCCCAATTTTGTTTTTTAAATGTAAATCATCAGCAATTGTAAATTCCTGATGTGGATTGGGACCGCATTGTCTATGAGTAATATTGTTTCAAAATCTGATTTCATATCTTTGTAAGTTTTTCGCAATGCCTGTTCGTGAATACAATTAACTTTACTATCAAGTGTTCTATCGCAGAACATCCAAACAAAAGGACAGTAGTTGAACTGGGACAAGCAGAATGCCTTCATTATTCTCTTTAGTTGTTCAGTATCAAGAAAGAGAGAGATTCTCGAGAGAGCATGTAGCTTTTGCCCAACCTTTCTGCAAATGGAACTCAATTGCTTTTTAAAGCATAATGCTTTGTCCAGAATCACTCCAAGCAGCTTTTCTTCCGTGCTTTCTTTTATCCTGACACTTCCGATATTTAAAGAAATATCATAACTTTTATTCCCAAAGACCATTAGATAGCATTTTTGTCCTTATTTAACTTCATACAGTTGTTCGGAAACCATTCTGCAATTTTAAGGGCATCACTCTCTAATGTTTCAATGATACTATCAATACTGTTGTCACAAGCATAGATAGTTGTATCGTCTGCATAGTTACACATTTTAGCATCATTCACAAACATGAAGAGATCATTGAGGTATATGTTAACCAGAAGAGGTCCCAAGACCGAGCCCTGTGGTACATCAATTGTGAAATGACAAGGGGCATAATGACCTCATCATATTTTGCGGATTAGATTATGGATCCATCCAAACTGTTGACAAACGTCTGTAGCCTGTATAAATGAATGGCAGATAAAAGAATTTGTTGATCATTGTAAGGCAGTTATTCATCGCTGAGATAAGTAAATAAAAAGAGAAGTAAATTTACCTCCCAAGGCTTGGATCTTTCAGGAGTTGGCTCGGGTTCTTGTGATACTTCAGATATGGGTACCCAAGAATCGTAACTAAAAATGAAATTATCATATAAATGTCTCGATCATATAATGCTGTTGGGTTTTTATCTGACAGGTTCGTCACATAACAAAATCGTATGCAATGGGGATATAAGCAGTAAAGGACTGCTATCTTACAAATGAGACAGCAAATAGATAGAAAAATGATATATCGAGCTAACAAAATAGTTGAATGTGCAGGAACATAAATAGTGAAACTAGATAAGATCTTCACCCCCTTCATAACAAAACACATATATCACATATCTTGGTTACGACACCAAATGACACAACCATTCAGGTCATCATGGAAAAAACAGAGCAGCTTCTTCAGTTTCGCATTACATCTCTTTAAAACAATTCCTCTAGGTCATAGCCCGAAACCACAACAGAAAGGAAGGATAACACTTTGAACTGAGGACGTGTCAGTTGACAATTTCAAGAAACATCCGGTCCTTGAGTAAGTTTTCTAGCAGATTTCGATTTTGAGAAATGAAATTAGATTTATGCATTTCTACTCCCTAGCTTATGAATGGGTTTTAAACAGTGCAGAAAATACTATTTTATAAACGAAAAAGCATTGAAGGTGCTTAAGATACTCGTGGAATCTGGACTGATAGAAGTGAAAGCAATGAAGGTGTGAAAATTTATTCTAATGTCACAAATCCTCGATGTTCCTTGTCTTCCAGACATCTTACTAAACAATAATCTACAAACTGTTAATATTCTAGACAGTGAAAGCCGCACAATACCATTTTCGATCGCGCACATGATGTTTTAATAATGACGTCACGACCATCTTGAAATTGCTTTTAATTACATTTTCTTGTTATTCTTCTGTCAGTTTTACTCATAAAAAACTCCATGCTCAAGATCTAAATAAAACTGGTTTCTAAAACCTTTCTGTGTAATACTTTAGTGACAAAAAACAAACTAGCGTAGCGGTAGAACACCAATATTTCATTCACCAATGAATAACTGTAACTGGATTATTGACTGTAAGTATGTTTTGACTGTCAATACTAACCTATCAGGATGGTACCACCAATGAACCAAAACTTGTTTGTCTCTTTTCACCAACGGACGTAGCCACTCCTCTATAATAAGCAATGAGCAAGACTTAATCTGCGGAGTCCATCAAATCGAGGGTAAATGTGAGAACTGCCTTTGACCCCATAGGCAGAGAGAGACATACACATGTCCTAATTCGTATGAATGCAACATTATACTGCTATTCGTTTGTCAGGCTCTTAAACTGCTGCTTCCCCAGTCATATTTCTTAGCAGCTGAAACTCTTGTAATCATTCTTGCCTTTTGTTTGAATTAGAAAACATTAATTAAGTCTTTAAAGTAAACTTATATTATAAAAACTGCTTAAGAGAACTTTGAAGCTATGGTTTATCAATCCTCCTGGGCAGCAAAACTTTAGTACTCTACACAATGGTTCATGGTTCCAATGATTTCAAACAGTTATAAAGAAGACATAGTTGTCACCATGAAATGAAATTGAAACCAACAAACCTTCTGCAGTCAATGATGGTGCTGGATGTATAATATGTGTTGCTTTTTCTTTGCTGTCTACTAATGTTCCCTATAATATGCATAAACAGAAGAATGTTAATTCCAAAAAATTGGTGAAAATTAAGAAAAGGGGAGAAGAGCAATTAGAATAATATATATAAAGAAAAGGGGAGAAAGCAAGAGAAGACAAGTATATATAGCATAACTAATCTTTGAAAATTGAAACAATGTCTCAGTTGAAATGAAGTCTTCACATTATTCAAGCAATAAAACAAAACATCAATGGGAAACTACACTTGAGCAATGAGTTATTGGAAAATACAAATACAAAAAAACTGAAACTGTCAAAAAAGTTTGAGATCATGCTTAAAATAAACACAACATTAGCCATATTCAAAGTAGAATCTTTAAAGAAATGATTTTTTTTCTTTATACAGGAAATCAAGTTTCCTCTTTCATATAACACCATATTTCCTGGCAGAATCTTGTAAAAAGATAAAGGTGAAGCTAAAATATCTCCAATTTAGTCACAAAATACATGCAAAACAACAGAAAGATACCTGATGTCTCTTAACTATATCTCTTAATTTTGAAGATTGCTTGGAATCCATTTCATTTATAATGAAAACTTTTGGTCGTTCAAGCAGTTTGTTCTACCAAAGGTAAGAAACATATTAATTATAACATATCATAAACAAATAACAAAAGTTTATATCTTTTGTGATTAAAATTTTCAAATAAAAAAGAGCAATCAAGATATTTCAAAATAATCTGAAAAGCAAATTTATAAAATTTTGTTTTAGAGAAGCATCCTGTTGCTTTAAAAATAGATGGTGCATATGCACTGAAAATCAATCATATATGTGATAAAAATTGCTTCTTTTAATGCAGTAGCTTCGGTGCTTAATGTGATCATCAAGCAACTGTTACAATTACATTCTCTATGAGTGTTATATTACTTGGTTGTTATGTCCCTGGAGGCATCAGGGAATTTCACTATTTGTAGCTGAAAATAAGGGTGCAAATAATTCCTGGTGGTTAGATAATAGAAACCTATTTTGATGTTGGCATTTAGAAATAAGTTCAGGTCTTTTGTTTTGACTGGAGTTCTTACTAGAATTAATGATGGCAAGAATTTCTTCAAAACAAAGTTGATATAGTTTAGATTTGTTAGAAAATGTTTCTGCCTTTTTCTTATTGTTTAAAAATATCCCTTTTTTTCATTAGTTCCCAAACAAATTTAGATAGTTCTGTACTGTTTTTGTACTTCTCATGCTTGTTGGATCTTAGATTGTTAGATTATAACTGTTTAAAAGTTTTTATAATTGGACCAATGTATGATTTATTCTCATTACTTTCTGTATTGTGTGCCTCATGCCTTTTGAATGGAGTGTGCCAGGCAAACAGCAAAACATACCATGCTGGGGTAGACAATAAGATAATATTCATAGGAAGAGTAGTTTTAACAGTTGCCTGATAATTGCATTAAACACGAAACTGTTAGTAGCAACTTAGAAACATCCTGTTATATATATACAGTAAAAGTGCAAAAATGTCTTCATGTTAAATGACAGGATTTGGTGCAATTGTATAACTTGAATGATAAATATAATAAAAGATCTTCATAACTGCACTTTGAGTTAGAAAAGTGAGAATCTTATGCATCTTTGCATGACTTTGCATGAAAATTTTCCATAATATTACCTCTCTAAGAGTTTTTTCTATAGTCAAACACAGCTCAACATTTCTATCCATTCTTGAAGGTGATTGAAAGTCAAATCTTCTCCTACAATGCATAATCACAATATTTTCATGAATATATCATGAAAACTTAATATACCAGATTTGCAACAAATAAATATATCAATATGTTATGGCAGATTATCAGTTACAATGAATATAACCCATATGCTTTATGATTTCGCTGATGAGAAAAAATTGAAAATACAAATCTCTTTCAGAAGAAATTTAATGCCAGCCTTATTACCAAGGCTTCAAAATATTTTATAGAAATCCAGGAAAAATCAAAGTTAGGATGCAACAAAACCAAGTGTAAATATATAAATTGAAAGAAGATTGTAAGCTAAAAATAACAAAAAGCAAATTTTAACATCTATTTTCTATAGGCTAAAAATGACTGAAAGTATACAAGGTAGTTTTAAATCATAGTTCATTTAAACTGATAACAAATAAAAATCATTTGCCTATCTCTGTCTAAGTTGCAAAGAATTTTTGCTGCCAGAAAATTGACAGCAATAAGGAGCATAAAAAAGCTGAATTTTGTTACTGAGCGCCCTGAAAATACAACATATATAAGGAAGATAATTTTTAGCTCTATGTCAAACACACAAGGAACAAACTACAGACTTGTGACTTTACAATGCAGAAATTATCAGTAAATGCTGAATATACTTTGTTCGGGGATAAAATATTGCTCATGTATGGTCATATCATTAAAATTGGATTCATTCTATACACTTACCATCCCTGATCAACTTTGAACTTGTAACATGCACCAATTATATGACAAAGTGATCCACCAGATGAATAATCTAAAAACTGCTTCATCTGTGGGATAGAGAAAAAAACTGCTTTCTAAATGGCTCTTTTTTTATGTTACTTCATTTTACAAAAAAACTTTCTATCCTTATACATAGGCCTTGTGAGAAGAACAAAGCAGCAGGGCTCATTAAAAGTATTTTGTGCCTGCAAGCTGAAAGCTGAGTAAAAAATGTGTCTGCAAGTAAAACAGGGTGCAACATATGATCAGATATTGATAAATTGTGAATTTTCCTATCTATTGAGTTCCACTCAGTACTGTTACACCAACTTAAATTAATGCCACTGAGTTTTTCTTACCAAAATTTTCAAATGCTTGAAAATTCTTGTTTTTTACCAATGGAATTTCAAAGAAGCAAGAAGCCTTTCCTTTGATACTATTTTAGTTTTACTTTACATCCAATAGATATCAATTTCCAGTTCATGATTTTCCTTCATCATCAACAAATAAGATATCCAGCTCATCTTTACTTTTTTCCCTTTCGCCCTTTACATCCAAAAAACTTTAGATCCATATGGGCTGAAATAATGCTTCTACTGGCTCTTCATAATTTCCACTAATTATTTCTTTCTATCCTTCTAGCAGTTCCAGTTAGACACCTCAATTTTCAACTTACACTCGATCAGAATTTCTAATCACCTCATGTGATTGCCAATCAAAAATATTGCGAACTGTAAACGCTTTCAGTAAATATTCATCCATGGGTTTTAAAAAATGAAATAAAAAAGATGTGTAAAAACCACACAACTCTTATTTGCATGTCTTTCTTATTTCATTTTTTTAACCCATGGATGAATATTTACTGAAAGCATGTTATTAAAAAGCAAAATCTCCTGAATAAGACATCTAGATAAAAAATTTAGGTGCCATTTCACCAACCGACCAGTAATTTTATAAAGAAGCTTTCCGATACTTTAGACGCTTCACTTTAAATTAAGAAGGCTATTGGTTCTATCTACAACATACTTCATCAAGGGCTAGCTTTAGCTTTTTACCTTCATCTCGTTAACAAGAGTTGTAAAATCTCAACATTACACGGGCTTTTTCTAATTTCAAAGTTAAAAATGTTAGCTGTAAAAGATTCTATTCCAATCAGGTTCCTTTGAAAATTTGTGTTGATGTAAATCGTATGAACTTTCTTCAAGGTGAATTCTTTAGAGGTGTACTTTGTAATTGTAATTTTGCTCGTCATGCCAACTCATTTACTTTCTTTCCCTTACTCCCACACTATACTCAACACCTTTAGACACTATACTCAACACCTTTAGTTTAAAGGAGTGCAAGGGGTGTGTCACTTCTTCCAAGTGGTTTCTAGGATTTTCCGCAGAATTTTTCGAAGATTTTTCTCGAAAACAAAAGGGTTTTTGCCAAAGGTGTACGAGATTTTTTGTGAAGTGATAAGCCCCTTAAAGGCATATGTTATGTTCGGAAATAGAAAGATGGAATAATTGTGAGTGGTCTCTTTCAGCATGAGGAGAAACGTGATATGTGATATGCAAACTCGCACAATTAGAGTAATGATTTTGGGTAAAAAGACTTGCAATTTTATCCTTTGAAATTCTATTTGACCTTTCAATTGATACCAAGAAAGATATTAAGAAAAAGCATGATTGTAAATTAAAAAAAGTGAATAAAATTTGAGTCAGAAAAGTGTCTGCAGAAATTCAGAAAAGTGTCTGCAAAGAGTATGAACTTTTGTGCCTGTGAGCACCGCTTGCGCGCTCACAATTTTATTCAAGGAGGTCTGAAAAGCTGGCACTTGACAACCTTAGCACCCTCAACTTTCTAGGCCCTTGATTGAGCAACATCAAATATAACAAAATTTGGCTTTTTGTATTTAGTTTCTAGAAAGTAAAATAGGCTAGGTGCTCGATCAATCAAATTTCTAGAACTTTCTAGACACATGAAGCGTTGCTTGATCGAGCTTGAGTGCCTATGCTTGCAAGGCCTCCTTATACTACAAGGCAAATGCTTGCCATCTTGTAAGGCTTAATTATTTTTGACTTGTGAATAAAAATGCATCAAATGAGGTGGGACTTGAACTAAGATAAATGAACAGAAAATATTATCTTGTTGATAAATTTTCTTGTAAATAAGCAGCACATGGAGGGTAAAGCATGCATGTGCACATAAAATATGACATACTTGGTGGTTCAAATATGAATGACTGATGAATTAACAGCAATTCCTTGGTTTGAGGTCAAGATTTCTTCTGCATAAATGGTTTGAGAAAAGTTTAAAGCCTTGACAGAGTTTCATAAGAGTTTGAAAAAGCAACAAAATTATTAGTTAAAGGAATCATACTTACTGGTAATCTTGTTAAAGCTGGTTTGCTTACATTTTTGCCAAATGCTTCCTACAAAAACATCATATATATAACCGTCAAATAAAATGACTTTCAAAAAATTCCTCCATGTAGCTATTTGCAGTACTAAACTATCATTTAATTATTGCAAAATCAATTTATTGACTTGGCTTGACTTGACAAAACTTTCAGTTGAAGTTTAGAGATAGATGCTGCCAGCTTCAAAATATAATTGCAAGCCATTGATATTGCTAGAAGCCAGCTATATTTGAAGGGAGGCTACTGCATGAGAAAATAGGCATGAATTAAAAGAAAAGGTTGAGTCTAACAATAAATGCTTTTGCAAATTTCTCACTTTGCAATTAGGTTATGCATTAATTCTGCCAGCTTCATATGTAAAATAAAAAAGCTAAATACAAAAAATCTAAAACATGTTGACCATCATGTAAAACAATAAATTCAAGTACATGAATTATGATCTTTAATTGGCTTTTCTGCCTTCATTGTAGGTTTTTGATTGTATTATCCAGTCGATGAACTAGAACAATTTTATAATTCTCTATTTCCAAATCATATTATAACAGTAGTTACTAACTAAATCCATTGATACAGATCTGACATAAATTTCAATCCTGGCAAAATAGAGACAATTAAGATAAAAAATAACTTGCCTCTTGAAATTGCACAAGCTGTCCAGTCAAAGTAGCAAGGCTTTTGTTTGTTGGTGGATCTGCCTGTACATACTAAAAGTTAAACACAAATTGTAGCATTAGTTTATTCTATTACTTTTTATGCATCAAATGATATTGAAGTTTTAAAAAAGGGACATAAACACATGACATATGCAATTCCAAAATCTTTTCTGCACTTTCATATATTTCACATGTCAGACTGAATGTAATTGGCGCACTTATTGGAGAGATAAGGCTCTTCCATAAAAAAGACAAAACACAAATGGAAAATGGTGGTGTTGAAAGTATCTTGATGCAAGCCCCAAATGCTGAAACAAAGATTGTTTTCTTTTGTTGCATGTTCTTTCTAAGATTCTTAAAACAACTATATTTTTGTCATTTCAACTAAAATAGGTTACACTCATAGCCAGTGAACATTTCCTGAGTCAAATGTTTCTCTAGCTATTTCATGATAATTACGTTTCATAGAGTCAGATTCATTTTTGTTTGAAAGTGAAAGCACAGGAAATAAAAAAAGGAAGATACCAAACTTGAACCTTAACATAATTTTTTTGAAATTTCTGAACAAAAACCAGTTGTCTTTCGTGTTATTGTTGGACTCGTGCCACATGATGAATGAAATGGCCTAAAATCAACTTGTGCATAACAAACAGGTTACCTTTTTGTAATTTTTGATGAGATGAAGCCGCACAGGATCGAATAGCTCGATGGTATCCAATGCTTCGTAGTATTTCCAGTTTGTTCCACCATCCTTTTTTCTAACAGCCATGACTGTAACGTCAAAAAATTTGGCGAGAAACGTAGCTTCTGATAACAAAGAACACACTTTCACAGTAGATCAGCCATGTTGCGCAGATAGGGGACTGGTATCTACTCCGGTCGCTTCCAAGAGCGCGCGCTTTGAAGAGAAGGAAGGCGCAAAGAGGCTGAATCTCTTGCTTCCGACCGACCAACCTCCCACCTTTTTATTATTTCAATCTGGTGTACTGTGTACATCTTGAAAATTGGGCAACTTCTGCCATATGAATTTTTTATCATTTATTCCTGTAAGGAGATTACAAACAAGGACAGCGGAGCATGTTTTAGATCGAGGGGGCTAAAACGTTTTGGGGGGCTAAACAAGACCTGACCAATAGCAGGGTGATTATTGTATGGTTTAAACTAAATTTTGGAAATTTTTTCATAGCCCCCGCCTCTGCGGTCCCTGGCTACAAGCCAGTAGAAGAATTCGGGGTTTCCAGAGTTGACATCATCGGCTTGCGCCTCGCTATCTACAAAAATTTGCCAAAAAAGAACCTCAGATTTGAAACGCATGTTTGGTCGCATTTTGCTAAATTTTGAGTTCTAAGATATTTCTTAAGATTTCACCTGTATTTACGGGATTTTATTGGAAGTTTCATCAAAACTCTTCATTTAGAAACAAATTGAGAAAAATCCTGGACCCACTCTCTTTTCATCTAGTGGTAAGATCTCCAGCCAGCACCCAGGACAAACAAGTCAAATTTTCTATTTCGTATGCGGTGGTTTCTTAATAATATTGTTCCATTATATTATAGCGTCCGGTATCCTCATAACCGCACATTTTTTGCTCTGATTATAACTAAACTTGCAATTTTTTTCGGCATTCAGTAACCGCTCCAGTCACAAGAAGTTGAAAGAAAGATGGTCATTTTTGTACATTCATTTTTTAAATGAGATTTTTATACTAAACGAGTACTGGAGATGCTAAAAAACTTCCCTTCTGAAGATAAAAAAGCTAAGAAATAAACTGAAAGTGCAGATCCCTTAATTTTTTCCCCGCAGAAAAAATAACCCAAAAAATAAAATCAATGACATTCAAATCAGAAGACTCCTAAAAGGAATGAGTGTAAATGTTTGCAGTGTTCAGAAATTTACTACTCAATGTTGACCTTCTCAATTTCTTTAATAAATGAGCAGTTTAATCACGGACAGTAACAATGTTCCTTTGTAATGAAATGATATGCAGCTAGAATAAATTTCTTAGCAGTTCTTGAAAGAAAAACACATTGCTTATAACTTTATTCTCGTTCGACATGTTGCTGAAAACCACTTGAACTAACATTCCCCAGCACCAAATACAAGGACGTTTAGAAAATAGACGTTTTAAAAGTTCAATTCAAGTGGATGCTACTATTTTAACGAGTAAAAAGACTGACTCGAGTTTTAGCAAATATCAGTAGGTATTTTCTGATTTACCACAAGGTTCATTTAGCAAATATCAGTAGGTATTTTCTCATTTACCACAAGGTTCATTGTAAATTTTTAGAAACATTCTCAGCAACATACAAGCTTAAAAACAAAACAATGACCACACACAGCGATGGTACATGGAAAGTACGCAGTTTTATTATTCCAACATTGAAAGCTTCATACTTTCTATAGAGGTTTATTTGGACAATTTCTATCCACAAAGGTTAATGCGGCTTTGACTCCTCTCACCCAATTTTTGAGGGAAACTTTTTCTTTGCAACTGCAAAGAATTTAATTAACCGCCTACCAAACGTAAATATGAAAATATCCGCTAACTGGACTTGAATTTAGGCCAAATCTGCGTCACTGTGAAGCTATAATGGACCCAGTTTAATTACAATCTCTTCTACTTTTTTGTGCTTTGCCCTAAAATGCTGCGCATAAACTTTTAGTGGGCAGTTGAAAACAAACTTACAAGCTTTCTTCTTCAATATATTATCTCCGCTTGAAGTTCCCAGTTCTCCGTTCTAGGGACAGACTTTTTAGTGATCATTGAAAATCTTTTGAAAATCATAATGAGTTTTAAACATTAGAACTGAGACTGTCATAAATGACAGGTGGATTAAGAAAAGTGGTTTTGTTTTATAAAAGCCAAACTGCTGTTAAAAATTATCACGTTATTTCTAAATAGTTGTGCTTTTTTCCGCTGTGTAAGGAATTCATTTCGATCTCAAGTCTCAGGCGCGGATCTAGGCCGGTTGCACAGGTTTCAAAAAACCGGACAAATTCTAAGAGCTATGTTTCTCTGTAAATCTTGAATTTTTAATCTAAATTTCAATTGCAACATTTGCTGCATTTCTCCCTGACTGACTACAGTTCTTCTGTTTATATACTGAATTGAACCTTCACAAGGGTTTGACAGAGTTCCCAGCCTCCCACTTCATCTTTTATCTCAAAGTATCCAAGGAACTCAAAATCGAGGAAATCAGCAGCCATTTGATGTGACAGCTTGGAGCCTAGCGCACACTAGCGATTTTTGTCGCCAGCGACGGCGATTTTTGTCGCTGGCGACTAAATGTTTTTCCCCGCACACCTGCGATCTTTTCTGCCTTGGCCCATGATTTTTGGTCTCCACCTCATATTCATAATGAGCCTCGATAAAAATGACCAGAAATCAACAATAAATTTTTTTATAACCCATGCATGTGCCTGGATATCCTCAAAAATTACGGGATGGGAAAATTTAGACAAAAACAATGAAAAATATTGCCAGCTTTGATTTAACCAGGCCACATTTAATGGCAAAAAATTAGGCCCAAAATTGTAGATTTAGCTTCACCTGAACTAAGCTACTTATTTTATTTTCTTCTCTTTTGAACTGTAGAGAACCCAACACAAAGGCTTTATGCACAATTTGTTTGTTATCTATTTTACTATTAGTTGCTAGTAGATAGTAAATCCTACATCGTACGAGATTTTTCGCTTTATAGGCAACCTATACTGCTGAAAGGATATATTAATAGAAGTGCAGTTGTTAGTGCAATGAGATCTTGTTCTTGTTCGTGTTTATCCAAATACGCTTATAAATAATTGAGAGCAGTAGTACCCGCTCGTGGCACTAAGAGCATCAGCAAGCTCAGCCACGGCTGCAGCTTTTGCCGTCCTATCCTCGTATTGTGGAGAGGATATGCAAGTTCTCGCGCCACAAATCGACTAACAAATCCTCTTAATGCGTTGTCCAAGGAAGCGAGCATGTTCCTGTGACATCCATCTTGTCAACTTTCTCAAAAATCAACTACTTTCCACATGCCTTGAAAACACTTTCCGCGTGCCTTGAAAACACTTTATGATTGGCTGATCAACAAGAATTTGTTTTTGGGCCCCGCACACTTGCGATTTTCAGTTTTTAGTCGCTGGCGACAAAAATCCTGTGATGTTTTTCCCCGCAGACTAGCGATTTTTGTCGTCAGCGACAAAAATCGCCGTCGCTGGCGACAAAAATCGCTAGTGTGCGCTAGGCTTATGCGCCAATATTGAAACCGGTGCCCAAATGTTTCCCTTATGCGAAAAAAACCGGTGGCTAAAAAGCATATTCGATATCGATATCTATAGCTCGAAAGGATGGACGCTCTAAAACAAAATGATACATAACGGAATACAGATGCAAATAGGAATCTGACGTTTTTCTATTTAGGGGACTAGATGTTTTTTCTCGGAAAAATTCATAAAAATTAGAATCGAAGTTGCAAGAAGAGGATCAAAGGCCGTGCTGAATGGAGTAAAATTCTGACATATTTGATGAAAATGTGTGCAAAAACACACAGGGATGTAATGGGATAAAGTACACCAAAACCGGTTAAAATTTTGGCTAGATCCGCGCCTGCAGTCTAGTTCTTTCTCTTATTACTGCAAATTGACATTTGAACTTCGCTCGTAAATCTGTTAAGATTCTGACGAAAGTTGAAGCCATTCTTTTACTATCTCGTTTGCCACACCCTAAAATTAAAACCTATCTTAATCCTATTGGAATCTAGACTTGCTCCAAGTCTATTTCATGCTTGAGAGAGGAGTATTTACTAAAAGGGAAGTAAATACTCCTCTATCAAGCACGAAAGAGACTTGAAGCGAGTCTAATTGGTGTCTGAATTACCATCGAATTTGTTCTTTAGCAAAGTAAAAAGCAGTCGAAGTGAATCGCGCAATTATGGTCAAAATCGAGGGGCAAATCACTCCAAGAAAATCTCGTACATCTTTGGTGGAAATCCTATTGTTTAATCTAAAAATCCTCGGGAATCCTTTTGTTTTAGTGAAAATATCGTACGCTATTTGCAAGAGTGAATTACCCCTCGGTAAAAATGCTATACAGAATCACAGTATCAGTTTCATTGGTATCATTCCCTATATAGACAATGCGCAGACAGGAATAACAGACGGCTTCTTTATGTCTCCAGCGAGTCTTAAAGGTTTCCCATCCTTGGACTGACATCAAGGGCCGCCGAGAAGGGGAGCAGGGAAGGGAAAATTCCCCGAGGTCTAGGTGGCCTCAAAATGTCTAAAAAAGCAAAATATTCCAAACGATTGCTAGAAATGACTGCAAGAGGGATTTGGCCTGATCGCAAAAAATTTCTGTTTACTACGCTCGAGGAGGGTCTTGACTTCCTCCGTGAATCTCCATGAGCTGCAAATAGCCACTTAACCTCTTATTCTGAAATACATCCCTATTTGTCTACGTTCCAAATGCCTCCAATAAAAAACCGCCACCTTTAGAAAAGATAAATTTCTATCTAGTTTATATCTTTTTACGCTATGAAGTTTTATGAAATGGATTGAATGTTGTAAAGAATTTGTCGTTATATTTATCGTTATTATCATGCTTTTGTTACTATCGTTTTGTTCGTTTGAATTGAACTTTACATCAATAGGAATAAATAACACTTGTTTAATATCACATAACAATGTTACATTTGTTGAAATTTAATACAGCCCTCTGGCAGGTGAAACAAGTCTCGTTCTTCTGTTGTCATCTGAACTTCGTAAAATAATTCATTCGATATGTGAAACAACGCACAAAATTCTCAGCGTAATTTGCAAGTGATAATCAACAAAAATTGAAGAAAGTTTTGGTTTTCTCTATCTATTAGCTACAACTTTCTCTTAAAGGGCTTAACAGTTTCTGAATATGCTGCTAAATGTCTGGAAAGATTAAGCTAAAATTCTGTTGGTGTGGCGAATTACACTGCTATCTTCTCAATCCATCTATCTCAAGTGAACAGCACTACATCTTAAAAAAATTGATTACTGAAAAGAAAAGGCTGAGAGTTTGGTTTGGTTGCATAAAATCATCCAGGATGATCCTGCTCACTGATTCTATGTCCCAACATAAAGCATCTATATTGGTTAACCGAGGACCAAAAAAGCACCTTTTGTGCCTTTCTCTTCTCCACATAGAGTAACACCATTCAAGCTGAAATATCCTACCATTGTCGTAAAAGGTTCTGGGAATCCGCGTGGGTCGTTGCTGCTTGACAATAAGCTTTTGCTTGCATTTTACTTACAGAGCACTGCCTCCCATCTCGTGGATCTACATTCTGACTGGCCTGTAAAGCCAACAAATTTAAACACATATTCCTTGCAAAAATGACTTGAACGATAAAAATTCTGAGATCTTTGCTTGAATATTTGTAAAGTTGGGGAGTACTTATTTCGTTTGAAACTGGTTCAAAAGGAATCATATCTTTCTATTATTGTTACTTCTGAAGCGAGACAATTTTGCTTCAAAAAGGCTACAAAAACTTGATTTTGAAATTTCAGATTGCACCAGGGTTCCTATAAGGATCTCATAAGAAACCCAAATCGATCAAAATCTTTAAGAAACTTTTAGTATTGGCTCATAAAAATATATGTGCATTCAAGCACTGCTTACCAATCTCGAGAACTGGAGGGACGCGTCTACCCTAGTTCTCAGCAGAATCGATTTTGTATTTCGTCTAAATTCGATGAGAAAATGTTGGAGGAGGGGTAATATTTTGACACCGTACTTTTTGTGATGTAATCCTATGATTTTAAAACTGCCGATTTTCAAACAAAAGTTAGTCATAGGCGTTCCCTTCGGATAAAATTGGCGTTCTCTGTTGGTAAAAGGGCGTTTTCTGGTGGTTAAAAGTGCGTGGCTTAAACTTTTTTGGTCCCCCCCCCACGGCTTAATGGCTGGCACCGCCATTGGACAGATGAAGCCCTTTGCGAGCGAAGTGAGCAGAAAAATTTTGGCGACCATGGCCTTTAATATAGCTAAAAATACATTTGAGAAAATTTTTTGCAATCATTTTCTTGCAATCGTTGAAAAAGCTGTACAATTTGTTATGTCTCACTAATTGTTTTCACAAGCTGGAAACCTTGAGGGCCCCCTAAACCTCAATGCCCAAGGCCAATTTGCAATCGACACCACCTTTCGGTAACCCTGGTTGTGATCTTTTTCTTGGTCATTTTAGATCTCGGCCCAAAAAGGTCACCCATTTGCTCATTTCGTATAGCACCTAAGCAATTCAAGGGCACTTTTTGATGATGCAGTTGGCAAAAACAGAATCTCGGTCCGCTGCAAAGGGGCAGGTAAACTGAATTTTGGAAAAAAGGGGGCACGTACCCACTGTGCTCCCCGGGCCCTACCCTTTTGCCTGAATTTAAGATATCCTAACGCCTTGACTGATATATCGAACATTTGCAAACCAACATTGATAGCAATCTGAAATATCTTCAGCATGATCATGAAGGTTAAAGAGAACTCATCAACGATTCGTTAAGTTAAATTCTGGCTTTGCTTTGTTACTACTGACTACCAGCAAATGATTATTACGGAATGAAACAAAATTTACAGAAGGACACAGAAATAATCCGGAGGGAGGGGGGGGGGCACTCCTACATCCCCGCTAAATCTGTCCCAGGCAAAGGGGGCCAAAATGCTCTTTTCATTGGAGTGCTCTTAAACCGGCTTTTTTATAGCTATCAAAGAAATTCAGAGACGCCGGAACGGCAAGGGGGCAGGTTTGAGTAAAAGGGCATTTGAAAAATAATTGACAGCTACTAAGAATCTTTTCGTAACCGTCATCTTGTTTCAATTTTCTGTAATTATTTTGAAAATCGGCTAATTTTTGGCACTAGAAAAATCTTTACAAGTTTTGAGACATGTCGTCAGGAATAAGGCAGTACAGTCATGATTTCATATGAATTTTGATAATCGCAAACGGCTGGCACTTTGACCCCTTTGGCCCCTCCTACCAAAAGGCAACAGGGGCGGTTGACTCCCCGCCCCGCCCCCCTTACGGCGTCTCTGAAGAGACGACTGCAGTGTCTTATGCATGACGACATTTCTCAAAACTTGTTAATAGAACTTTTTATACTAGCCAATTTTCAAGATACCCACAGGAGATCGAAATAAAATGGCAGGTGCGAAAGAATTAGCAGAAGCTGGGAATTATCTAAAAATGATATCAACCCTCTAACGGAACCAGCTGACCCGGACTCGTGTAGAAGTAATTTTTTTCTGAAGCGGGTTGACCTGACCCGGAGTGGAATCTAGCCTGAGCTCATGTAAACGGAGCATGAACCTGGCCAGCTCAGGTGCTGGGTAGAAAAAGTGAAAAGCAGTGAAATATAATAATCCCTCTTGTAATGGAATCCCGTGCAAAATTTCGCAAGTTAAAGTAACGGGTATTACGTTAGAGCCACTTTGGATGGCTGATCTGGTCACTCAATAAAGTCAAAGGGACGCCCACAGGATTTGGCGTCAAGTGTTCCTCAGAAGCAAAAAATACATTACCGACAGTTCATAGTCAAGTTACATGAATAACCCTTTAACTATTCGCAAGATAAGATAATAGATAGATAATTGGTAGTTGCTAATAGTTTAAATAACTATTTTCCCACTGTTGGAGGTGCAAGGCAACGCGCTTCATGTTGTTTCAACCTTTCCGGCCATAAGCATTGGCTCCGACGCAGGTTGGAAAGTGGGGGGGGGGGGCAAGAGAGATTTTAATGATCATAACAAAAGATCTTTAAAAAAGCTCTATTGTCTTGCAAAAAAATGGGAGGGAGCATGCCCCCAGACCCCCTTTGCCAGAGGCCCTGATAATATGATTTGATAACGATAATGTTGTCAATCAAAGACGATAATGTTTTTTTATGACGATGATGACCATTGATATATGCGAATGAGTTTCGAATTCCAGCTGACCAATGATGTATGCGAATGAATTTCAAAAAAACTCTCATTTACAGCAATAATTATATAGTAAATTTATATTTCATAGATGAACTATAAATTACAACAAATGCCAGTTTCCCATTGGGCAGGTTGTTGTTTATATTGGAATTTTCAAATAATTTGGCATCATGAACGCTGTCTGGCCAGCGGCACTCCACATCCATGAACTTTCCTAGGTAGTCACAGACTGCTTGCTGTTTGCACATTCAGTGAATACATTCCTTTTTTAGCTGTAGTAGACTTGGGAATTTACACCAGGACAGATGATTGGAACATGTGTACCATAATTGCACCCAAAAGCCTGTATCATTCCAAATTATATTTCAAACTCTGAAACTTTTGTTCTTATTTCGTCTTCAGTTCTTGGTATGTATTTAGGCCCAAGAGACTGCTAAAGCTTCACGAACTTTAAAAATTACTTTGAAACTGTGCATATGGCAAGCCCAAATGCATTCGCCGTCAAATTCAATGAACTAGTGTTTTTCAATAATACAAGGTGACTGCAACTTTTTTTTCTACAGGCAAAGCACGATAGTTAGATGATGAAAAATTTGTGGAGATATAGGGACTCAATTGTTGGACAAGATCATAAAATTCTTCTCTTGTTAATCCAAGGCTTTTCTTCCAAGAATCCTCAGGTGCTTCTCCCTTTAACATTTTCAGCTGAGGGGCAAGTCACTCCAAGAAAATATTGTACAACCTCGTGAAAACCCTATTGTTTTAATTGAAAATCCCTAGAAATCCTTTTGTTTTAGGGAAAATCTCGTACGCTATTTGCAAGAATGAATCTAAATTGTCCCTTGTTTTCAGCCACCATAAATCAGTGCTTTCTGGTCTGAACCACGATGCCCTCTTTTCTCTGAAGCCTTTTGGGCCCTTTTGAGTTTGCCCTTTTCTAACTTACGAAGGCTATCTATATGCCCGATTTGACGTGTATAAAATTGAAAAACGCACATTTTCTAAATGAAAAGAAGGTCTGGAAAAATGTAACAGCGAGTTCAAAATAAGAAAAGAATGTGAATGAAAATAAGAAAAGAATGTGAATGAAAATATGAAAAGAATGTGAATGAAAATGAAAAGAATATTAATATAGCATTGGGTTTCACACTTTATTAATTACGTCAATGTTTTGTGCGAAACAGAGGTTAGTGTCTTTAACATCCTATCAAAACGGAAGTGACTAAGATTGCTCTTGCTGTTTTTTGTTTTGGTCCGCTTGAATTCAGACCAATGGCTTAATCCTCATTATCTTGATCAGGGTTCCTTCTGACAGCGTGACCAAGTTGACGAATCCTACAGAAATGGCAAGGACGTTGTTGATTTTGGCTGTGTCGATTTTCGTTGTAACAAATGGCTTTCTTCTTCGAAGAAATCACAGAAATTGGAACGGGAGATTCCGAGGTTTGTAAGCGCGATATTTTATATTGTCTGAATCAGTTACTGCATCCTATGTCAAAAATCTTTAGCAAGTGAGCCAAAGGCAAAATTATCAGCTTGGGCCTTGAAATTCAGGAGATGGGTGATGCCGACATAGTTCTAACTTTTCGAATGCTCTGAAACGATTTCCCAACGCAAAGTTTGATTTTTCGGGGAAACCAGCCTTACAAAGTATTTATTTCATTCATAGATAAATTAGTTTATTTTACAGTTCGTTTGACGTATCTCTTTAAGCCAGGGCCGCGGAGAGGATTTATCGTGGTTGAATCACGCTGGTGGCTATTACTTCTGTAGGCTATTTTGATATGATTCAAACAGATGAGACATATTAACGGCTCAAAGGATAAAAAATATAAACATCTTAGCCATACGTTAAGCATTTCTTCATGATCGCAAAAAAAACCGGTAACATGACGCACTTTTCGTCCGCCACTCTTTAGTGTATAAACGTTGAATAATGATCGAAACTAAGCTGATTTCCAGGTGTGGTCGAAAGTAACTTGAGTAGAAAAAAGACGCGTTTGATAAGAATTTATCCTTTTACTAATCAGCAACCACTAACCTCGCACCTAATTTAAGAGTCCAAGAGAGAAAACTAACTTTTTTCTGTCTTTACAAGTCAAGATCTTTTTTCATGTAGTGTCGGACGAAAAGTGCTTTAATATGCTATGTTTCCGGTATTTCGTGCAATCTTCAAGTTTTGGCGTACCAAAACTCATTTGGCAATTGTTTATATTTTGATTTACTTTCATTTACTAAATTCAAACAAATCAGGTCCACTGTTGCAAACAGATTTACGTGCCACAGTTTTATTTATGTGTGACTCTAAGTCACCTTCTGCTGAGTAGTAGAGTTTTGGGAACCTCTTAAGATGAAGTACAACTGTTTTGAGGTAGATGCCATTCGATCTCGGTGAGAAAACCAAGAAACAAGAGAGAAAACCAAGCAAAGCGTCAGTACCGTAAATCCTCGAATTGCCCCCCTTGGAAAAAGCCCCCCCCCTCGAATAAGCCCCCACCTTGGAACTACAAATGGTCAATAAGCCCCCCCTCGAATAAGCCCCCACTGCTATAGTAAATTCTCGAATCGGTCCCCTCCATTTGATGATTTTTGCCATCTGAGGTTGCCTATGGCGTTTTATTGAATTGCCACAACAAATTCATACTTTTGGTAGTAATTAATTAAATTCTCATAAAGAAATTCCTACAATAACTTTTTAAGTCCCCCCCCTCGTATAAGCCCCTCCCACTCGAATAGGCCCCCATCCAAAAATATCAAAAATAAATAAGCCCCCAGGGGGCTAATTCGAGGATTTACGGTACATTTAGGGGGTTTCAAGAATTTAGGAGCTTTGATAGAAGGAAAAACAGGGCCAAGGTGCCTTTTTCTGAAAAGTACACTTGCTCAGCCTTTTGCCAGTCTTGAACAAATTTTAATTTTAGTTCCTTTTTAGCTTTTATGAACTCAAATTGCGTGAAAAAAGTTGTACTCTAGCAGCATGCTCACTGGCCATCAACCCGAAATGTGAATTAAAAAATTGCTCCTCCAAAATGGTTTTAGGCGCATGAATCCTATACCAATTGGGAAATCTGTGTCCTGATAATTGCTATGAACATAGATTTTCTTGTCCACGTTAGCAAATTCAAAGACGAAAAGTGTGCAAGAGATTCACGAATTGCCGACGTTATTGGAGAATTCAAAATAGATTCCATGTGGAAGGGAGGACTAGCGTTGATTTTCTAGAGGGGCGAAACGTAAAGAGAGGATAAAGGAATATTTATATGGTGTATTTAATGGTGCAAAGACTTTAGTGAAAAGCTGTCATTTTGATATAAGTATAGCTTTAAGAAACAGGCTTGTATAAAATCCGTGAAAGTCTCATTAATCTAGTAGTCAGTGGCTGTCTCTGCCTAAAAATAGACGTTGTAAATTTCAAAACATCAGAATAACTACTACAACACTGATACAAAGCAACTCGAAAAAGAAAATAATCAGGCCTCAGCTTCTGGAGGCAAATGGCCTAAGTGACTAATTGATGGATTTGAGATTTCAGTAAATTCGCTTGCTAACTTTGCCCACAGAGGTCTGGATGGTTGACCCACAAATAATTATTGAATGGATGACCGTACGTCACTTGATACGAGTGCCGGAACCTAACACAAGCACAAGCTTAACGCGGAAATTCCCCAAAACTCTGAATTTTTTAGTGACAAAGAAGTTTGAGATATGCAGAATTTATCAATTGAATTTGGAATAAGGAATACAGTGGGACTTCTGATGAATCAAATCAGTACACCCCTTAACGTCCTCTTCGGGGTAGTTCATAAAATTTCTTCACATCAAACTTTTGACCTCCGATTACGATCGAGTGTCTAAATTTTAGTCCCGCTACAGGTTTTAAAACTTGTGGTGTCTGTATTATGACATCCACAACGACATAAAATTAGAAAACTTATAAAGGATTTGACCACAAAAATCTTTGTACTATACGTAATTGTACTATACGCATTTTTATAGGGAATCTAGTTCGAGACCTAGTCCATGAACTTCCTTCTCTCTTGTTTTTCTCGATCAAATCGTAGTCCTCAAAGTTTCTTAAAGGTAATGTGTCCTTATAAAAGAGCTGCGTGTACCCAACTTGTCAAGCCATCTATCGAAAAAACGGCTTGCGATTGGTCAGTATTCCTGCGATGCAAAACTGCTCACATGAAAAGCTAACTTCGCAGCAGGGTAGATAAACAGAGCAACCGTAATGGCCGGGGCGATGAAATGTAAAATCACATGTTTTTGAAAACCCCCGCAGAGTTGCTTGCTTTAGCTGGCACGTTACCTTTAATAGTTCCTTAATTTACCTGCACATTGGGTGCGATGGAAATTGCAAACTGTACTTTTCTTTTTTGTATGGATTCAAACAAGTATTACACAATGAAACACTCGATAGCTGCCTTCATAGACACATTTATGTTATTTTTAATTACAAACAAATGGAACCCGCTTCCTAACTCTTTGTTGTTTGCAATGATTTCTTAGGGATTTGGACTTGTACTAATGGTTCTTTATTTTTATGCCTTCTACATGTAAGTTCCTTACAAAGTGGTTCCTTATAAAAAAGCGTGTATTGGCAAATGCCCCTCCATTCGTACATTTTTCTCTCTTCTCTCCTACTCTCCTCCTCCACACTCTCCCGCAACATCCCATTTCTCTATTTGCTACTTGACACTCTGGAACCCAGGGTACTCCACCCCTCCATAAAAGAATCAACTGTTGTCCCCTTTTATTACAAGAAAGGCAAGACATCCAGCTGAAGCACTTTCTCTGGATATGAACTGTCTAGCTCACTAAATATTAAACATTTTGTTTTAGGATGTTTAATATTTTAGGATCTTATTAGGATGTTTTGCAGTAGAAAAGGTAATAGCCGGATAAACCGGATTCATGAAAGAGCAATAAGAATAGCTCATGATGATTATGAATCAACTTTTGAACAACTTTTAATAAAGAATAAAACAATAACTTCTCATAAGAAAAATTTACAATATCTTGCTAAAGAAATTTAAATGAATGCCCATATTACTTAAGAAACTCCTAATTCAAAACAGCGGAGCCACATCAGAAAATATATGGATTTAATACCGTAACATACAGATGTAGCCAAATATGGAACTCGGTCCCAAACGAGATAAAGTACTCCCCTACTTTACGAATATTCAAGATAAAAATTTCAGAATTTACATCGTTCAATTGTACTTGTATCTCTGCAAGGAATACGTTAGCAACATCGATTATACCTGATTTACATTATATTTAGCGTTGGTAATTCAAATTAGTTGGTTTTTATTAGCTTGAGTATGCATAGCTAGAAATTGTACCAACCTTAGACAAAAAAGAATGAAAAATAATAGATTTTACACATTTGTGACTGTTAAAAGAATGGTGCAGGTAGGATGATGCATTCTCTATTTGAATTCACTCACAGGACGACAAAGGTGCTCCATTTACGGAACCAAAGCTGTTATCGACGAGCATGGACTTGTGAAGAGCTGTGTTTACCACTGTGGACCAAATCACCAAGAGGCCTATTCATACGTGTATGGAGAATATTGCAAGCGTGAGTTAACCTCAGTTTTGCCTGTTTTGTCTGATTAACTTTGGTTTAAAACCTTCAATAACTCAAACATTAATCAAATTGCTTCATGATAAACTTTCCTTGGATTCTAATTCAGTTTCGATTTGATCAGTTTTCGAAACTGCCAATGTTGGCAAGTTCACGAGTTTCAATACTGTGCTCTAGGCGATTCTCCTGAACATAAAAATCGAAGTCACCAGTATAACCTGAGGCAAATCTTCGATAGCCTTTTGATTTTCTCTAATTGTTGTCTTAGAAAATAGTTTTGTCAGGATGTGAAAGGCTCGCTGACCCAAACGACCTGGTTGAATGGCCAAGGCATTTTGATTTGTAAAAATAAGCAGATATTTATATTGGATATTTCGTTAGCAGAGCGTTAAGCCTGGTACTCACTGGACGATTATCACTATTACCACGATAGCGATTATCACGATAAAATATTCCTTGACAGTAGGATGCTCAGCTAAATCATATAGTCACTGACGCGTTAATCGTTTACTCAAAATGACTGTTCACAGAAACAAAAAATTCCTTGCTATGATGAGCGTTTTATACATTTAAGAAAACGTAGACAGAGAAGAGAATAGGTAAAAGATCGAGAGAAAAAGACGAGGTTGTAGGTCAGGGATATTTTGAAAAATAAAACTTCAGTGAATATCATGGATTGGCTCGAGAACAGCGACTGAAGGGCCGCGAATTTCATTACGGATATTTTCTCACAGCTTCAGAAAGTTTCTCGTCGAATTGAAATTTGTGCTAAAAAACGACAAAGCAAGCCTTCTTCTCTGCTGCCCTCCTTTGACAACCTGTTGCTTTTTTGACAAAATGCACGCAGAGGTGTTTCACTAGATTTTTGTCTGTTGATCACGTGGAGGGAAAAGTTGCCTTGAATCAAACTCAAAAGATAATTTCCCTTCTTGACGTGTGCCTTTAAGCTGTTACCTTGATATTTATTGGTCAGTTACCAGACCCAAAAGCCTGAATAAGCCCTTCCTTGTATGCAGCACTACCGCATGGATGTTTCTCCGGCGACTGTACTCGATGCGTCGAAGGTTTTCTTCGCCTCTTCGATCACGGCAGCAATCGATGCGTCTTGCATTGCCCCGATGGCTACGAGGAGCAATTTGGAATCTGTATAGGTATGGGCAATCTCGGCTTCATTCCAAGTATTTGGCCATCTCCCGTCATCGCCATGTCATTGTAACCTGTAAACGTTTCTTCGTTGCTTTGGTGGTCGTCGGTATCTTCATCGTAACCATTTTCGTCGTAATCGTCGTAGTCACCAGCTGTCGTTACCGTCGTCGTCTTATTCGTCGCTCTTGCCGTTTACCTTTGTATCGCATTTAACTGTAATTATTATTAGTTGTGATACCAATCGCCTCTGAAGTTACTTTAGCCCCATCATTATCAGCTCAACCCGAGTCATACTGGTTGTGTTGTAGGCATAGTAAAAATGTACTGTTGTAGCACAGAACATTGAATAATTACATGGATCATGTTATCTTTTGATTGAAGCAATGTTGATGCCTTTTAGAATTACCTTATGGCTGCAAAGATTCTGGCTGTACACAATGCAGAGAGGGGTTTTTTTATTTGCCGTACCCCCTGTTTTTTGGAACCAGATGCAAACGAGACTGCCCTAAAGGATACTTCAAAGATCACTCGAGAAGTCGATGCGAGAGTAAGTCTCTTTTCTAATACCAAGCCTTTAATAATTTGATACAGTTTCCATGGGGGTTTCGGGTGCCTTTGGCAGTAACATTATGAGATGTGCTTTTTTAGTTGGTCTGAATTCTGAATTTTGATCGCAAAGAGAGGCACCAAGTACTTTAATACCTCCAATGCTTACCAAAATTACTAAGAACACTGAGCAATTTGCCAGTTTTTTTTAGTTTCGTTCCCAAATGTTACTGCTCCCACTATTCCTCCCTCTCTAGAGCAATGTTGATACTTTCAGCAAATATCATACAAAAATGGCTTTGAAAAAGCAAACATTATAACATACTTAATTTTTCGTCTTACACTTATCAAAGTATAAAACATCAGAACGTAGATTGAAAACTCTACGCTAGGAAATATATATACCCAGTTGTGAATCGAAAAAGGCCTATCAGAAACGCGAGCACATGACTGTTGAGGTTGCCCAATCAGTGCCGTTTGCCTACTGAAAATGTTACCAATGGAGTCCTAAGATGAAAATGAACTCCTTCTGCGTTGTTCGAGAGCCGAAACCTTCAGTCCTTTGTTTCGAAACAGCACATGCGCATTAATAACAGTATTCGCACAGCTGTTCTGTCTGGGACCACACAACTCTTGAACTTCCCGCCAGGTCTTCAAGTGATAATGCGCGTGTGCAATTACCCGGAAACAAGGGATAGTGCATTTCTGGAAGACAGGCATGATCCATCTCCAGAACAAAGCGGCTTTTCATGATTAAATGTAGATAGATTCCAAAACTGCTATATGGAATGACGATCGGGCTTTACCAATTATCCGAAACATATACCGTAAACTTACATTTTCTGTCTGAGTGGGCTGAAGCATTGATTAGATTTGGCGCAATTACTCTCGCATAGAAAGACAACTGTTTTATCTTTCGATAATTTCAGCTATCGAAACGAGTTAATTAAGGGGATATTTCTTTCATCGAGATTTTAATTTTTAAATTCTTAATTCAAGAAAGCAGACGCAAGGAAGGATGTGCAGATGTTCTCTGCTACAAATGTAACAATGGATACTACAAACACGTCGACGAAAACTATCAGAACAGATGCGTCACGAAATGTCCTGAAGGATATGGACCATTTAATGGGCGTTGCAGAAGTAAGTCTCCATTTAGCCTAATTAGGATACCATGATGATAAATATAAAAAAAATTTCATTTTTCGCACCACAATCTCTTTTACTTGGCACCGAGTGGACCAAATATGTTTACAACACAAAATGTCACTTTGTTTTTAACATGAAAATTCTTTGATTTACAACATTAGTTTAAAGTTTAATAGATCAAGATTAACATGGAACATTGTACATGCATTTGTAGGTATTCCAGAAGGGTGTTTAACTGCCAACTGCTCCGAGTGCAGAGATGGCTACTTCTATTATGAAGGAGCGGTCTTCTTTCAAAAATGCAGAGAGAGTTGTCCGATAGGATTCCATCCTGACCACAACCTCAAAGCTTGCATTCGTAAGTTGAAATTATAAGCAAGAATATTTCTATGTTTCAATATTGTTGGCAGTCATATAGGCACTATATATCCCATTCCATGTACAACATTTAATGCTATAATTGTATTACTGTTTATGCTCAGTGTACTGTGTTTTTCTAAAAATATATACAAGATTTGATAATTCAAACTGATGTTTCATGAAAATTGTTTTTGCACTGGTGCATGACGACAGATAATGCACTGCTGCCGGATTTGGACTGTTGGTCTAGTAATAACCTGAGTCTATGTTTGTATGCCCAATGCCAAAACCCTAAACTTGCATTTTTGCCTTATCAATGCCAAAACCCTAAACTTGCATTTTTGCCTTATGCATTTATTTACAAAATCTGAAAATACTAACGGCGATCAAAGATGCTCCTTTTTTCACGAGTTCCTTCGAATTCGATAAGTAACCGGCAAAATATGGATTATGCTTATTTGTAATCATCTCTTAGCATGTGGGGATGTTAACTGCAATCAATGCGATGAAGTCCCTTTCAAGTGCAACAAGTGTCGCAGCCCATACTCTTTGCTGGTGGATGGCAAAGAAAGTGAAAAACACTGCTTTACAGCTTGTCCAGAAGGGTACGTGCGCTCATTTGATTACCAAAAGTTTGTGTTTGTTTGTGAGTCAATTGAAGGTAAGAAAGAAGTAACAACTACAACAGAACCAGCCTACACCACAATTCCAAATACAACACCCCAAGAGGTTACAACTACAGCGGAACCAACAACTGCTCCAATTGCGTCGACATTGGAAGAAATCAAGACGAAAAAGCCAATTATAACAACAAAGGGACAAGAGGTGACAACAAATCCTACAACAGCTCAAGGTAGTACTTTGTTATATGAAATACATACATAAAAAGGGGTCCAACTTTTGGAGCGTTGATCGAAATTAGTATTGGATATGATTCCTCAAGTGACCAAAAGGGTTTTTGGCGCTACACCCTGGACCAAAACCTTTCTGTTTTTATGTACAAAACAACTTTAACATTATGGATAAAGGTAAAGTAAACGAGCAATTGAAGAAGTCACAGAGGAGGAAGTGGTCGAAGATCTCTGAAAAACTGATAAGGGAGCTGATAAACTTGCAGCATTAAGTAATAGAGGGTTACAAGCCCTCTGCTACTAGAGAACTGAATGCGCTTTATTTCAAGCCTTTTAATTAAATTTTTCTTTAATGCATCTTCAGGAGGAGTGCAAAATGTTGCAAAATAGTAGCTCCCATAACACTACATCCCTGAGTCCTGGGTACGATATCGTGTGGAATTTTTTTGTATACAGTATCATGTGAACAGGTCTCAGGCGATATCTACACACAAACGTTTTAACATAGGTTAGCGGGAATTTTTTTAAATTTAGCAAAAATCTTGAGATACCTCTACCTATGGTAGAAAAAGCAATTCTTAAATTTCCTGGCCCCTCTGTGAATGTATTATTGGACAAAAATGGTTTGCGTTTGCGGAATCTTTGCGTTTCCAAATGATTCAACTTTCAAATTGTTTATATGTTTGTATTTTCTATGCATGGAAAGTAAAGTTTTCATTTGAAAACATATTATTGTAGACGTGGCCTTGTAGTCAAAAGATTTGCGGTAAAAACTCTTGTACAAATCTAATAAATGATAATAATGTGGTCTTTTGAGAGGATGGTTTAAGTTTGATCAACATTATTTAAAAAACAATGTTTTGCTTCATGGCAATGTCGTTTTACATTCCAGGCACTCATTAAATCGTTCTCCGTGGTTGTTTTGATCGAGCGCCTTTCCGGATAAGGCCTGTGGAGTAAGGGTTTGTGGAAAACAACATGGGGTGCGGTACTTTTGTGACTTCTGTCAAACACAGCTTACCTAAAACTCTAAAAAGTGATAAAAATGGGCAGAAATGGGTCATATTTAGGTAGAGGTTGTTAAAACATGTGATTGAGATCTATGAAAGCATGCTTGTTGCTAAGAGACTTAAAAGCGTAGCTGGCATTGACAATTTGAATTTGAGTTCTATCTTGGAAGATCAACTACTGAAGCAAGATTTGTTATAAGACAAATCCAAAGAAATGCCACCAGAAGAAAAATAATTTTCTTGTGTGGTCAGAAAAAGTGCTTGATCGAGTTTCAACGGAGTGTTAAAATGTGGCTGAAGGAAATGATAAGGAGGAAAAGGATGGTGGCTATAGTGGTACTAGATAGTGTGAGCGGCACCCATGGGAACATCAGAAGAGTTTTATACTTGGGAGTCCAAGCACAAGGGTTCTGAATTTGCTTTTATTTGAGAAATTTTAGAAGACACGAACAATGTGGCAATATTTTGTCAATTCAAATGATTTCACTATGTTATCTATTTAATAGTTTTTAATATATCTTGGTGCTACATTAGAATAGAATATATGAAAAATTTTGTCATTTCTTTACAAGTATAATATCTTTTTGTTTCTTTAGTCACTCCTTTACAAGTATAATTAACAAATGTTGCTAGTATCTTCTTAATTTTGATTCCCAGTCACAACAACAACTTTTCCACTTCCTGAGGGATGCAGTGATCAAGAATGTACACAGTGCTCTGTCGGTTACTACAGGCTGGTCACTCATGGAAAGTCTGGATGTCTTAAGTCATGTCCTGGGGGATTCTATAAATCAACATCAGAATGCCTTGGTAAGTTTTGCATGAAGAGTTTCTCTGTTTATCACGAGAACAGTTTTTCAGAAGACTGAATTCCTACCCTTGTGTCCTTGACCCCATTGAGTACACAAGACTTTGTGTAAAAACTTTGACTTCCTACAAGTCTTAGTTCTGTGTTCTGTTCACAGGCTTTATTTTTGAACTTCTGCTGTGAAGGAAAACCTTTTTTCTTCTGGATCCTGGCTTCCTGTCATTGCTGCTCTCCTACAGTAGTTGTTCAGAAACGGGGCCCATGAATGAAACTCAGAATGAAGACTTTTAGCAAGACAAGTAAGAAGCTTGCTTTTGAGTTTTCTGTACATAAAAACAGGTAAATACAAGTACTGTAAAAAATTATGCAGTAATTACAAACAACATGAAACATGAACAGTTTATTGAGATATTATAACTTGAATGTGCCTAAAGTATATTCAATATCACAGTTTCATTTTAAGGCATTTTAAGGACATACTTGTAAATACCAGGCCACTCTTTGGCACTAAAATATGTTCATTTAGCTTTGCCATTTACTGAAGTTTAAACTTTAATCCAAATAGTTTCTTTACTTTAATCTAAACTTTAATTATTTGGTGGGTTATCATCATTTTAGCATGTTCTGAGCCGAGATGTAGCTCATGCTCAAAGAGTCCTTTCCAGTGCGAATCCTGTAAAACAGGATTTTTCCAGTTCTCATCAAATGGAAACGAGACAGTCAAATGTCTGGACAAGTGTCCCTTGGGGTACCAATCTGTTAAGAAGAATGGGACAATATTCTGTGAAAAAGAGCCAATCCCAGGTAAATAAGAAAGAGCAGAAAGTGATATATTCTATGTCAATTTAAATGCTCACAATTATTGTTGGGGAATTTATATGTAGGGCAAAAAAGATTTGATTCTGGTTTAATCAAGCAGATGATAAGCCTGCTTTTTTTAACTTTTTTTACATGGATTGATTACAATCAAGGATTATAAGCTTGTTTACAATGATAGTTTATAAAAAGAAAGTTTATAAGCTGTCCTCAGAAACAAAAGTGGCACCTCTGTGAGTGGCAAATAGGTACTTTACCTCTGTTTCTGAAAACCAGGGTGTGTCCCCTGTGCCCTTAGTTTTAAATCTCTACATTTAAGTATCTACTTGAAACATGGAATTCAAAAAAAATTAAAGTTACTAATATTTCGCGAACTGTAAAGAGCTAAGGATAACCAGTGACATGGTTGTAGACTATACTGGGCACAAATATTGGCATCTTGCATTCATGGTCAAAGTTTGGGTTTATCAATTTTCCTTTTGAAGAGAACTGCTCCAAACGTAAGGTGCTCTTAAAACAAGAGACGATTCCAGTGAAGAGGCAGACCTTGAGTAAATTTTGGTTTTAGCATCTAGATGCTGGACATGAATTGCATTGTAGTCTTAAAATGTTTGATTTTAAAATTATCCTCCCCTTTATAAAAATCTTGATTGGAAGTTTATATTAGTCTTAGCTGAGTTGGTCAAAAACCAATGATTGCTTGCAGGCCAAGAGATTTGTTACAAACACATAACAAATACTTAAGTTCCTAAAAAATCCAGACCTGGAATATATTTGAACAATTTTTTGGCGGTACAGAATTTGAAAATGGCTTTGAAAAAAGCAAACATTTTACAACATACTAAAAGCTTTTTCTTCTGACACTCCTCAGAGCATAAAACGTCAGAATAGGTTCCGAAAAAACACGATGGAAAAATATATACCCAGTTGTGGATCGAAATAGGCCAATCAGAAAAACGCAAGCACAAGACCGGTATAGTTGACCAATCAGTGCTGCGAGCCTAAAGAAAAATTACCAATGGAGTCCAAGAGAGAAAACGAACTCCTTTTGTAAGGAGTTCGTTTTCTCTCTTGGTCAAGTTGGTCAAAAACCAATGATTGCTTGCAGGCCAAGAGATTTGTTACAAACACATAAATTCTTTCAAAGCCATTTTCAATATATTCGAACTTACATAAATGAACATGCAGGACTCTCATTTTATTATCGGCACTTCCTTGGCATGATAATTAAAGAGAGATGTTCTTCAGACCATGTGAGGATGGCTCAAAAGGAAGGAAAAGGACTCTCCTTTATCAGGATAGCTTCTCAGTGTCCTAAAAACTACTTTTGAGTGCTAGGTAGTAACAAACACACACAAATTTAAAAACTTTATTTCAGGTACACCTTTTACAATAGTACAGTGGCTTGGAGGGCTGCAGCCCCTTTTTTCCAAAAGCAACAGTTTTGTTGGAAATTTTTCAGAAATTTTATATCTTACATTTACAAAGAAGAAGGGAACAGAAAATCTTAAACGAATTATAGTCTGTTGTTAACTTATAAAATTGACTTAACAGGGAATATTTGTGTACAGTGATACAAAATTTTGTATTATGGGAAAGCAAATTCAATGGCATTATTTAACTAAGAATAAAAAAATCACATCTTATCATATTAATTCTTAGAAAGATTTTTGACATGGCAAAGTACCTTTCAGATTGTGCAATTGAAGATTGTGAAACTTGTGCTAGTCATGAACTGCATGGCTTTCACATTGGGTGCCTTGAATGCAAAGCTGGATACCTCCTGAAAAGAAACATTTTTAAAGATCAATGTGTTGCAGTTTGTCCTGACAGTTTCTATGCTGGAGTGAAACCAGGAACAAATATTAGTGCATGTCTTGATTGTGATGTACAATTTTGCCAAAAGTGCATCAAAAGAAAGAAGTGTGCACAGTGCTTTGAGCCATTTGTTTTTGACTTCAAGAAAGCAAAATGCACACTTTGCCCTTCAGGGACAATCTACAAAAGAATAACCAGGTCATGCAAATCAGTTATCAAAAAAGGTGGAGGTAAGTTTATTTAATGAAAGTATACATATATGGGGTGTTTATATGAAGATAAGCTGGCCCAATTGACAGAACTGGCATGCTTTGTTGAGGTTTTGCAATTATCTTGGGATCCTTTTACATTTCAAAAGTGTTTGGATACCAATTATAATGATTTGTCTTTACTTTTAAAAGTGTCAATAGTAGCTTTATTTTTTTGTACCCTTGTGAAGTATTTTGAAACACCTTGGGAGTCGTTTGTCGTAAATAAATACAGATGGTTGTTCAGGAGGAGTTCTCATGGGGAGGTTTTCTATGGCTTATGATCTTGGTTGTTACACCAATGAGCCAACCTGCTTGACAGGGATCTCACATCCAAATTGCAGTGGTCTTGACTCAGACTGCTAGAGGTAGGACAAAATCAATCTTGAGAAAGTGACCAAGCCTACTTGACGGGGCTGTAAGTTATGATTTAGTAAGTGGTCAGCAGCATATATAGTGGTGATTTGTTATTATTAAGGAGAAAAGAAGGTGCTATTCAAGGAAGTGCTCCCAGAGGATATGTGTTTTCTTAGTGTATATAAATATTTTTTCAGGCAGCCAATATTTCACCTGCATCATTTAAACCAATCTTAACTTTTTTTGCACTTGTGCTGTTAGTCTAAACAGCTGTATTTCCTCTTCAATTTCTAGGAAAGCCAATAACAATTGAAGGTCTTATTTCTTCCTCCAAGAAGAAGAAAATGGGGATCAAGAAAAAAACTGTGATTTATTCTTAAACTTATTGCTTGAGCCATTTTTGACTGAAATCAGCAAATACATATTTTTATTTCAACAACTTAACCTTTCTTGAATGCTTAATATTGTTGGGAATAACTCATTGTGTGCTTATGGAGTTTGATGGTGCACAAGAATGTTAAACATTATGCTAGACTACAACATGGCAACATTGTATTCTGCAGCAACTATAAAACGATTAAAAGTCTCTTGCAGTTCCCAAAAATAATTTAACAGTGTGTATGTGATAAATGAAAGCAAGTTTTGTGGGTCTACATATATGCTCTGTAATACCCCAAAGTCATGTTTTTCAACCAAAAATTAAGGGCTGATTTATATGCTGTGTTAAGATATAGGCTGAGAAATAAGGGAACTTAGAAGAACAAGGGTTTAAAACATCCAGGAACAGGTATTATAGAGGACCATAATTTCAGTCTGCCTCTAAGTTTTTGAGATGTTAGTGCTCACGATATTGATTTAATTATGACATAAAATTAACAATTAAAGTCAACAGTTCTTTGGATATGACCATCATTAGCAACTGACGGTGAAAAGTTTTAAAAAGAACAAATTTTCCTGGGTCAAAATTTTCTGGATTAAAGTACAACACAAGCACAAACGAAAATTGCATCCTGAATCGAACATGATAAGAAAATTTGCATCCCTATTCATTAGTATTCTATGTGATATTATATGGATTTTTAGCAGCACTAGGTATATACACGGTTTAGCATCAGTTGTGCAAGGGGTTTTACATTGGTTTCATAAAGTTGAATGTTAACTAATTGAAGAAATTTATGTTGGTCCTAACTGAATGAATTTATGTCATGTTATGCATTACCAGAAGGTAAATTGATTTTTTTAAACTGAAGAGGCAGACATTGAAGTTTTGCAATTAATTGAAGTTTGAATCAAAAATCGCAATTATTTGAAGTTTGAACCAAGTAAACTGATTTGAATGGATTCTTAATGGCCACGACAGGATAAAGAGTTTATTGAGTTGATGAAGGTTGGAAATGGACCACACAGAAGATTTTCTGCTTTGTCAGTATTGACATTTAAATTTACCTATCAAATTAAAAGATTGAATGTTTGTTAAAAATGTAAAATGAAATTACACATATTTAAAGATTGTATCCAACAAATTGTTGAAAAAATTTACCTAACATGGCCATTACTGCAAGATAGAAGAACCCCTATTCACCATTTAATTTCTGCCCACTCAGTTGTAGATCATGCAGGTATGTTAATGGTCCTTTTGGGACAACCTTGTTCCATGTATTACCAAAGTACCCTTGTTTCATCTGATCAAGAGGGCATTCTGCCTTAACAGCTGGTATAGCATACATCATGCAAAGCCATTTCCATAAATTTGGATATTCCTTTATATACTTGTGGTTCAACTTCATTCGTAAATAGTAAATTGGATCATGCCGGAAAATTGTTGGAAACAATCTTATATCAGTCAGGGTAAGTTGACTACCGCAAACAAATGCACTGTTTGCCAGCATGGCATCAAGCTTATCAAGTGCACCAAAGTATTCATCAAATGCATCTTCGTATGCTTTCTGGGATGATGAAAAACCAGCTTTATAAGCTCCATTGTTTATTTTGTGGTAGATCCAGTCATTGCACTCAGACATAAAAACTTTCTTTTCAGCTGGAATCAAGTTGATAGGATTTTTGGCAAGAGAAATAAAAGATGTTGCCAACATCTCAATTATTTCAGCACTCTCGTTGCTTACAATGGTTTTTGTTTTCTTATCAAACAACACAGGAACACTTGGTCTTGATGCATTCAAATCAGCTCCTACCATTTTGTAAATCTCAACAACTGTAGTTTTACCGTTGACTGTGTCATTTGTACAGCTATCATACTGAATCTAAAGAAAAGGAGAATAGTTTCTATTAGTAACACGTTCATCTCAAGGTCAAGCAAATTATGCTCTGAATACAAACATTAAAGGCCAAAATTTCTGGGAACATTCCAGTCCTCTGGAGTACTTCTGAGTTTCTGTTGATATTCTAAAATGGCTTCTCAATAAAGGAATTGCCCATAGTGAACAACATGCATAAAAATGTCTGAATCAAAGAAGCAGGCCTCTCCGTGAGCATTTTAGCGGGCGCGTGCTCAAACGCGCGCCTCGCTTTGCTAAGGTGCGCGTTTTATCAAAAAAATATATTAACGTCAAAGTAGGCAAAAATGGCATGTTTTTGCATATAAATACTTTGTATCTAGAAATATCTAAAAAAACTACTTAATAGAGCACTAAAAGCAAAAAAACACATTATTGTTGCAGTTCGATAATGTCCAGCTCAAATTCCGATGAAGAATCGGAATCAGAAGAAATGGAAGAATCAAAATTCGTTCCATTGACGTACGATTCAATTGCTTTCCTGGCACTTCCTTTACAAAGAGGATTTGATAAAATAACGCTTTTGTGTTTTGAGCAAACTTTACACCAAATCGAAACCATCATTGTCTTCCCATTTCATTTTTCGGTCTTTGATCCGCTAACTTCGTCCTTGCGATACTTGCGAAAGCAGATAGCTCTATGGCTTGACCCTTTGAATTACTGGCCATTTAAAAAACTTATAACAATCAGGAATCGCAATGACAGTTTATTGGTTATTGACCGGAAATATATTCAAGAGGCTTTAACTTGGCAATAACAATTTCCTCGAAAGAGGGATTAAAAGAAGCAACCGTTTATTTTGATATCAATCGATTTCGAATCCGCAAGGCTCTTGGTATAATAATTGTTCAAAACCAAAACACAAGGAGCGTGATTCAAAGAGTTCTTATAAACCAGGCGCGTGATTTATTGCGCGTCTCGGCAACGACAGGAGCGTGCCAAGGCGCGCGCGCGTGATCGGGCGCCTTAAACGGAGAGGCCTGAAGAAGATAATATTTTTAGGGAGAAATACTGATATTTTTGGAGATATTTTTGCACACCCAAAATCAATCATACTTTGCACCAGGGGCATGGTTGGAATTTTTGTGGGCTGGGAAAATCCAATTTTAGGGGCCCACTATACAATGTTTTAAAGGCACAACATTTTGATGCTAAAGGGATGCTTGAAAATGAAACACCAATCTCCCGAAGCTGTGAATATGAATCAACCATGCATAAAATATATGACAAAAGTATCCATTTCATTAACTTTGTTGTTGCTGCACCTTGTTCATAATTTAATCAGGCATTAGGAGGCTCAAATATTCATGTTGTATATGGTTGGGAATTTGTAGCAAAATCATTTTATTCAGATTCATGGTTTTTTGTAATCATTCATGCTTTGTATGTTTATATTCACACATTTTTTCATTCATATTCATGCTTTTTCATTCATTTTAAGGGGAAACCTTGGATTTGTATCTGAACGTAAAAAGCGTGAATATAAAAAGCATGATTGAAAAAGACATGAATGTGAATGAAAAAATGTGCGAATTTGAATACAAAAAAGTTTGAATATGAACATACAAATTGTGAATGATAACAAGAAACCATGAATTAATAAAGTGAATAAAATGATTTTGCTACAAATAAGCAACCATAGTTGTACACTCAACAGCATCAAGCCCTCAAGGTTTTCTTGCATCATTCTTGCTCGTAATCTGGTTGTTACTAAATTCAATTTTGAACAAAGCTTCTTGCATTCCACTTGCATTACTGGAAGAGTAAGCAAATACTGCTTTACAAGGAACATATGGATCATTATGTGAGGTGCTGTTCAAGCTGTACCTATAAAGGATTCAAAATGTGCAAGGATTGCACTGCCAGCATGCTATTCCATATTGTCTGTCATTCCATATTGCCATGACAGTGTCCTTTTCCTCTTTGTTCACTTGCCTGAGAAAGGCTCTCCGTTTATTATTTTATTATCTTTCTGTCATATTCTTCTGGAAGAGTCTTGTCAAAGTTCTGGAAACAACTCAAGTTGATTTCTCAATGTACTGCAATCAACTATTCTTCTTAATAATCTGCAAATATTTTCCAATAATCCGTTTGGAAGACCATGCAGAATTATGTTCTTGGTGAATCTTTTGGGCTAAAAGCATGCAAAATCTTTGTACAATGCTTCATGAATTGTGAATCGCTCATTCAGGCTCTGTACCACATTATCCATCACAACATTTTTCTAAGATCTTTGAGAATTTCATGTTTCCCAAGGTTCAAAGATCTTTGAGGGGTTTGCTTTCCTTTTTTAAAAATTTCTCCCAGACATTCATAGGGTTGTATGATTCCTTGACAAATTGTGATGCAGTTTGTAGCATATCAAACATAACATTAATGCTTACCCATGTAACAATGACATCACTAATTTTAATATACAGGCATAGCACCAAATGTGAACATGACTTTTATTGATGCTGAAAATTTGAGATGACAATCCTTTGTGTATGCCATTCATGAATGCTGTTTCCTGAAGTTGATTCAGCATTTACTACCAAGGCTCAAAATTAATAAACAGGGGTTCTGCAATTAGGATGATGTGGGTGAATTTTTTCAGCAAAGTTGATAATAGAGGGGGTAACCGTGAGAAAAGTCTACAACAGAAAAGAAACTGTGTATCCTGATTGTCTCTTGTTGTCCATCACTTGTTCTATGTTGCAAAAGTGAGTGTTGCTGAGGCAGCATGGGAGCATAGGGCCTTGTCTTTCATGGGAGCACTTATCTTTTCTTTAAAATCTGATATTACTAGCTTAAAAATTATAAAAGTTAATGAAAAGACAAATATAAGGGGTCCACATGAAATACTTTAAGGGGCCTACCGGAAAATTTCCTGAGTCCCAGTGGGCCACCACGCCCCATCTCTGCAATGGCATAGGCCTCTATTTGATTATTTTTTCATTAAAAGGGGTGTACAAGTAGTTCAAACTATGTGTAGTTACAATCAGTGAATCGCACCTCGGCAACATGGGCTTCGACGCAGGTTGGAAAGTGGGAGGGGGATGCAAGGGAAAAATTATAATTCATAACAAAGGGGGGGGGGCATGGTAACTGCAGGTCAAAAATCGACTTGCCGCCGTCTGGCTCACCTTCGTCCCTGTTGGCCAGTCAGCACCTTGAGGTAGGAATTGCCAGAATCCAGGCCCTTGCTCGTGGCTTTCGTCGGTCCTGTTTGGAAAACAGACATCCATGGAAATTACATCTTGCAAACCAAGCAACGATCTTGCCAAGATAACTCGATGGCACCAAGGGCAGTTGTAAGCAACGTACAAATGATATCGGTCCTTCTCTGCTGGGTATTTCCCATCTACTCCACCCACCCAGTCTCTGAAAGCAGCCTTGACTCTGACGAACTCACCAGCCTTTTTACGATCCACAATATCTGCTTGGCTCTCTTCAGTCATTATGAGACGACTTAACTGCTCCTACCAAGTCCTAATCAAAAGTTCCACACCAAGGATGTTCTCGCCCTTTCACCTGAATGCAAATTGCGCCTCCGCATAGCCCATTCTCACCCTTCTCAACATGACATTCTCTCTGAAATGGTCAGTGATTTGTTTTCTCATCAGGCACAGTCAAAATTGCGTAGGAAAACCCCTCGGGAAATCGGCTGGGACCGGTTTCCGCGTTTTCGATTTTCACCCTCGTTAGAAATCGGAAACGCGGAAAACGCGGAATTCTCATTCCTTCAAAAATAAGGTCTTATATCTCAATTCTTGAAAGAGCTTTGTTGCTTTGTTTATGTCTTTCCATTCCAGAAGCTTCAAGCAAAATTTCACTTTTCCGCGTGTTCGACCTGGCCCCAGTTTCTTATAAGAAAAAACTTATAAGAAATGACTTAAGACTAATAAGAGCAAATATGAATCAAAATATCTGCATCCTTTCAAATGAACAGCACTTTCAAGGGGGCTGGTTCGAGGGGGCCACTTCAGGTGTAAAATAAAACTGTTGTTGGTTTTTCAAATTATTTTGCTATGGGTGTTTTATTTTGCCTAAGCCCACCCCCATCACTTTCAAACCTGTAACAGACCCCACTGTGAATTTTCAAGTAAACACTTACATAATTCTGTGCTTTATCACAAAGAGGTAGAGCACCAAGTATGGAAGAAAATGTTTTTCTTTTAATTTGTTATTTATAAGTAAGGCTAGCCTATGTTACTCTGATGACCTATTTAAACCCTAAAAGGAGCCAAATAAGTAATATCTTTTAATAGTCAAATTTGTGATAACATTTCAACTTTCAGACAGGAAAGCTAAAAATTTCTGGGGAAACAGCATCAAAAAGCTTTTTTAACATTAAACTAACAAACCCTACAAACTAATAAGATCTGTGTCAGTTAATTTGGAATAATTCTCTCATTCCATTTAACACCTATCTGCTCCTATTTTTAAAGACTGTAGAAAATCATCATCTAAAATTTAAGTTCAATGGGTGAAAACATAAACATCTTTAAACAGCGCTAACTCGTAACATTGGAAGCGATGGAGATACTACCACACTGTTACATGTTTTGCATATTTATTTCCCTCTAGATACTGTCGACGACTCAAATCCAACAGAGAAGACTTCACTATTATGCATTCTACATTAGATACTTTTTCTTAGATCATCTCTAGTATGAAAAAACCTGACCGTGTTTGAATATATGATATTGGGCAAATAAGGCATGATTGCTTGATAACAAGAAAATTGGTATACTGTATTCTTACGAAGAGAAGGCTGCATTTTGCAAGGGAAAAATTAGCAAAATGTCATTTGTGGCTCAATTTCTGTTCTTTAAGTAAGGTATTTAGGTGAAATTTACAATGTTTGAGCTTCAATATCAAATTTTTGAAACAGATTTCTTAATAAAATTTTTAGCAGGTATTAAAATATTCCAAATTTTTTTCAATGAAATGATTTAAGAGTAAGATAGAAACTGTCCTTTGGTGGCAGTTGTACTTTAGTGTCGCACTAAAGAAACAAACAGAAGATGTGCTTAAGAAGATCATAGAAATGATCAAGGAATGTACCAAGCTTCATGACAATATTTCCACTTCAAGTGTTTGTGAAAAGGTTAACAGAGCAACCGGAGAATAACAAGCCATGAGGCTTGCGAAATTTGCAGCATTTGAAAAAATGTGACAGAGTAACTTTGGTTTTAGATATTTATCGTATCTATGGTCATTTTATTTTACTACTTTAAAATGTTTTTGCCTCCTTTGCTTGATATAATTTAAGAGCTTTCTATTTGATAATACACTTCACCGTTTTTTTAGACTTTTTGTCTGATGTATCCAAGCTTTTATCCTTGCAAGAATTCATTAGTGACAAAATCATCGAGGATATCATTACCATACTCATCTTTTTAAAAAATCTTTTAAATAAGACCAACTATGGAAAGTATTTGCAGTGGCCTACATTTTTAAAAATCCTTTTCTTTCAAACCCTAACACTATAAAATGTGGTATGTTTATGCATAAGACACTGCCACTTTGAACAGCACTTAAAAAATTAAATAGAACTTCAAAATAGGGCAGAAAAGTGGACACACTTGAATTATACATATATTTTAAAGCATTGACATTGTGCAGAACTAGAAAGAATGTAAATCATCTAAGCTAGCCAGGAGTAATAAACAACAGCAACCAACAGATACATGCAGTTCATCTTATCATCTAAAAACATTTTGATTTCATGAGATAATCCCCTTTTACATTTTCGCAGTTTTCTTTCATCAAGTACTTTGAGAACTGCAAAAAGTATTGAGTTTAACTTGAAACACAATGAAAGAGAAATACAAAAGACACTTAAAGAAATTTAGAGAGCTTTCTTTATATATATTCTTGCAACAGTCTGTACAAAGTCTCATTCTCAGTGATAATAATTGTCTTTCGTCATTTTTCTAGAAGAAAATAAGGTTAAAAATAAAATGCAAATCTTAAATTCTATCTAGGTAACTTTATACCTTTATTGAGTCCAGTGACCCAAAACATTTCAAATTCAGTCCCTTTGATTTGATTTTGATTTAATTCAAATTCTACTACATTTCTAAAAAGCTAGTTAGTTACATAAATTATAAATAAGTCAACTAAAGAACACAACAACAACAATGACAGTATTTAAAAGACAAAATGAAACAGAATTCTTAAGGATAATGCTTTGGTATATTGAAAAGGATAACTCTAAGATGCCATGTGTTGTTTAATTAATATATTAATGAAATTCCATTTAAATTAAGTTTTTGGGAGTTAAAGGGTCTGTCAATCCCATGGTTTACAACTGTATTGATATTTTTCAAGATATCACAATGAATATGAAAAAAGTCTTACCTCACTGCACAATGATATTATTGATTGGGATATGAATGAGTTTTACAAAAAAACCAATGAATCCCATGATAGCAAAACCAATTGCTGTTGCAACTGCTATTTTTTGAAATTCTAGAAAATAATTGGAAGTGAATATATTGTAGAATTAATAACAAGCTTGCAAAATAAAAAAATTAAAGCATTAGATAATAACAATATTAAGCTTAATATTAAGCTATGATATTAGATAAACATATCTACATATACAATATTACAACAGGTTATGCCCATGTGACATTTAGCCACATTTATTTGTAGAAATTCCTCAAGAAAATCTTCAAGCTTCTGATTCCATTACAAAACAATGATTCTCATACAAGACTGCTTTCATGTTGACATCAAGTTGTATGAAATATAAAATAATTACTAATGGAATAATAACATATGAAGCTAAACATAAATCTTAAAAAGTTGGTTGGTGGAGAGAGATGAGTGCTTAAGGCAACGTCACTTTTGGTGGTCACATTTGATAAAATCGCTTGTTTTTATCAATGGGAAAAGCCAATTTTTCATACTTTGTCAAGTCTGCTAACTATTAAAGTCAATAAAAACCCGAACTTTCGATTAGATAAGAAGTTCTTTGTTTTGATGGTGACAAGAAATGGTCACGTTCTCAAAAACGTGCCCGGCATGGTACAAATAGTTTCGATTAAAAAATAGGGTTAGCATAATGGAACTCAAACCTTAAAGAAGAAAATTTCTTTGATAAACGTTAAAAATTAAAAAGACTTTCCAGTTTTCCTTCCCCTCCCGAAGTTACCGTAATGCTACGTAGCGTTTAAGACAATAATAAATTTCGGTTAGTTTCACTCACACGTTCAATTTATGAATCGAAATAGTTTAAAAGGATATGCCCAATACTATTTGAAAACAAATAAATCAATTCAAATAAGCCTTTTTTTAACTGGCTGGTAATCTATCAAAATAATTCCTACGAGTCACTTTTTAGGCCAGGAAATATTTCCTTTACCTTTACGGTCGGGTTTTGTACATCTTTTCACCAATCGAACTGAATCTTTGACGAATTCTTTGCATGGCTCCAGGGACTTTTGTACTTGATCCATTATAGCTTTGGTTTTTTACGGAAAAATGCTTTAGATAAAGAAAATTTTGCTTGTAAAATTTTCACGTATTTCCAGCTACTGCTACGTCACCTAACAAGGCTGTAAAGAGAGAACCTCGGTTTCAAATGACAATTATAAACAGAGACCGCTGACCAAAAACCGGATATCCAAAAACTTGTGCCTCTAAATGGAGAGGAGGTTTTCAGAGAAGCTAACACTCAGAAAAATTGAAGTCCAATAAAATCAACCTATAATGAAGTCGTTAGAAGTGGCAATAATTTTATTCTGCTTTGTTTTCACATTGATCCAAAAGACCGATGCACAAGCCTGCAGTCCTATTGACCAGTGTTCTTGTCGTATTCCGGACGGACCAGTGATTTCCCTATGGGATATTGATAAAAGGTAGGTGAGGGTGAATATGTTTAATAGATTGTAAAGGTGGAGGCATAAATTGCAATCTTTTTCTTAAGAACAGCAAGGGTCGATTTGTCAAATAGAACTATTAGAGAAGAATTATAAAAATGACATAAAGAAGCTTGAAATACTGGAAATGCATTTTCAAGCTCCTGATTTTACTGGGTTGGGATCCGGGGAAATATTTCTTCTATCCTGTTGTGTTCAACTGATGTTGTTGTGTTCTATGTTGTTGTGTTAGAATGAGAAATACGGTTGTAGGAGAAATTAAATCAATCACTATCAATGTTTGTAACAGGATGTAAGAGCTGTTCACCCAAAGTAGGCGTTACTGAAGAACTAGAGAGCATGACAAACAAACAAATTTCCTAAGGGCTACGCCCCCATATCAATCAGGATTAACTCCAAATCTGCCGTGGCCTTGAGATCACATACCCTGGGTACCAGAACCTGAGATCTCCATTCTCCTCCTGATTTCTTGGGCTCCGGTACCAGGGTTAGAGATCATATAGCAGCCCAAACATTTTCCCCACAATTTCAAATAATCTCCCGCATTTTTTAAAATGAAGCTTGACAGGTCAGTCTATTGGCTGATGTTAAGTTTAGCTTTTATCCCTTAGAGCCATGAATGCCTTAGTAGATGTTTCCTTGTATAAATTTTGGTTTAACACTACTGAAGGCAACCCACATATGCATGTTTTGTTTTCTAAATGAGTTAGGAAGTAGTGGCTTGTTCTAAGAAGTTTATAAACCTTTTCAAATATAGATGCTATTTTTCTTTGCTCCTAGGTATGAAATTGGAAGTGTTGAGCCTGGCTTTTCTTATCTTTATCGCCCATGCACAGGCCTCAAAGAACCAAACTCAGTGTGTGATGGTTCATTGGTGTGTTTTCTCTTTTTATTTGTCACATTTTGATCATAAACTTGAATCTGTTGGGACAGAAAGTTCACCATCATACATCAATCATTGATGCATTGATTTTAAAAATCCAAAATAAGCCAATTTCTGGTGGGTTTGATGGTATGGTTTTGTGATTATGCAATAATATAATGTCTTTGGATTCAAATTTTTTTATTTTTAGCAGTCTTCAAGACATTATTTCATATTACCACTTTCTTAGAAAATTTCAAATTCATGTCCAATACTGACATATATAAAATGATGGGGAAATTATTTAATTCACAGGGATGCCAAGTCACTGAAAGTGATAAATCCAAGGTTTTGATTGCAAAGAAGCCAAAATTAATAGATGCTGGAAAAGATTCAGGTACAGGCCTGTATTACTTTACATACACAGGAAGCAAGGATCAAGAAACACAACAGTTTGTATCACTATTTAACTTTTTGGATGTTGCCATTAACAAATGGCATGTTTGTCCATAATTGCAAAAAGAGGTTTCACATTTTCAAATGTTGAGAAAATTAGCTTGAAAGTGAATAAGTGTAAAATGGTTATATTTACCAGGGTGGTGCTAGGAAAACATTTCGAGCTGCAAACACGGATATTCTATGTAACTGCCAACAAAGACCAAACTATTGGCAGAAAAGTATGAAATTAAATATAATAAATGCAGGAAGTAATGTAAAATATAATAGAAATGTGTAGATTGAATTTCAAGCAAATGTTGCATAAGTGAAAAATTCTGATAATTTTTGAAAAAGTTGTATATGTTTACAATAAAGGTTTTTTAAGTCACGTTTGAAATGTATTATGTCCCATGAAAATGGTTTTCTTTAAACGTAAGCCCACCCCTTGAACTCATTCACATTGTTGTCTAAATATCTATGAATCAATTTAACATTTTTTTGTAACAATAATATTATGTTTTAGGACTATCACCTTGAAAATAATTCTACAGTGCAGTGAGAATGAAGTTGCAAGTTTTACAAAAATGTTTGGTTGCCTAGCTGATAGCTGTGTATGTTATTGATTTGTTTTTTCCCTTTCCGTGTTGCTGATTTTGGCTGATTTTGGCTTTTTTGAAGGCATATTTACACATACACAATCAAGATACACATATTTAGACAGAAGAGTATTTTTTTAAATTAAAACAATTCAATTTGAGTGTTGGTGTGATCCAATATTAAAAAGTGTTCATTCTCATTTTAGATTATAACCCTGACTTCAAAATGTGCATGTCCAGGTCATTGCAAGGTTCCAAAAAAATCATCTGCGGCAACAACCTCTCACAAACTGAGCATTGGTTCAACTCTTTGTATTGTGTAAGTTTACTGTGCCCTTGTGGTTCTAGCCTGTGTTGAATGCGGAGCAGTGTTTTTTTTTGCAGTTTCTGTTATATCAAAAATATTCCATAGACAGTTATTTATGTTCCATGTCAAATTAATGCTAAATGAAAACATTGTTTCATTTTATGAACTTCTCATTGCCTGATGCTTTTAATTTGATAAATTATTGTCAATCAAAACCCAATGGGAAGTCTCATCATTTCCCTGGACTTATGAAAATATTGCACAATAATCAATGGCTGATATTTTCTGATTTCAAACCCTCCACTGATATTGGTCAATCAATAACAACTTCCCTTCATTAAGAATTTCCAAAAATGAGCCTTTACCCCCTGTCAATCTGTTGAAAGGTTTTTGGCTATAAAAATGAGTAAATCCTGTATTTTAGTTGTGAACTCAGCCTACTTAGCATATTTCTTCCTCCATGCTCCCATTGAATATTCTGTTTTTGAAGTCTTCATGATATTAAAATTGATTTAATTTATTGCTATGCTTATTCACCCTTTCAGTCTACTTGCTCTACTTGTTGCATACCTTGTTTTTGGTTTGCTGTTAAACAAATATGCCTTTCATAAGGAAGGTTCAGAAATCATACCTCAGAAAGATCTTTGGTCTGGCTTTCCATCACTGGTCAAGGTATGTTAATATTTTTACCTATTTCTATGTGCAAAGGTTATAAGAGATTTAGGAATGTCTTGAGAATCTATTTTAGCATTGGGCTACCATGAATATCTAAATGTATCCGACTTGTAAAAGTATATGCGACAATAAATCAGTATGGAAAAAACGGAGCCTTAAATTAATCATCAGATATTCAAGGATCAAATGAGGGAAGTTTCAAGTCAATGTAATAAATGCTTTGGTCTTTTCTAACAATTGAAGAAGTGAATTTCCATCAGCTTCTTTCCTTCGAGTGTCTTGCCTTTTTCAATCGATTTAATGATTTAGAATTTGTAAGCTTGTTGAATGACAAACTCAATAGCGATAAAGCGACTTGTTTTATATTCTTGTTTTGGTTCAGGCGAGTGTAGTAAATTTGTATCGTCAGACTTTCGAAACTACTGCAAAACTTTGTTTCACATTTTCGAAAATAGACATACAAATAAAGCAAATACAGGTACATCTCTAAATTTGATTTTAAGGAAAACTGGTAATACAAAAAGACACATCGCTTTAAAGATGATCGATATTGGCATTTTTATCACGTTCTTTTATTTCTAGTCTGTTTCTTTTAAACTTCCATCCTTTTCATATTGAGCTGAGGCTTAACGCCTCTCTACTGGTAATCGGAATATCCTTCAAATTAATTTGTATAAAAAGTTTGTCCTCTAGCACTGTATTTTGATCTTAAAGATGTTAAAAAAGTCGAAAATCATTTCTTGAGATATTACGTAAAACAACCACTTTATCTGGTCTACTTTCCTAATGACATCAGTTTACAAGTTTGCAAGTTTGCTTGGTTTTGCAAGTTTCAGATACGTTTGCATTACTTGGCATTGATTGATTCTTTGATTAATTGAAATATAATTTACATGAAATTGATTGATTGACGTATAATACTTGGAATTGATTTTTGACAGGACGGTTGTGTGTTCACTTTCCATAAATTGCGGAGAAAAAAGGGTGAATACCAAGAACTTTAAGGCTGATTGATGCCTGATACATACGGGGAATGCTCTGAGTTTTGCATATATTAAATGGAGATGATTTTGCTATTTTTTATCCTAATTTATACAAAAATGAAATTGAACATATCGATGCCACCAAAAAATTTTATATCTAGATTGTGCTTAATTTTTCGACCTTCGAAAAAAATTTTAACCTCGAATTGCATGTATTCTTTATCAAAGTACCACTACAGTTGCTATTGATCGTGAAGTTCTGATTTAGAAAATATTTTTTTTTATTTCATTGATTTTCTTAGCCTATCTTACATTTTTGACATTGCTATTGAATTAACTCTTAGATTTATTTTATCTTTTTATGGTATAGTTATCTCATCCAACACAGTTTATTGCATTGATTATATTGTAACATTACATTGGAATATAATGTAATATCCACATAGAAAAACATGTAGAGAAATTTAATGAGCAATCGGGAGCATCCTCGACATTAGAAAATTAGCAGCTAAGCCTAGATGGTATTGATGTTGTTGTCAGCAGCATAGCCAGGGCTTCAATTCTGGAGGGGCAAAATAGCAGAACATTTTTCTTTAAGCTTATATCTGAGATACTATCCTATCTTAAGATAAATTCTCAGTACCCTGAATGCAATTTAAAGCCTGAGTAAGACAACACCAGATTTGTTGAACTATGGAATGTCAGGGGTTTGGGTGCCATGATGTTGAGGCAATCCGAAATGAAAACGAATCCGTTGTGTAACTTTTGCATTTACCCGACTTAGTGTCAAGAAGCAGTTCTATTCAAACTTTTATTCCGTAGTTTCACTGACAGAATGTACTCCAAACCCACTGCTTCCACAGTCCATTCTTCCATAATGATGCTAATAATGTTTTTGCTCAATATTCTTACTTGACATTGTGATTAAGAACAGGATTATTCTGTTGATACTGTTGATATTTTTATACTTATTAATTCTGCGTTAATTCATTAATTGAATTCGTTCAAAGCAAAATTTTTATATCGATACTAGCTGAATGAATTCCAAGCATTTTAAATTAAATTTGCCGCATTTCTAATTTGTAAATTGTTCCTTTGATTAGAGAGAGAATCAAAGCATTGTCTTCCTGAAAAGTATATTCTCTACATTCTGTGATTCCATGTCTGCTTTTTGCCTCTTATTGGAGATGAAATTCTTAGTCCATGATTTTTCTGATAAAATGTTCTTCACGATTCTAATAAAATGGATTCATCATGTAGCTTTTATTTCATAAATGTCTCAAGATGAATTTCGAAAATTTGTTCTTTATATTTTGATGTTGTCTTTGTTATTAATGTTAAATATGACTATACTTTTGATGATATTCTTTCTTGAGACTTTTTCAAAGAATAGATATTGAACGCTAAGTTCAGTTGTCGTATTTGATATAGCTATAGCAGAATTGCTCACGCACATTATTTCTATACTGTTCTACGTTATTTTGTGGAAATAAAGCTTACCTTTGAACCAGAGTCTTTTTATCAAATTAGCAAAATATTAAAAGATGATCAATATTTGGGTTGTGTAAATCTTAAATAGAAAAAAGTCTATAAAAGTGACAAATTTTTATTTTTAAATTTCCTGTTCATAACAGAACCTGATGTGGTAAACATGCCGAAGAGCTTGTGCAGATTAATGCTATCTATAAACAGGGGTGCCGTCCTGAAAAGGTAGGAAGGGGAACTTTACTGCAGGCAAATTGAAGAGGCCACACCCAATATACTTGCATTTGTGAAACTCTTCGATGTGTATATGGAAACATTCAAACTATTCAATGACACAAACAGACATAAAAAATTGCTAAATCAATTGCTAAAACAGACAGATAAAAAATTGCCAACACAGAATTCATTCAACCAAATATTAACTTACTTGTTTAGGGGGGCTTAGCCCTACAAAATCTCTCTGAATTTTAAGAAGGGGGGCTGAGTCCCCCCTTCCACGGTACCATAGCCTATAGAGTTGTATAGGTAATCTAGTTCTGATTTCTCTAGCATTTTTTTTTATTTATCCCTTAAACTATAATCATTTTTGGAATGTAAAAATACAGAATAGAACAAAGTCGACACATTTCGAAACAGATCGTATGTGATTCTTAGCTAAGATGCCAACCAGCAGAAGAAGTACTATTTTCATATCATCTTTGTGGTGAATTGTTTTCTGGACAGTAATGCCCTTGGCAATAATTTTCAGTTGGCAAAAGACGTCGATTTACGGCATCACTAGCAGCATTTCTTGCAATAAATCCAAAAGGGTAAATACCTGTTGATAAGCAAGGAACCAGTATGTTTCTGTCGCTGATAGAACTTATTTCAGAAGCAGTCAAACTTCTTTCCAACGAAGCACGTGGATTCAGTGAATAAGGGTGAAAATCTTCAAGCATCATGGCAGGCTGAAAATCTGAAACGAATAATTAAGTAACATTAAACATTCAATCTATCTTATTCAATCTAAAGTAATAATATTCAATCTGAGACAAATAATAATTTAACGTTGAAAAATCCTAATATCATACAGCGTAGTCACAAAGCAGAGAGTTTTCTAAGTGCTTTGCTTTATTTATTTATTTATTATTTGCTTAATGCAAACAATTTCAAGCAGCTGCAAACACTTGATTGCAATTTTTCTTTGCAATAACTTAGAACATATATTTGTTACTCTACTCGCTCTTTGGCAGAGCCAGGACTAATTGATTTTGATTTTAAAACAAGGGAGCCTGTTATATGTTGAGGCCACGCTAGTTACGTAGGCTCAGAATACTTCTACATATCCCATAGTTATTTTTAAGGTGCAGTGATAACCAATGTGCTTTGATATATCGGTTTTGTACACAGAGGTCAGGCGCGCAACCATAAATTTCAGAGGGCAGGGGTCCAAGACACAAAAAGGGCACATTTGTTTAGGTACGCCAAAAATTTGAGCAGTTAGTAAATCTGTTAATATTGTACGCTAGACATAGAAAACTGATCAATAGAGAAAAATTGTGGTATATGGTTTATTTTGTGGTGTGGTTTATTTTTTCCTTTTAATGTATAACTATGTACATGATTTCTTCTTTCTGTCTGCCATCCAGTGCCGCCGAGAGGCTTAGGAGGCCCGAAGGGGGGACGGAAAATACAATGCCTCTTGCGAGCGAAGCGAGCAAAAATTTTTGTCACCACACCCTTGCGAATAGCTTAAATCCTTAATATCAGTTTCTTTACCTATTTATTTTTTCTATGTTTAAATCATCTTCCAGTGTCTACCTGGTACTTGAGTAGAAAAATCTAAAAAACAAAGAATTTAAAGCAGTAAAATTTGGCTCAGCCCCCCGAGCCCCCTCCTCTACAGCCCTGGGCTGAAACAAAAAATAGCAAAAAAAAATGCAAACAAATCAAGCACTTTTTTGGAACTTCAATTCGAATTATACCTTTTCTAATGATGAATTAATCATTTTTCATTTTTTTAATATTGTATAGAAATATTTAAAGTTACGCGGATAAAATCCATAAGGTACCAATCATTAAAATTAAGCCTAAATTTCTTTTCGCTTTTTATGCATTGCTTTTGACTTTTCTATTCCACATTTTTGTGTACAGTGTGAAATTTGCAGTTCAGTGGCAGAAATTATGGGGGTTTTGGGGGGCTCGGCCCCCCCCCCAATCAGCGATGTCGTCGGAAAATTCAGACATTCGTCGGATAATTGACAACTGAAAAGGAATTATAAGCGGATCGGATTTATAATTGAATCGGATTCTTCCGAATAGAAGTTATTTTCAAATGTAATTCCCACTGACGAAAACAAGATAAAATGCAGAAAATTAACGTTACATTTACAATCATGTTGTTATTATGAACGACTTGTCAAAAGTGCAATCGGTCGACCTCTTGTATCATCAATTTTTCAATTGTCTTAGATGAGATATCGTTCTTGATATCAAAAATCATAAATGGATCTTCTTGCTACTTTATTATGGTGTGGTTAGCAAAGATTTCTAAAGGGTCTCGTCAAAAAATCACAAATTTTTATCAAAATGTGCAGTTTCTTTAAAATTAGACATGAGATGTTATCTTGTCGGAAAATCGTAAGAATCGGAAATCCGTAGAAAGTTCTGGAACTTTTCCGGAACAAGGAGTCTAGCCCCCCGCCGCCCCTTTCATTGGCCCCGCAAATGCAATGCAATGCGGCGAGAAACTAGAAAACTAAAGTTCTGTCTTGTCTATCTTCACGTAAAAGATATCTCTCTACATTATTTCGTTCGACTAAGTCGCCTCGCCCTCGACACTTAGTTTGTTGACTGACTTACATATGATTTCCACATGACTTGTTCGCGCTGACAGAGACAAAGGGAAGTGAGGCTTTACAACAACTTGGATCAAAATGGAAGGTGCGCAATTTACGAAACTGTTTTGCATCGTATTTTTAACAATGCTGGGCGCGGAAAATATAAATACAGCAGAAGATTGCATCCCTGTAGACCAATGCAGCTGCAAGCTGAAAAGTGGGAAGTACATTAGCCTTTGGGACATAGATAAGAAAGGAGCTAGGTAAGGAACAGCCTATTCCGAACAGGAATGGTCTGATTGCTTTACGCTGAAACATCCGAATCTCCTGCTTGCATCAACATTTAAATTTCAACGTTTCGAAAACAGGTGAAGGGACGCGACAGAAACGTAGAAACGTGTTGAAAAATTGGTGGGACACGCACGTATTATTAGAGCATGCAACCGGGCAAAAGTTGGGCGAGGGGGCGGACATTGCGAATCCGGATTGAACGTCTTGCTGCATCTGAAATGGGTAGTAGGGTTCCCAGCCTGAGCCTGTGATTTTTTAATACACTCCTCGACGTGTATGACAAGAGGTTAAATTGATTATCTAATCCGGATTCTCTTGTTCCACCATGTCCACGAAAACAGATGGATTTCCGGGGATTTTCAGACTCTATCTTCTCCGAAGGTGTACGAAATTTCGATGAAGTGATTTACCATCACAGCATTTCCAGCCCCAGCCACTCCGTAACGTTCTACCTGGGCCAGTTTTTTTAAGAAAATTTTCAAGTATATTAAACAAAGGTGATAATTTAGTTTGTATAATGATAAGTTTGATGATTTAAGATAAGAGGGTGGTCTGGTCTTTAAAATTTTCTTTAGGATGTAGACTCAACACGTCCCCACTATTCTAGTCAGATTTCACTCTGGAATAATTACTTTGATGTACTAATCGGTAGCTATGTTCGATTTTCATTAGTTAACATTGTAGATTTATATATATATTGTTAGCTATTGTTTTATATCGAATTAAAATAAATTTACAACAACAACAACTCAAACATACCACAATGTACTGTATAAAAACATAAAAAACTACTCCGCAACAAAGTCAAGGAAGGCAAACTGGATTCAACCACAATTATGATACTTATGTTTAACAAATAATTTCGTTTTATATCAAGGATAAATTTAAAACAAAAGCAAAATGCTCAGTTTCGATTATTCTATTGAACAACATTGTGACCTTTTTGCTGTCTTTCTAGTTGTTGCACTTGTTTTGCATTAGTACTAAATCTGCCTGCCTGCACAGTCCCACAACAAGTCCACATGCACCAATTTGAATTCACCCGCACACCTAGCCTAAATTTCACCACACTGATCTGAGTCTAACTGTAATCATCAACACCAATTTATTTTTTCCAAATTCTTATTAAGGGTAAATAAGGGTTATTGGTTACTAAGTTTGCAATGATGATTTCCAAAAATAGCTCTTTAAGTAAAAAATATGTGCTATATATATTTTTTATGTACATGATTACAAATATATCTGTTTGATGATTAATGGATTCAATTGTGCTGGGGTTTTTAGCTGTTTATGTTCGTACTTTAAAATTACAGTTTAATATTCTACTCATCAAGCATATTTTTGTCACTCTTGCTAATATGGGCATGCACTAGCCTATATTTCAAACTGGATAGTCTTGATTTGAAATAGCATAATATTTGTAAATTTAGCAATTTCATCCATCATATCTTTCGATCATGTTGTTCATTGATCCCATAGATTTTTGTCCAAAATTTTATTTCTTTACGTGATTCAACTCTATTAACTCCACAGTTTGGCCTTATTTTTTGTACTTGGTATCAAATTTTTTGGTCATTTCTAAGTCTGACTGGATTGTACAATTTTTATAGATTTTTGTGGATCTCTGGATTTTTTATGATATTTGAGTGGATTTTTCAAGATTTTTGGCAGGGTATACAAAAGAAATACACTCTTTCAGTCTATTTTCCCAAAAATCCTGTTCTGCTATCACTTTTTGATTATTAGGAGTGCTACCCCAAAACAGTACTCCAAATAAGGACAGCTTAGAGATTTTAATTTAGCTAAGTGATATGGGAGCAAGAAAAACTTGCACAGGAGCGTTCTAGGCAAAAAAATTGTATAGCTTTTTCTGATTGTTGCAGGGGGGGGGGGCAAGGCTATGATGTGATGTGACAGGAATCGTTACCAGAAAACCACTAAAAAGCATGAAATAGCGTTCCACCTGCAGATATTAATTCTAAGAGTAAGGTTGTATTGAAAGGTAGTAAAATTGCTTCAAGGAGTGCATTTTCTAGTGAGTGGATTAAATTCTGTTTCATTAAATTTGCTTTCTTTGTTTGCTTAATCAACATCATATGTTTGTCACTTTTTTCAAGCACTTTTTTTATATAAAACATTATATACACACATAGCTATATTTAGAAACATACAGCAATTTGTTGTGTTTAGCATGTCTCTTTACTCAAAGGTATAAGATATAGAAGAAAACTTAGCAATTTTAAAAGTCAAGACTTGAAATACAGATACAACTATGAAAAAGTTAAAATTTCATTTTCTTTTTCATCGAAAGTTACCCAGCAGAAGACGCCTTGTCTCGTACTGGCTTTAATTATCTGTACAGTCCATGTTCTGTGCTGAAGAAGACTGGTACTGAATGTGACAATGCTCTGGTAAGTGCCAAAATATTTATCATCTGCCAACCTGGAATGTTGTGTTTCATCTAACAATTGTGTTGACATGTTGGCAACTGGGGATGTGCTTATTTGGAAGATGTTCAGCAAATACATGTTCAACAAACTACCTTTATTTTTAATGTAGATATTGAGTACTTCAGTCTCTTAAGGCTTTGGAAATTCCAATACTCATTGTTTCTAAAGACTTTCTTAATTAAGAAGCTAATAATTTTAACATTTGGGGCCCTAATTTAATTTTTTGTGCTAGAAAAATTTCCAATAGAAACTTCAAGCATGGGAGGGTTTATGTGGCAGCAAACAGTGAGAATGGCTAATGTTTCATTGTTTTCAAATGCTCATGCCACTTTTTCAAGACATTGGGTACTGTGCTAATGCTTTTGGTGGATGAGGGAATTACATTTTGTCTGTCTTTATGCTTTTTTTCTTTATAATTTGAGGGAAGTTCTGTGTCTAGAGTTTTAAGCAGACCAGTCATCGGCATGGGTAGAATTTCACGAAATTGTGAAAATCTGAGTTTTTTCAGATTCAAATGTTTCTTGATGTTTTGGCTCGAGTGCTTAAGTTCCTAATTTTGAAAGGAACGTATTCTGAAAGTTACTTAAGATATTTCAAAATAAAAGCCATGCCTACGAATGACATGAAAATCACTTTGCAAACAAAGATTAGAAAAAGTGACCAATTAAGTAACCAATCAAATCAAGTAACTGGAAAATGAAGAATTACCAACCAAAGGCAATATCTATAGAAAATGTGTGGATGAAGAAAAGGTCACTGTAGCAGGCTGCTCGACGGGGTCCAAGGAGTTCTTGCGGCGAAAAGTCGATAAGAATGTAGCAAATATAAAAAACACCGCAATACGCCGAGAATAAACAACAGTAAATACACGTAAATCAGTGAAGGCTAATATCTCGCCCGGGCATACGGGGCTTCATCAGAGCAAAAATTAACGGGCTAAAAATGTACACATTTAAAAGAGGCGATGGTGGTGTCGGATTGGCTGATGTGGAATGGTGTGAATGCAGCTCAGTGGTGGAGGAGGGAAGGGTGGCAAATAAGAGAGCGTGGGTGGTGGTGGTGGAATGAAAATGTAATGGGGATGAAGTATTTCTATAGAGCATCTTCCAGTTTTTCTATAGAAGATCTATAGAAAAACTGGGACATCACCCATGTAATTTTTCTGTTCAAAGATAATACCGATTTTTTTACTGATAGAACTTCTGGCATATTTTTTATACTTTTCTTTCTATAACTGATATTAAGGTTGTATATAAATTGTTTTTATTATTATTATGCTAACAAAACAGAAGCAAACAGAGGTAAAAGAACAGTGCATATGTGATTTTTTAGGTTTGCCAAAATGTAAACAGCGACAGTTTTGCCATTGCTTTGAAGCCTAAAGCTGTTTCAGTTGGTTATGATGTAGTATTGAAGCAGTACACATTCGTATATACGGGAACCTCAACGCAACTGTCTAAGAACAGGTTTGGCTTTTTATACTTCTCTTTGGTATTTTGCGATCTGCCAACATTTGTTTATATAAGGGAGGCCCTAGAAGGTTAAAAAATTGTTGGAGATATCGTTCTCGACTCGAACCAGTCAAAAGATTTTTAAAGCTCTACTTTTACTGCCCTCTAAATAGACTCTCTCAAGATAATTATCTTGTAGGCAACCCTTTAAACAGACATTTGTTTCAGATGGTAAATTGGTGATAGCAGAGAAAGAGATTCCTGTGGCACCCCCTTTTCATCCAGGCAAGAAATTGTCCGCACATACGAGACTTTTATCTGTAAATTAGTGGATAAGTTTTAATCTGGTTTTGGGTAAAATGAGCTTCGTTTGCCCAGGAATGAAATATTCGAGGGCCAACTCGACGGACAAACCCAAGTCGTTGCGCTGGTTCTGGGGGAGGGGGGGAATAGACCCCTAGACATGTCGCTCTCTCATTTTTTAGGTTCTATAAGATTTTGTTGTATATTGCTCTTTCTCTGTAAAAAATTCTAGTTCCAGTTGCTATCAAAAGGGTCATTAGCATTGGTCCTACCTTTTTCTGCATTTTACAGGCAAACAACCATCAACTTGGCTTGTGACCCAAACATTAAGGCCCCTCTTCTTTCTGTCGTCTTGGAATCACCAGAAGGGGTATATGTAAGTGACGTTGCGTTATTTGTATTTCACCATTAGCGATGTATTATTTTTTTACTAAGTTAATGGCAGGCCTTCGGTTTGAAATGCTGATGACGCGCAGGGTCTCCGAGAGAATGAGAACCCTGCGAGCAGAAAAATTTTGCGACCACGCCCTTAAATTCGTTCATTCACTTGACATGTTTACTGTTTACGGGCATAATTTCGTTACTTTAAATTAATTTTGTTTCAAAACAGAATTTCATTATTAAAAAACCGCTATTGTGTAGACAGAAGGAGGTCGTTTTAATCCTTACGACTCCATTGGTAACATTCTCACTGGCGGCACTGATTGGGCAACCTCAACAGTCATGTGCTCGCGTTTCTAATTGGCCAATTTCGATCAACAACTGGTTATTTATATTTCCTATCGTAGAGTTTTCGATCCATGTTCTGACGTTTATACTCTCAAGAGTGTCAGACGAAAAGCTTTAGTATACTCGAATGTTTGCTTTTTTTAAAGCTTCTTTACAACTATCTCACCAGCCTGACTATTTTCCTGTGTAGGGGTTGACAGTAACAACTAAATGTGCTTGCCCTGGTGCTTGCAGCCATCTATCACCTCAATCAGCGTCGTCGTCGACAGGATTAAGCACTGGCTCTGTCCTATGCATCGTGTGAGTAATTTGGATTTTTTCAACGCAGCTGGGATTTTACAAGTGTCCTGTGACCCTTTTTTCGCTTCCTTCGTTTTCAAACTTTCTTCTTACTATCCACATTATTATCCATCATTTTTGAGTAAACACCTTGCTTTTAGGATGATTGCAGTGCAAAGAAACTACGTCATGACTTATACTTACGAACAATTCTTCCTTGAAAATTTCCTTTGAGAAGTTTATTTTGCTCGCGTAGATGGAGGTAGAGTGAGGAAAAAATTACAATTTTTTCCTGGAAAAGTATACTTTTTAAAAAGCGGCCGTGCCCGTTTTTTAGCAAGTGCACTTGTCAAGTGGAAAATTTTCATATGCAAAATTTGACTCAATTGACTTAACAAATTTGACTCAATTCAAGAACCTTCTTTCACGCAATAGAGTGCCAAAGTTATGACGTCACAAAAATATATTTTCAGAATTTTAAAATTTTGACCATATATCCTAAAAGAGTATTATGAAATACCTCTAATTGTGCAAAATCTGTTTAATCTGTTACATATTGGCTGAGATATGGCCACATAAGCTCAGGCTCTTTCCCCATCAAACTTCTGCAATTTGGTCTTGGGATTTTTTAACCAGGTCAGAACTGAGTCTGGTACCCAGGGTAGGATAGCAGTAATCTGTTCGCAAACTTGATATCTTGCTTTGGCCAAATCTCGCCCGATTTTGAGCATATCTAACTGATTTTGCACGTTTTAGTGCCATTCTCTCAGAATATGTGGTAAAATTCAAAAAATTCGAAATTCGATTATAAAAATAGATTTTTGGTGGCCCCACACTTCGGTACTCTATTGCTTGTTCTTGACTGCTTAGGCTGCCACAAGGTGAATCTGGACTGATCAAGGAACATCAATGCTCTTAGAGGCAATGCAAAGCCGTGAAAGCCTTTGGAATACGTGACGTGTTTAAAAAAAGGAACATTAAGAAGAATTTGTTTGCGATTACAGAAATTCCAGGGGTATCCACGCACGAATAAAAGTTTCTTCTTCGTTAAAAAGAGCCATTTTTGCAAAAAGAAATTGGCACGAAAAAATTGCCGCGTCAGCAAGCCGAGGCTAATCGAAAAACTCGGCTGGCCAAAACGATTGTCAGAGCAAAAAACTATTGTTAAGGAGAATTTTTGTCTTCAACACCAGCAATTAAAACTTGTCAAAAAAAAATTGTCAAAAAAACTTGTTGCTACACGGGCAAGGAAACTTTTCTAGGAAAATGGAAAGAAAAGATTGCTGGTGTAAATGCGGCTTTGGTCAGGTTAGTTAAATGCACGATTTGGTAGAAGCCGGGGGCTAGGTCCCTAGCTATTTCCCAATAGTTTTCTATTATCTTTAAACAGAATCTTTAAAAAGTAACAACCCTGTAACAACACGATCCTTCCCTTCACACAATATTAATTTCCGATGCCCATCAATAATTCGTTTTTTAACTTTTATGTTTGTTTTAGTCTTCTGGTCTTGGTAGTTGTTTATCTAATTGGAGGTGTGTTAATCAATAAATTCGTTCGACATGAAGAAAATTCAGAACTTTTTCCAAACAAAACGTTTTGGAAGGGCTTTCCAGTTTTGGTAAAGGTAAGTAAATTGTTCAAATGTGTCATGTTACTATGAAAAATTCCAACAATGTATTTATAACCAAAACAACAGGCAATCGAAAAACGCAGAAGATGCACAACCTTTCGATATATTAAATGCTCCTATATGCAATTTTTAGTAAATGCTTCACAAATTGAAACAGGCGCCCGCCCAGAGACCCTGTCTTCTCTTGTCCGATTGATGAGAAAGTTTACTGGTCGGACATTTGACTGTTCTTTTCAATTTTTGGTTTACCTGATAACATGTGTGTGTATCAAAACGATGAAAGGCCATATTTAACTGTTTAAGTTGGCTTTTACAAACAATTCAAGACAAACATTTTAGAAAACATATGGAAATTTTAGGAAATATTATAGGTTTTTAAATACAGACAGTAAAAGACATTTGGGCATAAAATTTTTTATACAATTTTGCACAGTCAAAGACTTTTTCTCATAATTTTCTGTTTTTGCAGGATGGTTGCATTTTTACATTTAGAAAAATTAGAGCTGGCAAGAGTGATTACGAAGCCATTTCATAGCATCAAATCTTTCTCTATCATGAACATTTTTAAATTAGCTGCCTGGAATATTGATTGCACATGTCAGTGCTCTGATTCTAGAACTGTAATTCCAGAAAAATAAATCAGTTTCAAAACTCTAGTCTAATATCTCCGCAAAAGGCGAACAATTTCCTAGATAGGAGTTTAAAGCACTTGCTCTATGTGGATTCTGATCCCATGAAATCACAATTTCATCAAGGTGAAATTTCAGAAGTCATTTGACAGTGGTAGACAGGTATTTTGTACATAGGGGTACACGTGAGGGTATGTTGGGGGTAAGACCTCAATTGCAACCAACTATCGACGCGAATGGGCCGAATTCCCCACATCAGTTGATAATTCGCTTGGAGATAAATTCTTTGCAAAGCGACTTTTCACCAAAATTTGTGTCTCAATCAGTTAGTGGTGACTACCCCTACAATTCCTATAATTTATACCCCTGCATCGTTGAGGAATGTAATTCATAAAATAATTTCAATTTGATTAACTTATCAATCAACCAGAAGCTGTTATCATGGGTTACAGAACAAATGCTTCTTTGTTCTAAGGGACATCCAAAATGCCTTGTAGAGAAAGATCACACCATATGCTTTCTTTTGTAAAATCAAAGGCATTATTTAATTTAGTAAGTGCTTTAAGGTTTACATAGTATTTTTAAAAGATAGTTTTCGAGAAAATCAGACTGTGCAATTTGGTTGAATAAGATGAAACATTTTTTTACAATTTAATATGAAAATTTTTTAGTGAAAAACACAGCTTCAAAAATTTTTTTTACTTCTGCGTCGTTGAAATTCTTTCGCTGCTTCTTCTTCAAACAATCTGGCGGTATCAAGAACATACCAAGCGTAAGAACATACACACTTTTTTATAAGAATAAAGTCTATAAGAATATTGATGCTCAAAATTGCTAAAATTTAAGAATAATGCCAGGCTCAACCTTCATCAAGACGGGGTTGAAATAATGCTTTTGGAATAGGATCGTATTTGTATCATTAGATTTTGCAATTTAATATCACATTTGCTGTTTTGTTTTTCCTTGTTGAAATTTATGATGAAGCAACACATCAAAAAAGATTTAAAATTTTTCTTTGATCTTAAGGCGAATTTACACCTTGTGTTGGGCAAGAATAATTTAAGAATAATCTTAGGCTCAAAATCGAAAATTTTTAAGAATATCGAGGCTCGGCAAAAAATTTGATATTCTTATAAAAAAGTGTGAACGTGGTTTAATGTAGCCTGCTTGCAGCTTCTGAGTAGAGGCTGCACGCTGGCTAGGTTTAATGGGGCTTGACAAAAGATAGAAACTCGGTTCCTTCCGTATTGCCCTACACGCTTCCGGTAAGAGTCTAGGTAGAGTCTCTTCTTGAAAGATAAGAATCTCTCCTCAAAAAGTGAGGGAAAGTCAGTTCCTTAAGCTGGGTTTACATGATGGAATGTTCCTGGCAACTTGTTTCTCAATTGTAACTGAAAGGGGTAGACAATATTTTTGTAGGGCGTGTTACAGACAGCTACGATCAAGACAATTTGCCGCGACGGAGGCCGGGCAACTGTCTTGAGACTGGGGGGAGTCTGCAAAACAAAGGCGCCAAACCTGAGGTTGCAACGCAAGTTGTAAAAACCGGTGTTACACTGTGCAATGACCATGAAATCACCGGCAATCGTTGCATGAAGAAGAACTGAGTTTACTGTTTAGCACTAGCTTTACAAACTCCTCAGAACTAAACCCCTAAGAACTAACCCCCCCCCCAGAACTAAGATCATCAGGCACTCAGCTCAGTTTTCAAGGTTTCAGGTCAATAACGTTACCAGTGAAAATCGTATTAGGGATTCTGCAGTTATAAATTTTATCCATATCACTCCATACAATTATATCTAAGTCATGTTTCAAAAACAGTATGACAATATCATGATAATAAAAATCATTGTTTACTACAATACAAGTCTAGACGCTAACCAGAGCTCATCCTCAGACTATATATAGAAAAGTTCTAATTCAAAGTCCGTTAATACCCAGTTGTTAATCCATGAGTTAGTATAGCAAAACTCAATTCAGAACATCTTGGCGGACCCAGATCGTCATCTACATTGGTAAATTTTAATTATTTTGCAATGGCCATTTCACAAAGGTTGACACTGAGCAGCAACTATAATTATAAGCTTTGATACAAAAAACCTAAACTGATAGTTAGAAGATGCATGAAATACTATTTAACAAAACAATCCAGTTGTTTTGATTTCAAATGATGCGACCAATGGATACGAGTGAGTTGAAATTGCAGCAAACACATTACACGACAAATTAAAGTTGCTACACGACGAAGAAACACAACAGTTAGGGTTTTGGCCATAAAATTTTATCTATCTAATGATTCATTTCTAAACTATTGCCATTTGAAAAACATATCCCAAAATTACAATAAAAGATAACGGTTTTGAAAGGAAAGATAAAAATTGAAATTGGTACAAAAACTAAATGCCAAGGGTCTTCACATTCTACCTTCACAACTTTCAAGAACTCCAACCCATCATTTTTTTATCAAAATAAACATCAGCTTATCCAATATCGGATATCTAATATTCTACCTATTAATTCCATTATATTACGTTTTTAACAAAAAATATCTGTCTTGACAGAATTTATTTTCACAAGCATTAGGTAGGTTTTTCGGAGTATGCATAAACAGATCACAATTAATGCTGGATGCAGCTAAATAAAGAAAAAAAGGTTCTCATTTAACAATGTTTGTAACCACCATATCCTGATGTAACGGAATACTGGTTTTGCATTCCGTTACAATTAATTTCACATTAGATCACACATTAGATAGTAGCCTAAAAAAGTTTCTAGATCATAATGTTTCATACTGTCCACCCTTTCCTCTGATTTTCCGATATGTAAATATGCTACCGTCCTGTAAAATATAAAGAGGCAGGCTTGACAAGAACATCCAAGGATGGGAAGAAGCCTTTAAGATATTGGATGCTCTTTGAATAGTCTTTATTTGGCAGAGTTCTCTTGATAAAAAAAGGATTGCGAAGTCAAGCTAAACTGTCTGTGATTTCCCCATGTTTTTCTGAAAACTTTATCGCTTTTTGTTCATCCATAGCTTAAAGATGTTACAAAAATTTCAAATGTAGATGTAGATGCCTTGTATATTTGTTCTGAAAGTAACAATTCGGCAAAGGCATCGGGTATGTACCGACTTGGATGAATTACGCGCGTTTAATCACAAACTGCCGCGCGACATGCAAACAGGCGTCTTTCTCAGCCTTCAATGTGGAAAAAATACTCGAAGAAAAGTTTGTTATTTGAGTGTGACAATTATCGAATGGCTTTGACAATCAGTGAGCCATAGGTGCGTAGCTAGCGGGGGGTGAAGGGGGGTGTAACCCCCAATTCTTCATGAGTTCGTCGGGAAGTCTTCGTCGGTAAATTTTTCTTTTGATGACCCTCCACCCCCCTAGTCTGGAAGGTCAAGCGACGCCACTGGTGAACCAACACGTTGCTTTTTCATCGTATGATTCTCTCATATTGCACGGCTGGATTGATCAACTTGGCCTAACCCTGTACGAAACAAACGAATTCCGGAAAGCTTTCACTTTGCGTCTGGCCAATTGACCAAAATTTCCAGCCTGCCTCAAAAAAATGAAAAGCCCTCTGTTTTTAAAGACCTCTCTAGCGGCTTTGATTCTTGACGAGACATTTCCACCACTAAGCTTTTATTGAACGGTAAAAACGCATAGACAAAAACCTTCAAAATAAGATATTTAAGTTTAAATAGAAATAAACGTACCTTAACAAGGCCTGGAAACTTTAGCCAGAAAATTCTTTGAGGTATTACATCTGACCCTTCTTTGTGGAATGCGAATTTGTTTAGCAGCGTTCCGATCACCAAATATGCCAATAGTAAAGAAAAAAACCTTCAGAATGAAAAAATTAAGAGTTTAAAAACATTCCATGCAAAAGCAATACTGCATAAATTTTTCATTTACTTAAATTTTAACAACAAAATAAATTTTAGGACTATATAATGAAATGAAGTATTTATATCACTACCCCTTTTTTAAATTTGCCAAAAGTTCGAACTAGCAAAGCCGGCTTTTCTAAGAGGACAGACAAAACATAGAGATCGAATAGTAAAGGCTTTGTTTGGGGATTTTCCAGGGACCCGAAAATTTTGTTCGAAGAAGTAAAAGTTCGAAGTAGACGAGATCGAGTTAGAGAGAGTTGATTGCATTGGGAATTTGTGTGAAAAATGTTTTAAGCTCACAAAATATGTGTTCACGTTGTGTAAATTTCAAGGAATGTCACTGTCTCTTTCAGAGTCCTCGTCTTTATGACATGAAATCTTTCATACCTTTTGAGCATATAAACTATTCGTTATTTCTTGTTTGGTCTCTTTCTAATGAATGCGGTTTTCAAGATGCGGTGTTTAAAAGAGGGGGGTGTTTATTACAAATGGTTGGCTGTAAGTGAGGCGTTTAATAGAGGGTGGCGTTCGTAGAGGAAATACGGTACATCTTGAAGATTCCATCAAAAATACCTCTTCAAAAATCGTAAGATACTGTTAAAGAAAATAATGAAGAGCAATTTTCGAAAGCTTTTCTAAAGATGGGAGCAGTGAGAGAAAATTAGAGAAAGCTAATCACTTTTCACAAGCAATGAAGAAGATGATGTTATCTATTAAAATTAAACGTATTTTAGATTTGCTCTTAGGTTTTGGCTTCATTTCCTTATCGATTGGTATAATAATAGCATTGGTGATACAATATTTTCCTGAAAAGTGTCACCTATTACAATCACCAAGACACGCTGAAGATGAACTTCAGTTTAGACAAAAAGTCTTCTTCTTGCAAACTGAAGTTGATTCGACAAGCCCAGTTTACATTCAAACTCTGCTTGACAGAGAAATGAAAAAAAGATCTAATTTTGCAAAAATTGATTCATCTTATAAAATGCCTATATACTCACACTATACATAAAATTGAACCAGTGCTTAGAACGCTGGAAGGGCAGGCATATTTTGATGTCAACGTTGCTTCCTGAAATTGAAATTAGTCTCAGTAATGCTTAGTCGTCAAAAGGCAACGAGGAAATAGAATGTTTCTGGTGTTTGGTCGAAAGTAAGCCTCTCTAATATCATTTTTCGTATTCCTCCGGGCATCAAATTCCACTTAAAAGATTAAGGCTTTCCACAATTAGGCTCCATAAAGATTGCCAAAGACAGTAATGCAGATTAAGATAACCAAAAACACCAAAAGAAAATATGCTGAAGAATCTTTTAGCTTTGTTGAATTTAAATAAGGCAGATTTAACTCAGTCAACTGGCATTTGCGATATTCTTGTTGACAGCTTCATATATTCTAAAACTTTTAAGTATAAACTTCTACGGATAAGCTATGCAACACTTCACCCATAAACTCTCAATTCCTTCCAAAAACAAAAAGACAGTTTTCTCGACAAATCCATAACAAAATAATTTTTTCGTAGATATACTCATAGTTTCTTCGTATGTGAAGACAGCAAACAACTGTTTAGACAAACATGCAAACCCATTATAATCAAAGTATATGGCATCAATGCAAGCAAAACAGCTGTCTGGATAACAAAAACTAGTGATACATTCAGCTTTTCTTGCTGCTAACTTTCTTTACACAATGTTGATTTTTGTAAGTTTCTTACTTTAATCAGAACTTTAAGGGCTGTATAAACAGTGGTGGACACCCAGGGGGCAGGTGCAGGCAGTCCCCCCCTAATATTTTGGAAGTCAATGGCCTTTTGTTCTAAAAATGGGAGAATGTAACGCCAACTTATCTAAACAATAGGCTTGCCCCCACCAAATATTTGACCAAGTGTCTGCCCCTTTGTTTTAACGTTGCAGTTGTGCTGTAATTCTGAGAACAAGCATCATAACAAAAGAGTTAAATACTTGGAATATACATACGTATGTGAACGCTTCAGTGTATTGAAAAGACGTGAGGCTTGGACTATCGGCCTTCTTATCACAATTCAGCACGAGAATGGTTTTACTAGAAGGTTAGAGAAACATTGAATAGAAAAAAGTTTTCCTTCTGGGGAAGAAAAATGGCCCTAAATTCTTAAAAATTCTGCTATTTTAACAACATGGTAAATAATATTGCTCTAACTTTTGCCAGCATAAATTCTCAGGTGGTGTTGTCTCCTATACCTTTTCTTTCTACTTGAATTGAGAGTTTTCTTAAAGATTTGATGGGAGGATAAACTAACTTTGAACTCTGCCCTGAAAAACAAAAACCCGGAGAAGACAAGCCATTGCCAACATGATGTTGAAATGAAGGAAATTTTGATGAGCCAACAGAAATTCTCCAGAAAAAGTTCATAACTTAATCCAAATTTCATAAATTCCACATTAAGCACCTCTCCTAACCTAGAAAAATGTAAGGGAATAATACGGTTTGAGAGAACACACATTGTATTTACACACGTACATTTTGAAAAACACATGTTAATTTTGGTAGGTTACGTTAGAAGTTCAACAGTTTTACTGAAACTTGTGACATGAACTGTTCTACTGTAAAATTAAAAATGAGTACAGCTTTAATAAAAGAGAGAAAATGCTTACTATCTAAGGTTTTGACTACCAGTCGATCCACCAGTGTAAACAAAGGTATATTTGTCTTTTCTACTGTCGTACTTGCTGGCTGTGGAGTTTGGGTAGGCCAAAGCAATTGGGGTGGCTCCAATCAAGCCGCTTTGACAGGCCTATCATGCAAAAAAAATGTTAGGAGGTATCAGATCAACAATTAAACAAAGTCGATGGCCTACTACTGAGAATTCTTCCGAAATCCCTTGTGAAACAAGCATGACGAGCTTTTTTCTTCAGGGGATAGCAGATAAAAATATGGCAGGAAAAGCACAATTGGTCCTGAGCTAGCAGGGGATGGGAGCTCGTGCCAACAGAGAACTTTAGACTGACTGTGGACAACAAATCTCGCAAGGGACGTGGAGAAATGTAAAAAATATCCAGATCATCCGATTTTTCGAAAGGGGACTCCCAAGTCGTGATATTTCTCACAAGCGACAGTATCAACCATGATGGATGTTTCAGAAGATATAAAGCCCAGATTAGGATTCCTTGCCGAGTTCCTATGTTATCAATTTCAACAAGCCAATATCAAAGTTCAAGCCGAATATATTTGCCCTATTGAACGCCACAATTAAACAGACATCAAAAGTAATGGTGGAATGAAAACTTGTATGTGTTTAAAACTCACGAGGAAAATTTAATCTCCAGGCCTAAATATTTTGTAGAAAAAAAATGATATAAAAAACGCCACCTTTTTTGCATTTTCTTCACAAAACATGCGTGGGTCTGCTTCCGGATTTACACCCAACCAATCAAAGGGGAAGGGTTAGCAGAAAAAGCATCTCTGCTCTCTTTCGTTTGATTGCTAAAAAATTTGACCAATCAAACGTCATAGGTTCAACAGATTACCCACTTTTTGCTGTTGATATTCAAACTTCACAATCATTTAACGTATCTTAAGGCCTCTGAAGACTAGTTGGCAAAAAGTTTAAACGAAAAGTTTTGTAGGCTCACCATGAAAATTAGTACAGTGAAGTAAGTGAAGTTTTTTAAATATTTTTCCAACGCTTGGGATACTTACATACTATAAATTGCTTTTATTTTTTGAACAATCCATTAAGTCGTGGAAATTTCGTTATAAATGCATTGGTATTGCCAATGGAATCCCTTTCTTGGATCCCACTACTGAACTGAACGCTTTGTAACAAATTCTAAAGCCGTATATTTCTACTACACTATATTTAATTCAAAATTTCACAAACTACTTTTTACAAACTTTAATAGCTCAGTTCCATGACAGCCCAATAACGTAAATCGGCGAGGAAACTTTTCAGATTACATCGCCAAGTCACGATTGTTCAGAGGCCTATGTATAGTTATGTCGGTATATTTTGGAAGTTAGGTGACTACATAGAATTGGCTTGTTCTTACCAACACATTAACACATTGCCCACTGGGTTTGTCTGCACTGAACGGTGTACAAGGGTTGTATTTAAATGTGGCTCCCGTCGTAGCTGAAATGACAGTGAACCTGCAAACAGAAAATATTGCTAAAATTAAAATTAAAAAAAGTTAAAAATTTAAAAATTAAAAAAGTCTCCACTTCTACAGTACGTCTTAGTATCTCTCCGTTTCCAGATCATTCCACTTTCGTACTTTTTGAACCGTTCACATCGGGGGTGCCGTCCTAAAAAAAATAGGAAAGGGGCTGTGTTGTAAGCAAATTCAAGAGGCCATACCAATGACCACACCCTTACTACACCCAATATTCCTGTATTTGTGTCAAAGACTCTCCGTTGTGTGTTGGAATCATTCAAATGCTTCGATGAAACAAAAAGACTGATAAGAAATTGCTCATTTATGAGAAATTGCTAGTGAACTAATCCGTATTTGTGCACTCTAGTCTGAAACGAAAATGAATGTGCTCGAATTACTCAATTTTCACCCGTTTTCATATCCTTTGTTGGGACTCGTTTTGAAACTAAAAACGACTTATTATGACTCCGTTTTCGAATGAAACAGTTTTCGCTGTTCCCATTAAAAAGATTCGTTTTCAAATGACTCTGCTTTCGAATCCACTTCAAGCATCATTCTAGAATATCTCCGGTTGGGTATTAGATAAATCTGTTCTTGAGTGTATAATTGGGAAGGAAGAATAGAAAAAAGGAATCAAAGAGTTTCGTTTTCATACAAAAACGAAGTAATGAGAGGTAGTGTTGCCACATGGATCTTCCTGCAAGCAAAATATACGTTTCAGATTTAGAAACAAATTGCTTGGAAAATGTGTTTTAGGCCTACATCTTAAACTTGGACAATTTTGGATGCAGAAGAAATTTTTAAGACATTTCTTTGATAAATTTAAAAGCCAAAGAGCAATAATAATACATAGTGTAAATCCTTATCTAACGATTAGCAAAGGAATTTTTTGGAAATAGGAAGTTTCTCTATTTTTACTTTGCGTTAGGGAAGGTGCGGGTGGAAATATATACTACGCTACGTATTCTGGCCGGAGTAAGTTACCCGTCTGCCCTTCTTTTGTAAATTCCATATTTTTGTAAATTTTGTAAATTTTAATGAAAATGTATTGCTAATTAACAGACTAGTAATATGTAATAAGTAATTGGTGTCGCAATGATCGACTGATGATCGTCCGATGCAAGGTTAGCTGCAGAAAATACTGCGAACTCCAATAAATATAAAAAGACCTTACTTATCTTTCATTTGGGTGCTTTAGTTAGAAGTATAGAGAGAAGCTTTCATCTATAAACTGGGAGATTTCATAAGCTATTCACAAATTGCCGTTAAAAGGACACGTACAATTGATATGCAAAAAGGCCAGCAAAAAGCTACATGCCTTATCCCGAATTTCCAACTACAAGAAAAACAGACCGTGCATGTCTTTATTTTATCACAATTCAGCTACTGTCCTTGAATTTGGATGTTTTGTGATCGACAGATAAACAACAGAATAAATAGAATTCATGAAAAGTCTTTGCGTCTTGCCTATGAAGACTATGAATCGAACTTTCAAACTCTTTTCGACAAAACAACTCGACGTCTATCCATGATAAAAATCGGCAGTTGCTTCTTACAGAAATATAAAAAACTTTACATAATCTCAACCCAAGTTTTATGAAAGAAATCTTTACTGAAAGAAATTCATGCTATAATCTTAGATACATATCCTGAATATCGCTATCAAAACCAAAAACAAATTGTTATGGTATAGAAAGTGCAACCTATATGGGATCCAAGCTCTGGCAAGAGCTTACAAATGACATCAAAACATCTTCTCGCCTCGCAACATTTAAGAAAAAGATTAAAACTTGGAAAGATGCAAAGTGCAACTGCCAAATATGCAAACCTTACGTTGCATAGATTGGATTCTTAAAATGGTTATCAAATAATTGTATATTTTTATCTAATGTGTAATTTTATTGTAAATTATTATCATCGCTGTATTTTGTACATTTCGTATAATATTTCATCCATTCATTGTAAAAAAAATTCTAGATTTGTAAATTTAGTGTAAATTGTAGGCTTTAATTAGCTGTTATATTACCTATGTTAATTTGCCCTAGGTTAGTTAAATAATGCTATAAACTTGAGCATCCCCCCCCCACTTTGAATTTCTTGGCACCGTCCCTGTTAACATGAGACATGCATTGCATGACTACAGATGCAGGGGATGAAAAACTCTCCCCACAGCTTTAAATTGGAGCACACATCACCCCATCCCTAAAAATACTGCTGGTATTGGCTCTAAAAATCAGTTATCTGTCATCAAGGATTGTACACATCTTAAGAATTTATGAATTTTCATACTTTTTAGAAAGATTTTATTGTTTTCTTACAAGATTAGGTCACAGATTAAATATGCTCTACCTTGACAGTGGGGTACTGATTTAACAAAAGCTTTTATAGAACAAAACTTCCCACTGTAATGAGCCAAGCATCTGGTCCCTTAGGTGGGCTAGATGGTAAAGGTCACAGTTTGTAACTGAAAATGTACATGATTTACTTTCGGATTATTTACAATTACCTTTAAGGGACGCCAGAGCACGTGGGGGGCCCTAGAAAAGTGGGGGGCTCCTTACATAGTTCACTGCCATTATCTTTGATGCCACAACCTTGATATCATACTTTGGCAAAAAGTGGGGGCTATGCCCCCTAGCTCCCCCCAGCTCCAGCATGCCTGCTTTTTCCTCTTTGTTTTACTCACAATCTAAAATGACTAATACATAAGCAGATTCACTGGAGCCAGCTATAGCAACCCATTTATCATTTTGGCCATATGTCATATACAACATATCATATATAAAAAGTAAACTCAACTTCAGGTGGGGACACTTAAAAGGGGTACCCCACTTTTGTCAATGGCAACTTAATTAGAAATATAAATATCTACTGTGTAAGAATAGGTCACATTTTTCATTTCTGCTTTCGAAAACAGGTACAATATTAATAAAATAAATCCGTCTTGAGTTTTTTAATACAGAAAGGCTGTGGTGTATTCCTTAATGTATATGAAAGAATGCCCAACTTCAAACTTTGTTCATGGGATTTGCCGAAACTGAGCCCTAACCTCTCCTTTCTTCATGCTGGTACTGCTGCTAACTGCTTCTGTTTTATATAAAGCCATCAGCATAGCATAACAGCTGATGTTTTAAAATAAAACTGAACTGAACTGAAAACAGCACTTTTTGATTTTTCAGCTACTGGGCATTAAAAGCGTTCCAACTGCCTCAGGAAGAAACTAAAAATCTATTTCTAGTTTAAGAGTGGAAATAAAATAGGGTTGTTTCAGTTCCTTCTTTAGTTTATGGAGTCCAAAGTTATCTTCGAAAAATTGTGTTACTTCACAAATGGCAGAATTACATTTTGGTGTTCTACAGGGATCTTTTCATTGACCTTTCCTATTAATAATTTGTATCAACGAGTTTCCGTTTGGTCAGAAAGCTGCCAGGTGAACAGGATCTCTTCTTTTACAAAGAGTATTAACGACTTGAACAGGACCCCAAGAAAGCGCTTTTTCTTTGAGGAAAATCTTCAAACATTCTTCTGTCTAGTCTTAACAAAATTCATTCTTTGAGAAAATTGGGCATATCTATGTGGTACTTTTTCCTTAGCTAGATCACAAGTACAGTACAAGATAAAAGTGTTCTCGATTGTAGGCACAAAGCTAGATTAAAGGCTTTATTTCCATTGATCTATACAATTGTTTTGGGTTTGATTTAGCTTTGATAATTTTAGAGCAACATCACAAAACCGCTTGAATATTCTATGTGTTTTGATTTAAGTGTGGAATTTGGTTACCACAGGAACATATTTCAATTTAATATTAAACCTACATTTGTTTTTAAAATTTATATTCACCCCATCAGTTTTAATGAATCTTCACTAAGCAGTCTTGCAGCTTACACAACACATGTTGTTGAAACTTTGACTGCAGGAATTGATATAAAATACATCAGATGGGTGGTCTCAGGTTAAAAATTACACTTGAATAGGGGGAGGGGGTTCAGTCAAAAAAGTAACCTGTGCACCACTATCCTAAATATATATGAGTACCCCCCTGGGTTTGATAGTCAGAAAACCAGGGGCAGATTCTAAGCAAATTTGAAGGAGGTGGTAGTTGGGGGGGGCTGAAAAATTTTCAGAAATTGGTGACGAGAGTACAATGTCTATAACAATTTCGGACCCTAACTACTGACACAATGCTCTCTATTCCATTTTAAAGAAAAATTTCACAATAATTGTGCCAAACCAAATCCAAAAAGGGGTGCCTCTTGATTTTGTCAAGCTGATAGATCATTACATTCACTATCACCAAGATACATGTACTACAAAATGGAAAATATTTTGTGTATAGAGGTTGATAAAAAACTTATCTGAAAAAAGTGTCTCTCAAAAGTTTAAATCTGTTTATCCAGTTTTTGAAGTGTTGATACACTGCTCTCCGAAAAATGGAAAAAAATTCATTTCCAATTCCTTTTAGATACCTATATTTGGTTTATCGCATGATCTGCTTCAACATTCTTCAATAAACGTAGGGCCTAAAAACTGCCCCTTACCTTGGCGAACCCTTTCTGTCGATGGGTCTCAGTGATATCTTCCTACCATCGTCAAACCTGCATGAGCATGGGTCAGTTACTTTGCATTGTTCTTGTGCAAAAACAAATGCATTTCCAATCATTACTGCAAAACAACATTGCGCACAAATGTTGGATGCTGATAACCACATGTTGATTACCAAGTTGGGAGAACGCGTTGTTCAGTCTCTACTGAAATATGATCCCAGTCTTGCCCGGCCTCACATGACTAAATCAAGATTTGGATACATATACCAGGAAGCGATACTAGTGGATACCTTCAAAATGCTGGAAATTGTGAATTGTGCAAAATTGGTTATTCTAGTAAGGAGACTTGTTATGTTCTGGTTCAAGCCCCACAACAACACCTATTCGCGTCGTACAGTTTTCGCGCGCAAATGAAGGGACTGTATAGAAACAATCCAAAATCATCAGTAGATACGTGCCTCTGAGGATTTTGCTCAAGGTTACTTTGCTTACGTGCTCCATTGAATGCAACTCACCTTCGGGGTTTGCCGGGGGCTAAGTCAAAGGGGAGCAGAGGAGAGGGGAACAAAGCCATGGCCAAGTAAGGATAACCACAGGCACCGCGGAGCGTTGAGAAAAGTGGGGGGGGTCTAAAAAAAGTGGGGAGGTAAAACCGTAAAAAAGAGGCTTTCTGGTAGTTTGATACTTAATAATTGGCATTTTTTGCAAAAAGTGGGGCTAAAGCCCCCCAGCCCCCCCCCCTGTTCCGCGGTGCCTGTAACCAAACTGGTTCTTCTATATAGCCTATCCACTCTAAATTTCAAGGCCGAAAAAATCCCCTGCTTGGCCAATAAAAGTTTTCAAGAATGAATTATATCATCTCTATTGTTGAAAAATATTGTCAATTTTTTTTATGTGATGTGTAGGCTGCCATTAAAAAATTAAAATCTCTTCTAACATATGCAGACCTTGTTTTTTCTTCTTTTCACCCATTCATATGAAATGTGATGACAAGCAACTACAAGCTTACATTTTGTGCACAAATTGAAGAACAAGAGCATATATTGGTTGCCATACGAAATAGTAAGCTGTGCTGGAATGAGTGTCGTAACGCAGAATGTCCCCGACCAAAAGCGGCCCTCCAAATTCGATAAAGCGTACCTCACTTCCAGAAACTTGTGAAGCTTCTTTAACTCAGCTTTCCCTAGTTCGCGAAAAAAAATTATCATTTTTAAATCTAGCTATTGTGTTTCACATGCTATACAGCGTTGGATAGGACTTTCTTGCATTCCGGTAATATGGGGGCCCGTCTCGTTTTTCCTTTTTCCAGATGCCTCCGTTGCACCACTGGGTTGGACCTAAGTAATTTAATTCGAGAGGTGGTTGTTCGAGTGCCAAAAGAACAAGCTTCCCTTTTATTCTTTAAAGCCAATACAAAGAGTCCTAGAAGGGAACCTTGTGCAAGGTCATGTAAATGTCCTAAATCTTAGTTCAATTGAAGTTTTTCGGCGTTTACATTTTTCACCTAGCTTCATGAAAAGTAACACGATATATTTTCTGAATAAGGGCATATGTAAGACAAATTTTTAGTTTAATTCTGACACAAAGTTCAGAAACTGTTGCATAGTTGTAAAGAGTAAAGATGTATTTGGTGGGCAGGTATGACAATAAATTTTGATCTTTCAGGGTTTAAAATCTCGTGATATGCTCGATAGCCAACAATTGGCTTGTACACGCTTCATCACTTATCACTCAAGAAAGCTATTCATTCACGAAAGCCTGACGTTTTGGTTTGCTGATTAAATTTCAGAGGAAAAGCGAAGAATAACAAACCCGATCAATTTATCAAAGGTTAGTCTTCTTTTTCTTCTCTTCCTCTATTTTTATGCAGAATTATCTGTTCAATTAGGTTGTCCACGACTAATACCTTGAATTTTGTTTGTTTATCAAAACTTGTCACAGATAACTTGTTACTGGAACAAGGAATAGCTTTCAATATGACTTAGCAACAAAGAAAGCCTCTTTTGAGCATGCTCTGTCCTCCACATTTTACGTGGCATTATATAAACTACTGCAAAATATTCAGCAAAATCAGTTATATATCAAAGACTTTTGCACTGAAGATAAAAGACTCAAATTTACATGTTATAAGCTTATCACGACACAAAATTTTTTGAAATGTTGTGAACCCTTTTTCTTGAATAAATTTTCTCTCAGAGCTCACAGAAAATCTCCACGACATTTAGTTTCATTTTATGAATGAAACACAAAATGATTACATTTTGATTCGTGGTTATCTTTGTACTCAAAACTACACTTTGTTCCTTCCCTCCCTTCTTCTTTCTCGTCAACTCCCAACCCCTTGCAAAATGGGAACTGGGGCGAGATCCCTAATACTTATCATAGCCATTTTACCACCCTTGCCATTACCAAAAATCCTTAATTCACCCTCGAAGTAAGACTTTGAATTTAATCCCCGACCTTCGAATATAAGCCCTCACCTCATAATTAGCCTCAACCCTGGGATGCCACTGTTACAGAGCATTGTGACGTAAAATCTACGATATATCGCATATTCAACAGAAAATGAAAAACTACACAAATGATAAATTTTCACATAAAATACCCTATATATTTGAAACATTATCCTCTAGAGTCTAAGAGCTTTAAAGAGTAAATCTGTTATTGTCAACGCCGATTCACAGAATTTATTCGTTTCTCAAAGTAAACATGAAAAAAGTGAAAAGCTTTTAATGCAATCTAGTTGTTTGGCAAAATTTAGATTTCTTTTAAAAGCCCCCACACTTCTTAAAACTCTCCCTCCTACAAAGTTGTCCCTATGCCTATCAATAAACAGTGCTAAACACCCCCCCCCCCATAATTATTAGCTCTCGGAGGGGGCATATTGCCTCGTAATGGTTCGTAAGCCTCTTACTCAAAAATGCAATTCAACTTTTTAACTTCTATATTTATGGGAGTATGGTCGGTGAGAAAGAGTTGCGCGTTTTTCACGGTATTTTTTATTTAAATGTGGATGGATTGACCTAATTTGTTTTGAATAACATCATCTAAGGCTTAACCATTTTTTGCAATTTTATCACCGATTTTAAAGAAGGAAGCCCCCAAAAAACATGCAGCAATTCAAGGAAGGAGGAGAGGGTACATTTCCTGGTAAAATCTTTGCCTTTCGCTACGCAGGAAACCTGAAGAGACGGATTGGGTACACAGCCATAGGAATTTATTCATGCACGATTTTAGCCATGATGGCAGGAATTGGGCTAGAGTATTATATAAAGCAAGAAAACAACAAAAAAGCAACAAGTATCACTATGAAAGCCCAATTTAAAGACAGCAGCAAAGACAAGGACGATTTATAGCAATTACCATTTTACTGAGAAGTGTGTGCCTGTTGTTTCTTAATGTTTGACTTCAAGTATAGTTTTCTGGTATTGCAGTGTTCCGGTATTCATCAGCTAGACCTGAATGTAAAAACTATCTTGCAACGGTAAACTTGCAGTGATCCTTCTCCTGAACATTCCTTGGACTGGCCTGAAATTGTCTGACATTTGTTGCACTTGAAAATCTGAGTCCTTTGTTTGCTTTAAAGACCTGAATGACTCAAGCTGATGGAAGAAGATTTATTTATTTAAATCATGAGAGCACATTAATAATTGCAAATTTGCAACTTATTTTTAACCTCAAGCCTTAATAAGAATATTTCATAATGTATTTTCATGGTCTCTTTTAAGTTTTTTAATATCTCTGCAAGTTTTTACAACAAAAAAGCAAATCACGTACCTGACCTGCTGATATTTTTATTGGGTTATTCAAAATAGTCCAACTAACACATTCATTACACGGCGGTGATGTTAGTGAGCCAGTGTATTTGTAATATTTTTGTGTGTCATTTGGAAACAAAAATGCCAATGAAAATCCTGGTATGTCAGATTCTTGTCCTGGTAAAAAAAACAGGAGCAGAATTAATGAAAATTATTGTTACCAGGTCAATTACACAGTTCTTATTGCTGTAGACAGAGCTGTTTATATCTGTAAAGAAAAATAATGTTCTAAGTTGCTAATTCAGGTTCCCCAATCAAATGCTTTTCAGGTATCTAATCTTGTGATTTCATTGAGTGTGAAACTACAGACCAAAGCTAGCTCAACATCACATGGTTATCTCGATTGTAATTATCTATATCTATACAGCGTTAAAGTACATGGCACAAATTTCTTAAAAAGGTGCTTTCTTGTGGGGGATGCTTTTGGCTCAATACAAAAGGATTGGGGTAAAGCATGCTCTACCCAACTTTTTCCACCAATTCTTACAGTTGGTGCTTTTGACACTATTTTTTAAAGGGAAAAATCAAAGTAAGCTTTGAAATGATACCTTACTGAAACACTTACCAAATGATTACTTATTGCTATTCATTTTACGTGAAGGTAGATAAGATTGGAGTTATATTTATTCTTGATACCAATAAATGATCCAAATTCAAGAAAATCTGAGAGGTTGAGGTACAAGACAGCATTCGAGTGTGATAATTTCATATGGAATGACCCAAAAGCTAATTGTATAGTTTAGTAACAGTACCTGCAAACTGTACATTTTTCAAGTGGTTTATGATGTTTTTTAATCCGTCATGTTCTTCTTCTCCTACCTTTGTTGATGAGAAAGACATGTTTGATTGCAATATAAATGATTGAATGCTAGAATGACAAAGTGCTCAAGAAAAAAGGTTGCAGTCTTAATTGATCCTTAAGGAAGGAGTTAAGGGATAATTTTTCTAAAAGTTCAAACACAAAAGCAATCTTTTGACATTTTCTGACATATTTGCTGCTTTAGAAGGAGCTGTAGTCTCCCCTAGCCACTGCACTCCTACTAACTTTTGTTGGCTACCATTTAGAAAATGTATCATCCCTCTCACTGCCTTAGGTTGATATTTTGCCTAAGTATCTGGCAGTCATTATGAGAGGTCACCAGACAGGGCCTGAGTGGCAGTTACCTAGCAGTTCATTTTTGATGAAATATTGGCACTAAAAATTATCACACCCTGTAATTGAGGTCATGCAAATCTTTTTCATACAGGTTTTTTATTTCTTTTATCATGAAAATTGATGAAAACAAGTAAACATTATCTGATTGTTCTTTGATTATCAAACTTCAGAAATTTTCAGCCATCAGCAATTATTGTAAGGGAGTCTATTTAGCTTGAGTAAAAAAGACAACATAAAACGGCTATCACCATTGCTTGCACAACATTGGGGTGACAATGACAGATTAAAGTAATGAAGATTAAAAAAGCAATTTCACCTCTACAAAAACTGCAAGAGCTTTAATTCCATCCAATTTATAAAGAACATCTTCATTTTCACTATATTTTATGTTTTTGTGCATGATCTGTATCTGGGAAATAAGAGCTATATGGCAGCAAACTTAAAGCATGTTGTTATGCGTTCATTATTCAATCTTTGCTAGTAGTTATTACACTCAATAAGAACAAAGAATTCACTTCAGCTATGTGACACCCGATGGCGAAAAAGAAATTACGAAAGCTACATCATTTACAATCCTGGGTCAGTAGGGACAACCTGAGTTGGACTGAAGTGGACATATTCACCCTACTTTTCCCACAGGTTGATTTTCCAAATTTTGGAATCACTTAAAAAACCTTTGAGGAGTATGCATTGACAACAATATTAAATTGAAGTTCTACAAGTTTTTTTCAAGAACCCTTATATTCATCATAGTTACTTATACTCAGGCTTTTTCGTACACCATCATACTATGATATGGTTAAAAAAATAAAGTGATACTAATTAATGAGCAATCATGGTAGGGTTTAGGGTTTTGTGATGATGCTTGATTGTGAGAGGGGGAGGGGGGGTGAAAACGTATGGGGTAATATGTTGAATGATTTCATAGGAACGCTGATTGACGATGTTCCTATATTTAATTTCGCTTTTGTTGTTGCGAATGCTGTCGTTTTTATATCTGATTTAACGTGCAGAAAACACGGAGCCAGCAAGAGACGATGTTGCATAACCTTTGCATCTTGATGAATTTACTGACTAATTACAATTTAGGGCGTATACACATAAAACGAGGGGACGCTACAAATGTGTTGTTTATTACGTTACGTGGATACGAAGACAATGGAAAGTGTTAATGACAGTGACACAATGGAGGACATGATTACGTTTAGACAATGGTCACTACAATCTCATAATTGATATAGCGCCAAGATGTACTTACCTCCATAGGAAATGCCTTCTGGTCAAGCAAGTGTTCAGATCCTCGGTCATCAGCGCTCCCCCAGTGAAATACGATTGAAGTAGCTTCATAACAATTGCCATCCTCGATCATATGCATATCCCCATGCAAATCTACCTTAAAGAAAAGATCCTGGGTCACTTGAAATTTACAAAGTTTAGTAAAGTTCAACAATTTTAAATCGTAACCAAGTACTGTGAAACCCCAGTCACCTCCATCTACGTGAGCTCGACATACGTCTTTCCCTCAATTAGGCTTCGAATACTATAAACATACAATGAGAAACTATTAACTTGCAATATGATAAACCCTAATCACAGCAAAGCATACTTACGTGCGCGAAATTGAAACATCTTTGACTACCAACATCAAAGTAACAGCTTCTTTAGCTTTCGTTAGATTTATACTTCAGATAAAATATTCCTGTCGTTAAATCTGGTGCAAAAAGTCAAAAAGCTACCTAAAAGCAGCATGAGAAACAATTTTTACAGCAGAGCTCTAATTGCATTCTTGATTAACTATGATATCTTTAATGTGACAAACCTTCAATGTATATCCTGTATTCCTTAGTCGAAAGTTGACGGTCTTGCCATTACAGTGGTAACCAGAAAACTTTAAATCCTCAAGAGATGGGTCGTATATGACGTCATGAGTGTCTATATTGATTGGGCTTTGATTTTCTCCAGCTGCAACTGGAAAATTCTTGTGCCAGTTTTCAGGACCTAGAATTGCAAGTAAATTCTATTCTAGTGGTAACGATATCTTAAAGTTTAATTCACAAAGTGGAAATGGAAAGTGCAAAGATTTTTCTATAATATGCATATACATACCAAGATCTCCACTGTAAGACCAATCTGCAATTGAAAAAAGTTGATGTTTTATTTTCTCATTCATAGCAACAATGTGTCAAGGTAAAATGTCAATTCAAATGCAAGAAACTAATACCAAAATATATATGTATTCTATGGCGATCAATAACAATTATTAAGATTTTCGTATCATTTTAGTCTTTGTTGCCAAGGGGTGGGCGGCGCATTTTCAAAGTAAAAGGGGCCAGCACAATGAAGCTACCCTTACCACAACGCCCAGCCTTTGGGCCCATTTAACCAATTGCTAGCGTAAAGTTGTCGTATTAAATGCAATAAAAATACACATTTATAACGGGGGAAAATGTTTCGGAAAAAATAAGACACGCATCTTTGATTTAAAGGATAAACATCAATTACTACGATGGTTTATCAATATAAGGTATCAATATAAGGTTTATCTAATATAGGAAGAAAGCAGCCTCATCCTGACAGCCAAAAAATCGTCAATTTATTCGATACCATGAGTTGGTGCCTTTTTGGTGAAGAAAAGGTACAATGGTTAGAATTGCTTACCAGACCCTAGGCTCAGACTTTTGCGTCTCCGTCTTTCCATTCTGCTAAACATGCGAAGGAAAACCTGCCTCAAATAGGAGCTCATCGAAATCAAATGCACGACAGCATGCAACATGGGTGCAAGTTACAACGTCAAGTATGGGGTCACCATCATGTCTGGCACAGAACTGGCACTTAACAACAAGAGTCACATTTATATTCCGGATAACTGTACTGTACGAATGCTAGGTTGCTGCATTGACAATCGTTGCGATCATCGAATTTGGTTAATGGGAATACGAATCAACGAAGCACGCGTTCGAATGCACTTGCTCAGAATAAAACAGTTAGCGGCCGCGACCGTAGTGAATTGAACAGCCATAAGCAGTTGCATATGGACACGTCGGCTGAGAGTAGTTTGTTAAAGCTATGCTTGAGATTGGTCTAAACAAATCGGCGTGACTGCATATAGGAAATAATAGCCTTATGGCAGTTTCAAGAAACGATTGGATATTTTGATAATACAGCAATGGCAGATAAATTGTGGATTGCTTGGGAGAATGAAGTCATGTCATATAAAGGAAGGAAAAGTTCAAAATGGTGGCACCAGAGTGTTTTTACTTTAGATGATGAAAAGGTAAGTATTGATTGGTCGAAGCAAAATGAATGCAGCACATCGTCTTTCGTATTGAATAACCTTGATCTTCAATCTTCAATTGTTAACTCCCAAAGGCTTTGCAACCAATCTGGAGCATTTACTCAAGGAGCATTAAAAAAAAGGAAAATTAACTCAGGAGTAGGATTAATATCATTTCCACCCAGCACTCCAGTTAGTTTGATAAATAAGAAATGACCATAGTAACAAACCGTTACTCGACCAGTGTTGGACAGTTTAAATATTCGCACACCTCATTTCCCTTGCAAAGTTTTCGGACATCTGTCTGTTGCAAAGTTTTGGTCGTTTATTGATGTTCCTAAGGTAGCTCCTCAGCCTGCTTGATTGGGAATTACCTACGTCTAAATCATCTTGCACTGTCTTTAAACACATGGTCATCAATAAAGCTTAAGCAGAAATGTATCCTTTTGAATTGAATCCATGATTTCACTTTAGATTCGTATATAACGAGTCTTTCATTGTCACTGTGAGATGTTCGTACGGTTTGTACATAGACGACCTCTTAACGTAAGTTTATCAGGACAAACAGTAAAAAATCTTGTAAGAGCCTTGCTTTGATAACTTTCGCCCTGAAAGATTTCCCCCTTACATTTTATAAATTTCACGTCGTTTTAAAATTAATATCACAACCCATAATAGCGTCATGAAAACTTAAATATAACCTAAACTCTGGTCCTTTATTCGAATCTAAATTCAAAAATTTAGTACAGAAAAGTTTTCTAAACGAGGCCTAATGGCGCTTTGTCAACCACAACCAAGTTTACTGAATAAAGTAAGTTATGCACACGGATCCTGCCATTCTTTAAAAAATAAAGCAATTTAAGTCTTTCCTTCCTCGGGTAAAGACGCTTCGGACAAAAATTTAATGCTTTTATGTAGCCAGGCCTCAGATCATACTGTTTCAGCGGGAAATATTTCGGTAGCTGCAGGGTATTTTTTTAAGACGAATTTTCTCAAATCACTGATGGAAAAATTCAGCAACACTTAATGTTCGTAAAGGAAAATCAAATTTAGCGATCTAAAGTGATAAAGTGCAAAATAAGTTTTAAGAATTTTTTTAATTTGGATCACCTCACCTAGATGAAAATTACTTCTAAAGCTAAAATAACTTCTTCTCCTATCAAATCGTTGTAGTTCGGTTATTACTATTTAGGAGTATTCTATGGTTATCTACAAGATAATATGATCCAAATATTAAAAATTCTCAAGATATAACAGGCCCTGTTCTATACACCAAATGGCGTGAACAGGTCTGCCTATACGGTATCGAGCACTCTATGCAGACCGGTAAACATTTCATCTCTATATTTCATTCTCATCTATAATAAATTTACGACGTCATCATGATTCGTGCTTTCTTTTGAAGGAGGAGCAGTTCATGTTTGAAGACAGCAAAAATGAACTTCCGTTTCTAAATTTAAACTGAAAATAATACAAAATTAAGAGGGTGCTCAAATTCATTTAATCGCATTGAATATCTTCATTGCTTTCTATGTGTTGAGAATAAACATTAAACATCTCCAGAAAATTGTACGCTAAATGTCAAAGGTGACTTGTGAATCGGCTAACTGCAAATATTTGAAGACATGGCCAGTAACAGCTGCAAAATCCAATAGCCAGCCAAAATAGAAGTCGATTCTTCAAAAACGGTTTAGATGCTGGTGCTTTAGCTCAAGTCCTAAATTTCAGCGTTTGGCTCGTGCCTGCAAGAAAACAATATTTTAACTTTTAAACATATAATAATTTAGCACAACTTACAAGTTGTCGGTACTGCCAGATTTGAAGATGGCAATAAAATGCATATGCTTCCATTATTTCGTATCATCTTCAAAAATTGCACAACATGTTTCTTGTTGTCATATGAACTTTAAGTGACCTGACATCAGTGACTCGTGACATCACAAAGGAGCATGGAAATACACTAAAAGTTTGTGAGGCCAAAATCCTTTTTTGCATCGAAACTGAATTCGTAAATTCTATCAGCTATTTTTAATTAATGCGAAATTTACAAAGCATTTTAGATATGAGACACAGAAACATTCTAGATATGTCCAAAGAATGTCTTAAGATCACGAAAAAACTAGCTTGAGCGGATAAGAAATTCTCTTCTTTGCTTAGCAATTGTCACACTTTCACAATTTTGTTAAAGGCAAACTTATTTGGTCATTTTTATCAAAGTTGTTTACTTATGGAGCTATTTTTATTGTCTGGTGCAAGATTCATTTCTAATAACATTTGTATGATAGAATTGAACAAGTTCGGAACTAGCCGCTACCCAAAACAGTGGATAGCATTTGACAAATTATTGGGATGGCAGGGCTGATTCCCCGAAAAATTGCATTGCTTTTTCTGTTGCTCCGATTAAAAAGCCGACTTTTTTTCTTAAATTCTTGAAAAAGGTACATCCCCTTGCTATCCAAGCATCCAATACCGTAGAATAGGTACTTTTTCGAACAAACAAAGACTGCATGCCCAAACCAATAGGCACAATGATGAAATTAGTCAACATGGCAACATACCTTTTTCCAACGGACAAATTCAAAACGTATTGAGTTAAATTTCATTAAGCATATTAATACGTTATTTCATAGCACGTCTGTGCACTCTTAACTGTACTTTGTATCTTATCTTAAATGAAAGTCATCAATCTAGCAAAATGCAAACCTTCTAAGTCTTGCCCGAAGATCTTTAATTTGCACATTCTTCGTCTCCAGCATCTTCTTCAGATTTTTATACTGAGAAGTTTCTGAAAATTTCTTATCAATTTCCTAAAAAAATTAATCGTATATTGAATAAGAAAGCATGAAAAATTTATTTTAGGAAAAAATACTCTTTAATGTTCATGGAATTCAATTAAGGAATATAAATGTAGAAATAAGATTTTGACCAAGGGTTAGAGATCAAGGGTTACTCTTTTTTTGAGACATATTTCTTAAGATTTATGCATTTTTGAAATGCCTTGCTTGTGTTTCATATTCACAGTGATCTCACAAGAAACCATGGCTCAAGAACAGGAGTCAAGCTTTAACACTGATATCAAAATCTGGAGCGTTCTTTTCCTTAAAAGCACAACTGTGTGCACTAGCAACATTATAAAGTTATATTGCCTACCGTTGCATCTAGCTTTAGCCAAGGAACTTCAGAACTAAATCTAACGTTCATGAAATATAAACTATCATTTGACTGATTTAGTTACCTTGTTTAGAAGCTCAATTTCATGCTGAAGCGCCAACACATAGTGCTACAATAAAAAGTTGAAAATAATCAAAAAGTGTCAGATTTCAGTCAAGAAGGTTGAAGGGATGTCAATAATACGAGAATGAATCGTTCTTCAAAAGTAATGCTTCGCTGCAGGCATTCCTTACTTTGGTATTGGCAAGCTCTTCTTCGGTTGTCTTACATTTCTTCTTTGCAAGATCTTCCGCCTGCAGAATAAAAGACATCTAATAGTGATCTGGTCACCGCTCATGCATTGAACAGAACTTCCTCTGTTCACAAATAACATATTCATGCTTAGTTGGTTTTTAAGGTAATCTTCAACGCCAGATGGAAGGAATAGCTATTTATGCGTATATAAGAAATCAAGGCAGTGATAAATCTAATTATACTTTAATCATACAACATAAGCTCAAATCGATAAGCAAACTGAAGTCTGCTTGCACTTTTACATCTATCCTTTCAAATCAGCCTAGCTCCTTCTTTTGTGGGGTTTGAAAATTTTTAAAAACATTCAAGCATCAGGGATGTAAGAACTTGAATTTGCAAAGGAAAGTTGCTGAGAGAAAAACAAGCCAGCCCTTTAAAAAGAAAAAGTTGGCAAAGTGAACCCAAAGGATCCTGTAAAGAATACAAATTGCACACATACGTTTCTAAGGTCTTGATTTAAAGTAGCAACTTTGTCGGATAGATCTTGAATAGCGCTTTCGTCAACCTTGGAATTAAAGAAAGATTACGGTGATAGAAAATCACAAATTTGAAAATCTACCAGATTAATCATTGATCACAACACAATTAATTATACATTTACTATCAAAGACAAATGGTTATTTAAAATGGTTTTTCAGAGATCCAAAGCCACATGAACATATGGTAAAAAAATAAACAGTGCTCGACTGTCGGAGTATTGAAATGTTCGTTATAAGACGCGTCCAGCTAGGCCTTGTATATATCGTCATGCTTATTCCGTGACAAATATACTAAAATTATGAATCTTTTCAGACATACCTTAACCGATGAGCTACCTTTGGTATTCAAATCACTTCTTGCTTTGCTCAGATCAGAGGATAACTTTGTCTTTTCGTCAAGAGCATTTGACGCCTTAAATGAAGTTTTAAAAATTCAAGATAACTTTACCAAAATTGATGCTCTCAAGCAGATATTCTAAAAAGGATGCTTTCACATATTATTATAACACTGTGTTCAGGAAAAATTTAGGAAGTGTCCGTTTTAGCATTTTTTAACAGCCTATTCTCCCTATTAACATTCCTGAACAAAATGTTAAAATCTCATTTTCAATCTGTCGTGCATAAAATGAATACCTTCTTCTATAGTTTTTAACTTTGCACAGAAAATGCCCCAATCTGAAAACGCTACTGACGATTTCTGGCAAAAAACGCCAGTTTAATTACATCTTTACCAGGGATACGGAGAATAAAAAGTATACGACAAAACGATTATGAAAATGTGTAAAAAAGTTGTGAAATGTTACTTTTAATTTGTAAGAAAGAAACTAACCAAAGCTACGTGGAACGAAACACGAGGCTTCATGGCAAGATTGCCAAAAAACAACAACTATAAGTGGCTATACAGGCCAAGTGTACGTATTACTAATCATGGTCTAATGACAAGGTTATCCATCCAATTAAGTCCATTGACAAATCATGTGATTAGGTATAATTATCTAAGTCTAAACATTTGACAAAATTAGTTAAAAGGAGATAGAAATGATGTGATATTTTAGACACGAATAATCGTTGTTTGGGTGGGTGCCTAAGCCCAATTTAATTGGCGTTGGCAATGTCTGGGTCACATTGTGGGTCAGTTTTGCAGAAATCTGTCAAAAGAAGTTACTCTGCTATAAAAGTAACGGTTCTGACAAAAATAACACCAGAAAAGAAGAAGGCGAGGGACTAAAACCAATTGTTTCTTAATCATAATTCTTGACACAAGTACAGCTTTTTCAATTTCAATGTTTTATTCCTACCAGAAAAGAGATAAAACCTTAGAAAATGAAAGATAAATCTAAATATAGAATAAAATTAGAAATCTCTTGAAATAAAATTTCCACTACCGAAATCTTCAATCAGAATTTATATCTTGGAGATTCTTAACAAGGACACACCTCGCTTTAGGCCGCGAAAATGAAAACTACATACCAAACAAAAAGGACCAGATAGTTACCAAAAAGGCCGAAAAATTATTCGGTGGCAATCAACAATTAAATAAGAATGAATGAAAATGAATGAAAATTCTTCAGCTCGGAGACAGAATGCTCCAAAATGCTAAGGAAAAGCGACGAATTGTATTAACAGGGCGAACGTATCAGATAAACTTAACTAAGAATGTCCAACCCAAACGTCGTTGTAAGTTGTTTATGCATTTAAATTATTTTATTTTAGACATAAAAGACAAAAATTGTGTGCAGTTAACCGGTTTTTCTTCTCCTAAAAATCTACAGAAGAACATCGATGTAAAAGGTAATGGAATGCTAAAATACTTGGAATACTTTTCATGTCGACCTACATTCAGGTCCCATTTTTGAACAAAACTGGAAAACAAACAGTGGTTTAAATGGCATGAATATTTTTTGCAACAGGTTTTTTGCCATTGAAAATATAAACCAAGAGATGACAGCTTGTTTACTGTTTAGATAATACTGCATATCCTATACAGCTACAACTCCTGCGAAAATTCTATGGAAAAACTTCGGAAAAAGCAAGGAACCTACTTCTAAGTTGTTGCTGGCTGGTTGTCGAGTTAAGTCTCATAAATACCAACCAGGAATCAATTGCACAACACCGAAAATAGTCCAAAACAATATTCTTTAGAGGAGGAGAGGGGGACAACAACAACAACTTTAAAAAATCTACGGAACTTGGCCTTTAGCAGGTGACACGTAGAAGTTTTCAATGTAGAATATTCGAACTGAATCTCACCTGCCTCTCCAGCATCTGAACTCTTTCTTTCAGCTTTACATTATCTTCTTGTAGCCTATTTATTTCCTGAAAGAAAATAGACATTCTTTAGATGTCACAAATGGCATTATGACTCCACAAGATAATTTTTGGGTACGGAAATAAGAGAAATCAGAAGGAAAAGTTTCAGTGGAAGTTTAGTGAAAAGAAATGCGATTCAACTACAAAGTTGTACAGACGGTAGAACATAAAGCAGTGGTGCATAAGTTATTCTTAGAAAAAGAGAGGGAAAGGTATTTTTGAGGACTAATTTAGAAGTTTACTTTGTTTGTGCAAACTCTATCAAAAATATTTGGGACCCTAAGGTCAGTTTGGGACCCCAAGAGTAATTCAGCCATCTCCCCCTAACCTTGAAAGCAATGTTGGTTTACAATAAAACGACACTACGATTCACTGTACGGTTTACTATAAATAAGCAAGTACGCTTTTTTGTGTGACCTGTATGATATTTGCCTAAAGAATCAACATTGCCCTTGGGAGGGGGGGGGGGGGCAGTAGTAGTGATATTTTGGAACAGAGATGAAACACGCGAACATACAACGCAAATTGCTCGGTGATCAAAGTAGTTTTTCAGGCATTGATAATAAAATAGCCCTCAAATGGGAAACATGCTTCTAAGCACCTTCTTAGACAATATTAGATATCATTTGAAATATTTCAATCTATGATCCAAAAGGCTTTCTGAAACCAGGTCCTCGATTGCTTTGCAACCTTTTTTGTATTGTTGCAATGTGATCAAATATGCTTTTTTTAACCATGAGTTGATGGCTGCACTCCAAAAGATCTTCTTTTGCTTACAGACATTGATAAAGATATATGGTTACTGATGCGGATTGCAAGGGCACATGTTAATCACTATAGGCGCAGATATTTTAAAAGCCTCACCCCTTTAGTTACCGGAATTTCCTAAACCTAAGAAATAGTATGAGACAGTTCCCCTTGTCCTTAGACGTGGATTGCTACGCTTCTGCATTGCATTTTATACACAACAGACATAAATGATTTAAACAAAATTGTTTCTCAAATTCAAATTTAAACAAAATAATTTTTTAAAAAGCAATAGCAAGCCTATGAGACCAAAAATAGAAGCTGAAAAAGGCAGTTCGAATTAAAAATGAAGTGGTTACATGCAGCAACTTTAAAACACAGCCCCGTTGGAAAATAATTGCAAGTAACTAAAGTGAAAGCAACTTCGTTTATTCTGGGCATCACAAAAAAATTTGAACACAGGCAGCTTAAATATGGAGTAGAAATATTACCAAAAACCTAATTTATAATCACAATCGTAGCTATCATGAACTTTACTATCATTGGAATAATTACTGATATTAATCACTTACTGTCACTTATAATCGTTAGCATAACCATCATAATCACAATCATTAGCATAGCTACTATATCACAATCATTACCATCACTAATAATCGTTAGCATAACCATCATAATCACAATCATTAGCATAGCTACTATATCACAATCATTACCATCACTAATAATCGTTAGCATAACCATCATAATCACAATCATTAGCATAGCTACTATATCACAATCATTACCATCACTAATAATCGTTAGCATAACCATCATAATCACAATCATTAGCATAGCTACTATATCACAATCATTACCATCACTAATAATCGTTAGCATAACCATCATAATCACAATCATTAGCATAGCTACTCTATCACAATCATTACCATCACTAATAATCGTTAGCATAACCATCATAATCACAATCATTAGCATAGCTACTCTATCACAATCATTACCATCACTAATAATCGTTAGCATAACTATCATAATCACAATCATTAGCATAGCCACTGTATCAGAATCATTACCATCACTAATAATCGTTAGCATAACCATCATAATCACAATCATTAGCATAGCCACTGTATCAGAATCATTACCATCACTAATAATCGTTAGCATAACCATCATAATCACAATCATTAGCATAGCCACTGTATCAGAATCATTACCATCACTAATAATCGTTAGCATAACCATCATAATCACAATCATTAGCATAGCCACTATATCAGAATCATTACCATCACTAATACTCGTTAGCATAATCATCAGCATAGCTACCATAATTACAACCGTCATTTATAACTTAAATCATTCAAGAGTTTTGAGACAGATTAACATATAATGATGGGTGAAAATGCGCGCTATCGGATGATCACCAAACCTTTTGTTGCAGTTGTATTAAATCCACGAGAATATCTTTCTCAGAGGCAGTGCAAGTGTCACTCATAAGCTGCATCATGCCGCATAGGTCGATAGAAAACCAAAACCAAGCCAACACAAAATAACATGACAATATCAACGAATATTTCTAAAATGGCCAAAGATATCTTGCTGAAAAAATACTTTTCTTGACAGAGCGACTAAAATTTCCGTTTATTTCCAAAACATAGCAACAGGGTTAGTTCTGATAAATCTTTAATCATTCCGTTACTTGTTTTGTAAAGCTAGAATGGATAGAGTTTTTTGTGGAAGCAAGTCGAAATAGAATCATTGAAAACAGTTTGGTAGCAAAACACGAAATTTAAAACCACAACTGGGAGATAAGAGCAACAAAAGCCGCATTACATTGTAACACAACTTTGGTTTAATCATTGAAGACACGTGGTTGCTGATTCACATTACAATAGTCGATCAATTTGGTTTAGGTAAAGTTCAGTATTAACAATACTTGCTGAATTGTAGGTGGATAAGTCTTGTTATACCACGCTGTCCTTCTTAACTGGATGCAAGTAATGATGCAATTAAAACTGATGCCAATACAGAGCATCCCCTTGCTAACAAGCTTTCGTCGACATCATTGCGTCCATGGTTCCAACATTTGGCTACGCAATCATGAATTAATATTTCAATAATTCGGGGCTCTCTTGTTTTCTGATTTTGGAAACAATCCCAACCCTTAGAGTTTCAAAGAATGAAAAATAAGTTCCACAGGCTCAATTTAAATCTAAAATGTAATTACGGTCGTCACATACGTTGTTGCATATAGGTATTAGCGCTTCTACCTAAAAAAATTTCCTGAAGGCACATTTTTAGTCAGAATGTTATTTTATGTGGAAGAGTATTGAGGTTTTTGAACCCTTTTTGCCAACAAAACATGGAAGCACCCAGGTTTCGAAAGAAGGCAATGTAAGAATGTCCACATCTCTTAAGTTCAAACTGGAGTCTCTGATCTCCTAACGAGGCAGATACCCTGGGTACCAGAGCCTCATGAATCCGGGGATAAAGTATTGCAGACAGCTGCGGTGGCAAAGAATAAAAACTTTTTCTGTGACTATTTTGTAACTATTTTTCTGAGACAAAATAATGGAGACTCTTGTACGAGGCAGAGTAAGATTGACACAGTGATAGCTATAAACCTTGTAATTGTCGTTCAGCATTCTACACAATGATCGTGTGGTCCTTCTTTTTCATTTTATTCCAGCCATGACTTAACACCAATTCTATATGTCAACTTTATCTATTTCGATTAGATTTAGAAAAAGTATCTCGGTTAATCTGCCTCAAGAAGCAGAATGATGTTGGCTTCAATGTCATACTCCATATGCTGCGGAAGTCTTCAAATTTTTATTTCAAAGGTTTAGAAATTGGATATAAATTAGCATTTGCATACATAAAGCTGTCAATTGGAAATAAGAATATAGCTTTTTATCAGCAATTAATCGAGATGACATCAGGACTAACATGGCTTTCTTAATATAAGTGAATTGCTAACTCTACATCACAGGTCAATATATGCCCCCTAACTTTAGATATCTCATTTTGAATGCACCAGAACAACATTATTTAGGAATTAAACTTCAGAGGTAGATAGAGCAAGACCATACGATAGACCACTGAGGAACCTATCATGGCTTGACCAATTTCAGACAGGAGAAAAAAAGAAATTATACATAAAGTTACATCTACAGAAAAAACAGCAAAACAATGCATGCATAAAGTAAATATAGCATGCATTGTTTTGCTGTTATTTTTACACATAAAGCAAATATAGATATCGATTTATCCTTGGACTGTTCAAAAAGCTGATTACCAATAAAATAAAAAATGATTTAGTCTACAGGGATACAAAAGCACAAGGATAACAGAGTCTATTTGCTGTATTTATTTGTAAATAATGTATTTGTTTCCAAATCTAAGCCTAATAGGTATGAACTAATTTCCACTGGTATACAAATTGCAATGTTCTATAAACCAAAAAGCAGAGCAAAGAAATTGAAGAGAAAATCGTCTAAAAACCCCTTACCATTTGCAAAAGAGCAGTGTTTCCACCCTCATTCAACGGCTGTAATTTTGACTTTTGAGATAAATTGGACGCTGTCTGAAAATGAGGAAAAATTTGCATCAATATGACAGAACTCCAAAACATAAATGGCAAAAAATCAAACTACATCATCAGACAACCTTTTTGGCAATATTCAAGCGAAGAACAAAATTATCACCATATATCAAGAGTTGATGTGAATATATGTTTACTAGTCTACAAGTTTTAAACTAATATTAGTCTTTAAGTTTTATAATGCCAGCTCTACTTGAAAGTCCCATTCAAACCAAAGGCAATATCAATAATACAAATATATATATATATATAAATATATTCAAAATTGCTTTCAATAGGCAGTTAACAAAACTTGTATAAGAACTATGAAATTACTTAAACAACAGTTCCATTCCACTGAAAATCAAATAAAACCACATTCCTTCCCAAACTTTGGAGTTTCTGGGAAATCCCCACTATACTAGTTGGTTCTTTTCATTGAAGAGTATCATTTTCCCTTGAAAGATGCAGGCAATCACTGATATGGCACACTTCATTTTCATTACGTTTATTCATTTAAAGCAATGTACATTATTTATAGCCTTAAAAATATATGAGATCTTACCACTGCTTTTGACTTTGAAGCAGAAAATTCATTCTCCTCAAACTGAGCTATCTCTTCTAACAATTTCCTAAGAACATAAAATTCTCATAAAATTACTCTTGGAACAAAATACATTATAATGAGAATTCTCCTGAAATTACATTGGTTTGTGTTAATGACAAATAAAAATGCAAAAGCAAAGAAGAATGCTTGCGCAAACATGTCAAGGTGAAGCTTTCAAACTCAATATTAAGTTTAAAATAAACAAGAGACATAAAACATATTTTTCAGAAACCCCCTACAAAGTGAGAGTGGTAGAGAAAAAAAATTACCATTCTGCCAAGGTACTGAAAGCTCACAGTCTACCCTCTACTTTTTTACCAGTTTTTACAGCATTTTGCTCCCAAAGAGCTGATAAGCTACTTCAGCCTACTTTTGTCAATTTATTGAGAATTCTTGCAATTTTTAGTCCCTTCAATTTGGTTGCTCAGAAGACTTGCAGAGAGCAAAAACATTTGCTGCACCTTATCAATCATTAGTTTCTTACTTGGCAGCACTATGTCAATTCCTGATATACCCTAAAGGTCTTTTCCTAGCCTAAGTCAGATCATCAAAGGTTATATCAAAATATTCTCTGACGTTTACGTTTACTATCTAATCAAAACTTTTCATTGCTTCTGATCTTCTTCTCAGGGCTTAAAAAATGACATTTTCAAGCCCTGCTTCTTATAAACAGTTTATGTAAACAAGCTAGTCCATAAATGCAGGTGGAATGGTTTTAGAATAATATGATTCAAATAATATATTTGCATCTAATGTGATCATCAATTTAAGGAGACAGAAAACTGATCTTAAATATTTCTCTTTCATTGCTGTCCACATACATTTCACCTCTCCCTTAGCTACTCCCCTCTTGCCTTTCTTTTCCACTTAGGCCATCTTACCTACCTTAAAATAAGAAATAATTTCTGCAAAGTAACTTTTTGCAATTCAAACCCTTGAACAGTCATGCTCTGCTCAAAAATCTTTGAGGATAAGAGCCTTAGAGGATAAATACCATATTAACCTCTACAATCATAGCAATTAAGGCAGGATTTCCACAAAGTAAATAAAATTGCACTACAGTTAAAATTTTTCCATGTCATTTTTACTTGTTTTTGCTTGTTTCCTAGTTGTTTCCTACTTGTTTTCTAGTTGTTTCTTTTTGTTTCCTAGTTGTTTCTACTCATTTCCCATTATAGTAACTTTGTTTTTGCGATTGACAGCCTTCTTCAAAATATTGTTGGCTTACAGTTTGTGATTAAAAGATTTTTGCACCACTTGATAAAGATGCAGAGACAGAGTTTTGGTAGCAAATTTATAGCAATTTTACAACTAGTTTGAAAATTTTGATGTTTTTTTAGGTTCTTTTCTTCCAGTTCTTTAAAATACTCCTCTTTTGGTTTTTTTCTACAGGTAGAAAAGGTCTTTTCTTACTTTTTCCCCTTACTCTCTTTCCAATATTTCTCCCTCTCTCTCTTCAAATTTCTTTCCCTCCCCTTATCCTTCCCTCTGGACAAACTTCCTGCAAAGCCTTGCATTCTTTTTCGTCTCTGTAGAAAAAGTATAATAGATTTAATATTTTACCTATTTTCTAGCTCTGAGATATCAGCCTGCAGCTTCAAATGCCATTTTTCTGCTTGACTGAACAATTGTCTAAGTAGTAAAACATTAGTATGGGCTGCATTTGTCAGCTCAAGCTCAACATCCCCCTTGACAACACCACAGAGGCCCTCCAACATCTCAATAACTTCATCAATGGTATATGTGTCTTCTATAAGCCTGCAATTGCAAAATTACAGTATTTCAACATTCAATGATATGAAATAATTAACAATAATTTGCACTGCAGCAATAGTAACAAAAAAGGAGCTTTATATCAATCAATTTTTAATTGAGAGGTATCAGTAGCAACATGAAAACACAATTTCTTAGCCTAATTACTTATTGTTTACATGGTAATCTGTATTCAAAAAAGCAAAGTTTGAAAAAGCCCTTGAGGTCTGATTTTTTGAAAATGCAATTATGTTATTTGAAAATGCATCATTCCTATGTAGACAAAAAGACATTCTAATTGCTTTTTTTGAGATAAAGCTGGAATCTTTTGAAAAGGTATCCAAATGTGGACTAAGCCTAGGGTCATGTTTGATACAACTGTTTGATACAGGGTCATGTAAGAAATAGAGAGCCTTGAGTTTTTTAGGAAATTGTTTAAAAGACTGAAAAGCCTGAAAATGCTTACAGAGGAATATTGCATTGAGTACATATTATATTTGTCAGTCAGTAACTCGTAAGTAGCTAACTAACTAACTAACTAACTAACTAACTAACTAACTAGCTAACTAACTAACTAACTAACTAACTAACTAACTAACTAACTAACTAAGTAACTAATTATCTAACTAACTAACTAACTAACTAACTTACTTACGAACAAACAGATTTGTATTAAGATAATGTAAATGCTTGTTCTAAGTTGTCAACAGTTAAGATAATTTGTTAACATTGGCAGAGAGAGAGAGGCATTTCAATACCTAAATTGTAACTTTAAAGACTGTGGACTTTTTTAGATCTTGTTTTGAGGGAAATCAGCAAAGGATCATCCAAAATTTTGCACCCATGTCACATGCAAATTCTGATAACAGTACATGAAAGATCAACACGGGTGAGAGAGAACTAAAATCAAAAGAGGGAATCTTATAAATTTAGCAACTGTCTACTTCTAAAGACCTTAAATACTTTTCTAGGAAATTCCTCCAAGATCCAACAATTAAGAAATGACATAATTGCTGTTCTTAAACCATTGGTGTGTGATATATTGATTCTCTTCTTGGTTATTAGACAAAGAAAAACACTTCTTGCTAACTGTATAATTTGAAAAATACTTCTTTACTGAAATAGAAATCAAGACAAATTCAAATTCAAAAACTTTGGACATGAACTTCCTTGCTAAATATTTTTCAAACAAGCTTTTCTGAAAAAATTCTACCACCAGAGGCAACCATTATAAACTTTTTAGAACAAGCAATTGCTTTACCTGCTATCTTTGATGTCACTAAAACAGCTATCAACTGACTTGATTGTCTGTCCTCTATTGTACCTTGCAAAACGAAGGTAGTTGACAATTTCATTCTGGTGGTTTTCATTCAATCCAATTGAGCTCTGTATGAAATAAAACACATTTAGCCACATGCCAGTGATGTTATGTTTAAGAAATTTAACTTAATTTTGCCTTTAATTTTCATGTCTCAATATATCTAAAGTCATAGAAAAAGAAATCTACTAAAATTACCTACAATCATTGCCAAAAGATTGATTTGGAGATTAGAAAGTATGCAGTGATGCTGGAAGCATGATGGGGCAAAGGGGGCAGACAAGGCATGAAGATGGTAATTAGGGAAATAAGTCATGTAAAAAGGAGGGGGTACAAGATAATATTGTTTATTTTAAAGAGTAAATTTTTGCTATTTGACATATTTCATATTTCATTTCTAGGGTTGCCCTTCAACAAAGTTGATATACAATAACATCTAATTTTTGCATCCTTTGATCAGACGAAAATTTTAAATTTCTATGAAGGTTCATTCTTATTCTTTTAAAAACAAACTTACAGTCTACAGTCAAAGGTAAATAAAAAATAGGACATCAATGCCTGCCTTTTGCTTAAATGTTTCTTCTTTGATTTAATTTAATTTTTGAATTTTTTAACAAATCAATAGAAAAGCAAAAAAGTCAAGCCAAACATTTAAAGACAACTGAAAACTACATTTTTTGATATGCCTTGCTTAATCCTTCAACCCTCCCTGCCTCTTTGGTCGTTGGCAATACAACTTAAAAATGCCAAAACGTCACTTGTTCTTGGATAATTTCTAATCCGTCTGCTTTTTAATCCTATTAGATTCTTACAAGGGAATGATATAATTTAAGTGACTTGGTTTGGTTGACTAAGTATAGAATCTTCTAGAGCAAGACCAAAGGTTTGTGACCGTTATACAACAGCTATAAGCCTGCTGGATGTAGGCAAATGTGTTATTTAGAGATCAAGGTTGTGCAGAAATTGGTACCTACCATTTTGCGGTGGTAGAATGTTACTTCAGACGGAAGAACAGCTGCATGGGATTCTAACAACGTCCCCGGAAAATGTTTTGCCTGGGTAAGTGTTGCAGACTGTTGTTGCGAAGCACCTGCAAAAATTGTAAATGAATATTTTACAGAACAGCTTTGCAGACCAGCCTCCTATTCAGTCGATTGTTATGTGACCAAGTAGAGGCACGCAGGATAAGTTGAACGAACAACATTTTACAAAAAAGTATTGAACGTTTGTAAAATTTGAGCATAAAATGATGAGTAAAGGTTTATTAAATGTTTCGAAAATTTCTGGCAAGTTTAACAATTCTGGCACAAAATATGAAATGGTGCTTGGTAAACAGCTCGAAAAAAATAAACAGTTGCAAATCAAAAAGAGGAAGGCCTAAATGAAGTCCCATTCACATGAATGATTTTTGCTTGAAACTTCTTTTCAGTTGAAGCAACCTGCCATTCGGTTGGGCCGTGGCATTGGCAGAGTAAATGCAGTAGCTGGGGGGGGGGCAAAGGTGAGCTTAGCAAGGGAAAATTGGGGTCCACACCCTTTTGAACGTCATAAAATGCGCTTTTTCAAAGAGATTTTTTAGCATTGGGAGGGGGCAGGGACGCCGGAACGATCAAAGGGCAAGGGGACAAGCTTGAGTAGAAGGGCCTTTGAAAGAAAACTCCCAGCTACTAATTCTTTCTGCTAACTGCCATTTTATTTCGATCTTTTGTAGGTAACTTAAAAATTGGCTTACTTTTGGCATGAGAATTTATTTTACAAGTTTTGAGAAATGTCGTCATGAATTAAGCACTGCAATCAGAATTTCATGTGAATCTCTCTGATTATTACAATTGGGCGGTTTAAAGCAGAAGTGTAGTGCTAGGGGGGCTCAGGGGGGCTCACTTAAATGTTTGCAGTTAGCAAAAAAAATAAGGACTGATTGAGTAACAAACTCGGCGTTAACTTTTTCTTTGACTCAAGCCATAGCATTAAAATAATGCGATGTGAATGATACTTCAACGGGGGTTGCTGCATCGTCTTAAAGATTCATTTACCGAATAATCTAGTTTTTTGCTTGCGCTGGACTGTCTAGTATAAAACACGAACAGGTAAGGTATTGCCTCATGGAATGAAAAATTGACATAAAAAAAAGTCAATAAAATGGCAAGAATTAGCCAAATTAAACATAATGGACGAATAAACTTCGAATATCAAATGGTTCTCAGAAAGGAAGGCAAAGTTGATGCAAAAAGAGAAAAGGACTAATCACTGGTTTCTTGGAAAGCAGATTAAAAAAATGCAACTTCTGGTAGCATTTGATTGAAACGGTCTTCGAAATGACAAACCTTAAAGTTTTGTGAAAAATACAGACAGCAAACCAATTTAGAGGATGATTACACAAAAATTAAAGGAAACCTTCTTGCTATGATTTAGCTGTAGCATCATGATTAAGATATCAAATTTTCGTATATAGAAATGATTCGCTTTGGCTTTATTTGTCGCTTACCAAGTTTTTCCATTTTGAATTTTTGATAGAAATTTGTACAATCCGATAGACGTTCAATGTATTCCGCATGTGAGCCAAAATTTCTAAAAATCGAATCTGTGCACCTTCCTTTCTAGTTTGCTATTTTTAGGTCTACCATCTTTAGTTTAAGTTTCAGTAAAGATAAGGCTTCCTCACACCTCAGATATTCTGTAATTTAAACTTACTATCCTTTATGCATCTTAGGTTAGTTTTCTTATAACTTTTAACTCTTCGAGAAATCTCTTGTGTAAAATTACTGAAATCCATATCAGACAGAATTTTTATTATTTAATATTGAATTTCAATTAGTGCACTCAGCGCCATTTTGTAATCAACAGCTCAACTTTGCTATTAGTGCTACATATGTTATGTTGCTTAGAAATTGATCGATTATGATGAAATTCTCACTAGACCACGCCCTGATTTTCAGACCACACCCACCTGAGGCCCTCCAGGTATTTGTGGCCGGGTAAAAATTCTGAGCCAGTCCGCCACTTCTCTTGCCCCTCTTGCCCTTCCTATCAAAAGGCAACAGGGGTGGTTGACCACCGCACCCCCTTCTCTAGCATCCCTGGGGGCCGTCTGCCCCAGGGGCAGATCCAGAGCAAACTTGAACGAGGGCCAGTTGGTAGTGGGGGCGCTGAAAAATTGTCAAGAAATGGTGACGAGAGTACGCTGTATACAACAATTCCAGATCCGTTTTTGGAATAAACAACATAACTTTGAGGTAATCCTTGAAGCAAATTAACCTATCGGTCTCAGAAACTTTTTCGCATTCTTCAAAAGGGGCGCACAATTTCTAAAAAAAGGGGCGCCAGACTTGCTGCAACTCGTCGAGGGAGGGGCAACTGCCCCTAGTTGCCCCCCTTAAATCCGCCACTGGTCCGCCCCCTCTTGCATTCCCCTCGCTGTGCTACTGTGAATCTTGTACTTGGGAAAATCCAGGGTGCATTCCATGTAGTTTACGCCGGAGATCTCCGGCGTGGACTTGGCTTTTTCCTCGGCGTAGCGGCGTGAAATTTGCTTTTTGCGAATTGATAAATTTTCGCGATCGGCGTAGCAAAAACGGTACTTGTACAGAATACGTGGACAGCCTGATTATATTGATATGGACAGTAAAAGCAATGCAAACTATAGATTAATCGAAAGCTTGTATGTTTTACACTTGGCGTAGCAACTAGAATAGGTTGAAATTTCTCTGGCGTGGGTCTAACATGGAATGCACCCTGGGGGAAAATTACACCCATTGCTCAGTTCCATCATGCGCGACAATGTTTTCATAAAGATAAATGCTTCTTCGGTTTCAGTTTCATTGACAAATTACCTAACTGCATTGCCAGGGGTGGCGCTAGAGACAAACCTTGAAGGTGCCGAAGTTTATATTCTCCGTAACTGCCGACGCTGGATGTGTCAAATTGCCGACCGAAAAAAAATTCGATTTGCCTCATATAGCAGGCAGGGCCGTCGCGAGGCAAGCCTCATTTAGGGGGGGGTGTGGAATGCAAATTTACCTGATTAAAAAATTATTGCCTGAAACTTTTTAGCTGGTGTCACAAACCTCTGCAATACATTTTGTCAATCTAACTCTGTATGATAATAACCGACTTTCCCATTAGTCTTGTCAAATCTCTATATCGGGACGGGCAAAATATATAGTTACTACCTGAGGCGGCACCATGGTTGCCGCCGAAGGGGGAGGAAATTTTCGAATTGTGATGCTTCTAGTTCCCTGGAAAATGCACTCTTTTAAGCAGATTCACTAAAGCAATCCTCCTAATCCTATTTAAAATTATTGTCTTTTTGCAAAACTTTTTTACAGCAGATAAAAACAACAATTTCGCCGTGGTCTTGAAAAATACCAGGTTGTCAGTTACTTTTAAATTTAGATCCCTCTCTCCATCTTAGCATGCCTTATGAATGTTAAGAAGAATCTGGAGCTCATAGTGAATTGCAGTTGACGCTTCTACTGAGAAACTTTAGGAGAAATGGACACGAGGCACAATTTTACCTAAGATTGCTTGATCCTTTATTGATTTTATGACAGGAAGGTCTCTGAAATACCTAAAGCGTTTCTTCCACCGAGCGGATTTTACCTGAAATTTCCTATTGAGATACTATTGGGGTGGGTGTGACAACCCCCCAGTCGCGACGCCCCTGAGCAGCACCTCCAATGAAGGGGCACCGATAAAAAGCATTTTTCCAAGAGCCAGCAAGCATATAAAGCAAGCAATAGAGCATTTTTCCAAAATCGTTTGTTGTGGGTGCAAAGTTCTCCCTTGCCCCCTCCCCGCCCCCACTTTCCAACCTGTGTCGGAGTCCACGAGATTTTCTCGGCAATTTGTGCCTTGTAAGAAACTTAATGCGCAAATATTGCCTATTGTTGAATATTCCTTCCTATCTATGTTGGAAGAAGTTAATCGATGGTTTTCTCTAACCATTTGTTTGTCGCAAGCTATGCGGTGAACAATGCTATTGAAAAATAGTTGATGAAAAAGGACAAGAAGTGTTTTTTGAAAAATTTATTACGCATAATGTGCTAATGATCGAAATGTTTTCATTGGCAATAATAATGTCTTGAAACGAAAAGAGAATCCCTTAAGAAGAAAATTCATTAAAGACTTTATTTATGACAGCGTGATTTTGCTGTTGTTAGGGTAAATTTCCTTGAAACGGTCCAAAACATGATCCAAATCAAGCATCTCTGCACGTTTCGCATGAATCGGCATTCGCATGAGCAGCAACAGGGATTTCAACCAGGAGCACGATGGTATTGTGGGTCATGCGAAGGAGCACCATGAAATTAAGTCACAGCTTTCACGGAAGCGACAGGATATAATGCCACTATGATAGTAAAATTGCCGAAGAAAAGCCATTGAGAAAACCATAAACCAGCCAGTGCAGTTTTTTCCTCGATTATTTATGTCATTCAAACAACATGTAAACCGGGTGACATCCATCAAGTGCCGACGGTATTGAGAAAGCAAAAATTGATTGGCTGCCGACGGGGGGGCTCACAAAAATCTAGGGGGGGCTAAAGCCCCCCTTGCCCCCCCATGCCGCCACTCCTGTGCATTGCTATCCAAAAAGAAGTCATAAGCTTTCATTTCAATTTCCACATTATCTTTACAAATCCAAAGAACAAGTAAAAGAAGCTCAATGAAAAAGACAGAAGGGCGTAAAGATATTTAAAATGTTTTGTTTAAAAAATAAGAACGACTGCCTATAGTTTTTCGGACCCCTTTGATTTGTAGGGCTGCGGAAACTTCTGGAATCAATGAAATACATGAAATCAGCCAATCAAAGAGCATTCAATTCAATATGATATGTTTCCGGCCTAGCCATTTGGTTGTTTTTGTACAGAACTTTTAGAGGGGTGAGCGCTGTTGCCCACCTGGAAGTGAAATTTCGAAACACAAGAAGATTTCAGTTTCAAAAATGACAATCGATAACACTACAACAACCGTTTTATTAAAAGAACAAGGAAATACGCATTTTAAAGTCGGCGAATATGAAAAAGCGACAGAGTTTTACTCGAAGGCCATCGAAGCATGTGAAAACAGTGGTGTTTCGCAAATGAAGAATGACTTGGCTGTTCTTTACAAAAACAGATCTGCTTGTCATTTGAAGAGAGAGAAATTTGAAGATGCCGTGAATGATGCTACTAAGTCTTTAGAATTGGTCAAAAATGATCCTAAAGCGTTATTCCGTCGAGCTCAGGGAAACGAGAAGCTTGGGAATCTGGAGGATGCATTGAAAGATGCTAAAAATGCATATCAGCTCGAGCCTAAAAATTCGGCACTTCAAGATCTACTTCGGAGGATCACAGTCACGCTGCAATCGAAAGTGGGCAAAACACAGTCTACTGAAGGGATGGTACAGGAAATGATCCAGGCTATTTTGGATTCAAGCACAAAGGAGGAAAAGAGACAGCAAGCATTGAATAATCTAACAATCCTTGCACACCAACACGCAGGGAGTGGTGTGATGTATGAGACAAAAGCCCTTCAAAAACTAAAGCCACTGATATTTGGTGAGATTCCAAATGATGTTGTTTCATTTTTGAAAATGGTTCATGGACTGTGCAAGGAAAATTTTGAGAGGTCCATGGCAATGATGCAGCTGCTGCCTGTTGAGGAGCTGAGAAAAAGTTTGGGAAAGTTCACTGGAAATATTGATGTTGTTTCAAACTTGTTGTCTGTTGTTACTGAGGTCATTATAACAATGGTCGACTTTGCAAAGAAAAAGCATCCAATATCACCTGAAGATTGGGAGAAGTGGGTGATGAAGAATGAAAACAATGAAGCTGTCAAGGTCTTCTTAGAAGGTATGACAGAATATAAAGATCTTATGATGTCACTTACTGGGAACCTTACAAATCCTCATTTATCAGCAGATGCAAGGGACTGTACTATTGATGCATTGGTCAGACTACTTCCACTTCACAAAGCAATAGCAGATTTTGTCCTTGAAAATGGAGGTGTCACTAGTTTATTACAAGTAGCAGCATGCTCTGGAACAGTAAGAACAAAAGGGACACCAACATTAGCAGTGTCTGAAACAACTCACACACATGTAGCTGTTGCATTGTCAAATATCTACACTTCTATGGTTGTCATTCAAAAACAAAGAGAAAATTTCAATAGCCAGGCAAATACAACTATTTCAAAGTATTTTGACGAGTTTAAAGTTTCCCAAAATGTAAAAGGACTTGCAGGATTAGTGACTATTTTGGAAGGTTCACCTGAAACGGCTGAAGAAATTGCTTCAAAAGATTCAATTTTACAAAGGGTATTAAAGTTAGCAGAGTCAGATGATATTGAAGTTAAAATTCTGGCTGGTGAAGTTTTGGCCTATGCAGCTAGTGTGAAAAAAATTTGTGTTGCACTTCGCAATGATGGTATGGGCATTTTGAAGTCCCTTTTCAAATCAGATGTTGAAAGGCTTAAGGCTAGAGGACTTGTATGCATGTCAAAGGTGGGGATGACAGGTGCAGGAAATATAAATGAACAGCATTTGTCTGAGGATGGCATATTGCAACTATATAATGCTTCGTTAAAGTTTTTGATGGACAAGACTAAAGATTTCCAGTTTAAGAAACTGGCAGTTGAAGCATTGGCATTTCTCACAATGGATGCAAACATAAAAGAAGACATGGTCACAAATACCAAAGCACTTGATGCCTTGTTTGAGTTAGCAAAGTCTGGAGATAGTACTACAGTTTATGGTGTTTGTAACTGTCTTGTCAACCTGACAAACAGTTTTGATAAGCCTGAGAAATTTGAGGAACTTGAGAAAATAGCAGAGTATGCACAGCATAGTGTTCCTAAGCTTGATGAGAAAGATGGTGAGGAATATGTCAAGAAGAGAATTTCTGTCCTTGTAAAAGCAGGGATAACTACAGCACTGGTACATTTGGTAGGAAAAATTGATAGTAATGCTAGCAAAGAATCAATTGCAAGAATATTTCATGGAATTGTTACAGAACAAGAAAACAGAGGGATTGTAGTTCAGCAAGGCGGGGGAAAAGCTCTTATCCCATTAGCCTTGTCTGGAACTGATACTGGAAAAGATCTTGCTGCACAAGCTATTGCCAAGATTGGAATAACAACAAATCCAACTTTAGCATTTCCTGGGCAAAGATGCTTGGAAGTTGTAAGGCCACTCATCAGATTGCTTGGACCTGACAAGAAAGGCTTACAACAGTTTGAAGCTTTAATGGCATTGACAAATCTTGCACAAGTTGGTGATGACATTCGCAGGCGCATCATAAAGGAAAAAGGCATTATAGGCCTAGAGGTTTTTATGTTTGAAGAGCATGAGCAGCTGCGTCTAGCAGCCACAGAATGCATGTGCAACATGGCAATGTGTGATGATATAGTTAAATTGTATCTTGATGAAACATCAACAACTGAAAGACTGAAACTGTTAGTTTTGTTTTCAGGAGAATTAGAAGAACCAAAGCTGGTTCGAGCAGCAACAGGTGCTCTAGCTATCTTGTCAGCCAATGAGGAAATATGTGGTAAGATATTGACTTTCAAAAGTTCAATAGATATACTGAAGCAAATATTGGTATTTCAAGATTTAGAAATACAACACAGAGCAGTCTACATTGTTGCAAATATGCTGGAAAGCTCAAAAGATGTTGCAGAAAAGTTGATAGAAGGAGAAGTATTTGAAATTTTGCTAGCCTTGATGCAAGTTGAAGGAGAAGGAACCAAATCTGTGAAAGAACATGCAAAACGTGGACTTAAGGCAGCCCAACATTGGGGTCTTATCAAGGAAAATAAATAGAATCTTTTCAAAGGGATTGTTGACTTTTTTACCCTAATGCATAACATAATGACACACTTTAATAGTTTTGTATTTTAGTAGTGAAAACTGATGGTTGTTTTTAGCACTTTTTACCCATTGTTTCTGGAACACAGTTGTTGGAATATTGTCTAGTGTTTGACTCTATAGTTGGAAAGAAATGTCTTGAATATATGTTTGCAATTTGTTCTACATGGGAGCAATGCTGTCGAGAGGGAGATTTGTAAATTCCCAGGGCCCAGGTCTCAAGAAGGGCCTGCAAAAAGTTTGCTGGCGCTGAAGCCCCCTCTCGCCCCTGCTACTACTCCTGAACAAGACCACATATTGTTTATAGCCCCAGGGCCAGAGCTTGCTCTCTACAGGCCAGCATAGGAGCACCAGGGCTTTAATTTTGTAGAAAGGGAAGCCAAAACTAAAAACCTGGGCTAAATAGTATGTCCTGATTGGCTGTTACTTGAAAAGGTGTTGACATTTTCTATTTAAAGGTTTAGTAATGCTTACTTCCTTAATGTTCATAAGTAGCATAAAATAGTTTGTCAATTGCCTGTGGTAAGGTGCAAACATTCTTGATAAGATGATGCTAGGGGAACCAATTCAGGCTTTTGGCTTCGCAATAGTATGTTTTCACAATAATTGTTGGAAGAAAATTCCCCTGCAGAATAATACATGTTTGTAGCAATATTTCTGAATGCTCTGGATCGGCAGGGGCGGATCCAGAACAAATTTGAAGGAGGGGCAGTTCGTAGTGGAGGGCGCTGAAAAATTATCAGCAATTAGTGACGAGTGTACGCTGTATACAGCAGTGCAGACTCTAACTACTGACAGAAGGCTCTCTATTCACTTTGTAAGGAAATTTTCAAAATAATTGTTTTTTACTTTGAGGTAATCCTTGAAGTGAATTAGCCTATGAGTCTTAGAAACTTTTTCACGTGATTGTCAAAAGATGCGCCAGACTTGCTTAAACTCTGTGAGGGGGGGGGGGGCAACTGCCTGACGACTGGCAACTTTGGGAGAACTGGGGGCAGTTCTTGGCAGGATTTATTTTATATTTCGTCTAAATTCGATGAGAACATGTTGCAGGAGGGGTAATATTTTGGCAATATGCAGTTTGTGATGTTATCCTATGATTTGGAAACTGCCTTTATGTAACCAAAATTTAGTTATGGGCGTTCCCTGAAAGTAAAAGGGCATTTACTGGCGGTAAAAAAAGAAGTGGCCTGAAAATTTTTTTGTTTCGTCCCCCTAGAGCCTAATGGCTGGCTCCGCTCTTGAGACATCAGCACTAGAATATTGTAAAAATTTCTAATCCAAGGGCAGGACCAACAGGAGATGAGTGGAGTGCTCAGAGAAGCGTTAGACTGAAAACGCTCTTTCTTAAAGATATTCTGAAAAACAGTAATGAAACAGTTTATCTCATCCCGGGGGGGGGGGGGTTACTCCCATTATAGCCTTACAGGGGGGTCCAGCCTAAATGGTAGTATTTTTTGACAATAACCCTCAAATGGTAGCATAAAACAGATGTTATGTCCATGGTAGCATCCATTTCTTTGTGCTCCCCTGATCCTTGTTTGACAAATCTCTTCACAATTGACTGTTGTTGTTTCGAGAAAGATCAAATCTTGTTCATTATCTATAATAAATTGTAAGCTAAACTAAGCAGTTGAGTTATTATCGAAAATGGGCCATTTGGTAAGACCCTCAAACCGACTGGACCCCCTGTCAGGCCTTACTAGGAGTACAATTGTGTTTTTAGGCACAATTGCTTTAAAAGATGCATTTCCCCGTGAACTTGAATCACTTATATTCAAAATTTTCTTCACCCTTCTGCGGCAACCATGGTACCGCCTCGGGCAGAAAATTGGTCGAGACCACGAGACGCATACTTACCAATAAAGAATTGAGCAAAAAATTCTATGTTTTCACATACATAGCCCCCCTTTCATCCGCCATTTCACGTTCTATACTGATTTGAACAGCACTATCTAGTCTACTATCAGACATTGAAACACAAATGTAGCTATTGATTATCAGGATGAAGATGAAATTGACACGAAACTTTTCGATGAGACAAAAAACCAAACTTTTCATGTAGGCTTTTAGATTTTTCTTCCTTTTAAGCTTTTATAATTTGTAACATCTGATTTATGAGAAGAAACAAGTGACGAATGACAACAAGAAGCAATCAGCATCAAAATGGTGTATCCCTAAGAATTCAATTTTCCTGGCCCATTAAACCATTCCACCACAATTTTTTCGCTCAAATTTTCATAAGTGAATTCTACCATCTTACACCTTAAAATTTTAATGTATTTTTGGGGTTGAACTCAATGTCAAGTTTTTATACTCATGTTTAGCGTTCCATTGTTTTCACAGTTTAGTATGTCGTTTTTGATACAGTTTGATACGGTAGGGAGCGGTCGTAAAGGATCTCCTATATAGGGTGGTGGTGGACAATATTTGAATGGACCATGAAAAATTTCGCCAAACCTTTCTGGGGCTATAAAAAAATTTTGCTCATTTGTAAGGGGCCATAAAAATTTAATTATAAAAAATGATATTTTCCAAATTTGCAAATGACGAATATTGCGCACTTATGCTAACAATTTGCACTCTTGTAACACCAAATGTTGGAAAATGTTTAATAGAAATAAGGAAAGGAAGACGAAGTGAAAGATTAAGGAGCGCAAGGAAGATGATAGGAAAGTTATGTCGATTATGACTGGCAAGAGTGTAGTGATTCAGCATAATTTGAAAATGAAGAAAAGGTTTTACAGATGAAGATAGGTTCAGACCAGGGCCGTAAATCTGTCATGTGAATTGGGAGGGTCAGCAGGGCGGATGAATATAAAGTATGCAGTGGATCATGGCACCACAAGGGATTTATGGTATGTGTTATGGAAACAGTTGAGGGGCAAATTACTTTAAAAACAAAAGTCAATATTTTTGGATTTCTGAAGACTTTCTGCTCTATAGAAGGTATTTACAGATTTTTCCTTAGTACATTGACTTGTGTGTATGATTGGATGGGTAACATTTTTCAGAGACGGCCCCAAAAAATTGAACCTTGGGAGCTAAGAATCAAGTTTACTGTCGTAGGAGGACCCACCATGGCTGGGTCTGACGCGAAAGAAAATTTTTGAAATTTTACCTTCTAGAAAGGCTAAAAAAGCATCCCCCAGACTAAATTTCATAGAATACTAGAATCGCTCAGAATATAACGTTCGGCGTTTCTCAGAAGAACACAGATTATTGTTTATTGGGTGAAATTTTGGAGGGGAAGAGTCATGCTTAAACCTTAGTGACAGACTTTGGGGAAATATGGGACGCTGTTGTATTGATTGGTAGAAATTTACTTTCTGAACAGAAATGTGCGTCTTCCTTATTTTGACTGATTTCAGTAGGCCATGTTTACACATATAAAATGAATACATTGTAATGATACAGAAAGTGATTTACTAAATAAAAGTAAATAATAGACAAATAATAGAAATGTACGTAAATAAGTTAGTAAATAGGTCAAATAAAATGACAGATTGCTCTCCTTTTATTTCATACTCTGTTCTAAAAAATAAAACGGTAGAAAACAGTAGAAAACGGTAAAAAACGGTAGAAAAAGGTAAGTTTTTATCTTGTAAAAATTTTAAAAACCACTCTGCTTACAAAAATAACCTTTGTGACTGAGGTTTGTTGCAATAACACAGAAAACGTAGTTTGGTTCTAACCCGGCTACCAGGGATTTCTTTCTTTCAAGGAAAATGATGGTAATTTCTCCAAAAAAATCGTTTTGCTCCAGTTTTTTGGGGGGGTCCAGTCCCCCCCGTCCCCCCCGGGATTTACGGCCCTGGCTCAGACTTTAAATTTTCCCATTGGTGGCTCAAAACTCGAAATAAAAATACTGGCAAAAAAGGTGCTTTTATCCTTCACAAAGTATTCACGATCTTTCCAATCTTAGTGTGACATTTTCAAAATGTCTCTCTGAGGGTGCTTTTACACGGGGCCGGCCAAATATGTGGCCGGCCGAAAATTTGGCCTGCTGCTGAAGTCGACCACATTACACTTTCGTGACAAAAGTATTAGGACGATCGCCTCGAAGCAAATGTGGTTAATCCTTTGCTCAAAGAACAGCATAGAAAATCGATGGAACATAACAAGATTGCTGGTTGAGATTTTCGATGGCAATTTTACCCGATTGTTAAAATAAACATACATTTTATAAATTGCAAAAAAGTAAACATTTTAGACAAGTAATATTTGCTTTATTCTATATTTTGTCAGATGACCTCCAATCTAGGCAGCCACCATTTGCATTGATTCTCACTGAAATAATTTTCCAACGAAAAATCTTCGGATACAGGAGGAAATCTAAACAAAATTTTAAAATAGCTTATTTTTGGTCTTAGAAGATTCCATTTCTAGTATTTTTGAATGAAAACCGATTGTTTTCAACTACATCAAGGCTTTGACTTTGAGGGGATTATTGAAAGACCATTATGTTATTGTTTTTGGAAATTTATGTCACAATTGCAACCTAACAAGGTTTAAGGTGGTCCTCGACCCTGAAGATGATTTTAGCTATGTTTTTGAAAATCATTGAATATTTTTTAAGTCTATTGTTCAAATCACACCAAATTTTCACACAAACAACAATAGCAATTACTGCAGATTTTTTCATAACAATAAGATGATCACGTGGTTATGGTGTATTTTACAGACCAGGAAACCTGGACCATAAAAAATGCTTGAGAAACGATTTTAGAGAAGTGTAAGCTTACATTAAGATAATATCTATTTCAAATTACTAAACATAAAGAAAGCATTGAAATGAGTTGAGAAAATTATTGTCATAGCAACCGTTGCTATGGAAACTGGAAAAACCATTTTTCTTGGATAACTATCAACAGAGTAGACAGATTAAAATTTTGTCAACTCATATCAAAGACACCATAAGTACAATTCCTCCTACCAAATTTGATTGAATAATATTGCATGCTTCTTTTTTTATCCTTTCTTAAAGTATTAAAATGCGCATTTGAGAAAACGAGCTTTAAAGTTCTGGTTGCGTATATTTACAAACTCGACATCAATGCTTCAAAATAATTAACCAAAAGAGGTTAAATTTGGGTCTTAATGGTCCATGACCAATTGGTTTTAGATTATTCCCTTATATAATTAGGAAATAAAGTATTTCCAAAAGGTACCTGTACATAAGGTTATATGAATTGTCTTTTTAGTTATTGAATTTTTCTTCTTTTTGCTGATTTCTCAACATAAACCATTTCAAGGCTCTTTTCATCAATAAACACTACATCCATGTTATCCTTGTCATCAACTTTGCATAGGTCTTTGTCTGGCACTTTATGGATAGAAAAACCTCCAGAGGCATAAGCTGCTCCTGCTTTTGTATTTTGTTTTCTCATCTTCCTTAAAATTTGCCGTCTTCTCTGATAATCTGTTTTGCATTTGGCCTCCGCTTTCTTTACCCTTTTCTCATTTGCAGATTTGTAACCTTTGATGGTGTTTGATCCCAAAGACAAAACACCTAGTCTTTTCAGCACATTCCCAGCACTGCCTGCTCCTGCATTCCATTGCAAAACAGATGACGCAACACAACATTCCAAGCGCTGCTTACCACAGAAGACTCGTTTGGGGCATTTTGACCAAAGGACATTGTTGAGGGCTTCATTTTGATTCTGTGTGAGACCTTTTTGACATCTGCTCAGGAGTTCATCACCAGATAGCCTTTCAAATATAGGTTTTAACTCCTTCCTGAAAACTGATGGCAAGCACTTTCTCTGATCATAGGTTGCTGTATGGGAAGCTCTGTCTCTCTGGAACCTACACCATGAATTCTCTCCTTCAGGACAAAACTGATGTTGAACCTCATCCGGCTCATTTTCACCTTGAATGCAATGATAAAATATTGCCCAAATTGCTTTTTTCATCCCCTCAATATTATTAGTGTGATTTCGAATGGCATAACCATAATAATTTTGCAGTGAGTCTATTATTGCATCAGTTAGTCTACCACGTCCTCCAATCGTTCCACCATCTGCTAACTTTCTACCTTTGTTTTTGTTTTTAAAATTGCGCAAATTAGAGCCCATTCGCTTTTGGATATGCCCTATACAATCCTCTTTCAAAACCAAGTATCCATCTCCAAATTTTTTGAAACAGGCATCTGCAACTTCAGCAAATGATGATGAATCACCATCACCAACATAAGTTGTATATACAAGCTGATGTTTCTCCATTGATCTTAGAAACATTTTTACAGCAGCCTCTTTTTCCATTGCCTCTGAGGAGCCTTTGTGGTTAACTTCACAATGCTCTTCATGATTAGAATACCAATTCTTGTACTTTTCTGACTCTTTTTCCCACTTCTCTCTAAATTTACACTCAAAACAAATTTTGGACTGTACTTCATAATCCAATACTTCACCAGTCTCAACTGATAAAATAAACACAACACCAAGCAAAGAACTATAGCCATAACGTTTTTGCCATGTACCATCTACTGACACACTAACAGGGACATATGAAGAAACAACTTCATCATTAATGTCAGTGTTTATTTGCATAAGGTCTTTTAAATTTTTTGCTGCTTTACAAAGAGACTCTTGGGCTTCCTTCTGGTATGATGTGGTGATTTTTTTCAGGATTGCACTGAAGGCATTTGTTGTAACTGGTGGAGGGACATCTAATGCACAACATATTTTTGACAAACCTGCCAATCCATTTCCACTTTCCACACCTCCCTGCGTAAGACGTATGTTTATTTCTGAAACATCCATTTTATCATTGTTTACGAAAGGGCTGGTGCTGAAAGAATCTGTTTCTTTGTCACAATTGCTACATTTCCAGAATAAAACCTCATGAAGACCTCTTCTTTTAGAATTGTCTTGCCATAGCTGCAAGGTTCCTTTTGGGTCCTTACAGAGACGGCAGACGGCTGCTTTACTCAAACTGGTTAGCAGATTGCTAGTGTTCATCACCTTGAAGCCATGTGCAAGTTCTCTTCCACTAGCTAGGCCAAGTGAGTCTTTACTGTACAAATCCAGACATTTCCTTCTTTCATTTATGTACTCAGACTGTTCTTCGGCAAATAAAGGACAATTCCTTTTCAATTTTTCTAATGATTTGTTGATCAATTTCCAGATGGACTCTTGAAATTTTTTGGAATCGTGGAGGGGGAAGATGGGCCTGGTTCTTGTGATAGTACCACATCTTCGTCGTCATCAACTGTAGCGCTATCGTTTCTGGAAGCCTCTTGTTCTACAAATTGTTTTTGCACTCCGTAAAAACCACGTTTTCTCTTTTGACGGTAAAGGCTTCTTTGCTTTCGTCCAGGCATTCTAACTCTGACAAACGTAAAACAGTATTTCGAGGTGCACCGTGGTGAAAATTTACAGAATATACTTCATGTAAAGCACACTAAAACAAATTCAACTCAATAAAAAAATTGTAATCGTGTTCCAAGGTAGATTTCGTCTTACCTGTGGCCAAAAAAGGGTAAAAAAGATTTGAGAAGTTACCCTAGCAACCAGCTTTTCTCGTTGCTAAGAAGAATATTTGTGACTGCTCTTTGAAAAACCTTGATTTATGACCCGTTTTCGGTCCGTATGTGCACAGGGGCATTTAACAAAGAAAGAACAACACCTAAGGCATTATAAAATTGAAAAAAGCAAAAAAGTTGGAAAAAATTTTTTGATGATGAAATCTAGGGTCGAGGACCACCTTAATGTCTTGCTTGAAAAAAATAGTCTTTGCAAAGAATCATTAGTTGTTTCTGTACTTTCCTGGGGACTTTCCACAAATAATTGGACAAAATATTCAGCATTGATTGACTCCGCATACAACACCAGTTTGCAGATCGCATTAGGCCCAACCAATAGTTGGCCTTCCCTGGCCTACCATTCTTTTAATTTTAGTCGGCATTGTTAACTTATTGTTCTTGTAAATAACATGTGTTGTAGACTTGCTGCAGCCAAACTTTCTTGTAGTTTCAGCAAACAAGTGACTATCTAGTCCCAAATATTTTATTGCTTCTCGTTTTCTTTCTGGTCGTTTTTGTGTTTTCGGAATTGAAATTAAAACATTGACATTTTCAATTACTCCCTGACATTTTGTTACTTTTTTATCATAGAAAGGTAGGAAATAAACTGAGTTTGTTAGGAATTGCGTTTTTGCCGACGCCATTTCTAGAATCCCGCCAAAACAGCAAGATTTGTTTAATCAATGTTAGAACGCTAGTTTTGAAGCCGCCATTTTGTTATTCATCGTCCTAATATCACGTGAGTGTAGTCGTTGCGTTTACACGGGGCCGCTTATGACTTGCGCAATGTGTCAAAAGCTTGGTGCAAGAATCGTTATAAAGAAAGAGCTATCAAAAGAGCTTCTCTCATTCGCTTTCTCTGTTCTCGTATGCTATCTTTGCAAAATGCTTTTTAAGGAGGATGGCTGACATATTTGCTATCAATGATTGGAAATTTGCGCCGTTTGCTACGCTTTTAGAATTGTTTTGAAATGAATCTTTCGACGAAAGTCGTCCATATTTCCAGCAAAACAAACAATAAGCAAAAGTTACAAACGAAAAATCATAAATTGACTGAGCGTTCATTGTCAAAAGTTTTTTGTGTGTGTATTCTCTTAGCATTAATTTTTATGAAGTCATCGCCTAGTCACTCTGTTCGATTCAAGTTCATTCTAAGAAATTCTGGCTGCCAATGTGCTTTGATGCGTTCTATCCATTAACAATATCGTCGGGACTTTGGAAAAATTTATCTTTTCAGAACTTTGCAAAAATAATTTCGCAAACCCGTCATTCTAATGCTGCAAAAATTAATGCCAAACTGGGTAAATCACACCTGCAGTCATTCCCAAGCTTTAAAACAGTGAGAAGCACTTCGGGCTATGGAGTAACGATATCCTCCTCGTAGAGAAAAATCTTCAAAATATAACATCTACAGTTCCAGCGTCATAGAGCAAGAGAGATACCATGATACTTAGTACTGATTGACAGCGTCAGGGAAGGCTAAAACTTTTAATCCTTCTTCAACGACCTCCTTATTGCGATAAGTAATCGCATTCGTGGGAATATACTCGAGATGAAAACGCCTTTTATCTTTCAGGCCATGCACTTTTTTGAACTAATGCGAAGGCCCATAATTTTTGAACACTGGAAACCTCGCGTGAATGTTTCCTAAAACCCTGATTAAAGATTCATGAGACGAGATAGACTGAGTGCAAGTTTATGTTATTGTATCTGTGATTTGTCCACATTTCTCCATCAAAAACAAGTATGATCTGGATGAGGTCACCAAGCGTGATCTCCTTTACCTGAGAATAACGCAGGTGATATACATGCTTGAGGCGATGCAACTTGACCCACTGAGAAGAAATTCGAGAAATATTTAGAAAAGCGTTCAATTAGCATTGCTGAAAAGCATTGTCAAGCAAACTTATGAAAAAGGTGATCCCCTCTCTGGGGGAAGATCCTGAGTACTTGAAGAATTTTATACGGACGTTAAAATATTTCCGACGATATACAATACATAGAATACTACGAATCCATATTTATTTATCAGTTTCTATTTGCTAGGTATAGGTCTCGTGGCCCACTGTGCAACCAAATTTGCTTTATTTAGATGTAGTTGCTTTCTCGCTGAAGTGAAAGCGTTTTTCAGTAAAATTCAAAAGGTTACAACTTAAGAAATTAATTAACAATAACAACGAAACATGATAGCAAGGAAACCAGGCTACATGGCACAATAATGCCAAAAAGTCAGTTTTTCAACTAATAATCTTCTTTTTCTCATGGCTGCAAACTTTTCTAAAACCTCATTGAGACTTAGGCTCATCATATTTGACATACCTCTAGTAACATTCAGAATGCTCTTCTATATGAAACCAGTGGCGGAATTAAAGGGGGGGGGCAATTAGAGACAGTTGCCCCTCCCTCAACGAGTTGAAGCAAGTCTGGCGCCCTTTTTGGAAATTGTTCACCCCTTTTGAAGAATGAGAATCAGATGAAAAAGGTTTTGGACCGATTGGTTAACTTGCTTCAAGGATTACCCCAAAAGTTATGTTGTTTATTCTGAAAATGGATCTGTAATTATTGTATACAGTGTACTCTCGTAAAAATTTTTTGAACATTTTTCAGCGCCCCCAATACCAACTGCCCCTCCTTCAAATTTGCTCTGGATCCGCCCCTGTTAATGAAACCTGGTTTCTTCATCAAGGTTCCTCTATTTGGATAGATGTTCAAATTTTAACAAATTCCCGTCGAAATGTTGAAACCTTCGGTCCATTTCTGTGCATATTCCATCCAGAATCGAAAAAGGCAGCACTTTGCTTATAATTTGTACTTGGATCAGTCTCCATTTTTCCAGGTAGACATGGGCCTATATTTAAATCTCTGCCGCACATTCTGGTGTCACGGGTGCTTTGCTGATAGAGACATCTTCAGCATAAAGCAGAACTCTGAATATACATCTTAATTATCGTTTTTGCCAATTGCTTCATGCTTTCCACTGTATAGACCAGACGGAAATGGCGGGGAGTACCACTTTGGGGCGGGGAAATTTTGATTACCAGTTTCGAGTTCTTTATCAACTGGTGATATTGAATTGTGATGGTAAATGGGGATTTGCCGCTGTTTTTTGGGGGTAAAATGGGGGTTAAATCAGGAGAGGTTTTTGCTTATCTTCTGCGAAGGAGAAACGTCGCTGGAATACGTTTTTAACAAAATAAATCTTGTTTAAGCAGTGGAATTTGAAGGATAGCTTATCTTTTTGGTAGAAATACGTTTAAAATAGTAAAATGAGCTTTAATTTGTCACGTGTCGTCTAATTATCCCATGTCCTTACATGGATATCTTATTAAAAATGGGAAAGCAAAATTATCCTTTGATATCGGAAATTATCATTTTTTGATATTATTCTGCAACATAAAATAATCGATAAAAGCAATATTGCTAAGAAGACTATCATCAGGCAGTTCTTGGGATGTGACTTGTGGAGAGTCCTAAAATTTTTCGACAAGCATTCAGATTTCCCGACAAAGAGCTTTATAGGTTGAGCGACGCGCCCTCCCATGTCTCCTATTGGCATCGGCTCTGCATAATCATGCATTTATTCATAAAAACATCCGTGTACACGGGGACACCTGGCAGTAGCTCAAAATTATGAAGTATAACAATCAAAGAAGCTTGCCTTTAATCGATCGCCAAATATAAGTTAACAGCAAATACAAAAGGTCTTTGCAACAGTAGTACATGACAGTGACAGGGCCCGCGCCACGAGTTTTAAAATGGAGGACAAGCAAATAAGTAGGGGGCTAAGGCTTCTAACCCCTCTTATTGCAGCTTTAAAATTGCTTGCTTCGCACAAAAGTGGGAGGGGGGCATGGCCACCCCGGCCTTCCCAGTGGCGCGGGCCCTGCCATAGTAAGCGGCACTGGTAGCTTACTGATTCGAAGGAGACAGATTCTCTAGTCAAGATTGGTGAAAAGTAATGTTTAAACAATAGGAAAGTTTGCATACATACTTGCCACACTTTATGTTCACATCCTACATATAACAATCACTTCTTATATCGTCGACTGCATCGTTAGGGTCCACGTCAACATCGTAATGGCAGCTACTCGAACACACTCTGAGGGCGAATGGCCTATGACTAGGGCCTTACGCCTAGAAACAAGGTGGTATCGGCTCTAGTTTGTAGAGGAACTTGTAAGGCCGATTGATATAATAACTGCCAGGAAGCAATAAATATCCATCGTCAAAGTTTTACTCTGTGGTTGCCAGCGATGAGAAATGGTCAAAAGGAGCAGAATCATGGAATTTATGCAATTGCACCCCAGATAATATCCCGCCGAATACAAATCGCTGAATTGGAAAAATGAACATGGTTTAATCTTATTACCCTTGGGAGTCCTTCAAGAACTGACAAAGCGAGAATATTGCAAATTCGACTCCTTAGGCATTTATTGGATGGTATTTTCCTTTTTTGACGCAGCTTATCCCCATGACGTTGGCAATCCAGCCAAATGAATATGAACAGATTCAGTGAGCAGTAAGACCTCAGTTTAGTCAAAGATCCTGCATGTTCATTATTTTCATTTTCATATTCATCAACTGCAGACAAAAATGCATTACAAAAAGTTCCAGTTTTACCCATTCTACATTTCTCAAGTTTTTAAAAATTCTGCGCAGTTGCAGTTTAAAGATAGATCTAGCATCAGAGTCCAGAAAGGTGTTTAGCCTTCCCAGGGACAACTTCCTGACGTTGTGGAAACCTACCTTCGAAAACAAATAAAAAACCCAGATTACTGAAGGATACTTTATCTTCATTAGTCCATTTCACGGTCTTCGACAGTTTGACCTCCATTTTGCTGGACTTTCAGGGCACATGTCGCTGAAATCTCCGAAAGGCGGCTCATTAGCCTCATTATTTATCCCCATCTTACTTTTGCTGGTCATCCAACTGGACATAGACTGAAAAAACAACTACTCTAACTCTGAAATAAAGGAGAAAAACACCACAAATAAGGTTTTCAGATTTCATTTAAAACTTGTTTGTTGAAATCCAAACAGTCAATATACATACACTGATCATACATTACATTTGAGCGTTTCCATCGAACATTTAACTAAACAATTTATTTTTTATATATTTATTTATAAACTCTTTATTTTTCTGCTACAGAAGAAATTATGGCTTTTTCCTAACAGCTAAGGGAATAAAGAAAATGCAGTGGCTGTATTGATTTAATTCTAAAGAATTATGCGAGTATCGTTGTATTTACTGCAATGCAGTATTCACTAGCATATAGCATATCTTTGGTGACGTCATAGATAGGATGTAGATTGGAGAGGCAATCACGTGGATATATACTTGCAAACGTCTTAGGAAAACAATATAAATACCACGATGGGATCGTCCCCCATTTTCATGTAAGAAAATCTTCTGGTAGCAAGATATATCACGGATTTTGAACAGTAATTACGGATTCATAAGCTACCCTTATCATGTTGGACGGCCTTTATCAAGAGCCATTTAATATAAAATGGGAAATGAAAAAAGACAAAATAGAAGAAAGGTGCGCTTTGGGTCTTTGCCTGGTTGGCATATAATAACCTTCATAGGGGTGTCTGAGTCCAATTGAGGTTTCTTCGTGATTGTTTTTGACATCGTGCTTATTTGATAGACAATATTGGCAAGGAAGTTGGGGCCACGTGCAAAACGGCATAGAATAAATTAAATTCAGCACTCAGCTGTGATGTAATTTATGAAACTTTGAGCAATGTATATTGAAAAAGGACATAGTTTTTAAGTACTACTATATATAAACCAATGCCTGAGAGTGATTTGAGAATAGGCGGGGCTGTAGGATGGGGGTGGGGCTGTAGGATGGGGGTGGGATGGGCAATAATCTGTTTAATATTCTAATCTTGACTTCATAGATTCAATTTAAAAGAAATCATTCTATTGAATGAACAATACAGCAAAGTTAGTTTCTAAATTTTTCTAAAATTCACATAATCTCTACTCCATAAGAATGACGTGCATGTTACGAAAGACACGACTTAAAGATGCACTAACGTTTTTAATTAACCCAGACAAGAATCAGAATATCTATTATTGTATCTATACTTCATTTGATGATTTTGAATAACAACGATTATAATTATATAATAATCAAGATTTTTTTATTTACATTAATAATAAAAACTCTGGATGTATCAACATGACGGTACGAAAATGACAAGTTCAGCTGCTATCAGAAAGATGAACAGTGTTCAAGAAAAGCGTATTCACACCTCTTCAATAAAGCAAAAAGAGGAAGGATGAAGGATGCCTGACGTGTCTTTATCTACACCAAAATAGCAATATCGGATAAAATTTGTAATAAATTAAACCGAAGACTTTAACAAATGCATTTCCAGTTACTTGAAAACTCGATAATTTTTAACTGTTATACCCTAATCAGAATATCTTCAAACGAAGAATTAGCTGCAGACATGCACACCGATTGGGGTGATCATACGCGTGTGCTATTCACCGCGCGAATCAGCTGTTTCTTCGAATACGTTGAATTTTGTTTCCTTCCACAATTATACTTCATACAATGCCGAAAGGTTGCGTTTAACTCGGATGCCCGAGCATCATTCGAGGGTCCATGGGAAACTTTGGCATGTGTCCTCTGCAATGATAGTATGGCGTTGAGTTTCGATACATCATAGGTGGTGCGCGCGGCATTATCATTTTCCGCGGCCTAGGACGATCAAAGTAGAAATGTCTATCCGCCCGTAAGGAGTCCGCACAAATTCCCTCTTGCATATTTCGAACTTTATCAGCTAGAATTCGTATTTGTAAATTTGAAATGTCCACAAGTTTCATTCTAATCTTATTGAAGTCTGATGGAAGTCCAGTTTCTAGAAACCTAAAACAAAAATACACATTCAGTTAAAAAGGATGTTAAACTGAATCAGAGAAGCGCATTAAGTAGGGTGAGGGACAGAAACGATGAGAAATTTCTTGCCATCAAACTGAGGACTAACTCAGTATAGCCGGGATAGCATAAATGGAGCAAAATGTGATTTTGGAGGTAACATGCCGTTTTCTCTTACTTGCTGCATTATCTTCGAGGCATTTTCTTAGTTTAACAAAACCATAAATTGGAAAGACTGTAGCAAGTAACGGCCTACTATGAATTTATAGTGTCACTACCCTGAATCTTTTCAAGCTGTAAGTTTGCCAATCAATAAAAAAAGAACTATTTAGCAAATATACTAAGTGATGCTCAAGGCCACGAGGAAACAACCCCCGGTGAAGAAGGACCAAATAAACAGCATTCATATGAGTTCATCAATCATGGATCACTGGTCACCGAAAGGCAAAGAATTTAACCTTAATGTTACATAAAAAGCTTATATTCCCCTATTCGGACGAACAAAATGCACCAACCATTAATACGCGGGCAGCAGGTTGATCGCCTTAATGCTACCGGCTGATTTAATACTATTGTCGATTTACCCAATCAACATGAAAGGACGCTGCGTACAGAACAAAGAATTCACAGGCAAAGCCAATCAGAAGCGTCTCTTGACTTTGTCCAGTAGAAATACTTAGTAACGAGATGAATATTCTAGATTCTTCTTTACACGGGTCAATAGCAATTACGCCTCCGACCTATTCGCATATATTCTTAATACTGTGTAGAGGTTAAGTACATTTAAAACTTATTGATAAACCTGATTTATCTCTATACACAATCCCTACTCGAAATCAAGAAGTATTAACAACACGCGATTCTTAGCCTAGGATTTTGGGGCTCAAGAAGAAGAAACAAACGATATTAACAAACAGCTTTAGAGATAAAATTCTTAGAAGGGGGATTCCTTTGCACGAAAGCTCCTGCGTCTATGTTAAACGCGCTGATTTACTGCATCTACCGCTTGTAACATTCCCCATACTTCACTTTGTTTATACATAAGAAACTTTGCTATGACAGTGTTTAGAAAATTTTTCGCGATTAAGTGTTTTATAAATTCTAATCTTTAGCCATCACCTGCACTTTATGTCTTTAGACTTCAATATGAGCTCAAATCTATCATAAAATCAATAACGGACAAAATCGTTGGACTTTTGCAGGTTTGATGAGGGCTTGTTAGCCGTTAGCACAAGAGTTTAATCCAATGCTGATACGAAAAGGTAGCTGTGTTTTGTCAAAAACGACATATTCAGTCAAACGGCCTTTAACAACGAGCCAATAATTTACCTTTGCACAAGGCATGCCACAGGGTCTCCATTTAGAAGTGGTACGGGGACTTCTGCAGAACACAAAGGAGGTCGCAGACTGTGGATGGCCGAATCTCCAAGCAGGGAGACGAGCCACATATTGTCTTTGAGCCAATGACTGAGAATTTCTCGCCTTTCAAAATACAATCGAAGCTTGACCCAGTCGTCGACGTGGCCCTTTTCAAGGTATTTTCTACGAAAAAAGCAACAATGTATTAGGTGCTATGAAATTTCCCTAATTTTGCTACAAATCATTATCTTTATATATACTACACATATCTAAATATGCAATGCAGCTGCCGAGGAGCAAGGTAAAAAGAAATAAACACGAATAGATATATATATATATATTGATACATATATATTCAGAATTTGCCTGCTTCCCTGCCTTTCCTTAATTTTTCATCCGGATCTAATTCCACCCAATCAATGACCAGGAATTGTTAAACGTTTCTTTAAATTAACACTTTGGAAAAAGGAACTCAAGGATACTTAAGGTTTCTAGCTATCTGAACTAAATTTTTGTAGAAATAGGAGGCCAATATACTTTTTGTTGAAAACAGATGACTGTTGCTCTTCTCTACATGACTAAGGAATAAAAGGGCTAGCATAATTACGTTTTCAGTTAGGGACCACGTCGAAAGAACCCCACAGTTCAACGCTGCCCCAGTTACGACTCTCGACTCAAGTTTATGATATTAATTTCATAAATACCTGAAGCAGTCGTGTCTTCGAACGAGAATCGAAGATCGATGTTCCTTTCTGTACTGTGTCCCATGTTGGTTTTGCCACAACCAAACTTCGTGAAGACGTTTTACAAAACTACATGCTTTGTCCAAGAAATCTTTTACGGCTAATTCCTGCTCCCCGGCAACAAGTGAAAGCTATCAAAGAAAAATAACAATTATATGGCGGTCAAAAACAGTTTTGGACATCATGTTAACAGTGTTTACAATCAGTCGCAAAATTCTCAAATTTATCCAAACTACGAAAGGCTTGCAAAAATTCAATTCTCCAGGAAAATGGTAGGCTATATTGTAATTGGCTTAGGAAATTAATATTTAGAAAATGTTTTTTAACTCCTCTAAAACACCTCCACAACACTCCTTTGTACCTTTACAAATTGTGCTGATGCTTGATTTCCTTCTAAAAACATTTTGCTTTTTACATGTAGTAAAGCATGATATAGCTGTTGCTGGACTGATATAAACCTCTCAACTAATTTTTTTAGAGGTCATGATACTGTTTGACAGTTAAAGTGTACATCACTTTAGGAGAAAGAGATTCCAAAATGAACACTTAAAGGCAATCTGTCACGACGTTGATTGATAATAAGAACAAAGGGATTTTTTATTGTTTCCAGTCCCCTTTTAATCTATCGCATTGTAAAAAATATGGCGGAGCCCTGGAACTGTGTTTAGGCTATTGTTCCAGCTATTGTTCTCGTTAACCAATCCACAACGAGACAGATTGCCTTTAACAAAATGTTACAATTAAAGATCACAATTGCAAGTTTGGAGAAGTCTAGACGCCAGTCTTGACTACAACCAACTAAGGGAAAACCAAACTACATAAGAGATGAACCCTTGTATCTTGACTTCAAAACATAATTACATTACCTCTTTGTTTACATAGTCTAACGCATCTCTGTAATCTTGTGCTAAAACGTCTCCATGTCTAGGTGGCCATAGCTTTAGGCTTTCTTCTTCTAGCCAGCTCTTGAATCTTCCACAAAACTCTGCATAGTCCTTAACAGTTTGGAATCCTCCCTTTAGCTGACCGTCAATATACATAGCAGTTATCTGCGTAAAAAAAGAAGATTGTCAATTTAATTTACTAACAGATCCACTTGCAACTGTGTTAGTTAAATCTCACGTAACGCAAACTTAGCACAACGAAATAGGTTTGTAGAAAAATTAGATTAGCTGTAGAGTAGAAATTTTAAGGTTGGTAGAAAAATACACGATTATATGTTTAAGAAGGGAAATAACGGTCATCAAAGTTGACAGTGCAAAGACACGGAATAAAAACACTGCTTATCTTTGCCAGTTAAAATAACTGAGAATTAGTTAGAGATTTAGACAATATATTGTAAACTATATCTGAACTTTTTGCCTGCAAAGGTGCTCTTTTAACGGGTCATACCAGCTTTGACTAACATCTTACGCTCATCAACCATATTTAATTTTGTTTTTCATTAAATTAGGTTTTTAATTCAATCTCATTCTTGTATTCTACATTTTGAGAAAAGGAACCTTCTTATTTGATTTAATTTTCAACAAAACACAACTTAAAACTCAATCGCAATTTGTATCAAAGTCAAGAAGAGTCGACTGTAGAAATTATTAAAAATACGAAGCTAATAACCAACCAAGTCTCAACAAGAAATCGTGACCCTGAAACTTAACTATTAGCACAGGCGCTGAAACAGTGAAGGAAAATTGACCCGATTCTGTGAATGAAAATCTTTCAAACGAAAATTCACCGTACTGTGCACGAAAATACAAAATATCCTTTAGATTATAAGACATGAACCTCCATGCTTTTTCCTCAAATACGTCTAGACAGATAAAGATCGAGAGCTTGCTCAGATAAATTGTTATCCTAAAACTCTTATGGCTGTGAGAAAATTTAACAACGATTCTTTGAGCAATAAATCCAAAGATATGCTGGGATTTAGGGCGATCAGAGCTACACACACGAGGTTAGGTACTGGGAATAGCCCGAAAAACAACCAGGAGTACTTCATGTAACACATAACTGACTTACGATTCGTTCTGGATAACATGTCAGACAGTTTAAATAACGAAGGGTGTTTGGTTGACTCCATGAGGATAGTCATTGTTGAATCATGCATATATGCAAACAGTTTTTCTCCTGATGTGACCTCACATGAAGATTATCTGTTCAAATATTTGTCACAGTTGTACTTGTTATATAAAAAATTATCGTGTTTTGAAAAGAAACATATGATTTATCGAGAAGAAAAAATTAAGGCACGAAAATATTGGTAAAACATGCAAGGGCGAAAGTCATTACAACTCGTGTCACGAGAACTTATTCAGACGGTTCGCTGGAGCTTGTTCGTCATTAGTTCACAACTAGTTTATAGCTTAATGGCTCAAGGGTTGCCCGTAACCTTCTCTTACGAAAACCACAATTGGCTCATTCGTTGAAATGAAGAGTACCGAGTACTACGTGAAAATTTGACAACTCGATTTCACGCAAAACATAAAAACCAGGAGAAAAAGTAAAAGGAGGAAAGACTGAATAAAATTCAAAAAGATCGTTTTATTAGAAAATTTATCTGAAATTGCTAATGAAAAACGCTATCGACTATTTGGAAATATGCTCGGTCGGGAGGACTGCGAATAGAGAAAGGGGAGACTGGCAATCACAAAAGTTATGATTTTGAAAAACTGTCTTGAAAAATTGTAACAAGATCCGGTTAGTGGTAGACTCGCGGAAAAGCCATAATACGGAAACCGATATGGAAAAGGCCTGCTATTATTTGAAAAAATTAATTATAATTAAAAAGTATTCCAAAAAGCTTTGGTTAGACTGCAAATGAATCGTCCCGAAATCAAAACTGTCTTTCAAAAACCGAGTTCTAACATGACAAAAAAAAGAAAGGAACGAGAGTATTGATCAGCCTCAACCTTAGAAACTGCAAGAAATCCATCTTTTGAAGATAGGTTGATAAATAATAGAGAGCAGAACTCTGATTGGACTGTTCGGGTGGTCTATTTCATGCTGTCTTATGTTACGTTTTTGTGTTTCTAAAATATTGCTCTTTTAGCACTTTCTAATTAAGAAACCTTTAAAAACATAAAAGCATTTGACAAACTAGACTACTAATCCTAAGCTTAGTTTCTTGAAGAAAGCTCTCGTGGGCCTAAGGCTTTTGAAAAGTAAAATAAAAGTACAAGATATGTTCTATAACGAAAGGTATACAGGAACAAAGCAATACGACGACGAGAATCCAATGTCACGAAATAAATTTTCAAAATAAATTAAATTTAAGAGTATACTAATATTTCGCCCCGGCATACAGGGCTTAATCAGAGTAAATGTTCTATAACCTCTTGTGCCTTCATGGGCTCTCTAAATAAGCCTCACAGATACTGTTACTCTTACATGTGCGAACCATTTAAACAAAACGCGTTAAGTCCTAACATTGAAAACTGGTTGGGAGAGATCTTGAAAACGGGACCGTCGAAGAACATTAAGGCCGTTAGTTGGCACCCACACTGGATCTACTTTAATCGATGCGAGTAAAAGCTATTTCTACAGGATAATCCAGAAGAATATTTTGCGTTGCAAAGATCACGACGAAGCTTGAAAAGATTATGCCCCTCATCAAGTTAATTGATGTGAATTAGCGCAACGGTGAATTCTCTTTCCTTTTTAAACTCGTTATTTATGCTGTGGTTACGACTATTTACATTATATAAATCTTTCACTCACAAAAGAAGTCTCGCAATACCTATGACTCAGTTTTAACGCAAATACGTCGAAGAACCTGGCGCCAGGTTCCATCGAAGATTTACCCTCCTTTGCTAAGCATCGATAAAATCAAGGTCAGGCATAAAATTCGGAACGGTTAATAATTAATAAGGAACAGAGAACAATGAACTCAATACCTTTACAATATTCAATCTTAACAACAGATTTCTCTTGTGGGAATAATCAGTTCAAAAATTTGCTTTCTATTTGGTGGAAACAAAATTATGATTTTCTTTCTAAACAACAATATGACATTTTTTGGTTTTAAATTATTTTCATTTCAGCAGTTGGCTTACAATGAAACCATTTATAAGCAACAGGCTTATCTATTGATTCAGTTGATAGATGACACCCTCGGGCCTATTCTTAACATATATTAAATGGCTGTTCGGTTTTCCAAGTTTCAAAGGCCGCCACAACGAACGATATCTGCAATTTCCTGATTCTTATTTGTGTGTTTTTTGACAATAAATCGCGGATTATGATTCACTGCTATTTACAAACTGCAATAAAAGAAATCTCTTCATCCAGAGAAATGTTGACTCGCAGAAACAACACAACGCCACCTGAGTCTTGTCTACCCACAAAAATGTGTTTTCCGTCTTTTGTGATCCATAAACAAAATCATTACTATACATTTGCTTCAACTATTACTATTATCCAATGACAGATTCGTTGACAGGTTCATTATTGAACCCAGGCCTTGTGACGCACAGGCCTAAAAAGATCGAATCTTACTAAAAGTGGAAAATACTGTGCATCTGTGGATCATGTCCTAAATGACGAATGAATATCAACACAGGCAAATAATCACTACTATCGAATTTTGTTACCCTGAGATCCTCAGTGCCTGGTTCTAAAAATCTATGTATATTCAACTGGCTCGTGCTCTTAAACAAGCTATCCACGTAAGACTGTGAAGGAAATCAACTAAAGGTGGTTCTGTTTTCCTTACCTTGTGTAGCATGTAGACATAGGTAACTTTTGGCATATGCTCTGTAAGTGCTCGCAGTGCATCTCTGTTGCCGACATCCCTGTCTTCGAGGTATTGGTACCATTTCTGCCGTCGCGAAGTATGCAGTGACAGTCGATAATGCTCTTCTAGAGCTTGTCTATTTCTTAGGCATCTTTTTAATACATAGTTTTGCATTGCGATACGACCTCCGTGCTTTTTGACAAATACCGAGTATAATTTCGTCCATTCATAATGACAAAGTGGGAACATATCTGGCCTATCATCTAAATTTGAAAAGAAAAGAATATTTATTACATATGCTTGATTTCGTAACTAGCAAAATCTATGAGTTAAACATCAAATGTGTGATTTGTGACTAGATTGAAGAACTACCATTGCTTTCGATGTTGATAGCACAGAGAATAAAAGCAAAAGTTAGAGATCACAGAGGCCAAACAACATTAGAACAAAATCACTTGGAAGGTTACGTACCCCCTCCCACTACCCCCCATCACCTGTAAAACGTCCCTAACAAAATTTGCCAGGAATTCCAGACGAAAGGTAGATAATGAGGTATTCTGACCTCTATTGGCGACTGTACTTTCTATTGTTAAAGGCATTTAGATAATGTTTATTAGTAGGTTCTTACTGGGCCACATGAGAAGTAGGCCTAGTCACTGAAATGCATTAAGACAAGGACTGTTCATTGCAAAGTAAACTGAAAAAGCAGTACATCGATAACCATAAACATACCAGATTCGTCAAAGTACATTTCCTCTAATTCCTCCTCGGTTATTCCCCAAATTGACTTTACTTGGCTAGCCGTCAAGTGACCGACAACATGACAAGGTGGTTCTGGGTCATTAGATACCAAACAATGACAGAGGTTTTAAGCTGACTGACAGGCTTAAAAAAGTTCTGATCGTAACGAAGGGCATCAGCTTTGTAGAACATTTCGTACAAATAAATAAAGGAGAATTCTGGCCATCTTGTGTGGAGACCGAAATCAATCTGCAATGAAAAGGCCGAAAATTTCAAAATTTTTAAATCATCATATGCTAAATTACTATCGAAAAATAGAAAGTAAAGAGTAATAGTAATAATAGTCATGTGAAGAGTAATAACAAACATCAAACACTAAGAAGTACAGAAATCCATGCCAATAATGTTTGACTGTTTTTAAAAATTTAACATTAGTTTGCCACTATGGAGAAAAATTGATTCTAGAGGATCATCAGACAACAGAGGAGTCCCTTTATCTTGTTTAGCAACTACGTTGTTGCTTCACCAAAGTGGTAGATACAGGTTCTCTAGGCCTTGTATTCTTTACTGGGACTTCCACTAGACATCAAACATAATCTTTGATGTTTCATTACAGTTACAATCACTGGCGGTTTTAGGGACTGCGGGGCCCGGGGCCAAAAATATCTGCGGGGCCCTTGTTCTTTACAAATTCCATCTTTTTTCTTAGGTGTGGGGCCTCTTTTGGCTATCATGGCACCCTGGATCCCCCTTAAAACCGCCACTGGTTGCAATAACATTTTTGTAGGACATTTCCTGATTACAAGCTTCATAAAACCAATAGCCTTTGTAAACATTTGCTATCACTGGTTGAAAAAAGTGGGGCAACGTTTCCTAAAGAGAGTCCTCGTGTAGGATGGAAAATTCTGCGCACTATGTATACAATCATTTTGATTTATAAGAAACTAAACTCGTGATTAGAACTGAGCTCCTTAAATTTTTTGATATTGGAAGCAAAGGTTACGTAAACTCTAAATGGTGTAGAGTTAATTCTAAGAGACGCAAAAACGCAACATGAGAAAAATCTTATCAAGAGATAGAAACACCTAATTAGTCTAATCGAAATTTCTATTTTTCTATGTCATTGAAACAGGAAAAAGGTTGGTTCCAAGTCGTCAAAATCATTCCAAATCCAAACCTATCATTAAAACAATGTGTTTTAGAGCAGTTTATTGAAGATGGTGCGTGACATTTTGTTACAGAAACAGGGTTTGAATAAATGCAGCAGGACTTAGAACAGGGTCCTTTCCGCCTCTGTTTTTCTCTCTCCCGGCAAGACCGCATAGGTATAGCGGAGCCAATAATATAAGAAAAAAGCCAATCAGGGAGAGAATAGAGACTTTGAAATTGCAATGACGCGAAGTCGTTTGTGATGCGCGCTTCGTCAACAAGTTGTTGAACATAATCGACTTAACAAGCACCTCCTACCATTTCATGAACACAGAAATAAAAGGGTTGGTGTGTGAGACATATTGCCGACTCTTTTCAACTTATCTCCGCTCCTTAACACTTTGTGGGCAGTTTGCCAGTGTCCAAAGGAAAGAAGCAAAACAGATATTGAAACGACAACATTTGTCCTGACAAAAGGAAACAGCTTAGAGAGAAAGGAGAATCTTCTATTGTCAGCTTACCGTGGCTTTTGCTTTCTTCAAAGTCAATAGTAATAAAACCCATGAAATTGTCCATTATAGTAATAGAAAAGCATTATAAACTAAAGGCATTGAAAAGGATTACTCATAACGACGCTTAATTTTGCATGACCCTTGACAGAGAAAAACAAAACATCAACAACCTCGGAATCTGTAATTTTCCCCAAAATGAAATTAGTCCTTAAAGATGGGATTTTACGCGCAAAACCATTGTAATGATGATAACATGCATGGTTCGCCCACTTTCATCGACCCATAATCTTCCAATAATGGCGATTTTGGTATCCTTTTCTTTCTCTTTTGCTCTGTATATAAATTGCCTTATCAGTAACTCTTCCTTTGCTGGCGAAGGAGTTTACATAGTGCAGGGGGATTCCAGCTGCCGACAGTGAGGCGCACAGGCAGTCCATACGCACAACATCGAAAGAAGAACCAGAAACTTCTCCAAGCTTTCTCACTTGCTTCACAAAATACAAAGCAACTGCCAAGATTGATACTGCACATTCAAGTGACCCTCAAAATATCTTAAGATTGTGCATTATTATATTCAAGTTGTAACTGGTGTGCATTTTATTTTTAACTTTGTTGACTGTTCTGTTGCAGTATTGTTAAACTTTTGTCTTTAAAATTCCTTCAAAACAGATCTTAAGAAATCCTTGAAAATAAAATAATGTAGCTCCGACACACAAAGAGAGACATCTAAAATGGCTATCTCAATAACGATTTTCTGTTCTTTAAGTGCCCATCTTGAAACACAACCTTTGATTCGTGTTATTTTCCATGCCTTTTGATTAATTATTTTCAGAGTAGCTGTTAGGAGGAGGGATAAAAACGAGCACAATGAAGTAAAATACTAAACTAGAAAACGCCACATAAGGTCAATGCGGAACAAGATTAATTATGACGTCACTTATGAAGACTTGAAACGTCACAACTGCGAAACATAATCGAGCAGTGATGCGTCGACTTGCATTGTTAGCTATGGCGTCACTGGCGACATTATAGCTCAAAATGGCAGACATAGACCCCATCAAACATGTGGCCAACACCGGACTGGAATACGAAATAATGTGCCAATTCACTTGATTTCAAATGTGCAACCAGTTGTATTTTAATTCAAATTTAATCAGGTATTCGCAACTTGAAAAATGCGTGTTTGCTAACCACCTTACAGAGGGCACAATTCCATAATTTACACATTCAGACCCATTGAATTGCCAATGCGGTCACTGGTGCTCAACTATTTAGTGATCAAATCTCCTTTGACACTGATGTAAATATAAGTCGCTGGTGCCTCATACACTCAACATCGTGTTGCGATATTCTTAAAGTCAGAAAAAGACTAAGTATGAAAGGGAACCGCGTTATATAAATATTTTATATTATAAGAAGATCTTTTCCAACAGCGCTTATCCTTGGCCAGAAGAAAGGACTTAAGTGATACACGACAAAACTCCGAACTACCGTTCGCCTCGCGTATTGTTATCTGAGAAATAAAGGCTTGTGGCCTTCCTCGGAGGCTTTTCTTAACGAAAAATATATTAGGATATACAAAGATTGCTTCTCTATAAACTCAACACTTATTTCAAATCTTTTTCTTCAAAAGCAAAGCTATGAGACCCTAAAATTTCCAGTATAAGAATCGGTCTGTCTTTGGAGAGCTGAAAACTGCTGAAAAGTCAACAAACTTGAAGTTGAACTGAAAAATTATTTGTCTCGACCGGTCTCGACAAAGCAAATCCCCTAAATTAGTTGCATTTACTGCAATGGTTTTCACATCGCAACCAGAGTAATATCATATGCTCATAGATACATATTGAATATAGAAAATATAAGCAAATGTAATGACTTATATGAGAGGCTTTAGATGAACATTACAGAAATAAAAATGTATTTTTAATAATAATAATTTTTTACTGTAAAATTTCAGATCCAAGTCATTGACATACACGTTTTAAGTGAAACGAATTTTCAAAACATCAAGTGATAAATTTTGCTGTTCATGTGAATCATCAAAAATGGCTTTTGGCAAACTGCGATTAATTTCCGATAATGTTTTTATGACAAAGATCTGTCCTTATTCAAAGGTTGGGTAAATTTACCTTTGCCTCAACTGAATTCAGTAATCTCCGTTTAGTATATGATCAGTTCGTTCAAACCATAGGAGTTTCTGAACGCCTTGTATTTTAGGTTTAGGTTACCATGAAAGGACTTAGCGTATCAATTTCCCTTGTCACGGAAGCAGCAAACTTGGGACTAAAACTTCTGACCCGTTTCCCAACTAAAAGACAGGCTTCATCGATCACATTTAACTAAAACTTTAAGGGGTTAATGAATGAAAATAAAGAACACCGTTAGTCGCTATTTCTCCAGAAAAGACACAAATGCCTGCTTGCTACCATATGCCTTTATTTGACGAAAATTCTTTTGTTGACATCTGCATAGCGATCCTGCTTAGGCCCGGATCCCGCTTGCCCATAATCGTGGTTTTGCTAAAATCAACGACTATTCCGACCATCAAACTCCTAATGAATCTCGATAAAATACATATGAAATATTACAGTTAGGATCTTTTTGCAAGCATGGGCTTTCCGTGGGGATACATCTGAGAAGTATTCGTTAATAGGTGGTGGCTTGAGAAGGGTAACGAAAATTATTACGAAGACTAGGAATAATAACTCGGTAGTTCAACTTACCTTACATCTCTGTTTCCAAATTGTATCCATAACACATAAACGATGAAACTGTGTCGAAGTTTTGCTCAAATTTATCAAACCGAAAGCCGGAATTCGCTCTAAGATCAGAAGTAACACTTCTTCGCTTAAGTCACAAAGTTCTAAAGATATCTCTTCAATAATTTCTTCTTTTTCTACACATTCTGTTTCTGTTTGTGCATGACTCCTCAGTTTACAAGAACTCCGTCTCAATTTAGATGAAGTTTGTTTCCGTGACATCCTAGTTTCCGAAATTTTCCTCGGTGGTACAATACATTGTGGTATGATTCCATATCGTTCAACTTGCTTTCGGATTCGTTTCGGTCTTTGCTCATACTCCGATGAAAAATTCTTGCGTTTAGAACTCAAACTTCGTTCTCCCATCTCGCCCAGGATCTAGGCAAGCTATGACTGAATCACCAGGCGAGATGTCTGTTTAATCTTACCCGAGTAATTTATTGAATTAGGAGAATAATAAAAAGCGACCACTGTGAGCGTGTATAACTTGTTATTAAGCCTTGACAAAGGCTTTGCCGTACGTTTATCACCGTGCCTGTTATGGTTGGCAATCACTTCTTATTCTCTAAAACAATACGGAAAAAAGAATAAAATTTCGGCGTTATTTTCACACGTGCATAGTTGTAGTCATCACGACCGCCCAATTATTCCGTGAGATGGTTTTTAAAACCCCTACAGCCCTCTAAATACAATACGAACGATGTAAATAAATTCCGCGCTATTTTCACACGTGCCTTGATTTGACAGCGCGGACATCTCCATTTAACAATCGCGAACTCCCCATTAAACCATGGTTATTGTATTGAAGAATCCCTCAACAATGGATTGGAATGAATACGAATTCCGCGCTCTTTTCACATGTGCATAGTTTCGCCATTGCGCATGCCAATTTCTCACCAGCTGGCACCGACGGGTTTCCTTTTCCAAACTTGTCAGCCTTATTTACTGTTGACTTTTCCGGGGGCGATGTCTTAATGTAAACAGCTACGGGTGAATGAATGGCGACGGGAAATTAATACGGGGGATTAGCAACATAAAGGCCATCTCACCCGAACAGAGGGAAACGCTTATTCTAACAGGATTTCGGACACGTACTTCTGCTTTCGGACAATAAAACTGGATTCTCAGTGGGAAGGCAGTGTCAGGAGGTCCGCCATTGCTCATTTCACGAAAAGGGAGTTGTTTAAAATTGGACCTTGGCCAAAATTGATGTAGATCGCCAGATTGGAATCGAAGGGCGAGGGGTCTGCAGGGCCGAATCGCCGAAGCCCGAAACCAATAGAAACAGAGATAGAGAAACAAGGGGAATATACGGCGGACGATATACGCAGATACAACGTCAGATGTATCACTGTTTTTGTGAAAAACCTCTTTGACAGCATCCAACAGAGGCCTGAAACATTTGCCCGAACTCCAAACCCAACAAAAAAGTCCGGGGCTCAACTATGAGACATAAACTAAATTTACAGAAGTATATAGTTTTGACAGGGTTTGATGTTTTTATTTTTTGATAATCTGTGGTTCGGGTGTTCTAAATACTTTTCTCATTTCAATATTGCTTTTACTACAACTGCATACTGTAAATTGGTTCCAGGCCACAAAAAATCCACATCAAGTACTTACTCCAGTTTCTTGACGCTTTCGGAAATTTCAATACCGTTTATTTCTTAAGAGTTTCTAAATTGTGATGTCATTACTTTTAAAAATTGGGGCTCTTCATTCACTTTCCATGCTCATGATTTTTTCCATTAGAATAAAAAGTTTTTGGGGAATGGTTTTCGAGGCTGCGAACAGCAAGACTCGATTCTTTTTATGGTTTCTAATGCTTGTGGCATTTCTGCCAATCAAGACCGCTTCCGTTCTAAAGCTGTACTTAGATAAGGAAAATATAATTATTTTGTTTTGGGTTTTTTAAATTGAATTATTTCTTTGTTTTTATTCGAGAACTGAAGTTTCTTAATTTTTCTGATTGCTTTTCTGTACGAGTCAGTTAGTTATAAAAATGAGAACAATTTTTTGGCGGTACAGAGCTTGAGTATAAAGAGTATAAAACGTCAGGATAAGGGTCCGAAAGAACACAATGGAAAATATATACCCATTTGTGGGTCGAAATAGGACAATCAGAAAAATCCAAGCACATGACCGGGAAAGTTGGCCAATCGGTGCTGCGTGCCTATAGAACATAGCCTGTGTCCCAGACCCCTCTACTTTCAAGTTAGGGGTCTGGAGCACTGGCACTTGCTGTACGTCTTGGCCGCATCTGCCCTTCTTGTCAAAGGTCATGTGCTTCATTGCCCCTATTACACTTTTGGTGCAGACATTATCAGCAAATAAAAAATCGAAAGTTATGTTGAGCAGTCAAACGCAGCTTTTGCCTAAGAAAGAAAACAGGTAAGTTTTCAAAAGGCTTTTTGGGTAGCTCCACTTTTCAGGGCAGTGGCGTGCTCCGACAGACATGAATGGGGAATTAAAGCGTGCCTTCCCTCCACTAGCTTACAGGTCCAGCCTGACCCGACTGGTACCACCTGGCAGGGTTCCCTAGCTCAGGGCTACGAGCGATGGCCAACGGCTTACTCGGCGGGAGACCGGCAAGGAGGGCGGATGAGCTACGGCTCCAGGGGTCAACGGCTTCGGGCGGAAAAACTCCTGGAAAGAGGGATGATGTCCCTTTAAAAACACTGTAGAGGTGGTTCTGGTGGCCCATCTCTACTATTAGCCCTTTAGTTTTATCTATGACCATGACAACAAACCAAAACTCAGATTTTGGGATAGTTGGAGGGTCATGGTAGCCAGCCAACCTTCTGATAGAAGATGGTACCTGATGATGATGATTAGTGCCCTTACATTCCTTAGTTATGCTTTAAACAAAACACAGCTCTGCTTCGCTTTCGCAAATTGGTTTAAAGAAGACAACACCATATCGATATTCCGCCAGACTAAAGGAACAGCCTGCTCATTTCCTCCTCAAAAGCATTTTCGTCGACGTGCAAAATCATTTCGAAAAGCAAATATATCTCGCGGATCGGTGTGATGATTTGCTAATTGTTGTGACCAAATTGTCACGAGGATGCAACGGGAGGTTATATTATCTAGATTTGAAATTCTTCTACGATATGGAAATCAATTTTGGGACGGTCTTCTGTAAACGGAAATGGCATGTCTGTTTTCATCACGGCCTGCCGTCGTCATCACTGCTCACTGCTACTACCATGTCAGTGCTGTCGGAACAAAATTTATATTTGGGGGGGGGGGGGCTGCCCATTTTATTTAAGGAAACATACTACGGGCCTGTAAGTATTCAATTGTTTATCACGAGAAATCAGGTAAGATTGCTCAATCTATTTCTGTCAAAGCAAAAAGGAAATAAATTGGAAACATTGCCCCGTTGATTTTGTGGCTGAAATTGAAGCAAAGGCAGGAAGGGTATACTAGCCTGTGCCGTCGGAACGAAATTCATATTGGGGGGGGGGGGCTGCCCATTGAATTCCTCCTCATTTTGTACATTGTTATAAAGGAAACATACTACAGTTTGACGATCATTGGGGGGCTCCAGCTCCCCCACCCGGTAGCTGAACATACTACACCAAGAGTGCAACGCAACGAGAATGAACAACCACAAACAGCAATGGCTAATATTTCGTCAGAGCAAAAGAGCCTACCCTACAGCCCTGAAAGCATAGAGATAGGATAATTAAAATTATCCTATCTCTTTGCCTGAAAGCAAGACAGCAGCAACAACAATATAACTTTTTACATGCTGCTATAATGCATAAAGTGACATCTACGTTATAAGAATAAGCGAACCCTATATTTATAGAACCCAGCAATTATTTGTGATGACAACCAGATTTCGCGACTTGCCCCCGGAGAAAGGCGAAAGTGTAAAGTTTGAGAAGCCTATGCTACATTGAGGAAAGACAAAAAGGTAAGAAGGGAACTTCCGATCCTTGGCTTAGAAAGCTAACAGACAAACCAAGGTTAGCAAAGATCAAACCAAGTGTTGATAATAAAGCACTGTAGGCATAGAGGTTCTGTTTGTGCAGTAAATTGTATGGTCGGAACAACTTGCAGAATTGGTGTGGGTTTAGATCGCCTCCTTCAATGTAGGCCAACGAACTGCACAGTAGCTTGTGAAGAATTTCCAAATAGGTTTTGGTTTGATCACACATTTCAGTAAAGATTTGTATAAGAACCAAATAAAAACTGCTGAAGCTCAATGTTCTTAAATTTAAGGCTCAAGTGTTCTAAATTTTGTTTTTATTTCAACAATGAATTTTCAGTAAAATGTTTTATTGTTTCTAAGGCCATTAATTAATAGTTCTGCGCTGTATGCTCTTTTTCGTTTTTTACTGTGAAATTTTCAAATGAGAGTGAAATTTCCAAAAACTCTTCTTTCTACTTCTTGTTTTTTATCTGTCATGGCATGTCTTTAATGTCTTTATGTTGCTCTTTTTTCTTGGCTTATCATTGTCTTTTGATGTGCGTTTTTATAAAATCATTGAATTCGGAAGCCCAAACCAAGTGCAAAATGATATCGTGGTCGACCATATTCCCCCAGTGCCCTATGATGGATAAACAAATTGGGGTGTAGTTATGTTTAATAAACGTTTGCTTAAGACAATATCGATGAAGGGAATTGGTTATTTGAGACCAAGATTTGTGTACGTTATGTACGAACCGAAATTATCTGGTTCTTAGAAAAAATAATTTATTGTAGTTTAATCAACAAACACCCACAAATCTCGAAATAAAAAAAATGGTTCGGTACCAAGAACTCGTTATTTCCAATTTTTTTTAAAAATCAGATTGGCTGAATAAAAATATACTAGCAATAAATAAAAAGGGAATGCGCGCATGCAGTGCAGATTTCTTGAGGAAGGTTTATTACTCTGACGGTTTCTTCTAGAAATCATTAACAGATCTTGAAAGAGACAACAGACTTTTCTTGGGGCTCCATAACCAGATCTTCTTCTCTGTTACCCCCTTCTTTAGTTTCAGCTTCCCATTTAGCTTACTCTTGGTGATTTCTGCATTGGCCATTGCTTGTGCGTCCAGAGTTACGCCTTTCGTGTAAAAAATTCAGAAGCAAAAGCTGTTGTGGGATATTTGAAAAAGGAATGACGGAAAGATAGGCATAGATTAATTCAAGAAGACCTATTTCATTTTCAAGAAGACCATTTATGTTTCATGAACCTCAGTAAAATTTTGGAACGGTAAACCCTTGCAGTCGCTAGTAAACGGTACGTAACTTGCCACAAGAAAGAAGGAAAAAGATAAATGAAATTCCAACGAATTTGAAAGATGGGGTCCTTCTTTGGGGTTACATTTGAAGGTATGCCGTTGGAAACATTGATTGGCACAACTCGCCCAAGACACGCAGCCATCGCAAACGTTGTTCAATAGAACAAAATGATGCACGAGCGGACAAAGCGGGGGACTGGGGGCTGGCACCCCTTAAAGTCGCAAACATCGATAAAATGAACAGCTAATCGAACTAAATGCGGGATACGCTAATGTAATGATGTAAACCTATAACAGGATTCGGGCAAGTGTCTTGTTCTCTGCTTATTTGAATGTTACAGAGGGATATGCACTGGATGAATTCTGTGTGATAGAAAAGACAGGGCTTGGTGGTGACCATTGGGAGATGGGGGATAGGTTCCGATGACACTATTGGTGAAGTTAAGGAGTAGTCAAGCTAAAATCCTAACTGAACATGAAGCAATCCATTCGATATCAAAAGGCACGCAGTTTAACGTACAGAATGCAGATTGGGGAATCGTAGGATTAGAACCACCTGGAAGCCAGAGTCGCACTGAACAAAAAATGAGAGCTGAGCGGCTTAAAATGGGTCTGGCACCCAACAGTGGTTTAGTAGAGGGGTAGCGCGGCATTGCGCCGTTATGCTTCCTAAAATTTTACGACTACACCACTGCCAAGGGAAGGACTAGAACCGAGTTGCAAGGAAGCGTAGGCCGACCCTCAAAAGCCGTGGCTTCTCCCCGTTAAGTAATAGCCAGAGTCATTCCCTTTCACCCCCCTGGGAAGTATGATTTGTATCAATCAAGGTGATTGTATTCTTGTGGCTCTAATGAATATCGATAAGGACAAACGCACGTGTCGTTCAGTTTCATGAACTTGAATATCCTTGAATTGTGCTGACCGGTCTTGCAATAATGAGTGAAACCTGTGCATACAAAGCAGTGAATTGCCGATTTCAGGGAATGACAGGTGCTCCGTTGCAGTGAATTACATTGAAATGGGATAACTGGTGGTGCAAGGCTTCAATGCACAATGGCAATGTGTGTATATCGTTTAGGCAAATTATGTTTCAGATGAGATAAATCAATTCAAATAGAGGCGACATTGAAAAGAGGTGGTCATCAGGGACATTAGCGGCACTTCAAAGTCATTGCTAGGGTAAAGGCATAAAACGAGCATGCATTTATTGGGAATTTTGATATGCAAAAAGCGGGTAAATAAGGGCACAAAGAAAAATATAAACAAGTTTTAAAAACCCCACAAGAATGTTCTTCTGTCTTTCTTTGATCTTTATTTATATGACTCATAACGTCAAGAGATAGCACTGAAACCCCTTTACAAGCAGGTTTTTCCTAAAATTACAGGTCATTGCTCTGGAAAAGTGAAATCTCAATAACGTATCCTGACTGTACACGTGTCAGCAAATTAAGAAGTTAATTAATTTAAAGGATTCGTTCTCAGAATCCCCAACGTACTCAAGATATCGAGCATAGGCGTAGCGGGTGGTACATGTCTACGGGGGAGGGGGGTTAGTGTGCATCTTGTCCAAATATTATCGATGTGGGGAATAATGAATGCCCGAATGGAGTGTGCATGTCCCTACCTTTTCCTGAAAATGGGGGTAAAAGCCCTTCCAGCCCTATATCTACTACACCAATTGTATCAAATTCTTTTATGCATTCTAATAAGAAAAGGTAAACGGTCAATTTTGAAACATGTCATAGTCGATATTTCTAACGTTTCGATGTCATGTATCAAATAATCATGAGTTACACAATTAATGCTTTTGGCACATTTTGAAGAAAATTGGCATTCTGACACTTTTTCAAGTAGAACTCGATATTTCTGCATGGTAAAAAAGTTTTTAATTTTTTCGCAGCATTTTTCGTGGAGTTTAAATGGGTTTTCTTTTTATCTCTACCTTTATGTAATGGTATCAGGATAGACACATTTTTCTCTTTGGGATCTCGTCTTAGTAGAATTGTATTGGAATATATCTTAAAAACAGTGCTTCTCTCTTCTCTCCTTCGTGCAATGTTTGTTATGTTAAAAGGAGCCTTTGGGTATATCAAGAAGGTAATGCAATGAATCAAAAACCGAACGTCTAAAAATGGCAATTATGCTTCAATTCCATATGCTCATAAGCAAACGTCATGTCTCGTCGAGTCTGTGTGTCTTAAACCTGGCATTAGTTTGAAATTCAATACACAACCAAAAGGCTTTACAAGAAAATACTGTGGCATTTCAATAGATGACCTGCTAAAACGAGGAATTCAAGCATGATGAACTTCAAATGCTTCAAAGACAGGTTTAGGCCCAAAAGGCAATACCCACAACCTTGATATTTCTTTTCGATCCATCATGTTTTTGAAAGTAGCGATGGGCTCAATTTATAGGAGACAGATTTTTGTGGGTCTTCTAATACTGATTCCTGTCTTTCCTTTGAAAAATGACATTTTCAATTTTTTTAGAAGTGTAGCACTTGTCCTTTGAAAAATGGCATAATTCTGTTCCACTGGCCCCACTAGCCAGTGTCCTGGATATTCTTCATTGGCTAACATAGCACCAAGGGGGAATAATCTTTTTCCAGGATAGGGGTGCTCAGGCTAGGGTAGAAACCATCAGCTCAAAAAATAATTACTAGAGAAAAAGTTAACCTCAAACTGCAAAAGAAAGTTTGCTTTTTTCTCTGTTTTTTAAAAATTTCCCCATTAACGATACCCAAAAAAACAATTCGGAATTTCATGAACCCTACAAGTGATTGTACAATTGACTGATCCAAAAAAATAATCATTTTTCAAATTCAAGACCCAAAAAGTAACCCAAGCACCCCTATCCTAAAAGTTCACCCCTCTGGAACACAGAATTATATTATAAGCCCGTACCAAACATTTATTAAAGTCTAAGGTATACCTATTTCTAAGCTCGAAATTTAAAAACAATCTGGAAATTTGGTAAATAGTCATGTACAAAGAATCTGCGAGGAATGGATGATATCGAGATTATTAACGTTGGCAAGAAAGAACATAAAAATACTTTACAATGTCCATACGAAACCTACAAAAACCCTATATCTAACATTATATAAGAGAAGAGAGAGAGAGAAGAAGACCAAGACAAATGTGGTACACCAAGGTATGAGAACCTGAAGAAGAGTGCTCAAGACCAGCCAAGATGGGGATCTATTTTCGCCAACCTTGTGGAAAGAGAAGGCCCTATTTCCTGACATATACACAGCCGTTGGTATTTTTAACGTGTTTGTTATGTTTAGATCCACCTGTTGCTTGCATGCGTGCAAGCATGCATAGGAGGTCTGATCTGGCTCCCGAATCTACATAAAATAGTTTTCCATGCACCCTCCATCTCCCCCCCACCCCCCACCCCTCCAGAAACTTTTGGTGTGAGATTAGCTAAGAAGGAGAAGTAGAGGTACTCCGTTTGACCATGGCTCCAAGTTCCCATCTGTATAACGTCATAGTAGAAATAGTATATCTTGTATCTTGCTTCGAGGGATGCACCAGATTCTCGAAATAATTGACTCATCGAAGATTTGCTCTTATTCATCTAAAGGTGATGGGGTCAAAACATAGGGATAGATGAGTATCGTTTTGATGAACGGTGACAGAACTTTGTTAAGGTAGCGGAATATAATAGCCTTATCTCATAAACTCTTATATTTCAAATTTTGCGAAAAGTTCACGACAACAGTTAGGTTCTAGTGATTAAACAAGTATCATATTACATAGAAATGACATTTCACAATAACAGTAATCTTGGGCAATGGAATAAGGCGACTGGTAACTATGAAAGCAACATAGGGAGAGTAGATTCCTAAACAATGTATACTTTTTACTAACATCAAAACATATGAAACATCTTCTAGCAACAATCCTTTTAGGCGTGGCGCTTGAGACAAACATTCAAGGTTATGACATCTTTATTCAAGGTAACTGCCGACGGGCTTAAGCCCCCTTGCCCTCCCCCCGTACCGCCATTCCTGAACTCTAGGAAAAAAATGTTCTATAGCCTTCAGTTTGGTTTTAAAGAAAAGCCCTCTGCAGTTCATCCCGTTCTTGAGCCATGCAAGTCCTGATGACAACATTTATCAAAACCCCGTTGATAACAAACACCGCATAGTTCTAACTTCAGCTTTTAGCACGAGTGGCCATTGTACACAAAAAGCTCTATCATTACGGGGCATACACAACTGGCTCTCTAGTCACTTAAAAACAGAACTCAGTAGACAGTAACTAAAAGCAAAATGTTCTAAATAAGCCAAGAGTGCCTCATGGATCCATACTAAGACCAGTTCTTTTTACCCTTTATCTGAATGATATCCCAAGTCAAGCATGTTAAAAAACTGGTTTTTCACATATGATATTAACTACTTGCATCACAACTGATACTAAACTTTTCTTGAAAACGCAAAATTACAAAAAAAAAGAAATTGGTAAATATGAACCCATATTTTGTCAAACTAAAGCAAAATATTCTTTAAGAATGCCAGAAATCATTTCATAATTTTGTTGTGTATTCAGAGGTATGTTACTGCCTTGAGACTTATGGGCTGACTAGAAAGAAGCAGTTTAAGGATTTGCAGACGATGGGAAATAAAATATCAAAGAACTTACTCTTCAGAGAACTTTATTGCTCGACTGATTACCTACACTAGAAATCTAACTGCCTAAAATTGAGATGCGATTCTGCAACTAATGCATCGAAAAAAGCAGACAAATGACAAGGTGCCACAGGCCCTAAGAAAACAAATATCACAGTATAATTTCATATGACTCGTTGGTACAACTTTTGTAGAGAAATACTATTGAAAAAAAGCAAAAATTTTGATAAAAATATCATTATGTTTTTTTTTAATTTTACCACATAGCCAATATAACACCTATCTGTCGCGAATAGACTGAGATGTGGTCTCATGAGTATACGCTGATTCATCATCGAATCACTGTGATTAAGTCTTGATTTTAAATTACAATTAACAAGGGCTAATCGATGAGGATGCTTAGGGCAGGATTGCTTCTACTGTAAAAAAGTTCCTTAATTTAAATAGATCAATTCGAGCCAATCAATTTGAGCCTTCAAAACAGATACTTTTCAGTAAAATTGATTGCCATCGTTTGGCTCATTGCAATCAAACGTCTCTGCTTTCATTTTAACTTGAAGTTAATACCTTATCAAGGCAACAGTAGAGTTGAAACTGATGGACTGCAAACGATGCCGTTCTCAAGCGATAAGAATGCAGGGGTGTTGGAAAGCGTTCTTGAAGCTTTTATCTCTGTTTGTATTCTAATTATTTTACATTCCTTCAAATATATCTACACTTGTTTTCAGGTTAGACAGAAAACTCTTTTACTTGGTGTGATGGAATATATCAGAATTTTGATTTTTCGGATTTTATGAATTGTGTATTTTGAATATTAGGATTTAAAAAGACGATTCAAAAAAACAATTTTTTCCCAACTTATGACCAACTTTTCCAATTGAAAGGATGTTCGTCACAAATATTTGGCAAATTTTTATTTATTTTCTAGCAAAATCAATGCAGGGGTCTCGAAACGATAAAGAAACAAAAAACAGCATTTCAAAACGATGCAACATCGAAACTGTGATGATTTACAGCTATCTCTTTGCGTCATTTGACGGCAATTGACTCCACAGCAAAAACCACATTAAACACATATCGTTTTGCTTAATATTAACCTTTCATTTCAACAGACTCGCAGCATTAAAGATTTAGAGATTTGAAACTTTCTTTCTCCGAGCATCCGCGCGCTTTTCGTGATAAAGTGGTCAAAGGCACAGCAAGCCACTAGGAACAGGTGCAAGCAAATTAGGCCTAACTTTTCTGAATCTGGGTCACGGGCAACTCTCGCCAATATTTGCATAACAATGTTAGAAAGGATGACGAAGAGAACCTCAGTCGAGCTTTGGTTGCAACTAAATCAAATTTTCTAATCGGATATAAAAATTGCTCTGAAACTACATCAGGAGAGTTGACGGAGGGTGGGCAGAGGCCTTTTGATAATCTCACAATCAGAGAAAGTGTCGTTTCAAAGCCGAAAACGTGCACTATTATCAGGAACCTTAGATTGTCTTTCAATGACTTTCAACTGATTGTTGGTTTTGCAAAAACCTGACCCATGATGTGATGTATTCAATTCATATCGAATGAGGTGTGCAGCAACAGATCTCAGTAGCAGCATTGAAGATCTGTCGCAGCGCAGCAAAGTAGATGAAGCATCTGCAACACTGATTGAAATGAAATAGACACAGCATTGGGAAAAACAGCAATTTGGATGAAAAGCACTTTCTACAAAGTTCCCTTGGAGAATGAACCAAGGCCTACTGTATTTTCAATGGCCAATAATATCTGATAGGGTACATGCCCCATAGTCCCTACGCCCATTACGGCAGTATACATTTACCAGACATGGTGATTGATGGATGACGATGAAATAACGATGGCCTTTGACAGTATTCGAATGAGCATTTAGGAGCCTTTGCGAGACAGAAAAATACAACTTTTTTATAAAAATCAAGTAAATCTAAAATCTATGAAGTGCAAAAAGTGTGTGTTTATGCAATTGAAAACGAGCTCAGTAGCTGTAACTTTCATAAGACTACAAATTTTAAAAAGCTACCAAACGTTTTGATACGTGTAGGGCAATATACTAAATAGGCAGCTCTTTTTGTTAACTTGAATTAACTTATGATATATGACATTCATGTTCTCCAATTTTTCAAAACAGACATAACTGGTTAGTTTTGAGTCCTAAAGCGTACTAGGGGAAAAAGATTATATTCAAGAACTTAGTGTGGATATCAGACCCAACTCAAGAATATGGCCGACAAAGTTAAGGGTTCAGGTGTATGGCCAACTTCGTCGTTGTCTAGGACCTTAGATATGACTCATGAATTGAAATTCAGCTCCAAAGAACGAGGCTAATTAAAAATTTCAACTTTAAGCTGCCTAGCAGTGCCCTATCACCTTATACGTCCATTTACAATACAATACGAAAATGACAAAATCAACCTAAAACCAAACCAGTTGGTGCTGTACAACATTAATCAATCGAGATAATCGATTCAAGAAATTTTAACATTACTTTCCCCAAAAACCAAATCATCGATCAAATCTTGACAGCTATGGCTGAGTCAGACTTTTACAAACTGGCTAAGTCAATACGGAGAGATTGCTTGAGTTAGCTCATTTGAACTGTTGAAACACTATTTGGTCAACGATTATGCATAGCTAAGATTTGATCAATGTTCTACGTATTGCAATAATGTTGTGCTATGTGCCTGATCTGGCAGTGCACACAGAACAACCATTTTCCCGGAGTCCACGATTTAAACCCTAAGCTTAATCTACTTTTTACAATAGGTTTTGCAATACTATTCAAGTAAAACATTACATATTAATTATTACAACAGTCAAGGATATTTTGCTTCTCAAAATTTGATAACTTTCATTTTTCAATTATGAACAATTCAAAATTTAAAACAAATTCTTTCATTTCTAATATTCCACAAAAATCCAAACAATGCAAGAGACATTGAAAAGCGATTTGTAATTAAAACAACTAACAAAACTACGTATCAAATGCACAAATAGCTCAAAGCAAAGAAGGAGACAAGAATTTCTTTAAAGACCTACTATGTTTTAACGTGAAATTGCTGCTTAAAGTGGTGTAATAGACTACCAAAAAAGAATATGCCTTAGCAGAAAGGAAATACTTGAATTGGGAGTTTTAAATGAAAAACAGAACATAACCTTCCATAAGTAATTGGAGTTTTTCCTTAAAAAATAGGCCACCAAATTACACTTAATCAAAGACATTGGTCTTAGTTTGTATTTTGGAGAAACATCGTAGAGAAAACACCTGCAGAAGTGCTGCAGACACATCGTACAAGAAAATAAGCAACAACTTTCAGACTGGTTACACTATAGCGCGATGCTCTGGGTTAAGCGACGACTGGAATTTCCTTGACTAATGATCATGTCCAACGAATCCCCTTCTTTGCAATCTAATCACAGGAAATAAAAAATATCTATCATCACAGCAAATAATTAAGATAATACTCTAAAACGAAAAAAATAAACCCTAAGCTTACTATCTACAAAATCAGCACCAAGCTTCATTGCAAGCAAGTTGGAGCAGTCCAACCAAACAGTTTAGCAATCAGAGTCACTGGGCACTTTGTTTGACCTGACTTCATCACCATACCACTGCACTTGGCTGTACAAAGGATTAGTTAGGCCAGGATCCTCACTGGTTTCAGTGTTGTCATCTTCGTCGTGAGTAAGGTTTGTAGCTCCATATAACGGGTTAGAAAACATTTTGCTGTGGTTATTGACCTCATTTTCATCTTCGCCGTACATTGGGTTTACCATGGCAACATCTGTGTCACATCTCTTAGCTATATGTCTCTCCATTGCATCATAATAGTTAACGCCAACATCGCCAGGAAATTGTGTCGCCTCCGCAGCGGCATTCCTACGTGCGTTTCGTTTCCTTATTCGTGCGATTAGAACAAATGCGACCATCATTAATAAACCAGCTCCACCGCCAATTAGAATGTAAATGTTGTTACCCTTAAGGATCTTGAAGCCACCAACGTCTCCCTCTTTGTCTTTCGAACTCTTTCCTGTTTCGGCTGTAATACCAAGTTCCTTGATCCGCTGGTAGGAAGCATCGCAATAAACCCAATATATCGAAGACTTTTGCAATCTGGAACAAGTTTTATTGACAGCCCTCAAGAAAGAATCTTGCGCCACAAGGTTATCTTTAACTCTGATAGCCAAAGGAAACAAAACATGCTTTGATTCAGAGAGAACATTTCTCTTCGTCTTTGATGACTTTAAGGGATACATAACAACATCAGTAGCCTTAAAGAAGCCTCCATTTGATAAATCTTCGTCGAGGTCAACAGCATAGTACGGGATATCAACCAATTTTGTTATAAAGCTTCTAAATGTGTATTTCCATTTGTTCTGCAACAGGGTATTTTCTGGAACTGACGTCGAAGGAAAAGAAAGTGTCACTACTTGGTTCTCAGTGGCACAAAGAACCTTTTGACCACCTTTATCTAAGCTTTTAACATCGGCATACCCAGGAGGGACGCAGACATTATTACCGCATGGATTAGGATTACAATCTTTTTCCAGTCTGTTGCATACTAAGCCCCAGATACCTTCAGAGCACGAACACGAAAATCCTGCTACAAGATCTGAACAGTCACCTTTCACGCACTCTTTTCTGTTGCATTCATTTATATCGATCTCACAGTTGCGACCCTCGTAACCATCGTCGCATTCGCATCGATAATTGTTAACGAGATCGAAGCATGTGCCATGCTGACATGGTGCTCCTGCACAGTCGTCAATATTTGTCTTGCAGCGATCGTCAGTGAACCCTGGTTGACAAACACACCTGAAGCTCATCAGCTTGTCAACACAAGTTCCGTTGTTGCTGCATGGCAAGCAAGTTGCTTTGGACTTGCATGCCTTGTCCGGATCATCGCAAAACTGGCAGCCAGCCTTGCAGTCGTCTATTTGCTGACAAGTGCCCATTTTTGGCTCGTAACCACGCAGACATCCACAGTTTCCGTGGGTGCTGTTAATGCGCTGGCAAAGCTCTTCTCCGCAGTCCAGGGTGCCCGTAAAACATGGGTCAGACCGTTTTACTTTAATTACGACCATTCCTTGGGCCGAAAGCGGTGGCACGCCATTATCACTAACATTCAGGCTTAGATTATAATTCTGAACTGTATCAAAATCAAGTTCTTTTTTAAGGGCTAAATAAGATACCTTAGCAGGTCCATGGGTCTCGACAACTTGGAATGTATCCCGCCAGTTCAATGCAGAAAAGGTCAAAAGTTGTTTGAATCCTTCTGGGTTATCGGCAAAAAGTTCTCCAATGTGTGTGCCAACCGTTGTGTTTTCTGGTACCTCGTTACCAACAAGGTTCACCATACGGATATTAGATGGGAACTCGTTAACATCCGTGATTTCTACTTGGATGTCGGCAGATAAAGACAAACTAGGCTGGCCGTTATCAGTCACTTTTATGGTTATTGGGATGGTCTTGGAAGCGGGCAATGCCTCGTAGTCCAGCCGAGACGCGTTTCTCACGCGTAAAAGAACAGAATTCTCATTAATCTGCAAAGAAAAATTGGAAGTTCTTACAACAATTAATAAACGATATAGGTTGAAAGTTTCAGTCCCAAAAAAGGACCTATTATGATTTTTCATTTAACAGTTAAGGCAAAATAGATTTTTTTAGATAAGGTTCCTCAGGAACGGGGTTGTTTCAACAGCAAAGGGTTCGTTACCTCAGCTAATGGGTCATCTCTTCAACAAAGAGTTTGTCGCCGCAGCAAAGAGGGTCGTCCTTTCAACAACAGGAGCGTTGGGTAAGATCAGTGCTATTTCATTCTTGCATAAAAAGCTCGAAGGGAGGGTCATTCGCACTTATGACCCACGAGCAATCAGATGGTCACCCACAAGAATGTTTCTTACAAAAATATGCATATTTTTCTTGTTTGAGAATGATAAAAAACTGAAGGAAATGACCTTTTATCATTTCAATTTATTGGGGGAAAGTAAAAAAGTTAAGCAGCGTCTGCTCCCCTAAATAAGGATTTGCTATATCAGTGGTACTGCATTGACAAACGAAACTGCTCCTAAAACGCTTTATAATGTATCATTTGGTTGCCTGTTGATCGCGTTTAGCGTGAAACTCGGAGTAGCAACTTATAACCGTCCAGTTCTATACACCAAAAGCGTTATGTATCATTCGTGTATCGCCCTAACAAAAAGATGGACAGTCAAAACAAGTGGCAGAGAGATGAACGGTAAAGATGCCCTAGGATGGCAACCGATTCCAACGTTCTTGATGGTCGGATTTCAAAACTTTCGTTTGTTACAAACTTGTCAGATTCATTCAGTAATTTTTGATCATCAGGTAACTTTTTTGCTGAAATTAAAGCCTTGAACTTGTAGCAAAAAGGGACGTTGAGGGCAAATGTTTCGATTAAAGGAAGCTCTAACAAAAGTAATGGCACTTTGCAATATAAATTTTTTCGCAGTAATAACTTTCCCAGTAAGTAGAAAATAAGACATCATTTCTTGCAACCCCCGGTAGACTGAAATGAATTATTGACCCTCACTTTTTCTATTGAGAAAAGAAGACCCGATGCATATAAATTTGCTTGTCAGTTTATCAAAGACAAATTCAAATCACTGGTACTTTATTTTTTGGCTCGAATAGAAATAAATTTCTTCGAGAAGATGTCAGGAGTTGCAGCAGGTAGGACAATAATGTGGCGAATTAATCTACGGGAAATTGTACAGCAGAAAAGCATTACCATGAAAACGTCATCCTTGGAATACATTGTGTACGAGTGTTTCTGGCTTTTGTCTTGATCAACGCATGTCAGCTGCCCAACCACTGCTTCTGGTGGTGAATTCTCCGGTAACAAGACCCGACTTCCTCCATTGATCAAGATTTCTGTTGGTTTATCATTGGAATCAATAACAGCAATGCTTATCTGTTTTTGCACTGATAAAGCTGGTGAGCCATTGTCGAAGCATTGTACTGTTGCTGGTGGAAAAATCGTGTCAAAAGTCACAAAGAGGTGAGTGACATACTCTTTCCAATAAGATAGCAGCGGTGTCAACATACAGTGTATCAAAAATTCAATATGTAAACAATGTACGAAGTAACGTATCAAGCAAGAAATCTCTAGTAGGACGATGAAAGTAATCGAAATTTCTGATTATTCTAAGTTGTTTTACCAGATTCTAAAGTCAGCCTAGTGGCGGTAGAGCTCCAAACTTAAAAATAACACATAATGGAAACAACGATGAGATTAGCAAAATTGGACACAGTCTTACAAGAAAGTATACAAATTTTGCAATTTAAAAAACCGTTTTTCACTGAAATAGCAATTTCCCGAAACTCCTAATGGAGGGGGCATTACAAAAGAAGCTGAACTTCCTCTTCATGGTCACATTTAGACTTTGCAATAAGATAGGAATTGGACTTTGCAATAATATAACAAGGAATTGTCAATAGGTGAGAAATAACAAAATATACCATTGATAACTGGAGCAGTCTCAAAATCCAAGGTAGCACTTCCCCTGATCCACATATCGACAGTATCGGTACTAGCTCCACTTCTGAAGAAAAAGAAGCCAGGGTTGTTGACAACAGAGCATGAGCGAACTCTGTGATCTCGATCTTCGTCGATTACTTTAAGATTAGCCACGGCCCTGTCAGCTGTGTTGTTCTCTGGTACTGGATAAAGTGTGACGACAATATCGGATGGTGCATCATTGGAATCCGTAATGGTTATGTTGAAAGATTTTTGGAAACTCAGCGCTGGATTCCCGGAATCAGTCGCATTTATCATTATGCTGATTGATGCTTCTGTTTCAAAATCGAGTTTTCCAGCTACGATAAGATGCATTCCATGTATCGCCAAATTATCTGGAAGCAAGAAGATATGTGTGAATTGCATTTCAAACATTAATGCACCGACCAGTTTTTTTTAGTCGGTTATGTCAGGAAGAGACCTGGAGGCCTATATCAAAGCCCTAACCAGGGAATAGAAGGAGGGGATAAGAAAAGAGGGAGACGAGGTTAAATTTCTTGATTCTAGGTTGGAAAGAACAAAGGTTATAAGGGTCTGGGAAGCAAGAAGAGTTTAAAGCGCTCCAAAATTTCCGAGTTCTTGGAAGGAAAGATAATTGTTGGACACTTTTCATGAATTTAGTAAGGGTCAGCAAGAGAAGAGTTTGTCTTAGAGGACCAGTGATATTATCTTTGACCTACAGGAACTGTGAGTACATCCATGGGCAGCATCCCAACGCCGACGAGAAAGAGTTTGGAGAGACTTTGTTGGATATTGTTGGAATTAGAAGAAATATATTATTGGTGAAAAGGACGAATTAATCAAATACACAAGAGATGCAATCGGGGACACTGACAGTCTTGCTACCCTGGGTACCAGAGCCATAACATCACAGGCGTGAACAGTAATGTAGTAGATAGATAGGATATTTTTAGTGTTAAAATGGAAAAGTTTGCATTTCCACACCTTTTTGCCGCTTGTGTATCTAGGGTATATCCTTACCTATATTGTTGATGAGGTTGAAGATATGAGTTTGTCCAGCATCTTCATCAACTGTGCTCAAAGTACCAACAATTGTTCCAGAGGGCGAGTTCTCCGCCACAATTGTTGAAGACAGGGTGATATCTTGAGGACGGTCATTGACGTCTTGTATCTTTGGAAGGGAAAGAAATATCTACATTTAAGGATATCGCGATTACCTTAAGGCAGTCATACTTAGTACTCAATGGTAAAAGCAGTTGAGTTGGCATCTTAATCTTTCCAAGATGGATAACGTCACAACGACAGGGAAGTGATACCAACGTACCCCGGGTCCTTAGCATCTTTGCCATAGAAAAAATTCCTGCAAAAATTTTATTTTTGTGGTCAAAGTTTATGCCAAAGGCCATAAAACCCTCAAACAAGACGCAATAGTGAAGCCAGAAAAAAGTCTTTGATCTCTCCGGATCAAAACTTTCTCTCTGGTTGTCTGGATAGTGCGTTAGGTCTGGGACGGAAATTTCGACTTAATATCACTAGATTGTGTAATATTGATGGGCTTGTCAATTCAAAGTAAATGATTTATCGTATTATCATGCTTGCAGTCTGACATGATGCTTAAGTATGATCTCGTCAGAGTTCCGCGGGTAACATCGAAGAACAAGATCTCTGAATAATGAATGTCTTAGAAAGAAACAGTTGAATGATGAAGGGGATGACAGGAGCAAAGGTGGTTCAAGTCAAAACATCGCATTATGCTTTTTTCATTCGCTGTTAAACATCATCAAAGCTACACGCAGATATCAGCAAGCCACAGCGAAAAAGGAGTCTGGTTGCTCTCAAAATATATTAAATTTAAATTAACATCTATCTAAAAAACATGTTTGTGAAGAGTATTAAGAAAAATAGCTTCACTACCTAACTTTTTTATTGTATACAAGCCATTGATTACACAGTTCTTCTGTAAGATAGGCTCTATGTAAACAGCAGCATAACGACTTCTTAGTCTAGCGCACCTGTCTGGCATGCGTTTTCGCGGTATTTCAAATAGTGTCCTATTTTTCACTCATTTCCTAAGCAATTTTTAATCGTTTGATCCAACATCACACAAAGTTCTTATCAATTTACAATCATGAGGGATGCAAGTTTTAAAACCTGACACCACATTGCCTAGAATGGTCGCCAAAAGAAGTTGGAACACAGAGATTGGGCTTGTAAAAATGTATAATTGTCTTCATTTTCCTATTTCGAGCGGACGCCCCCCCCCCCTTTATCGTACTGAAACCTTGAAAATGTCAAGAAGCATCGATGAAGGAACCGGGGATGGCATAGGGGGCATGTGCTCCAACTTTTTAGAAACAGAGGCCAAGTACCTTTTTCAGCTCACGGAAGTGCTCCTTTTTGCCTTACCTTGGGAACAAGAGCCACATAAACTCACGCGCGTAAATAGAAAAAGGGAACAGAGAAGCGTCTATATGTTTGCCTACATGTGTCCCACGCCCGCTTTTGAAGTTCTTCCATGTCTTTATCAACAAAAACTTCAAAATACGAAATTTTTCGTTTTTCAGGACTGCGGTTTCTTCCATTCAAAAATAATGAGAGACCCCCTCGATCTCATTATGCCCGCCGACACAGCACATTAAACTTATGAATATTATCATTTGCTGTAATTTCTATTACGCAAGACATTCCTAGAGGACATTAGTCCTGCGTGTATCGAAAATTTCATTGGAAACTGCAAGGAATGAGGCTCTTTCGAAATAGGGAATCCCCATTCGACATCACAGGCTGACCAGCCCTGTGTAGAGGTTTTGGCAAACTGTTGAATCCCCCGGCTAAGATAACATCTTAAAAACGATTATCACTGTTAAGCCGCATTTCAAGGAGGTGAATGCGTACCATAGTGACTAAACTAATCAGGAACAGATGTCTGAAGAATACCTACCGTTATATCTAGGATTTGTTCTGTTGAAAGAGGAGGGCTTCCATTATCCGTAGCGCGAATCTTGACAGAGAATCTGCTCTTAGTCTCGTAATCGAATCGCTGATTGGTTATCAGTGACGCGCCGCCAACCAATCGGAAAGCAGCTGAATCAAGCCCAGGCAATAAATCGATTGTCACATTGTCAACATATGTCAGCTGAAAAAAAAGATTAATTCAAATACAGCGAGAATAAGAACAAGGCATGTTTGAAAACATTTTTCGAGTTATTATTTCAAAATCAATGGCTGATCACCTTAAGCAGTTTCTGAATCAATAAAAGAAAGTATTGGCGTGAGAGATCTGATCAAAATTAAAATAAAAATAGGATAAGATAAGTTTAATGCTTATCATACGATGGATTAAGGACTGACAAAATACGACATAACAGAAATGGACCCTCGGAAGTCAGGGGGGGGCCTAAATAAGATATTTTCGTTGTGAAAGTAAATGAAATCTGGCAGTACACCATGATGAATTACATGTATACCCTACGCCGAATGTATGCCGAAAACAATCACTTGCACGTCGCTAAGCCGAGAAGAAACATAACTCTATGTCGACGATCTTCAGCCGTATATAATGATTGCAAACTAGGCAATACACCGGCAAAACACTGCAATTTTAAAAGATGTCGTAGGAAACGCAACTAAATTTTGCAATTGACGAGGAATATAATATTTGTGCTTATGTTATGAAGCTTAACGCCTAGAAGTTCAAGGATTTTTCATATACCAATGTCAAATAAACATTGTTTGTACAGAATCAATGAGCAAACAAGGTCTTCTCTTTATTTAGGTGTTCCTAGGTGTTAAAATTACTTTGAGCAAAGACGCTGCATTTTGAGCCACAATGCGGTACTGGAGATTCTTGCTGCATCGCTGTAATCCAATGAAGGGCTTTATTTTTATGCATGTTTTCAAGGTTCTTTTTCATTTAGCATCTTGACTGGCAAAAATTTTCGCCCAGATCTACCCCTTTCTACTTCTACCACAACATTGTCTGTTGTTAACTAACTATTAGTTTTGAAACAAACTTAGTCAAAGTTATACAAATGCAAGCACAGCAAACACCAGTGAGTATATTATTATTTGTAGCTGATTTCTGTTCAATTCCACAACTCTAACGTGGATACATTAGTACAGTAAGCGGAGGGCAGTAAAAGAGTAAACAATGTCCCACTAGAAAAGTTCAAAACTCTCTAACATCATTGTTCTACATTTTATGCTGGAAAAAGCCTGCTATCGTGTAAACGAGAACAAACTGAAATCTTCATTAACAAACTACCATTATCGCAACTTCTCCTTTAAAATTAAGTTACAGGATCAATATTTTTCAATTTTAGCACGACTGTTTAATAGTGCTAATGAGAATGTGTAGTTTTGAAGATGTAGAAGATACAAAAAGAAAGCGATGGAAAGGAATAAAAGGAAACAAGGCAACTACTACATATCCGAAAACAATAGACGGTGAAACACAGATGACGAGGAATCACAGGACAAAAAATTAACAATTGGACATTGGACCAACTTCGAAACAAAAATATTTCACTTCTGGCAAATGTTCACGTATTTTGTTGTACTAAAAAAGGGTCAAAAGTAATAAAATTTTGCTTTGTTATTTTATCAAGCATGATGATGTGTTAGGTCATTACTACGTTTTAAAAATATTAATTGACGAAAAGTCCAAATTGCGCAGCAGAAAACGTCATTCCTAACTTGCTTAAAAACAAAACTTCCACACTTTTCCTACGAAGAAAATTATACATGCGAAAAGATTAGAGGTTAATAGATGTTCGGCGATAAACTGGGAATTTCTTACGTGAAATTTTTTTTTCCTGCTGTTACTAGGCTGTTAGTTTGTAATAAACCAGCTTCAACTTAAAAATGATATCAGCTTAAATCTGTACATGTTCACTAGCAGAGTTTAAGCAGTAACGACGAGAACGTCTATAAGATTTCTTGTAGACTACGATAGAGAAATTCAGATATCACAAAGCAGACAAAACAATGCTGCTCTACAAGGCTGTTTCCAAGCCCCTATTATCTTTACTATCAAACTTGTACTTCTTTCTTAAAATGTTTTTGTAAATTACGAGACTCTAGTCGTTAGACAGTAGGCAACACGATTGTAAAATATACCTTGCAATGTCTCCGCTCTATTTCCGGCAGTAGCATGTCTTTAGAACTAGGTTGACAAGGTTTTTTCGGGAAAGTGCATTATGCTTTTTGCACCAAACATTATCAAATCGCCTTGGAATCTTCATGGTGACTAAGAATACATCTCTTTGACTTAATGTCTATCATGATCAAATTTAAATTGGAACCACGGGATTACAGGACGCTTTAAAAAGATTAGATTGACCGGTATATAGAATGACCTAGAATTTTAAGCATCACATTTTCGCCTGCTTTTTGAGCCTTTTGGTTCGGCAATCAACAGGAACTTGCTCTCGTACACTGGCACTTCCTAAAGAAAATGCTAACAAATTCATGAGCGGCGATTTGCAGTATACACAACTAACGGGCCTCCCTCTGGCCTACGTGGTGCAACAGCTGCGATTTAAAAAAAAATTCTACACTTTATCTCACAAACAATCGATTCTCATTAGAAAAGCATGTAATTGTTACTCGACACGACATTCTATTTGCGTCATAAAATTCTCTTTGCTATTGATTTCATCAGAAAATCGTAAAATTATATTCCTTTTTCATTCATTTCAGGGGGAATGTAGGGATAAGCGTTTTATGGTAACATTGTTTCTGTGGATAAAGTTGACACCGCACCAATAAAATGGGACATTGCATAAATGAAGGAAGTTCTGAAGAGTATATAAGCCATGGTTTGAACTGAGCACGATGGCATGGTGACGATGATGATCATGATGATGATGATGGATCATGATTTGAGAGGATGAGAAGACTTGTAATGAAAATCAATGATGCAGTGATATGGCGGTTGATGGAAATCACGAGGCGAGAACACTAGAAATAGGAACAAAGTGGTGCTTCACAGCTCACCTCGTTGTCTGGGTCTATAGCAACGATAGTCCCAACAAAGGCTCCTGGGTGTTGGTTTTCCGGTACAGTCTTTGATGAGATGTTGAAAGTTGGCCGTTCATTTATGTTCTGAACATTGATGATAAATGTTTTGGTTATGTTGTAGGGATTCACATGGTCCTCTTTGCAGGTTACCTAAAACGAAACAAACTCAAATTTAAGCTTGGAAGAGAGAAGAGAGCTGTAATTCATACTTTGAACAATACTAATAAAACGGATGGGAGAAGCGTGTATATGAAATAGTCTAGCATATGCTTCACTAGCGAAAGCATTCAGAAATTCAAAATTGAAGAGCTGTAGAAATGCATTCATGTACGTGGTTACTGGTTTAGCCTAAAGTTCGTGGTTAAGTTAGGGAAGAGGTGCATAAATTTTTTTAATACGATAATCTTTGGTGGTGTACCATATAAATTGTAAATTCACTTTGTGGATTAACAAAATAGCCAGCAAAGAAAACCACTTTGAAAAACCTATTCTTCAAGAAGACATCCTGTCACGGACTGCTTCAGTAACGTGTAAGCAAGTAGCCTCTCAGTTGAGTTAAAAAAATGTTTTGTTCTAAATACTATTAGACTTTGGATACACATAGTAGCTGTAATTGTTGCAGATTGTACTATGATATATTTCAACGTTGCCCTCTTTGTTTTCAACAACAGATTACAATTAGGATAAGGTCCTTTCCAACTATGCTGAAGGGCAACTCTCGTTCAACATGAAAATGAATGAAAACAGGTGTTTACAGTATCATTTGCTTTCTATGAAATCATGACAAACCTGAAGTGAAAAGGTCTGTTGTCTCTCGTAATTCACAGCACCAGAGACGATCAGCATAATCTTGTTAGCAATCTACAAGAAATTCAAGAATTGCAAAGGTTTGTCTTCCCATAATACGCAAGGTACACATCGTTATCTTCAACCACGCTGAGAATATTAATTGTTTCGCTCCGGACTTCTAATAAGCATTTCTCACTTTTGTAATGGCGTTTGATGAAGCAAATTGCAATGCACTTTTCTTGTCCTGCTTTGAAATCTAGCAAATAGCAGTGTTGAATAGGCACAAAATATTCTGGAGCGTAGGGCACTTAGTAGACAGTTCAAATAGCAAATATAAGCAGGAGGCAAAATGGAGCTTGCAACAATTTTGCATAAATTTCTGGAACTGTTAGTCAAGGAAAGGTTTTGTTTTTAATCGAAGCACTACATTCAGACACTGTCAAGTTTCATTTCAACTTTTGTATGTTTCTAAATGAGCAAAATAAAGTTCCCGTTTGTATGGTATATATTTAGAAAAACCTGTCTACGATTCAATAGAAAACAATATATCTAGGATACTATAAAACCGAGCATCTTTAGGATGTAGTTATACAGAAAATTATTGTCGGAGTGAATTTGTTGTACTATCACGATTTTCTGCCAAGAAACTTTGAGTAGTTTATTATCATGTAAATCAAAAAATTGCCAACCCTGAGAATTCTCTTAAGCAAAATATGTGTCTGCTATGCTGAGAGGGTTCTAGACAGAGCTATTCGCATATCTTCCATTGACACGTTAATGAATCATTTTGGTTCTGTGCTTCACGTTTAATGCTTATCCACAACGCAATACTCATGCACGACGCAATGCTTATTCCAAACGCAATGCTTATTCACGAGACCACGACGCAATGCTCACCCACAACGCTCATTCACAGTCTTCTTTGAAGACCAGAAACAAACACAAAATCAACTTGATTTTGCAAATTTCTTTAGTTATTCCTAAGGGTGCCAACTCTGAATCTACGATGATTTCAAGCAGACCTTTTCTCTACGTCAACTCGTCTTTGGTTCGTATCAGCACAGTTTCGACATGATCGCACGCAAATATGAAACAGGCCCCAGTATCTTAAGGAGCCAAAAGGTATTTTACATCTCTTTAAAGACTCATTGCTAACAGTGAGCCATTGCGCTACGCAAGCATCCCATAATGCACTTTTAGACAGTCTGAAATCAATTTCAGATTAGGAAACTGAGGACGAGGAAGATGAGACAGAGCACAAAAACGATATTATCAGCGTAGTGAGTAGTTGCTTAGCAACTGCAACAGTAAAAACGTGCTGAAGTGCGCATATTTCGTTGCGCACATTACAAGCCTTCGAACCTGAGCATGCTATAGTGACAGGCTTGTATGAATATCAACAGATAGAGCCTTAAGCTACTCTTACCGTGAAGGGAATATCAGTGTTTGCTGTCCTATTCAGAACACAGGAAAACGTCTGCTTAGGACCAAATTTGTTATCAGGATCTACGACTGTCAAATTGCCGACGACTGTGTTCTGTGGTGAGTTCTCAACAACCTAGAATTCAAATATATTCATGTTAATTGACCTGACAGCTGTCTGTTTCCATCAAGGTTGCTTTTTTCTGATGACTTACTTCTCGTGATATGAAGTACGGTCAAAACGACCTACTTTGCATGGGTAGGGTCAAATAAATAGTAAATGATGATGAAATAGAGAAAAGGCCATATTTTCCTTTCTACGTAATATACTACTAACTGCACTGAGGCAGAGCATAGAATACAAAGTAGGTCTCAATACTCATATACGCAAGCCTTCAATTCCCATTAGAGAATTACTCAGTAACAACTTCTCATTCTTAACATATTCAACAAAACCTTCCCATTAGTTGAATGGTCCTAAACCCTATTCTCCCTTTTAATACCCCCTTTTAACTTATTTAAACCCCCTTCTTTTTTGAAATGTTCTCAATTCTTCTCTCCCTTTGAAATGCTCAACTTAGAAAAGAGAAACTATCTGAGAGAGCAATCTCTCTCAAAGTAGGGTCTGGGCTTTACTCTGCTCGGCTGTGATGCTCCCTCAAAGCAACTGTAAATGACCAGTAGGAAATACATTCATGTCACCGCAGCACACATTTAGATGCTTAAAAAATTAATAATGGATCCCTGTGATCCGATTAATGGCTCTTCATCACTAGCGCACTGGGATTTCATAAAGTTACATTGTCCACCAGGATAAAAAGCTCATCGGTTCTTCATTACAATCATATCGAAGTTTTTCTTACAAACACTGTCAATAGAGCATTATAGCCACGTGGAAAAGATGGTCAAGCTGCTACTTAAAAAGAATTTTACTCAATCGGTTCCGAAACTGTGAAATCTCATCATCACTCACAGGATTTCACCCAACCCGAAGCAGAGGTTCGTTGAATTAAAGAGCATTTCAAACAGCCATATGGGCCTGATTAGCGCTGGAAAGCAGATCTTTTTCATTAAAACATTCTTTTAATAAAAGATAAGCGCAATCGTTTCAATCTCTTTAAAAACAACGGGCCTATACGTCTGAAAGGAGAGAAAGGCCTTATTTTTGTAAAATGCCCTGAGTCTCTTCCCTATATTTAAATCGAAACTCTTGAAAGTGGGATCGACAAACGACTCCAATAAATGTAAAACCGACACTTTTATCAAAAGTAGCAACAAAATTAAAACTGTTATAAATTTGTTGTTTATTTCACCATGTTAAGGAAGACTTTCGCCCTTGATTATAGTATAAAATACCGTGCTACTTGATATGTAACCTGGCGGCATATATGCAAATGTCTGGCTTGTTAGCCAGTGGAACCCAAAATTGTTATTGCTAGGTTAGAGCACCAAGCACTTACCATTTGTCTACCACTCAAAATAATGTCTGTAGGAGGATGATTGACGTCACGCACACGGATCGTTACGGTGCTGGAGATGCTTAACGGGGGAATCCCGTTATCTGTTGCAAGCACCGAGATGTTTATAGCTTTGAATTCTTCATAGTCTATCGTTGATGATACTGATGATATTCTCCCTGATGAAGACTCAATTGTGAAGTAACCAGGTAGTTGCCTAGAAAAATTAAATATCAAGCTTTACAATTTTTTAACCGTAAAGATCGAAGTAACAGAGACATCGATTCATAGACGTTGATGTGTAATGGCTAAGGGACTGGCAAAGATAGGGCTTTGGGATAGGTTTGAGTTTTCTCTTAGAAAGCTAAGGCAAAGTCTATTTATCAGTATTTAACGCTTATATTTGCGTACCGTTATGATATGTGACTTGATTTTTGGGAAACAATTTGTGAAGAAAAATTATTTTATTTTCTTACTGGAGAAATCGATTCTGAAGAGGCACCGATTATTTAGCTTCTCCAGTTGTACATAGATGTCAGGATGAACTGAGAGCTGAATCTAGGCCTACACAGTCTTTACAAGTACGATGGTGATGAGTGAAGGAAGGGTGTACCCAAAAAGATGGCTTGCATTACCCTGGCTGGCCCTTTAAAGTTATACTAAAAACCCTTTCGTTATACATCCAACAAAAATGATACTGTTGTTAAATGCGAACAAGAAGATGTTTCTTACATCACAGTTTGGGCGCCATAGCCAACGATTCCTGTAATAGAGTAGGTATGCGTCTGATAGAAGTCCTCATCAACAGCTGATGCCGTTGCAACAAGCACGCCTGGCGCCGAATTCTCTTCAAGTGTAAGAGATCCAGTGAAAAGGACAGACGATGGGCGGTCATTTCGATCCTGAACGTGGATGGTGAAGTTTTCAACAACGCTCAAACCTTGAAAATAATAAAATTTATTGGTTTAACTATGGCAAAGATTGTTAATTTTTCAATGATTGAAACCTCGTCAACACGTAGAGAATCAAAAAAGGCAGAAAAATTACAATTGGAAAAGTGCGTTTCAAATTTAACTCTAAACTCACTTCCTTGATCGATTGCTTTCACGGATATTGTGTACACATTTTGCTGTTCGTAGTTCAGCGGCCGAGTTGTTTGCAGAGAGTTTCCAATAATTTTCAGAGGCACTCCCCTGTTCATGATAGCGAAGGTAAATGTCTGTGGCGTGGTATCTTCGTCAGTAACAACGAGCCTTCCGATCGTCACTGGCCCGACATTTTCAGCCACTGACCCAGCAGAGAGGATAATGCTTGTTGGTGCCTCGTTAACGTCCAATATCCTAACAGTAACATCTTTCTCTATGCTTTTGCTCGGAATTCCGTTGTCGTCACATCGCAGTCTCATACTATAGCTATGAAGATGAAGAGAGTATTGGTGACAAAAATGCACTCCTTCAAATTATAGATATAAACAATAGCTCCTCGAGCGATATGATTTAACCAGAATAATTGGGGAAAAATGCCAGACAGGATTTCCTCGAACAAAGTACAACAACAGTGTGATTGTCATTGCTAAGTTGTCCAGAGACAAAACCACAGCAAATTTCTCTTTTATAGTTTATTTTACGCAAGAAAATGGCAAATTTAGCAATCGTGGTCTACCAAAAATATTTGGATGTAAGTGGGGTAGAGATAACAGAAATGGTGCAGAAATGGTGCAGAAGGGGTGCAGAAGGGGTGCAGAAGGGGTGCAAGTTACAAAGGATTGGAGATGAAAATAAAAGAGAAAATAAGATTGAAAAAGTGCTAGGATGAGGAATAAATATGATGTGATTAAGTGAAAAGCGCATCCAGTGGCAAAATGAGCCAAGAAAATGAAAAAGACAGCAGAGAGTAACTAACCTTGCTTTCCTTTCGTAATTCAATGTCGCTCTTTTAACGACCAATTTCACACCATCTTTTACCTCAAATGAGGCTGACGTATCAACGATTACCCGGCACATTGCCTTTTGTCTTCCACTGAATTTTCCCTCGTTGTCTGGGTCATTAACAGAGATGTTGCCCACCAAAGTACCAACCGGACTATTTTCGTTTACGGATAAACTTGAAAGGCTTAATGAAGTTGGTGCTTCGTTTATGTCAAGAACCTTTTAAAAGAAACAGAAAGAAATCACTGTCTTTAGGCTACGTTTTTTTAAGCAGGCACACTACAGGCTTTGACTCCAATAGTCACATTCAGATAAGTATCGTTCAGTAAAGAAATTCATCTGTAAGTAGAAAAAGAAAGTTAAAAGCAACCTGACTTACCTTAACAGTTAGATTTCTCTGGTAAGACATTGGAGGGTTTCCGTTATCAGTTGATTCAATTCCAATTGTATACGAGTTCTTGGCTTCATAGTTGAGAGATGCGTGTGGTGCGGTGTACAGCTTTCCCCCACTTATGACGAAAGGCACACTGCCATCATTTAGTATTCGATAACTAGAAAAATCATAGAAAATCACAAATGCTTCCCATCAAACGGGTCATTTTGATGAGAGTTGCCAACATTTTCAGATGAATACTTGTTCAGTCTGCCCAAAGTCGTTGCGCTGTTTGTAAACTCTCGTGATACAAGCTGAATTTTTGTGTTCTATTCGTGTATTTGTTACAGTGGTTGCTTTGCACATCTTTGCATATTCTTATATTAGGCTTATTTTTTAAATAAAAATTCTCCAAAAGCTATGCCATTACCCGCATAGAATATACAATAATAATGCGATGTAAATAAAACATGCATTCTATACATGAATTGATTAGGGACCTGGAAGAAATCACCCGAAAAATAAAATTTTGGGGTTTGCCCTACTCCTTTATTTGTCAAAACTCAGTTCCACTCATTTCGTAAGACTGACAGGCCAAAGGAAACTACGTAAAGCATAATGTTTTTGCATAGATAACATTTAATATTTTGCTGTTCGTTTTGACATTCAAATTTGGACATTAACAAGAAATGGGTCTTTTTAAATCTATGATACGATAGAAAGGTTTCCCAACTAAACGTACTGTCTTCAAATTATCTATTTAGAGGCAATGATTTCAAAAACGAAATCCCCCCCCTCCCCAAATGCATATGCTGGATAAAAGCATAAATGGATTGCATCTACCACGAATGAAACAACATAACCCATTGAACAATATAAAACCAGTCATTGAAATCAACTAGCCAATCAAGCCAGCCATCCAAAGCAATCAATCACCCAAATAACCAAAACATCTATCAATTTAATCAACCAATCACTAAACACCACAGATTAGTTCGCTATGATCAGCAAAACCAGCCAGCCTACCGTTGGTGAGTTCTAACTTAAATTGAACTATGCAAAATCAAACAGATTGATGACTTACCTGTAGCTCTGACCAATGTCCTCATCAATGGTCTCGAAAGTTGCGATCAGCTGATTGTCTTCATTTTCGTTAACATATCCAGTATGAAGCCCATTCAACCATATATCACTTGGCCTATCATTCTGATCCCTCACTACAACGGAGAAGAGCTGCGAATGATGCAACCCTTTGTTGTCCTCTACTCTTACTATGATCGTCTTTGTGCTGTCTTCTTCATAGTTGATAGCACCAGCCACTTTTATAAGAGCTGTACACACTGTATGTAATGTCTTTTCACTATCACTGGAGTTAGAGCAAGAAGCCGTATTGTCTACTGAAAACGTTCCATTGCCGTCATCGTCAAGGGAAAACCTCAGACTTTCAACCGCATCTTCATCGTAAGCATGTAAAGTACCAACAATCGTGCCTACAGCTGTGTTTTCGTTTACGCGAGGTAAATTTTTGGGGAAGGAAATCTGGCCTCTGTCTGAGGTGATTTCAATCTTTGTAGGAGCTTCATTTACATCTTGCACAACAATGACAAAATCTTTGGAAATCTACAAGTTAAAAGAAGTAAGTAATATCTGGTCCAGTCAACACAAGAAAAGGCGGAAAGCTCATTAGGCGTCGTAGTATTCTAACTAACGGATAAGAACACCTAAAAACCACTCGCTGTCTAAATAATACCATTTCATCAATACCAGGGCATGTTGGTAGACAGAAATTTCTTATGGCATGAAACAAAACTTTTTTGCTTAAATGTTTACTTGCAAATTTGGAGATAAAGCATCCCCCTTCTTTTGCGCATGATTCAGATGCTGCTATTGGCATACCTTTGTATCTTGCAAATTACGATTTCTGTTACACCAAAACTGTATAAAATATTCTGCATTATTTCACGGTAATCGTGAAACAACAGTTCATACAACCAAATTTGTTCATGATTACACCGTTAAGACCCCAAATCCCCAAAAAATGTCGAAAGAGACAAACTTAAATACTGAATCTAAATCTCCTTTTTCACTTGCACAAATTTCCTCCATATTGCTCTTCTAATAAAAACAAGGAATAACTTACTGTCAGAACTGGGTTTCCATGGTCACTTGCTTCAACCGTTATTTTGTGTGTCTTTGCGTTCTCATAATTAGTGTCCTTCGCTTTGACAACAAAACCGTCACCGGAAAGTGCAAACCTTCCGTTGTCATCATTTGTCAATCTGAATGTAATATTCTGTCCATCTTCGTCATTCGCCGTCAGACTACCAATTTGGAAACCTTTGGTGGCATTCTCAGGAAGATAATTGGCTGAGAGTTGAATATCACGTGGCCTATCGTTGATGTCTCTAATGGAAAAAGTGAGCGTTTTTTCAAAGCCTAGATTCGGGGTGCCGTTGTCTTCGGTTTTCACTCTAATATCAACGCTCTGCTGTTTCTCGAAGTTGATACGGCAGAAGTTACCTCCGTATGCAAGGCAATTCCTGTTGTCTACTGCTACCTTTAGCTGGTTGTTGTGGATACGGAACAAGCCCCCTGCGTTATCGACCAAGCTGTATGTGAATGATTGCCCATTGTCAGGATCATGTGATGACAAAGACCCAACGACCGTTCCGAGAGGGCAGTTCTCATCCACAATGGATTGATCAAGTATAATGTCGTATGGCTGCTCATTTACGTCTATAAAAAAGGCAACAATTACAAGTACTAAGAAAATGGCAAAATACTTAAAAGATCGAAGTTTGTTCCACACATAGTTCCACCACACACAAGCACTAAATTAATAGATGGCAAGAAGTAAAGAGCAAGATTATTGATTGCAAACAAAGTGAATTCTATGACGTAATTGATAACATACCGGTTATATTGATTACAAAGTCCTGATCGACGAACAATGGTGGGGTTCCATCATCCACCGAGCGTATCTTCAGCATCCAAGAGGTCTGGTTTTCATAATCAAGGGATCTGCTTGTTTGTAGAATATTTCCAGATATCTCGAAGGGTAAATCAGAGTCACTGTTTGTAATTGAGTAGGTGAATGACTGTACATCAGATGATTCAGGATTTGTATTGTCTGGGTCGATTGTTGAGAGCATTGCTGCAAGAAATTGGGAACTCTTAAAGGTCTTCAAAATCTCAGTGTATTTAGGCAAAAACTGCACATAAAAATCGAAAGGGGTCTCAGTGGACGTTTGATGGTGTGCGTAGAAAGCCTGTGCGCAGAGATCGTGTGCGCAGAGACAAGGTTCATAGCAATACTTCATACTTTGCGATGTTCAATAAGTAAATATTGACATACCTATACCTCCAGGCGGCGTATTCTCAGGAATGACGTTACTGGATAACAGGATATTTGATGGTTTCTCGTTCACATCTTGAACTTGGATAACGAGCGACTTCTCCAAAAATTGCTTAGGGCTGCCTGAATCTTCGCATCTGATGCTTATGTTCATGTAACTTGTCTGCAAGAAATATTTTGTAATTTATGGATAAGGGATCCTCAAATCATCAGTAGAGTACACCGTAACTACGTCATGTATTGTAGCAGACAACTAAGATTACCTACAGAGGTATCAGCAACTTTTTACATATAATAAAACGGTTTCAATTAAGATCCTTAAGTGTAGGGATTCACGAGTTGGGGTAACTTAAGCATATAAATGTATCTAATATACAAAGATAGTGCTCTTATTTCATTTGATAGACACAAAAAGGCAAAAACATGTCTGATTTTTGGGTAAGCGACATCTGGTAGCTAGTAGGTTCCAGGTTTACCACTACGGGCGCGACACATACAAAGCCCAGCGAAAAGAAGCTGTGTTATGCAATCGAATTTTTATGTAACGAGACAAACACTGTTTTCCAAGTGTAGAGTATATTACTACAAGGTTGTTTGTGAAAAAGCGTCCTGGTACCTTTTCGTAATCGATCCCGTTATGGGCTACAACAAGCTGCATTCCTGCAATCGTAAGGAAACCAGATGCTCCGGAAGCAATAGCACATGAATGACTTTGCCAAGCACCTCGCGCTCCTTCGTTGTCTGGATCTGAGACTGATATATTACCGATGCCAGTGCCAACTGGGGAATTCTCGTCCACGGTTGCTTTATCCAGTACTATATCAGTAGGAGCCTCATTTACGTCTTGTACTCGCAGCTCGAATGTTCCATTGAAGCTCATTGGAGGCTGCCCTGAATCAACAGTGCCCAGTGTTATCATGTGAGAACTCTTATCTTCGTAGTTAAACCCATTGCCACGTGAAAGAAATAGGTACGTCTTATATATAGCATACATTTGTGAATTGTTGCCATAAACTGTGTACGTGTGAGTTTGCGAGCGATCTTCATCGATTGTTGTCATTTCGTCAACCATAGTTCCTGGTTGGTTCTCGGGAACAATAGCGTAGCTTAATCCACCAATCAGAATGCCAGTTGGTGCGTCATTTTTGTCAACAACCTTCACAGTGAACTGCTGCACGTGGAAAAGTCCCTCCATATCAATGGTTCGAATTATTATGTTGTAAACTGACTGAACTTCAAAATTCACATTTTTGTTTAAGAGGAGCTTTATCGAGCACATTGATCTTGCTCCGACCATTCCGGTTGTATTGCTGCATAAAATGTTTTTATCAAGGCTGAATGTACCAGCACCGTTGTCATCCAACACAAACCTTAGATTCTCTACAGGCTCACTATCATATGAAAAGATTGTTCCAATAACTGTGCCAATGGAAGAGTTTTCTTCTACTTCCGGATTGTCGTCCGGGAACTTCAATTCCCCGCCGTCATTTTTAATAGTAGATTTAATTGGTGCTTCATTCACATCAAGTACTTCTATCTGGAAACTCGCCACAATCTGCAAAGGATCAATCATTGTTAATTGATTAGCAGAGTTTGAAAGTAAAATAATACATTTGACCCACAACCTTGAACTAGAAATCGAGGTAATAAAGTTAGAATGAGGGAAGCCTACGGAGAAAACCTGTTTAAAAACTGCCAATGATAATAAGGCGGAAATGCTTGCAGAATTGTATATTCCAGTACCTTTGTGAAGAATCAAGACAATAGAAGATATCCAGAACAATAGCATCGCCAAAATAAAACAAATTTTTACAGACAACAGTGACCCGTACAGATAAATAAGTTATAATTCAAATAAGCCCGAGCATACCTCAAGCGGTGGACTTCCATTGTCCCTCATTGTAACTGTAATGCTGTGTGTTTTGTTTGTTTCGAAATTCGTTTCATTCGTAGCCTTGTACAAATAGCAGTTACTATCGACACCAAATCTTCCACCATCGTTTTCCACCAGCAGGCAATTCAAAATTTGCCCTGTAAGAAACGTATAATACCAAACCTATTAGCTGAAAGATGTCATGTGCATAAAAAGCTCATCCTAACTCAATCTCAGAAGAAGATCTGCGAGCAAACGCTCTGCTCGATATGGCGAAATATCAACCTTGGTGTTTTCTGAAAAAATCTCTTGATGAGATTTTCGACAGACTGGGCGGGCGATGTGCATGAATTAAATAGATGTGAAGCTGGTCGTCAAGAAGAACTAAAACAACTACACCACCGTTTCAATTCCACTTTGTTTCGCTTTGGCTGGTTCCATAACAGATCCAATACAGATAAAGGAGTAGAAGACCTTGCTGATTCAATTATTTCGAAACAGTGGTCTTCATTTGTTTTAGAGCACTGTATGTTGACAAGTAAATGTGACGCATCCATAGATAAACATTACCATGAGTACATCAAAATATATTGTGGATATTACCATTTTAGGATCATACAGAAAAATTCGAAACTAACTGCTATATTTCTACAAAGAGACACATGCAATTGGAACATACCCTTGTCTTCATCCGAAGCAGTGAACCGTCCGATAACATAACTCACTGGAGCAGTCTCCGGTACAGTGTAATTAGATAACCGTATGTCACGAGGCTTGTCATTGACATTTCTTAGAAATATAGTTATATTCTTGGTAAAGGACAAGGAAGGCATCCCATTGTCAATTGTTGTGACTTGAATTGTATGACTTGCTTGCTCTTCGAAATTCAAACGACAAAAGGTTTTGCCATACTTCAGACATTCTGCATTTGAGACAGCGACCTAGAAAAAAATGCTCTTTGAAAAAAAAAACAGAAAAATTTGTAATAGTAATTGATACTGATGAGTTTTACAACTGACCGAAGCTCGATGTTAATATGCGAACTTAAAGTGGGGGTGAAATATTGACTATACATACAAGCTACCCAAAACGTGGTTAGTGGTTTGTCTCAACAGCAGTGTACAAGATTTTATGGAAAAACGTTTTAAGTTTAGAAAAAAAAAGACATTTCCAGGCAACGAATCTGAGAGAAATATTTTCAAATTTGGAAAGTAATTAATAAACTTGATGTTTGGAATAGTGTAGACGAGTAATTTATGCGAAATAACACTATGAAACGTGGTTATTGAAGTGATTTGGCCTACCTTGACAGAATCTCCTTCTATTTTGAACCTCCCATCTGCACTGTCCGCCAAACTGTAGGTAAAACGCTGATTTAGATCTTCATCTGAGGTGGTCAGGGCACCAACTACCGTGTTCTCAGCACAGTTTTCCGGTACAGTGTCACTTGATATCTAGTGGTTTTTAAAATATATACATATCAGAATGCGTCTTTAAAATAACTTTAAATCAAGCCTTCAATAGAAAAGAAAATTTGCATTTATGTGTTTAAACAGATTGGGTATTACCAAAGACAATCCGTTGTTGTGAACTATTCAAACATTTTAGTTGTCCAGCCCATGAGATTTCACAACTTTTTCAGTTTGTAGGCAACAATCTTATTTCGAATAGCCACATATCTATGTTTGGGTAAACCACTGAAAAATACATGGTGTTTTCAATAAACTTACTGAAATGTCCTTTGGTGCATCATTTTCATCTGTCACCTCTATACGGAAATTCTGAGCCTTGGTTAGTGCTGGATCACCGTTGTCTGTTGCCATTACTTGCACAATTAAGACTGGATCTGTCTCGAAGTCAAACGGTATTGTGCTGAATAACTGATTGGTAGTTATTTGGAAACGTGAATCGTTGCTAGGAACACTGTATATAAACGTCTGGCGCTCGGAGACAAGATTATCCGGGTCAATCGTTGAGAAAGTGCCAATGAGTTTATTATTCTGAGCATTTTCAGGGACTTTGTTTCTTGACAGTCTAATCACCGATGGTGGTTCATTTATATCATTGATGTTGATAGGGAAGCTCTTGGAAACTGACAGCTTCCCATCCGAGCATTCAATAGTAATCATATGAACAGAATGTCGCTCAAAATTAAGTTCACCTGAACCGACAGCTAGATACAACTGATTCACTACCTTGAACCTACCACCAGCACTATCGAGCAGCCTACACGAATGATAACTTCTCGGCACGGCCAGTAACGCGTCGTCCGGGTCGGTAACAGTTATATTCGCCACAGCCGTTTCTTCGGGCGAATTCTCGTCAACGAAACTACCCGACAGCTGTATATCGGTGGGTTCCTCGTTAACATTCGTTACTCTTAAATCGACTTTCAACTGCACTGATGCGGCTGGTATACCATCATCTGTTACATTCACAGTCACCGTGTACAGTCGTTTGTTTTCATAGTCAAAGGAGAAATTCGATGCAAGTTTTAGCATATCGTCTTCCAACACAAATGCACCATCGTTGTTTTCAATCAAAGAAAACTGGTGTGTCTGATTGTGATCTTCGTCGACTGCAAATAGCTTCCCGACCACTGCACCAGGACTGTTTTCACGTACGTCTTCATATCCTTTACCATTTATCAACAACTCTGACGGCGGGTCGTTGGTATCTTCAACGACGATGCTGAAGGTTCTGCGTTTAGAATATAAAAAAAAAGATTACTAGAAAATATGATTAAAATTATACATGCATCAATAGAGTACAATGGAAACTAAAACTCTTGCAGAATAAGTCTCTTGCAACTCGAAAAGCTTACTGAAATGTCTTGATTGATGCATTACCGCATCTCAATTTAAATGAACGACTCAAATACTTGCCTGTGAATAAAATGTCCTCGATCTTCCGCTCGCATTGTTACTTTGTGCGATTTTGACTGTTCAAAATTCAAACTACCACTGACTATCAAATCGGCACTACAAACTGTTTTTGCATCATCCAAAGACACATTTTTACAGGTCTGACGATCAGCAATTTTAAACCTTCCACCAGCATTATCATCCAAAATGAGGTTAAGGCCAGTGGTAAAGTCGCTGTCGTAGGCCTCGAAAGTTCCAACAACAGTACCGACAGGTGAATTTTCTGGCACTGATGGTTTAAGTGGGCTAATAGTTATGTTTACTGGAGGCTCATTGATATCAATAACAATAATTGTCAATTTTTGAGTATTCTGTAAAAGAGAAAAGATAAATGGTTGCTTACAACTCAATCCAACAAAAATTTCGAGTTGTCATTTAAACAAGCATCTTTTAAAAAGGACTAGGACTAAGCAAAGATGCAAAAAACTGATGAATAATTGTCAATGTTGAAAACATAACAATCGACAAATTTCAAAATGATCTTCTGTTTAACTTTTCTAGCAATGGAAATATTTTGTCAAAATGTTTTGAGGCGAATGAGTTTCGTTTCATTTACAAGTGTCTTTTCATGATGTATCTGAGACAAGAATTACGGGTATCAATGTTAAGGACTGAGGAAGAGATCACGAACTTCGAAAGAAAAACAAATTATAGGATCACAGCAAGAAATATTGGAATGAGCAGCAATAAACACTCACAAAAATGATAAAAATAGGCTATTGGCCTTAGGGCTGCCGGATTGGCCTTTTTCAGACCAAATTTCCCAATTTTGGCCCTTTTTAGAGTAAAATTGCCTGGAAAATTTATTTTTCGTCTACTACTTCAATCTGACCGTTTTTAGCATTTTGAGGTCATTCATTTGTTTTATTTAAACTTGAACACCCTAAGTAGCAAACAAATTATGAATTGAAAGAGCACAACTGCACAGTGTAAACTCAAATTTCAAATATAATCAGTTAATCTAACGATCAGCAAAGGAATTGATTTGAAGGAGAAAGCTTCTCAGTTTCTTTCTCGAGCTTGGAAATTATCTAAAAGGCTCATTTATGGGAATATATACTTCACTGTGCGCAGTGTATTTTTTTGGGAATTTTCAAATTGGCCTTTCTATATGCATTTTGGCCAGAGACAGTGTCACCTGTCTGGCCTTCTTTTGTAAATCCCATCTGGCAACCCCGATTTGCCTTCGAAAATATTCGCCCGTATTTATTAGGGCCTTTCAATTTGTTTTTCCACTTTTCCATAAAAAAATAGCAACTGAAAAAAGGGACTTGCCGATGCTGGAGGTGATCCATTGTCCGTAGCTCTGACCTCAATCACATGAGATTTGTCAGTCTCGTAATCAATATCTTTTGATTTGACTACGCTTCCATTACTCGTCAATGCAAATTTTCCTCCATCGTCATTAACGAGGGCAAAGCGCATTGACCCTGCTTGACCCGCATCTTCATCGCTGGCAATTAACTGCCCGACAACAGTGCCATGAGGGTCATTCTCTTTGACTGTATTCTTGGAAATTCTTATATCATACGGCGGATCATTTCTGTTCGTTACAGTTATATTAAACATTCGCGTGATGTTAAATGAGGGTGTTCTATCGTCTGCACTCTCAACTTCAATCTGGTATTGCTTCGTACTCTCATAGTTCAGTGGGCACTTTGGGCTACCTGAAGCAAGGCAGTTTCCATTTGACCTGGCCACCTGAAATTGAAACTTCAGTGTTAGAAGGTTAATCAATAACTGGAGAGCAAAAGAAACTCGACTATTCATTAACTTGGCAGCAGGAATTTGGCTGAAATACCTAAGAGTGGCTTTCACCTTAGGGACAAACATAACCATTTCTTTATTTCTACAGACCAAAGGCAGAGACAATCTAGTAACCATTTGCTCAAACGGTGGAATTTGGTTGTATGTTGACTATGAGAGTCAGGTAATCTGCTTGGGATAACTGAACAAGCTGCATGTTCTCTTTCCACAAGACTCAAAGGAAGCTGCCAATTTTTTGCCCTCTTACTGTATTATTATTAATTCTTGCAATTAGTAACTTATGAAGGCAGCTTCTATAACGAGCTCGTTGTCCACAAAGAGCATCTGTATTCACTGCCAACTCAGCGTTACCACAAAACGGGATTTTTACAAATTAAAAGGCTTGGAATATTAACAGTAAGACGACATTTATTACAAAAGACGCAAAAAGCCAACTTTGGCTGCGAGCAGTCCATCATTTACTCTAATTTTCCGTAGGCATTTTACGTAGGGGTATGCTCGGTCCCTTGAACATCACGGAACCCATCTTAACGTCACTTTACTACGACACAACAACCAAGGCTGATAAGCTACCTCAAGTGTGTTGTTTTGAACCCTGAACATTCCATTCGCCGAGTCAACGAGCTTGTAAACATTTCTCTGTCCTACATCTGCATCGAGAGTATCAAGTACACCAACAACAGACCCCGCGTCACTGTTTTCTGCAATCTGCGTGCTGGAAATCTAACAAAAAACAACGTACGTATTTTTAATTGTATGCAGGATTCATAGATTAGACATTCTTAGTAATATGGCATATAATGCCTACTGAAGATAACAGCAATTAATTGAAAAGCGCATACTTTAAAGTGAAATTTAGGTCAAGATTATTCTAATGCACATGCTCAGCTTATTCGACTGCCTCGGTTGAGAATAGATACCTCCAATGCGAGGCTCTCTTTTTAAAATGTATTTAAGCATTAGCACTCATAGAAATATGAGGCCCGGCAAACAAAAACGTAAGCTGAAAATGTAAACAAAAATGGGAAAACTTAATATACAAAATGATGTGGCTAAACTTTTGCAAAAGATAACAATGTTAAATATGAAATAATGCATAATCATAACAAAGGTATAACTTTGATAATAAAAAAGGTTTATTTCTACCAACTTATAAAAAAGTTTTAGCAACTGAGATGATACGAGATGATTTTTTTCCATAAGTGAAATCTTTAGGATTTATTCAAGATTGTTTTGAATACCCAAAGAAATTTATGTTGCGGGCTGACCAAAAGAGACAAGTAAAGTCTTAAGTTCGCCTCCTTTAGAGTTTATCTTTTTATCGAATAATTTTGATTTTTTTATAAATCAACATTGATTTGGTTGGATTCGGTTCCACTGAAAGTCTATCATTGATGATCATGTCTGCAGATTATAGCAAACTAACAAACTATAAAGAGATAAAAACTATAAAGAGACAAAACGCGAAAGGTATGGTCTCTGGTTTCTTTGGAATATAACAAAATGCATATGGCAAAGTCCAGAGAGGTTTTTACCCTAGTGTCGGGCAATACCCTCGTGCTGTAAAAACTTTCCTCGCAAAAACAAAGAAAACAAGGCAGGATTAGGAAATGGGACTTTAGTTTACTGGGCTCTTGGTCCCGGGTGTATGTTGAACCTGGAACGATTTTCCGAGGGCGTTCACATTGAACATGGTTTTGGTTGAAAGCGATCCCACAGGAGTACAGACAGCATACCCGGTGGGGATCTACACTAGTCTGAGAAAAGATCATTTTAGACCAACTTGTAAATCCATTTCTTGTAAATCAAAATACATGTACTTACAAGAATATCACTTGGAGGCTCGTTCACATCAGCAACGTTGACTGTAATATATTTGGTGAAGGACAGAGGTGGATTCCCGTTGTCAGTACTCGTTATTCCAATGGAGTAGCTACAAAGGAAAATTATTTCCAATATGAAAGTACCAGGCTGATGAAATGGTGCTAATTGCTATTAGAAACGCACAATGTAAGCCTTTTAGCCCTAACCGTAGGTTAATTTGAAGAGAATTTGAACCCTTTCGGTAGTAACACAGAAGAATTATTGTCTCAAGGAGTTTGCGAGGCGGACAATTCACATCGAAAAATTCTTTGAAAATAACAAATTCAAAAAAGCTGTCCTTCATCTTTGGCTGGCATTTTCTGGTAGTCCAAAAGTTGGCAAATAGACAAAATTATCTTGCTTCAATTTCTCTTGATATCTAATACAGTTAAAGAAAGTGAGAGAACAGCAACAAACATTTCAGAGGCGATAAATACAGTAAATCACAAAATTAGTGACTATTAAAAAATAAACTTTTACCGCGGCGATTATTTGGCAGGGGCGGTTAATTCAGCAGGGGTGCTTATTAATTTTTGCTCATACTATGTAAGGGAGAAAATTTATTTCCAGTGTTTTTCAGTTCTTTTTCTGAAGAACCATCATTAGCCACGATCAACCATCAGCAACTTCGACATGATGTACAAAATTGACTTTACGTGTGGCATAAGAGGACATCATGTTTTTAAAACCAACTGCACTCCCGTGCTCAAAGAAAAGTTTGTTGGCAAAAAAATGGCCGAGAAGAAGCCCTAGGCAATGATAAGCATCCAATCGGAGTTTATAGAAAAAATGGAACCCTTGCTGGTCATTTTCTTATTGAATTCTCTCGTCTCATGGATTATTTTATGATAAACAAAGAAGGAAACTTTGTTTTAGCTGTGGTTGCCGGACCGAGAAACGCAAAGTTGGACTTGTCGTTCCAGCGGATTTTTCAGCCTTTACTGACGATTTGAGGGTTGCCACTGTTCTCTCTGCAGAAATTTTGAATATTAAAAAGAAATATTCTCATTTTGAGTTAGCTTATATGGAGGCCAAGATAATTAAACGACCAATTATAAAATGATTACTTGTTTTAAGTATATTGAAGTTAATGTTGACAATGAAATATGTCGTTTAAGCTAAATTCAAATATGCGCCCGGTCTTATTTTTGCATTATGATTAGCGTCCCGTTTGTTTAGGGGCGCTTATTCAAGCAGGGGGTGCTAATTGAAAAAAATTGACTTAATCCCCGGGAGCTTATTTGGCAGGGGCGGCTATTTGGCAAAGGGCGCTAATTTCGTCATTTACGGCAAGCAAAAACAATCAAAGCGGCTACCTTGTTGCATCAGTCTCGTAATCAAACGGAGTCCGGGCCAAGAGTTGGTTTCCAATGATAAAGAATTTCCCTTGCAAGAAACCATCAGATACCAAGACGTAAGTGTGGTTGTCTTTGGAATTGACATCAACAGAAGAAAGCAAGCCGATAAGTGTACCAGGTGGACTGTTTTCAAGAACAACATGTCTACCCGAGAGGACAATCTGGAATAAATTTGACAGAATAAAGAATTGGGGCGAAGTTATGAAAAAAACGTTAATTAACATTGATGTCGGTCGAACAGCAAAACGGGATACAGAAAAAACTTGCCAGGAGAAACGGCGGGATAATGACATCTGCACAAAAACTTTGTTAAAAACACACTTTGGGTATTGATTTTCCATCTGACTGTGTGTCGGTTGTCTGTCTCTGAAGGGGTGAAGCGGGTGTTTTGGGGCAGGGAGAGTTATGTATTGCATGGGTGTAGGAGATACGTCGAAGAAATGCGTCATCACTTGTTTAACTGGGCCATGCTAAAGGGGCACTTTTCAGATAAAAAGAGGGATTTTGCACCAAAAAAGGGAAAGCATTTTGTATAAGGGAAAAAGCTATATCTCTAATATCGTTTATTTCACTATTCACAAAGAATGGAAATTCCACAAGACTAAGCCCAGCCAATGAACACTGGGGGCTTGAGCCCCCGAAACGCTCATTATACAATTCAATACAACGAGAAAAATTAGTTGTACGCTTACATCTGATGGTGGGTCATTGATACGTCTACAGTACGTTGTTTTATGTCCCGCTGACCAATCGCCATCGGCTTCACAAGATACTGAAGCTAGCCCTTTCAGTCGATATGTAGAAGGGCACCCAACAGTACATGTGGTTTGGAAAACAGAAGCACCATTTGGGCAAGTGAACCAGGGTGGTCGGCACACAGTTCCATTTGCTTCTCCTGTAAATTTCAAGAGAGCGCAAATATGAAACGCAGCCTTCGCAGATAGAGTTTAATTGTGATTTATAGAAAAGGTTTTGAATAGCGTAACAGTAATCCAAAATATCCCAAACTCCAATCGTGACCCTAAGCTTGCGTTTGAAATTTCCAAGCCTTATTTGCGCCATTCGTTAAAGTTAGTGTTCAGTTTTCAGCTTTCGTTATTCGGGGATCCTGATTTACGTAGGTTGCAGGTTGAAAAAATCATAGCCCTTACAGACAAGCTAACAGACAATACATTTTCCCTTCTAAACTTCACTTGCATGTGCGGCTAGGGTATAAGAACTAGAATCTGCAATTTCGCCAAATTCATCTAATTAAAGACTTCCGAGCTGAAAAGGCAGTAGAAAGATCAAAGGTGTAGAAATTTCAGCAAGCGTTTGCTTTGTAAGTAGAGGATACCGATCTTGCTTTTGAAGAAATTAGGAATGGTATGCGCACTTTCAACGTACCCCTTATACGGAAAATACACCCTTTTTATAAGAACAATTTTATAAGAACACTACCCTCCAAATTGGTCAAAAGTTAAGAACAAGTTACGAACAAGCTGAGGCTGAGCTACTGTAAAATGAAATTTTGAACAACGTTTTATTTCAACAACGAGGATTTTTAGTCATATGTGGGTGCTTTTTCGGTAAATATTCAAACATGGCGGCAAATGAAGGTTGTCTCGCGCACTTTGTTGGCAAAAGAGGCCTGAACACCCCCCCCAGAACGAAAAGCTAGAAATCGCCTCAGACTTTCGAAAAATTTAAGAAAAATCAGCCTGAACTCAAACTACCCAACCTTGACAAAGTAAAGCTTTAGAAGAAATCATCTATAAAGTTATAACCTTATAATCAGATCCTAGTTCATAAAAATACTATTCTAATAAGATCGATTTGTTGATGAAACTGTAGGTAAGAAAATTGGGCGGAATCATTTCTTACAAAAATATTATTTGCGTTCCAATCATGAACCAGCCAATGACTTCACTCGCACGTGAATCATAAATCTTTCGTCAAACTACAAAACTTGGTTAACCATTCAAAAGGTTATTCCGAAAACAGGATTCGATCGGGCATATCTTCATGAATTATGTTTGCAAAATTTTGCAATGGACATTTCAGTAACATTTGAACAAATCATGAGATAGCGTACTGGCTTGTGGTTTAAATCCGAATGCGGGGCGCCTGTACTCACCTGGTGGGCAATAATCAGCGACTGGCCTGCCGCAGTCCTTCTTGTCACAATGGGTGCCATTGCGCAATTTGTAACCGGGCAAGCAGTAACATGACGCATCTGCTTCTCGACAAAGCTGTCCACAGCCACCGTTCGGTAACCCACAAGTTTTCGATTGCTGAAATAAACAATATGCATTATATTAAAAACCACGAACTGTTATTGCACTAAATATTTGCTAGATGCCATTGCTATGCAAAAGAGGCAGTGAAACCTGATACCCTCACTTCTGACGTCACATACCCAAACGTTAGCACCCAGACGAAACATGACGCTTCGATCTAACATTCGATATGATAAAGGGCACATAAAGACTTTACGTAACCTAGAAAAATAATACTCTTTAACGTTTAGATTCTCATTGATTGCACAAATGCGATTTTTGCCTGACAGCCTCCAGAGAAAAGAACATAGGATACTTCCAGAGTGAATTAAAATGCTCCATTTTTGTGCCATTTCTAAATATTACAGTACCGAAACTTGATTGGAACTATTTCAGCACCCACCTGCAAAGGGGGACAGCTGGCTCCATTACATCTCTTCGTCTGGATTACGTTTCGAAGTCGAACTTGAGTTCCATATGAGCAATTTGAGCTGCATTGTGCCCAAGCTGCCCAACTGCTAACCTACAAAGTAATACTTAAAGCATGAAAACAAAATAGATTCAAATGGATAATGGACTATTTCAGCATATATTTATATATTTACCTTGCGTAAGGCTCTAAAACATTGGGAGCGTTGGGGTACAGGGAAAAAAATATATGTTTTAGACTTGGAAAAGGGGGTGGTAAATGCAAAAGATAAAATAAATAAATACCAGATTAAGCACGTAGTAAATAAAGGAAGGTTAAAAGAATTAGTAAACTATAGCAGAGAAAGTACAGAAAATAAAGCTAAAATAAGATATAGATAAATCGAAAGGAAAAAATTAAACTTTCGGTTGCATTGACATCATGATCATGTGAATCACTGGATGCTACAAGCCAGAACTTAATAGATTCAAAATTCAACTGAGTTTTCAAGCGAATAAGAGAAGCCGCTTTCTAAATTGAATTAATATTCTTGACATTGACGAAGAAAATCGTTAGGCCTTTAAGGCTAGGTGATGCCGCTATGAAGACAGGTGATTCCTTGGCAAATAAAACGCTCATGGAAAACGGTTACCGTGAGATCAACGCTAATTCTCAGGTGATCTCATATGAAACAACTTATATTTTGCGCAACAACCAACCTATAAAATTCGATAAAACTAAAACCGTAAACTACCTATAAGTAAAGGGCTGAAAAGACTAAAAATATGTGTAAGCATGTTGCAAAATATTCAAGAAAATCTACGGGACCTGAGCTTGCTTGAGTTTTTATGGGTGTACTTGCCTGTAAAGAGGTATAGGGATGTAGGCCTTTAATCGAGGCCGTCTCAGGTCACTGGACAGATGGCGCTATCGGTATTATTGAGTTCTCTAATAAATAAATAAAAAATAAACCCTAATAATGGTAGAGAAAATGAAGAGCCATCCAACTTCGAAAAGCTAGCCTGTATGTCAATTTAGTGGTTCTCAAATATAAAAAATGAGAAGCTTAACTATAGAATTCTAAGTCGATTTGTCAATACCATAAATTTCACATAGTTTTCAAGCTGACTGACCTGACAATCTCTGTTCTCTCTGTAGCTTTGACACTGCCTCGTTTCGGTTAGGTTCCCACATGGCAACCCACATGCAGTTGGTTGCCTCGTTATGGAGCGCGCTCGTTGCTGAAGACCGTTGCCACAACCAGAGCTGCATGTAGACCAACTAGACCACGGACCAAGCTGACAATCAATTTTCTGAACAACGGTGCACTGTTGGGCTTGGGATAAGACTGAGCTGCAGGCACCACCGCAACTGGCAGGGGTGGCCACTTGGCGTGTCCTTACTTGCGATCCTGGCGACCAGAGAACATTCAATTAAATTTACGGTACGTTTCGAACGGTACATTTCGATAAAACTAAATGGTTTATAAATGTGCTTAAAAACACAACTGCAAGACAAATATCCGGTTGATTGCTTTAACAAGAGAACTGCCCCCTTACCACTCAGAAGATATGTACCTTAAAGAAACCGTTTCCATTTGTGTTCCTTACAAGGTTTTTTTCGTTTGTTTTTCAGAGGTTTATTTGCTGGGACAGCATGCCTCAGATAAGCCAACTTATCCTCAAGCTGGATTTACAAATCTATAAACCATATTCCTACCTTGGCCACAGTTTGCTGAGCACTTTCCCCATGCAGTCCATTGCGACAGAGTACAATCAACCGGGCAGCAGCTATGAACGCAGTCCCTTCTGTCCGTTGTTGCTGGACAAGCGGAGGCACAGTATGGCTGTCTGACAATCGTTCTTGTGCGGGCCTGAGTGCCAGCTCCGCAAGACCCACTTTTCAGTGTACATGTGCTCCAACTGCTCCATTGAGAAACCTTACAATGATAGGAACCGTTACTATCGCACTTCTACAACTATTTGACATATCAATAGGAAGCTACAAAAATAAGCCAAAGTTTCATTATTTCCAAAAACAGTTATTTTCAGTTATGGTTTCCAGCTACAACGTTTGAATAATTGGATTGAGCTAAAACAAAAATAAAAAAGAGCTTTGAAATTCTAAAATATAGAAATTCTAAGGCTGTTAATTATAGGGAATAAGTGTTTGGTGAGGTTCTTTGGTAGAATAGTTTGAACAAGCACCATACTGGTTCAGGTTCAGAACAAGCACCATACTGGTTCAGGTTATACTGAAAAATCATCATAACTGCTACATCGTGTAATTCACATTAGAAGGTTACGACAAAGCTCCCCCGAACCTGGCATTGTATAGGCACTGGTGTACATGCTTTTGATTCCTGCAATGCAGAACAGGTGCCTCCACAAGACTGTGCTCTAACTACAGTTCTGCTTCTAGCATGAGTCCCTGAATTCGTACTGCATTGACCTTAAAGACAAACAAAGGTCTTACATAATGACCTAGCGATGCAGCGAGCAAAATACATGCTCTGTTCAGTAGACAAATGAGATCGCCACCTGATAATGTGAAAGAAATTAGTAAACATTGGTACGAAATTATGATGTAAGCATGTCATGGAAGCGTATCAATAAACTGATAAGAGTAAGTTAACTAGATATGGAGACAGGCTCAACAATCTCCTGCAATTATCCGTCCTAAACTATGAATTAACTATATGTTTTACATATTCACCACAGCATCAGTTATAAACAATACACAAATCCTTTCATGGTTTGCTCAGATTGATATTTCTTCTTTAACAGAGGCATTTTCTTTGAGCATTAATAATTATCTGCTGATTAACTCATGCAAAATCACTTAAATTGCTAGACGTAAGTTTCTGGCACATAAAGGTCTAAATATTGTAACAATGGTCTCATATGTGCTATTTAAACTTGTAGAATTCTCATTGCAAAATTCAGTGGATACAACTGCGGGCAGCTCACAAACTGCGCTTATTTAGCTACGTTTCCCGCACTGAATTGAAACGAATATAATATATGGCCTTCTGGAACTAATAAAAAGAAAATATGTAAACAATGTGGGGAACCAACCTGCGGGGGCTGAGCACGTCCCCCATACTGTCCAGTCACTCAAAACACAATTCCTCAGGCAACATGGTCCGTTGCACGTGTTGTACTGTGTGAGACCTGGGCAAGGGGTTCCATTGCACGATACAGCTGTCACAACTGTCCTTGTTCGTGATCGAACTCCCATTTTCTCGCATTGGGCATTGCATGACCCCCAGCTACCCCAAGAGGAGACCGCGCAATTCACCGGGCAGCATCTGGGACAGAAAAAAAATTTCATCAAAGAATGGCAAGAACTGTTTTCAGTGTCTAATTACTGAGTACATGGACAAGACAATACAGATCATCAACCATACACGGTACTTTTAAAATATGTGACACTCGGTGTTCCTTCAAGTACTAAAAACACCCTTTGAGCCTCTATTAATTTTTTTTTTTTTAAATAATTTTGACCATAGATTTTACAAGCATATTTCTGATTAAGATACATTATGGCAATGAACCAGACTGCGGAAATGTATGAAAAGCTTTTCTCATGGTCAGTGGAAGGGCAACACTAATTGCCAAAAAAGAACAGACAAAGAGAAAGCCTTGCAAAACAAAGTAATGTCATTTGTGATGATGTGATGATTTGTGATGATGTGATGATTTGTGATGATGTGATGATTTGTGATGATGTGATGATTTGTGATGATGTGATGATTTATGATGATGTGATGATTTGTGCTGATGTGATGATTTCTGATGATGTGATGATTTCTGATGATGTGATGAATAAAGATCCTATTTTAGACAAAGCTACATTAACATTGGAAAAGCGTAAATCACTATTTACTTGAGAAAACTGGCAAGCAAGCAACTGCATAACGGAATGAACTGAGGGCTTGTTGTCAAAGAGGTTTCAAAGAAAACCACCAGATATACGCACAAAGAAAAGTAAATGCTGGTTAAATAGAAACAGCTTTTTCTGCTTGATATCACGACATTGTTTATTTTGAGCTTAACTGGTGTATCAGCGAAAGAGGCTGACTGTTTCTAAAACGGGCACTTCACAGAAAGCGTAAGGCCTAAAGAGCCCTATCGTTGTGATGTATTTCAACTACTCTCTATCATGAGGATTAAAATGCAATAAATTCTAATACATCAGGTTAAGCGAGAAAGCAGATCCGAGCGGAGATATTTCGAGGCGGAGATATTTAACTATTTGTGCATATTGTAAACCATTATTATTTGAAAAATTTTTTTTTTTAATTGTTATTTTTTATTCTTACTGTTATTATTCAAACAAAACTAATATTAAACTATCGTCATTTCACGTCAAACTGGGCACATGGCTCTGATAGCTTCTTCATGAGTATTTTCCGTGTGTCCATCAGCTGATCTTATAAATATCTTATGTTCTTCCCTGTAATGTAATCTTTATTGTTATTAATGATTGTATCTTAACAACTAGCATGACGTATCTTGTAATTAATTGATTTGTTGCTGAAAAAAAGTTTTGATTTGATTTGATTTGAGGCCCACAAAGCATGTCATAGCAAGGTTAAATTGAATTTGGGATAACGCAAGGACACACTGTCTTTCGATGAAGTGCTTTAGGCAAAGATAAAATATAAAAAACGCATGTGAAGCATAGAATTAATTATTCCGTTTGAGACAACAGGGTGTTTTGAGTACAACACATTTAAGCCCATTTTTTTAAGATGGGAACTTCGATTTTCGGGTACCAAACCGGCCACTGTCACAAGCAAAGTACAATGTTCACTGTAGAAGAAACTTTTAACTACACTTTGTGTAATAGGGAACGTTGTGATACACCTTGCAAACGTTCATATACTGCATATATCTTTTAGAGTCACATTATACTCTTTTAATGAACAACTTTTAGGAACATGAGCCTCAAAAAAGAATATACCTGCACCTTACCCGTCCATTGCTTTTTTCTACAGTAAAATATAATCTCGTGTCTAAATTAATTTACCGTGAATCCTCGAATTGACTCATACTTTTGGTGATAACTAATTAATTATTCATAAAGAAATTCCTACTAAAATATACGAATATTTTTATTAATGTCTTCTTAATATCTACAATAATTCTATAAGCCCCCTCTCGTTGAGCCCCCCCCCCCGCGAATAACCCACCATCCAAAAATTTTAAAGATAAATAAGCCCCTGGGGGGGGGTTATTCGAGGATTTACGGTAGCTACAACCCCAAGAACAAATTAAGAACATCCTGCCTCAACGTTAGAAAGAGTGTTATATGTAAGAAAGAGTGTTTTACAACTCTGTTCAATCCAATGACATCGAAACAGTAGAACATGTACTCCGACGCAGGTTGAAAAGTGGGGGAGGGGCAAGGAACATTTTAACAATCATAACTGAAGATTTTAAAAAAAGCTCTACTGTTTTCCAAAAAAGTGGGGAGAGCATGGCCCACCCTCGCCCCCCCTCCTCTTCGTCGGAGGCTCTGTAGAAATGGTCTTAACTTAGACCGTAGTTGCCGGGGCTTTGACAAAGATTGAAAGTTGGAGGGCCTAGGGCCATTTAATGATACGCAACAAAAGATTTTGCAAAAATGGCTATGCCCCCGTTACTTCGGGGTATAACCGGAAGCAAAGATGTTTCGGAGCAAAAAGCGTTTTCGTTACTTTCTGGCCGAAAACCTGTGTGTAGGAAATGATTAGGATTTCTGGCTTTGAGGAGAAGCTTCTAAAGACTGAGTCATCCTCTGTGGACGTAGAATATGCACAACTGCAAAAGCATTATTAAATTAAATTAAACGACTGCAAATCCCTCTAAAGGTCATTGGAAATGGGGATAAAAATAGTAAATTTGAAATTACTAGTATGCTACCAAAAGCTTAAAACTTTACTTATAGACATCGAGGTATGAATCATATAAAAACATATAGTTGCTTGTCCCGGAAGCATTTCGGAGTTTGAGGCAGTGGCTATCAAAATTTCCGATTGTTAGCATACCTTACATATCTATTGACTGTTACTACGATGAATTACCAAAGTTGCTATGAATGAAAACCGAAGTCGCATTGCTTTAACATTCCACAGCGTGTGTCACAGAGCAACAGATCATTATAAAATTACATATGACCACGATATGATGATGATTCGGCATTGTTTGTCATGAAATGAAATTTGTGGTAATGTTTTTGAAATAAAAATGGCTCCCTTTTTTAGTCTTTATTGTTCTCCTTTTAAATGCGTTTTTTTCGTTGATCTTTAAAAATTTTTAATGGCGGATTATTGAAAATTGTGCCAAAGCATCAAGAATTCAGGTTAAAAGGTCTTAGAACGGTGAATGTTATGTTATGAATAGGAATATGTGTGGATAAAACATGCATGGAGAGACAGAGGGACGATACAATGAATAAAGGAAAAGAGAAGAGACAGTTGAGTTTGCACTTGTCGGGAACGAAAAGTAGACGCTCTAAAGATTCAAGGATATGAAAATGAAATTGCCAGGATACAACATTTATACCAAAAAGTATCGAATTCCGAGACACAATTGCAATTTTTGTTGCATTCTTACATTACATGGATGAACATTTATTACATCTGAATGTAAACTTCATTCAGTTCCACTGCACGTCCGGGTTTGCACAGTTCGGCACATCGCTGCTACGTCCCAGGATCGGTGTTCTCAAGGGAGCTGACGACAACAGTAACAGCCTTCCCTTTTCTAATTGGATTGATGGATCAAACAGATAACTATATGGTTTTGGAGGACCAAAACGAATAAAACGAGCCAGAAGGTTGCAATTAGTACACTAAACTTTAATCCCTCGGCCTTTCAGGATATTTTTTCAATCACAAAAACTGAATTACAAACTGCCGTGTAAAAAAAACCTATTTTCATAAAATTTTTGTATACTGTAATCATTACAGAATTTTTCCACTTCTTCGCGTGTTAAACTTAAACTCGGAAACATGTTAAAAGTAACATTCAGTTACAGGACCAGAGAGATTAATGATTATAAATGATGATTAAGTTAAAAACAACTTAGGTGTCCAGCTTTAAACGAGCTTTGGTGCGAGGTACTTCTGCTCTGACGAGCCATGGCTCCCAGGGTTAGAGGGCCTTAGATTCGGAGAACTTTTGCCGAGCTCTATTGGTTGACATATAGTTCAAATTAATACAATTTGCGAAAAGATGGTTTTCATTTTTCAAAACGGAGTCAACACCAACACATCGTGGTATATAAAAGTAATGAATGGCACAAGATCTAGACACTTTTCAGGATCATTTCCCCGACATATTCTTACCTTCCAGTATCACAGGCCTGTGATTGCGATTGAGTTGGACAAGCAGTGCCCCCACAAGATGGATTAACAGAGACAACAACGCTTCTACTCTGCGTTCCCCTTCCACAACTACCTTGGCAGGAGCCCCAGTTGCCCCAGCTCCAAGAACAGCTAACAGGGCAGCAAACACGATTGCAGTCCCGACCTTCTGATAAATGATAACAGCCACCGCCACAGCTTTGCACTCGTGTGACATGACGTTGCCTTGTCTGACGTCCGGACGAGCCACAAGAATGACTACAGCCAGTCCATTGTGTCCAGTTACTAACTTCGCAGTTTTGAGCAGAGCATCGCCTGCGTCTTCGTCGTGATGTCCACCAGCACTCGGTTTCGTCGAATAATAACCCAGCGAGAAGCACAAAAAGAATCCAAAGAGTATTCCGATTCATTTTGCGCTGTAGCTTGAGGTAGCTGGGCAATTCAAAATTTTTGACCCGCTAAGCGAGTCCCGCGATTAAATATTGGTCAGTATGCCGCTAATAATCTTACAACACTGACTTTGATGGGTATCTTTATGGTAATGAGAGATCGTTTACATAACAATCCATTGAAGTCGCACTATGCTGCGAACAATGAATGGCACACACTATGGTTCGACTTTCCTGACTGGGCAAGTAAAGCAAACATGACGTAGCACAAATCATTGCACAAATTTGCCAAACATCAACAGGGGCAGTGAGTTGGTTGCAAGGGGGAAATCTGCCAACACTGTTTTCGTAAATTTGAAAATTTCAATTTATTATGGATGTTTTGTAACATCGTAACGTAACAGCAAGTACACCCTTTTTTATAAAAACCAGATAATTTTTGTTTAGCCTCGATGTTCTTATCATTTGGATAATTTGTGTATCGTGTTTTTTATACATCGTTTTTATTTCTAAATGAATCTTTCTTCATTTACATACTGAAATTGTTTCCAAGACCACTAAAGAACAGTTTTGCGTGACATTTCTAGTAGCACGGATGATTAGCTAATAAAAATTGGCTCTGTTTTGTTACCGTGGGAGAAAACTTCAAAAAAAATTGTTTTTTTCCGATTTGCTTTTACGAGCCTGGGTCGGGGCCAACGAGCACATTACAGATTGAGGGGACTTGAACCTTGCCCAGAACTTATGACGTCATATAGATTTGATAGTTGGCATGAATTAGCTTTTGCGTAGCAATTAGATTTTCAAGCCATACGCAAACTGTAAAGAATTATTCATTTTATTCGTTTATTCATCTGTTTATTTATTTATTCATTTATTTATTATCAACGTTATTTTAGAGTCGATGCTTGCGTTCCCTTCCGAAGTAAATGTGAAAATCAGGTGACCATTTGTGCAATGGGGTATTCCCAAACCCTCGTAGCTTGGGCTTGCACTTGACATGAAACAAATTTCTGCCGACACTTTCCAAGCGTAAAAATTAACACTTTAGTTAGTTCCGTACGCATTTTTCTTGCTGTAACGTGCTGTAAATAGTGGGTCCGTCATTGCAAGCAAGCGGCCTTGTTTCTTGCAGAGGCCTGTCCGCACAGATGCTTTGGTTCCAGTCAGAACACTAAATACATCGGTAAAAAGCTAAATACATAGGTAAAAAGGAACTGGCAAATCAGTCAGAGAGATTACCAGTCAGAGGAATTTTCCTGTTCTGTGGCTCGATTTCTAAATACACTCGTTTGTATCAAAATCAGTAAATTGAAGTTCAGGCTGGCTGTTTTTAATTTTTCCAAATTTTGAGGTTGGATTGTTCTTGATTTGTTCACAAATTATTAAGGTATAAGCATGTTACTGTTAACTATTGTGCTCAATGGGAGTGTTCAGATTTGCAAACAAAGTGAGTGAGCCATCCAAAGATTGAAAGTTCACCGACAAAGCACCCCTAGACCCCTAGATGGCAAAAATCTCCTCGTTTTTGAGATAGGATTTTTAGGAGGTTTCACAATTCTGTTCAAAATTATACTGCCTTAGCCACAGCTTGGTTATTGAGGCTCGTGTTTTTATCAAAATATTCTTATAAAAAAGAGCGTACCTAAAGTTGTCATCTGAAAAAATTTCTGGACTCCTTTAAATGCGTGGTTTCTTTATGATTTGCCTATTTTAGTGAAATTTAACAAGTTCAAATACACTCTTTTTTTATAAGAACAATTTTATAAGAACACGAGCCACAAAACTGGTCAAAAGTTAAGAACAAATTAAGAACAAGCTGAGGCTGAGGTTCTGCAAAATGCAATTTTGAACAACGTTTATTCTCAAAATCGAGGATTTTTAGCGATGTGTGGGTGCTTTTTCTGTGAATATTCAAATTTGTCAGCAAATTAAGGCTGTCTCACTCACCTTGTTGGTAATGAGGCCTGAACACCACCTTAGAGCGAAAAAGCTAGCAATAGCACTGCTTACACCCTCTTAATTTAAGAACAAATTAAGAACAATCCAGCCTCAGATTTTCAAAAAAAAATGAAGAACAGTCAGCCTGAACCTAAATTTACTGGTCCTTATAAAAAAGTGTAGTGGGTGTTCAAAATCGCCATCGTCGTATTTCTATATTTCTATATGAAATAATCAATAGTATACAATACCTGTCTAATGAGCTATTAAAATAACGGTTAACATTTCGTCAGCTGAAGCTTTTTTAAAGTTTAGATATGAAACATATGCTCGGCTTTTAGAAGCACATGCTTGGCTTGTCTTGTCTTATCATCTACAGCCTCAAATTTGATGAACACGAAATAACTTCAAGCTTTCATTTTTTCAAACGTATATGGCCTGCGGTCCGTTCACTGGAGCGTCTGGAAAAATAACGATTTGTCGATACCTTCTAAAAAGTTAAGAAATTCATGTACTAGGATTTTGCTAAATCGTTTTTATAAAATAGGTGGATTGTTGTAAAAGAAGAGCCTTGGTTAAAGAAGGTCCACGAGATAATTTGTTGCCTTGGGGCTTCTAATTTAGTTCGTTGATGCTACCGCCTGACCCGACTTTTCTTTATTGTGAGATACGAAACGAAAAAACGCCACTGCGTAGGAGACAATCGTGTTTCAAAGAAAATGTGATTGCGGATAAAAAAAGGTAACCCTTTCTCCTCTTCTTTTGATTCAAATCTAAGGGGTCCTAAGGCCTCCTAAGGGCTTCATGCAAAATGGAATTTATGTGAAATGAGAAAGTGCGAGAAAGCATACTCTCCAACAAACAACTTCAAGACAATCTAAGTGTCTCACCTCCCAGTGTTACATGCCTGTGACTGGCTTCTTGAGTTCGGACATGTTGTCCCCCCGCATGATGGATTACGCAACACAACGACAGTCCTGCTTCTACTTCCAGTGCCACAACCTTGACATGCACCCCAATTACCCCAATTCCAAGCACAGTTAACTGGACAGCATTTCCTATTGCAAGCTCTTGCTTCTGACAAATGGTAGCAGCTGCCCCCACAGCTGTGTATACGGGTGACGGAGCGATGCCTACTTTGCACCCCAGCGCTGCCACAGCTAAAGCTACATGTACCCCACGATGACCAACCAGTTACTTGACAGTTTGTTGGAGAGCATCTTCGTCTTCTCCTTCTAGAGAGCCACCAACCTCTTGTGGTATCAGTAAAATACAAAAATACCAGGCAAAGTATGAAAAACGATGTCCTTACTTCCATCCTTACCACAGAATACGGTGACGGTTTCCTTGGAATAGCTGACACTTTGCACCTCGCTGTGAGTACACAGTCATGATTGAATAAAACACACTATGTTATCAATATGATCTGCAAACAACTTGTTTTGCAATGTGCACTAGATATGTTGTTTGTGCTGCTATCACGATCCAAGTGTAAACCATTGTGGAACCGTGGAAACAGCACAAGTGACAGCTTCGTTTCCTTGCTAGAGATGTACTTGGCATTCGTAAAATATGGCAATTCATGTTAGGGTTTTGATCAAGGCCCGTAGCCAGGGGGTTGCATTGTGGCAATGCCACCCCTGGAGCAAGAGAACACCAGTTGTTTGCCACCCGGAGAATTTGTCTCCAATTTTTTTTAATGCACTTTTTCGTCGTTGGATTGTCATGACAATTTGAGTCAAGATAAGTTTGGCGGAAGAATAACTGTTTACTTGGGGCATTCATTTCGAGACCCTGATACCTCCATACAAATTAGCGTCAATATTTCTGTTCTGGAGAAAACATTCGAAGAGCTTGGTGTTTTTCTCCAAGCAGTGTGCAAATCTTCTCTCGAATGCTAACATTTAAAAATTTTCTAACTGAATAGAAACTAAGAGGATGGAAAGTTGTTCAATTTCTGCTACAACCTTTTTGCTTCTTTGTTTCCACTAACTCTCCGCACCCCCTCCTCTCTCTCACAAAACTTCAGTTTAAACTTTGCCTGTATTTGCCACCCCTACGCCAGAGGGCTGGCTACGGGCCTGTTTTGATCTGCTGTGTATATGGAGTTCCGTTTGGTAAATTAAATTAATAAAATGAAACTTAACTATATTGATGCATCTTGAATTATTTTTTGCTTTTCTTCAATATCTATCAAATGATACAAATTTAGTGACGTTAGTTTTTAATCACTTACAATACATACTAAGAATTTGTTTTTGTTTATCCTTAAAGATTATCTACCCTTAAAGACTTATTTCTTTATATAATAAAAGATTTATAGGCCGAAATAGCCCTTAAGGCTACAATGTTAATCATTTGTTGAAAATTTCATAAGCACAAATTGTTAACTTAAAATTATATACAAATTGCTTTAAAAATTTTATTGTAAGACAATTTATTAGGAAAACATTTTACTTCGAATTAAAATTGTTTATATTCAAAATATTCATAGTTAAGCTAATCATAGTTAAGGCTTATCTTTAGAAATTGCAATGGAAAACGTTCACTTTCTATTTGATTGGTAACACTATGCCTGAAACAGTTCAGTAGCATAGTTGATTAACAGCTAGCATTGGCTTTCAGCATTAGTGTGATAGTAAAAATTCAGGGCGTCCGACAAAGAAGAGGCCGGGAGGCCATGGTTTAGAACTTTTTTTTAAAAAACAACAGAGCTTTTCTCACAATCTTTTTTTATGGATGTTCAAGTATTCCTCGCCCCCTCCCCCACTTTTCAACCAGTGTCAGAGCCCATGCCATAACCGAATTTCAAGGATTGATCCGAAAGAAAGCAATGCTTTACTTAGGGATAGCGATGTAGGGCTGCAGAGGGCTAGTTGGGACTGAGGGGGTCGAACCATAGACTGTGGTCGAACCCTCCCGTCGATTTCCCGTGATTCTCTGAAAATTCTTTTGCAACGTTTTCTGATGAGGCATATAAATCCGTTGTAGATTTCACCAAAGTCCAGCAGATAACATTTTGGATTGGGGAACCATAGCGAGCGAAAAGGACCAAAAAGTAATTTATGCTATTAATATCCAGTAAAAATTGACATCTTTTGACAAAAAGCAATTGCTTTGCCCCGGCATGTTTCCCACAGTAATATGAGATGGTCAAGGAATAGCAGCCGATTTTATTCGCTGCACATTTGATAATAAATGTTCAAGTAATGAATCGATTTTCTTGTAATGAAGCGATCAACTTGTAACGCTTTCGTCTCTAAAGAGTTCCTGCCATTAGCGACACAATCTTGAGTGGAGCGGACATTAAAAATCCGAGGGCAGGAATTTTGCTGAAATTACATATAGAATTTAGTATCTCACCCTATTCTACAATAATAAGAATCTTTAAAAGAGGAAGGCTATGCCTTTTCAGACATATTTGAGTGTTCTTTTTGCCACCAACATTTTGCTACGGTCTCGAAGTGCGCGCTGTTTTTGATATTCACTTCTTTTTAGGGCCCATCGTGGTTAATGATTAATGTTCACGCTAACCCTAACCCAACCCTAACCCAACCCCAACCCAAACCTAACCCAAACCTAACCCAAACCTTACTGGCCCTATTCTTGTACAGAAATAAAGAAAATTTCCTTTGGTATCCTATTGTTGTGCCAAGGTTTAACCTTCTTCCTCAAAAGTTTCCGGTTTTCTTGGTAATCTTTGTCAATAAAAACATTCCTGAACGCAAACAAGAAAGGAGTGATCTCGTACCTTAGAGGCGTACATTTTTCCGTTTGGAATAAATTGTCAGGGCATGCCATACCACCACAGGATGGGGTTCTTGTTATTGTTGCATTTCGATGCCTGCTTCCTGCCACGCACCCACTGCATGCTCCCCAGTTGCCCCATGTCCATCCACAGTCGACGGCGCAACAGTTAGAGGTACATGCTCTAGTTTCCCTGAGCCTGTAGCATCTCCCCCCACAGGTCTGGTCTTTAATAATAGTACGCAACCTCTCTTGACGACCGCCACCTCCACACGATTGCAAGCAACCACCCCAGCTGGACCAGGCAGACAACACGCAGTCTACAGAGGTGCATCTCCGCCTCCTTCGTCTTGTATTCCACCAGGATCGGACATCGCAGATTAGAAATCCAAGTATAAGCAACGAAAGGAGCAATAAACATCCCCTTTTCATTCTTATGCTCCTTATAAAGACACTGGGTCGTTTCCAAATAAAATACAATCTAATTCCTAACCTGATAACTTAGGATTCCAATAGGGATTGTTGCTGTGACACCACTACCTCCTTTTCGCCATCATGACCACAGGCAAGCCTTTATCACCACAACATACAAGTATCATATATCGATGAACATTTGCGTTAGAACAGCTTGCATTCAAGTGACCTCAAAACCGATCTCTAGCTTTTCAAGCTCAAAAATGTTTATAAAAAGATTTACATAAGAACATGAACCTCGAAATTGGCCAAAAGAACACATTGAGAAGAAGCTGAGGCGGCTCCCAACAACATCTAACAATCAAATGTTGGATGGAACGAAAATGATTCATTTCGCCCATCAAGGCACTCGAAGGCACCTATCAATTGGCATGGATAATAGAAAGAAGAATTGATTTTGTGTTTTATGTTACATTCTATTATGTTGCCTTTTTTGGTTTCTCAAAAGGAGCCTTTTAGTACTTAGTATTTAAGAATTTGAGAAATTTTTAAAACTAAAATCAACAACAACAAATTGAGTAGCTAATTGTGTACTTCTCCAGGTTTCAGTTGATCATATAAATGCGTCCACTCTATGCTGTGCCTCTATGTGATTTTAGCAAAGAACCGATGCGGAGTAATGAAACTCCAAAACTTCATTCAAAAGTGAGGTTAAATAGATAGCACTATCGCTAACATTGATGACAATTTGTTTACATTAATCTCTCCCCCTTTTAGTATTGTCTCATTGAATTTAATATATGGCCTGATTTACACACCTCAAATGTGTAAAATTGTACCCATGCCCCACCAAGGACAACAGAGCATAGTACAGATTGAGGGGGCTAAAACGCTTTTTGGGGGGCTAAACATGCTAAAAAAAGCAGGGCAACTTTTTGTATGGTTTAAGTGCATTTTGGAAATAATTGGGGGTGCTAAAGCCCCCTCAGCTCTACCCCCCTTGCTTCCGCGGTCCCTGTGCCTCTCTGGAAAACCTCGATGTCCGGGGCAATCGCAGCATTTTAGAAAAATAGAAATTTGAAATTATTTGACCTCGTAATTATCGCAAACGTTTCAATCGAATCCGGGCTTAACGGTCGCAAACGGTTGCCTACAGTCTTTGGAAACTCCACATAATTAGATGAACCTATATTCTTCATTGACCTTACATCAGCCACAAAGTCAGTTAGGAAGTCATTCAATGCAGTTACAAACTACTCACTTGGAAGACACACATGACCTTGTTTGGGATCTGCTCGTTGGACAGGCTGTTCCTCCACAGCTGGGGTTTCGAGTAATTGCCAATGATCTTGTCTGCCGTCCATTGTTACCGCAACCTTGACAGGCCCCCCAAGCACTCCATGAAGACAAACAGGCGACTGGGCAGCAAACACGGTTGCAAGCTGCATTCTCTCTCAGACCATAGGGACAAGAGCCCCCACATGATGCACCTGTTATATAAATTTGGAAGAAATTAGCACTGGGAGGGGTTCTGAAAAAGTAGTCAAAAAGTATATTGCACTTAACTTGTAAAACTTGTTAGGTAGTGGCAGTGGCGCAGAGAGGGGGGGCAGGGGGGGCACTTTGCCCCAGGGCCTCGGCCTGAAAGGGGCCCCGAAATTATTCTGAAATTTTTTTAAAATGTCTTCTTTTGAGAAACTGAAAATGCATTTAAAGATATATTTGTTAATATCGAAAATGATGGCAGTAATTTCATTGGGTACGTTTCATTGAGTACGTGTCGGGGGCCCCAAGAAAAGCTGAATAAACCTTAGATCACAAATTTTACGGATTAATCTTTTAAGCTGAGTTTCCCTGAGTTTCGCAAAATCGTACTTATTGGGGGAAGGGGGCCCTGATAAAAAATTAGGTAACCCACATAATCTTGTTTGAATCTATGGCCCGTTCAAGTGAGTTATTTTTGCATTTAGACTCGTTGCATAAAGCTATATTATATTTTTGGGGCCCCTTTCAGCAAACTAGCATTAATAAAGAACCGCTTACATTCAACAATGACTCAAGACAGACTATCAAGCCTCGTGACTCTTTCGATCGAGCACGAACTAGCAAGACAAATTGATTACGACAATATCATTGATCAATTTGCAACTGAAAAAGCAAACGTGCGCAAACGTTTGAAAAAATGGGCGTTTTCCATTTTATAAAGGGCGTGGTCTCGAAAAAAAAATTTATCCGACTCTTGGGCCCCAACCGGGACTTTGCCCCAGGGCCCAGGCCGCCTCTCGGCGGCCCTGGGTAGTGGTAACCCATACGCATTGTTAGATGCCACTTCCACATCAATGCTGAAAGCAAAGAACATATAAGGTTTATAACTGAAAGGTGTTATATTACAGCCCCTTTGAGGTGGACAGAAGTGAATAACGCACTGACAGCCAGTTTTTATCAGATATTCTATGAGTTCTTGGGTTTTACAAAATTTAAAAATGACACGAAAAGCCAAAATCTAGCGAATAAAGAAGAAACGAAAACATTTGCAAATTTTTGAATTCAAGTTGAATATGTCCAATGACAGACCTTTATCCTTCACTGCCTAGTTCAGTCGCAGAATTTATTAAAATGGCTGCTTGTAATTATTCTTTTAATTTTCAAAACGGATAATACATTGTGTCACCCATTGTAGCTCTCTCATCCACTGACAGAAAATTCGAGCGGAAGAAAATGGAGGATGCCCTTGTAGAAAGGGGACGAGAGGAGCCTTTCTCCACAGCGCTTTCTATCTTGCTCAACATGTCCTCTCCCTCCCTTGAACCGAGAAACATTAACCCAAGGCTGAGAATTGCACTTCTACTTGACTTCTACTTCATATAGAATTTTTTAAAAACGTAATATTTGTATTTGAGGCCCTGGGCACACTGGCTTCTGACATAAAATTCATTGTCTTTGTCAAAGTGGGAAATCAAGAATTCTTTCTCGATTAATAATGATGAACGAAAAAACGTCTTTAGGGCAAGTGAAGAGGTTGCAAATAGAGTAGGAATCATAGGCTGGCTAAGCGAAAATGTCTCAAAATCTCAGTTTAGAACTTTTGCATTTTTACCGCATTACCTGAACAAGCACTACGAAAATTATTAAACAGTGCAATATCAAATGAATCTGTTACACATTAAGAGGTATTGTATAATGCTCACTGGGTCCAAATTAAAAAATTCTTGAAAAATAGATCTTGCTGACGTCATCATTTTGCATAACCATCAACCTCTATTGGATGTTTAGTCCTTTTCGTACGTTTCTCAGTCATTCCACTTAACGAGTTGAAGGTCAACGAACCAAACCCCGGAAATCTCGGAATTATTTAAGATGACGCAGTGAGGTTTGTCAGTCTAGATTTAGGATGAGGAAAAGTATTTACACCGTCAGTTACTACAAGTCACTGCAACGACTATCACCACAAGGCATAACCATCACAAGATCAGCTATCGTCAGTTATCACCCTACAACATTGCAAAACGTGACAATCAAATTATCAATTACTGCTAATTACTGTCTTTTGAGACCATCACACCAGAAAGAATAACCATCACAAAGTCAATTACAGTTATTTACCATCTTGAAACACAGGCAAAGAAAATAATCAAATAGTCAGGCATCACATGATTTTTTTGGGAAGAATTTTGATTTTTTTCTTAGCCCGGCTAAACGCAAATTCGACCCAATTCTAGTCAATCGAAACAATAACATGTACGAAAACTGCGCGCAACTAATCAAAGACAAATATAAACATTATAGAAAGTTTCAAGAAGGGAGCAACCTCTTCAAAAATTCTGATAAAAATTTTGTTAACTATAGATTAAGTTTAGCCAAGAAATATAAATGAAAGAAGCAGAAGATATCTTTTAAACTAGCTAAACAGGCGTTAGAAGAGGGGGGTTTAAAAATAGTTCTGTGAAGAAAATTGAAAACTGGTGTAATTTTTTTATAATCAAAGAATCAGAAGAACTATTTTGGTTTAGTGTATTGGGAGTAACCATCCAAGCCTGCATGTCATGACATCAGTTTTAGCTATAATTCCGGTTGAACGTATAAGGTTTGCAGTAACACAAGAAGGTTGCCAGCAAGAATGTGTTGCATCCCATCCTAGAGATGTATTGCGAAAGAAAGGATTGAGGAGTAACCACAATACGTTTTAAGAAAATACAGGGTAATCACCTAACATGGTTTGGTGACTATGTCGGTGAACCCGAAAAAGTTATATCATAAAAGGAAGAGATCTGTGAATCAATTAATTCGCTGAAGAATTGTGTGTTCTTTTCGGCAATCTTCTGTTTATAAAAATTCAAGAACTATTTTTTCAACAAAACAGAGAAGACTTCAGATGAAAACCCGGTGTTTACCAGTTCTGGAAACACATTTCAGGTTTCTTTAAAGTTTTTCCACATCTAGGCTATCAAGGGCTGCTGGCTCTGCACATATTAGAAATCGGCTTCGAATGGAGTTTTTTGGTTTTTTACGTAAAAAGTTACAGTAAGTTTAATTAAACGATGGATTGCCTTAAAAGTTTTATCTACATCTAAGTAATTTTGAGCTTGAAAATTTTTCTAAAACTATGAAAGCCATCAAATCAGAGGCGCAATCAGAGGATCTTAAAAGGTTCAAAAAATGGATGAAAATGGGACCTCAGATTTTTTCTGTCGTGCGTATTTAAATCTAAGTCCTAAGGAGGCTTAGTGTAGCATTTGAGATTTGAGAGTTGCAAGCTACATCCAAAGCTCTTTAAACATACATTCTATTTAGAAAAAGAGTTGTGGACTGAATTTCTGGATTCTAATGCAAATATTCCATGAGAAACTAGAAAGCAAGTTATATTGGCGCAGGATTTCTATGAGGTAAGGTTGGCTGAAACTGGGCAATGTTGTCAGCCTTTCCATTGCCACTAAAATTGGAGAGTCATTTGAAAATGACAGGAATTAAACATCAAAATGGGATTTCAAGATGGCTGCAGACAAGTTCAATGGAAAGCCACACTTGATGATGGGGCGAATGTGAAATACCGTTTATTGACTTCAAAAGAAAGTGTTACGTCACTGAAGGAAAATTATGCGCTGCTAGCAGTTACACGGGGATATGCTTGATCGTATTTTGACTAAATGCAGAACTGAATGGGAAGATTTCGTTGATGGGTGATGAAATTTGAATCAAACCTTGAATTTCCACAAGGGTTTCTGCTCGCCCTCCGTTAGATATTTTCTGAACTTCTCGGATACATTTCATTTCTTTAGAGGCAATAATCTCTATTTCCTGGTTATCAATTTTCTGGCGCCTGACATTACAGGGCAATAATTCAAATATGCTGTATTCAAGTCTTACAACTACAATTACAAAAAGTCTAGAATTTTATCTGCATTTTCACTGCCAATATTTGTGGTTTCAAAACTTCACAAGCATGTATGAATGTCACTACAAGAAGTTGATGGTACTCTCTTCCAGTCAGCTGCGCGAAGTCGAATTTATCAGAGAGAGAAAGGGCTTATTTGACAATCGAAAAGGTGGGTTTTGATAACGCAAAATAAAAACATGCAATATGCAATAATCGACTGCCAAAAAACTGAGATTTGAAAAAGTTATAAAATGGAAACTGAAGAAAGCTATTAAAAACACACATACACGATTATGATATTTCAAATTAAACTTCAAACTACATTTTTATCAATATTTTGAAAAAAGTCATTAAAGCTGTTTTCGCAAGTGACACAAGATTCGATTGGAGTCTTTAATATCACTTGCAATGTTTATTTATCTTTAAAAATATGAAATAAACAGTAAATATGTGGTTTTTGATGCTTAAAATTGAAATCGGTTTGATAGATGAATTCCAAAGTTTTTAAAGAAAAACTGGATGGTAGTTTGCGTGCAAATTGTCAGAGCCAATCGCCTGAATCGTCGAGCCTATATGAATCAATTTGTCAATCAAGAAATCCGTCTTAAACCGCTAAAACTCTAATGATCCAAGCACTAGAAAAAGCAGCAGAATAGAGAAGAATAAAGGTGACAAAATGGAGATACCTCGTGTCACATATCTTGTCCTATATCTAAATCCATATGATCCACAAGCATGGGAGCATCCAGACCATGAGGACCAGCCGCTAACGGCACAGTTTGATGGGCCACATCTGCGCCTACGCCTGCGTCTGCGCCAACCTTCACCGTGATCAAAATTCTGCATGGAGATAAGGATAGTCAAAATAATGGCAAGTACGAACTTGTTCGTCATCTCTTTTTCTTGCAAAACCGTAAAGTACTTTCAATGTTAGACAGTTTACTGAATTTGCCGACCGACAAAGAAGACAATGTCATCTGATGTATTTCAGCGCAACTCGTTTGTTTCTGTGTGCTTCGGTAGACCGAACATGCGAGGGTAATTACTTCCTTGTACGATCACTGCGAAGCGAATCAGAAACTAACGACGAAAGAGGCAGTGTCCCTTTGTGCACTCATCATTGGCTTGTCCATGCAGGAAGGATTCTATTTATAGCTTTGTATGTGCCTGTGCAAGTCCGAAAAGCCTATCGTCCAATGCACATACAAGTTAATACCACATATGGCATTTACAGATTAAAACACGACTGGAGATGGGACATTGCATGGTATAAAATGTCTGCAGTGTATCAACCAATGTACCACTGTGACTTTCAGTTCCTTCAAAACTAAGGTTTTCTTTCTGTTGTCTTGGCACTAAGAATAAGTTTCCACTTTTTTGCGGTGCATGAAAGGTTATATCATTGGCATTAAAACGGATCTTTAACAGAAAACATGAAAAATGAAAGAAATTGAAGAATTCCATCACTGACTCCCCTATTCAAGCAGGCCAGAGAATTCCATCACTGACTAAAATAATAGAAACATGATGGACAAAGAACGTCTGTACGCCAGTATGACAAACTTTTAGTGAAAGTAAAGACATATTATCGAAGAAGAACAAAACTTGAAGTTAGAGAAGTGGAACAGAAAAAAATAGTGACAACAAAACAGAAACTAGAAAGGAAGTTCAAGGAATTAACTTGAATGCTAACAACTAGACAGTGCATTGACACTATCGGTGCAAAACCGTTTTTCATGACAAATTTGCATGCATGTGTCTGGTCAATATCGGGCATTGAACTTGAAACGCAAAGCACTCATAAGCCATCGAATGCAATATTCATCCGTTCAAGGACTTAAACAATTCATTCGAGAATTTAACAACTTAACACTTGGCAGTTATTCTAATCGTGCCCAGACACGCTTCGAGGCCTTGCAGAACATGGCATACCGTAAAAACCAGACCCAGGACCCTTAAGTACTAACATCTTAACACCAGAAGGGTCTTCACCTCGATAAGACAATAGTTGATCGCAGTTGACTGTCATCATCGCTTCTTGAGGACATATCAACTGTCAAATACGCTTTTGTGCCAACTACAGCGTTCTTCCGCATTCGAATTCTCTTGTTGGAGTCACCCATAAAGAAGAGACAAATATATCTCGCAAAATCTCCGCTTCGGAGCAGTTACTATAGCACAAACACAGAATTGCCAGGAAAGACGTCATGTACTCGGGCTAATTTCACTTAGGTTTGAATAAGTTCAACCAATCTCTCGATTTCTATCAGCTCTTTTGCGTTGCTTTTTCGAATTTGTTCCATTTCTGGAAGGTGTCTTTTGAATTTTTCGCATTGCCATAAATGTTCTAAGTTTCTTCATGTAATCCACACTTTCTGCAACTTATATTATCATATTTTCCTTTGTAGTTAGCTTTTAAGTCGGTCATGTTTGGTTTCAATTTTAGTAACGTTGCTCCCTTTTTATGTTTTATATATTTTTTTCTTCAAAAATTGCCTTTTTTAATGAACCTCATCTTTGTTTTAACGCTATTTAAATTAGATTTTTTTTATTTTTTTGTTCATATTAGTCATATTAGTGTTCATTTTATGTTTCACACCCATATAAGATTTTAGGGATAAGTACCCTTTCAATAAATTTTATGCTTAGTTCCATGCTTGTTTTTATTAATTGATAATCAATGAAGTTGTGCGCGTTGTACGTCGAAAATGAACAAAATTTGATAAAATAAAATAACGACTTTGTACAATAAATGAATATTTGCTACAAAGTTTCGAGCATAACTCTTCATTAGGTAAAAAAGAATAGAAGGAGAAACAGTTAAGAAGAGAATAGAACAGTAGATAATCGAAGGATTAACTATATGGAAGGTAGTAGGAATACCACGTAGAACGTAAGACGAGATGGAAATATGTGAGGGGGTGGAAAGCGTATAGATAAGATAAGATGAAAATAAATAATAGCTGCATTAGGAAAGAAACGAAAATTGTTTATTAAGACCAGTAGGAATAAGAGTACAAAGATTAATCTTTAATCTTTAATTTTTTTAAATATCCTGCAGTGATAGAAAGACCTTAAAATAAACCTTGTACCTTAGTGATAATTGGTTGACAGAATGAAATTCTAAAATGAAGGACAGAAAAAAGGGAATACAGGCTGATTCAAAGGTTTTATCAAGTTTTCAAAAAACTCAGTCATGAGATCTAAGAGGCAGATGTAAAGTAGCACAACTAACTTATCATGCCTCCTTTTTGAGCGTGATTGACTTTCAGATCAAAAAAGGTTCCTAGCAAGCTGCTTCTTGCTTGTATTATGGCTGCAGAAATATCCAAAAACTAAATTTTGCAAAATATAAAAACTCTGATGTTTTGAAAACATAATGTTGCTTTTTATAATCAATTATCACTAAATTTGCTAATACAGAGTCAAGTTTTGCTTCATAGAACTTTGCGGCTTTGTGATTGGTCCAAACCAAAAATACGGTATAGAAGTAGGTAGATACTGTATATAAGGCTTGAAGCGTATACATCGTATTTTGGTTCTGGTTATAAGGTAGAGATTCTGGTTTTGACGTGGATCCTGTTAATTACAATAAATTCTAAGAGCCAAATGGTAGAGACATTGTCTTTGCCTTTGGTAGACTGTTTGGTAAATTAACAGTGATATTCATTTTGTTAGACATGTTGCATTTGACTTAACAGTATTCATCATCCTTTACGACTAAGCCTGTCTAGTCAACTAATCATTTCTCTTTTACTTCAGTACACAAAGATAGTAACTGGCAAGATTCTGAATCATTATTGGACATCTTTTCATTTTCTTCAATTCTAAAATATTTTACCATGAACTTATTGACTTCCATTTGATTCAGCTTTTGCAAAATGCCCAAAACTGCACTTAAACAGGCTTTTTAGCTACACATCAATATAATGTAACAAGCTACCATTGTCATGCATTGGAGGGTCAATCCACTGCCAAATCTCACATAACAAAAGACTAAATGGATTTCAAAGTGGTCTCACTTTTCAATGGATGCTTTTTTAATGTTCTGAATATCTGAATTTAAAAATACAAAACTGAGCAGAACTGAATTGAGCTTTACTAGTATCGCAAAAATTCAAACACTCTTCCTTCAAACAAAGTACAGCAAACACTATTTTATAAAAAAAGATAAGTCAATAAGAATATTAAAGGCTCAAAGCACCGAAATTTAAGAATTATTTAAGAATAATGCATGACTCAAGCTGCATCATTAATTAAATTTTTTGTCTATTGGAATTTTTTGGAAAGCAAAAAACAAATGGGAGTTTAACAATATATGTTTTGAAATAGATGTATCTGGCCACACTATAATGCAACCCAGTTACACCTTGTGTTCAAGGCCACTGAGATGGGGGCAAGGGGGCAAATTGCCTTGCCCCATTAAAACATTCCAAACGATTGCAAAAAACAAATGCAAGAAGTATTTTGAAGTGGCCGCAAAAATTCTTCGTGCAGAGGGCCTCGTCTTTCTGTTTTGCCCCCGAGCCTCTGAAACCTCTCCATGGCAATTTTTGATGAGATCTCGGGAGTGCACAAGCTATTACCAGGAGTGCAAGAGTGCATTTGTGATAAGTGTGCACATTTGAGTGTGCATCAAATTTCTCAGTGATTCTTGAGTGTGTGCATATTTTGTCTGGCACTTTTCCTGTTTACATCAATTTTACACCTCAGGGAATTTCATGATTAAGAGATGAAATATGCTTACCTACCACTACCATCAGTGGTTGTTATCCAAAATCCTAAAGGTTTGGCAAGTGAAGATATAATTGGAATAAAGAGGCCAAAAACTTTAGCATCCTAAGAGTATCATGAGGATGATCTTAAGGGCTACCAAGTGGGGGATAAGGGGGTAAATTGCCTAAGGGCCTCGATGTCTAGGGAAGATGTATATAGTTCAATGATAGAAATCTGTTTGTAGAATGGAAATAATAGTAAAATGTGACAATGAAACAATTGAAACAAAGTAATATTGAAACAACTGCAAAAGAATGACTGCAAAGAATATTTTGAAGTGTATTTCAAGCTAAACTAAAGAACGTGGTGCCAAAAATTTTCTGCTCCCTCCGCTTGCCAGGAGCTTTATTTTCAGTTTGGCCCCAGGCCCACTGAAAGTTTTTGGTGGCCCTGATCTCAAGTGAATCACTCCATTTAGAAAGACAATCTCATTTGCGAACAAATTTAGAAAAATTATTTTGCTGTATTTGAAAAAAACTTTTTAATTTGAGCCACATCCAAAAACATGACCAAACCATGCCCATCTTTTGGGTGAGCAAGAGTGCATCCATTATTTTACAAAAATTTCTCGGGAGTGCAGCTGCCATGGAATCCATACTGGAGATCCCCACTTGTATTGCTTTATATTAATTTGAGAATGATCTTAGGCTTAAAATAAAAAGATTAAAAATATTTAGGCTCAGCATAACTTGGGTATCCTTATAAAATTAGTGTGTACAACCATCTGTTAATTTTCCTTTTTTCGAATCATAAGTTTAGTAAATTAGGCATACTCTGCCTTGTTAGTATGTTGTTGGGCAATCAGTAAGTTCAAAGTAATAGAGTTTACCATAATAAGAAAAATCTTGCAGTTGATGTAATAAGCATGATAAAAAAATATTTCTAGGGAGCCATGGCGCCCAGGGTGCATTTAATGTCAACTGTACGCCGAAGGTCCACCGGGGCATTTGTTTAGGTACGCCGAAAATGTAAAAGCAGTAAGTAAAACTGTAAACATTATTGCACCAGACAAAGAAAACTGATAATTAGAGAAAACTGTGGTTTGTGAGTCTTTATTTTACGTGCACTATGCAGGGCCTCCGACGAAGGGGGGGCCGGGGGGCCCACTTTTTTGCAAAACAATAGAGTTTTTTTTCAAAATCTTATGTTATGGGTGTTAAATTTTCTCTTGGCCCCCCCCCCACTTTTCAACCTTTGTTGGAGCCCATGCTATGTACATTACTTCGTATTTAGCATGCCAACTAACGAAAATTTTAGGCATACGGCAAAAAAAATTTTATTTGTTTGCACGCCGAACGCCGAAAAAAACCTGGGTGCAAGCCGAAGATCTTCCGGCCTAAGTTCATGGAATGCACCATAAAACACAATAAAAGTAGGCAACTATGGTGGATAGAGATCTTAATGGATAACTGTCTTAGGGCCAGCAAAAAAAGATATTGCATTGTAGCTTTAAAAATTCATACCTAAGTGAATTAGCCGTCTGGCTTCCTCAGACGAAAATTGAATTCAATCTTCGCGCCATTTCTTGGGCCACCTCAAGAAACGGCCATTGATCTACTTTGTCCCCCTGTGACTAGCGTCCTTTTATCCGGATTTGAAGACTCACATTTCTGTTACTACACACTTTTTTAAAGGAATATCTAATTTTTTGCTGAGCCTCAATATTCTTAAATTTATTTTGATTTTGAAAGGATTTGATAGCCCTCTCCCTTCACTTTCTCGCAGCAGTGCCGCCGAGAAAGGGGGCAAGGGGGAAAATTGCCCCAGGGCCTCGAGGTCTAAGAGGCCTTATAAAGTAATGAATTCCGTTTTACCATGGAATTTATTAAAAATAACAAAATTATACCCAAAAAAGTAAAACATTTTAAGCTAATGAATTATTCTAAGCTAATAAAAAGGGTATGATCGCAAAAATTTTCTGCTCGCTTGCCTCGCAGGGGGCCATCTCTTTCCCTGTTGCCCCAGGGCCTCCAAGACTTCTCGGCGGCCAGTTTCGAAAATGCAAAGGTTGACATAGATAGATGTAAGCTAGAGGGAGATTGATTCTCAGACGTTGACAACGATTTAGATAACAACTCAGACTGTTCTTTAATCCTATCCAGGAGACAGCGTTCTGTCACAAAGAGAAAGATCATCTATGGGACTCCCCCCTTTCTTAGAAGCATTTACGGGACATCATTTTACTATGCCATTATAATCGTCCTTTCTTAATTGCTTTAATTTGCCCGTCTCTAGTGAATTTTTTCAATGCATCGCGCGCTAATTGAATCTGCAGTTCTCGATCGACCAGGGAAACGAGTTGTTGAATTACATTTACCAGTTATCTGTGCAATTTCTTTATATAAGTTGGTGGCTGTAGTGAACATCAAATCATATTGTTATGTCATGAAATCATATTGCTTTAAGGGGATTTTGAGCAGAAGCATTTGAAATGAACCAAACATACAAGACTTACTTCAAGTGTTCGTTCTTGTGGCCACAGAGAAGCAGCGATTCTGTTCCTGTTCCTTCGATCGTAACTCTGTCATGTATTGGACTGCTGGCGTTTTTAAGTAACGCAGGGCTCGTTTACTGTCTAAGAAAGACCAGACAAACAAATACAACCGCTTTGAAGTTTATCATGGCCATGAGTTTCTCTGACTTACTCCAAGGAGCCATCGCGTTACCCGCCACTGCGATGGTGCTCGCTATCAGTCGCATTGACCAGTACTGCATGATGAAAGTTATCACACGCCATATGTTGTTTTTATTTGGGTACTTCTCTTTTTTCCTCCTTATGCTCATATCATTTAGCCGTTGGTTCAAGCTTATCCCTGATTGTGGAAAGAATGTTAGACTGACTTCATGCCATGAAAATATTATCATATTTATAACATTCTGCGCTTCAAATGTAGCTGCCTACTATATACCGTCAAACACGTATTCCTTTCGTTCGCAACTTGTGATTTGCATTGGCAATATGCTTCTTATTTTTACTCTTTTCACAACGTACTCCTGCTTGGTATGGAAAATACGACAAAGCAAAAAGATTCTGTCCGAAAGCTTTTCTAACGCCTCAAGGTTACAGCAAATGAAGACAAACACGAGGATCACACACACCATTTGGACCTTACTAGCGATGGTATTGTTTTCCTACTTACCTTTTAATACGACTGCTCCAGTATTAGCCTATTATACAGAGAAAAAGACAGAGTTTCTACACATGGCCACTATAACTGCATACAAATGGTCATATTATCCTATATTCCTCTACAGCACCTTAAATGCTGTAGTTTTTGCATATACTAACGTAAGAGTTAGACGTTACATCTCCCACATAATATTGCCTCATGGAAGAGTCCAAGATGTTTCTCAGTCAGTATTTTAAGCCTGTACTTGATAAATGACACTGCGAGGTCCATTCAAGGAAGCCACCAAAAAGAAGAAAGGCAATTATGCAAGTACCTAACAGCTTCAAGAGTTCTTTCTCGTAGCCACAGAGAAGCGGCGATCATGTTCCTGTTCCTTTTTCAGCATTCCCAAGACTGCTGGCACTTTTGATTAATGCAGAACTCGCTTATTGTTAAAAAGACCAACAAACAAATACAACCTCTTTGTAGTTTGTCATTTCCATGAGTTTCTCTGAATTACTTCAATGAGCCAGTCCATCAAGTATGTTTTTTAGAATACTTGATAAAGTTTTCTTATATATTGTGCAAATGCAGTTGGGCAGAAAATCATTATCCTCCATAACCTCTACCCCTGACAAAAAATTAACCTTATGCTCACCTCTAAAAAAGGAATGTCTAAAAAAGCAGTAAATTTTCCTTGTAGAGTGATGGGTAACAAACAGAGGCTCTGAGAGGTCCCCCTCTCTTTTAAGCCCCCCCCCCCTCTCTATTACGCCACTCCTTATCAAGCAAAATTTTGAAATAAGCTTTCACTTTGTTAGGCCACCCTCTATAGCCAATAGCCACCTATGTCAAACAAAGAAAACATGCAGATTGAGTGGGTCTCTTGACGGGTGTGATTTTGATAAGATCATGTGCAATGATACAACTAAAGCTGACTAATATCTTTTTATCTAGACTAAAATAACTTTTTCCATGGCACGACTATGTAGGTTGACTTCATATGCCATTTAATATTGTTGTCACATCTCAATGTTTTTTCAAAGAGTCCAAGATAACCCTTATATGGTAATATCCAATGATCGAGGTCAAGTTTCTAAGTGATCACCAGGGACGCCTGCACAAGATAAGGGCAGGAGGGGCAGTGTTGGTGCCGAAGGCAAATCGTTTAGTTTTTCTATTAACATAATCGAGCATTCCTAGGTGGGAGGGGGGCGAGGGTGAGGTAGCAGAATAAAATATTAACTTGAATATGTGCCACCCATACAGCTGGGTTTTTTACCATCAAAGATTCTAAACATAAAGAAAATGTTGACGAAATTATCCATAAATGAAAATGATTATTAAATGGCCTTGTCATTCACTATTCACAATATTTGGTTTTATAAAAATCATGGCTGTTATAAGTGGGCTGGTTGTAAAATTTTGATTGCCCGCTAAGTTTTTATACCGATTTATCCTTCTTAGGTTCCTGGAGTACTTCTGAGGGTACACATCTTTTGTTTATCATTAATTACCTTTGCCGCTCTCCCTCTTGTGGCTGACCTTGTCACAGACAAACTTTTCATTCTCTGCATTTTTGTGCTAGTGTTTACATCTTTCTAGTATTTTCTAATAGATATTAAACATAACGAGAGTAGTCGAAGTGGTCATCATATTTCAGGGCACTTCTTGCCCCCTCTGCCCCTCTTCGAAGAGGGCAGGAGGGGCAGCTGCCCCTGAGTAGGCGCCCCTGATGATCACGAAAAAGGCAACCAAACGGAATTTCCTGCACATCATCAGCACGAGAAAGAAAAGAGGCTTTAGCAAAGGATTTCATTCCAGGTTCATAAACTTTATAGTTTTTAACGGAATGAATCAGAATTTTAGTTGTGACTCTAGGTTTTACAAAATTGTTATGCGTATGCAAAGATTCCTAATTGCTAATTTGACAGAAAAATAGAACATTGGTTAGTTTAAGTTACCAAAGAAAGTAAAATTATAGGGCTTCGATTCCAAATATTGCTATCCAAAGTAAAGAAATCTACTCAAAGTAAGCTTATTTTTTCAGAACAGACTGTCCAATCTCTTCTTGAAGGCATAGGCAATAAATACCTTGAAAGAAAGTAGCCAATCAATAGGCTGAAAGCTCGTTTACTTTTGAAAAACTGCGTCTTGCATTAATCTTATGCCACAACTTTTATTTTATTCTATTTTGACAATACTAAAAAAACACTTATTATAAAAACTGGAAAAGGTTCAGGTCAAACAGATCCTTATATTTTGAAAATGTCACCTCACAAAAGGGGCAGATAACTCTTTTCAGGAAATATTGAAGCAAAACCCACCTTAGAATGTGGAAACCACACCATCAGGCTCCCTCAACCCATGGGATTAAAAGCTATTTTCAAAGATAGAGATATATTTTTTATTTTAACTTTTGTATGCATTTTGTGGTTTATAAAAATAATGATAATTTGAAGTTATAAGAAATGAGATGCTGCCTCAAAAGCTTGAGACATCACAATCAAAAATGGAACTCAAAGCAACGGTAAATAAAACTACATCAAAGAGACCAGCTCTAACCATTGCAAGCCATAAAACAGTTGGCCCATCTTCAGCCCTTCAGTTACAAATTATGAGTTTCGTTAATTCGCACTAAATTTTGGATCATAACTTCATTGCAACACATAACCTAGGAACTACAAGGCAACACCTAACGTTTTAAGTAGCGTAACAAAGGCAAATGCGAATTAAATTAAATGAAAAATTTTTTCTAAGAACTTGAACAGAGGATAAAACTTATTTTGAACAAAAGCTGTTAAAAGGAGTGATGTTTAGCTTTTTGCATATAGGCAAATAGTAGTAGGAAGCTGTGCGGCAGCGTTTGATCACCAGAGATATTTTTACAATCAGTGGCGGAAACAATTGCGGGGTGTGGGGAGGAGGGGGTAAATTACGTCATTTGTCGGAAAATTTTCTTGTTTTTGTGGACATTGCCCCCACCCCTCGACCTGAAAAATGAATTTTCACCACTGTTTACAATTGCTTGATTCGTTTGGCCAGGTCATAAAACATCGTCCAACAATGTTGGGTAATCTTTTACGGATGTTTTATTCATTTAGCCAGGCCTTTACAGACCAGGCGGAGAATAGGGGAATGGTCATCCGAGAGCAAAATTCATGGGACCAAATGCTTTTATTCACTTCAAAGGTGCTGATTTTCAAAAATCGATGTTATACGGGGATTTTAGAGGCCATCAGCCTCCTTTTCTTGTTTGAAATCTCGTTTTTGCGTATCTAAAGGTAATCAATGAGAAAATAGTTTAAAAAGAAATAAATTTCAATTTTGAAGTTGATTAAGCATATTTCTTGCGCATAGATGCTTCAAATTGAATTCTTTTCTGTTAAGGGTGGCCAAAAGTTTCCACAAGGAAATTGCGTAATCTTAAAATTTTTATCCTTGAATAGACATCTAAAAAGTTTAATATATATATGATGGGACCAATAACTGTCGTCCATAGGAACTATGCAGCGGTATTCATTACTAACTGATAAATAACACTAATGGAAAACTACCAGATCAGCAATCGTTTCAAAGTTCCTCAAAATCGTCACCTGAGTTGGAAGTTCTTGTTTACTTCAGCTTGGCTTTTCGAAAGTTCCCAGGTATGTTTTTGGTACTAGGAAGCCCAATCGAAGCATCAAATCACCTTGAAAATCATAGCGATTTAGACTGCATGCAGAATATGAAGCCTTTGGTTTTCTTTGCATGGCAGCAAGAGATTGAGATGTGTGATTCCTTTTTGTCTTTCAAACTTCTCACTAAAATTTTTCTTTATTTTCTATAAAGCACACGACAAACTTCGCTTAATCATTGCCCGGCTTGTTCATTCTCAATCAGTTGTGTACCCAAGCTCATCCGAGTGCAGGGGCGGACTGGCCGGTCGGGCAACCGGGCGAGCATAAAAAGTGATGCAACAAACAACTTTTGGGATTCCCCTCAAACTTATTTTTGATTTTCGAGGCCCTTTCCCGACAAATTGGCCCGGGCCCTAAATTTGGAGACTGTCCGCCCCTGTCCGAGTGATCTAAAAAAGACCCTTTCCTCTGACTTCTATGTGAACTTGTTATATCCTGAAGTTCAAGTTATATAAAGCTTATTTTTATAATAATGAGTCAAAAAGGAACACATTGTAAAACAAAACTGCCAACATTTCTATTGTAAGTTGCAAATAGCCTCTATACATACAAAAATCCATTCTTGCAAATGTTGCACTGAATCAAATTGAGATGGTGCTCTTTCTAATAAATTTTTGAGATCCTGTGATATTGTCAGCAAAGAACTTGCTGTTGCCAAATCTTGGCCTAGACTGGTTGTAGAAAACACTTTTTTAGTGATTTTTCCAGATTCAAAAACGTACCTGTTCTTCTAAAGCCCACCCATTTATCAGAGGTCTTCCAAATGAGCTTGGGTACACCTGACAGGGTTGTCGGAATTTCCTAAAACCTGAAAGGAGAGAAAAAACCTAACAGTGCCCTTGAAAATAATTGCCTTCTATTTTCAAAAAAACTGGAAACCATGTTGTTGCAACCTTCAAGGATTCGTCAGTAAAATTAAGTTGAAGATTAAAGGAAGAAAAAACAATTTTAAGGGAGACATTCTTGGCCTTAAAGTTGTGCATTCGAACAAGAACGTTGCAGGTGTTGATCTCAAGACAACGCTATCGTATCCACTTGCACCTGTGTCAATGGCTCTTAGCATTGTAGATGGTGCCATCAGACAGACTGTTAGAGCTTAATTGTATGAAACTGGCACAAGTGACCAATGTTAGCTCCGATGAACTATCACGTGCGGATAAATTGAACAGGTACAACTTGGAACTTGCTGCAGCCGAATGTTTGGTTTGCACTAGATCTACCAAGAGATAAATGGAGACCGAAATACTTCTACCAGTCCAAACAAGTACAAAAAGATTGTGACTGTCTGTGACTGATATACTTTGTCGTCTATTTTGTAGAAATAAAATAATATCCTAAGCTTATCTTCTCCAACACAAGTTGTTTGTGCAGAAATTCGAAAGAAAAAAGGAAATCATAGATCTGCCGTCATGTAAAGAAAACACAAGACTTCATATTCTTTTGGAAACTCTATCGCTATGATTTTAAGAAACTTGCTGGTGTTTCAGTTTGATGTTTCAGTTAGACTTCCTAGCAGCTATATCATGGTTGGGATTAATGAGGATTCGTTCGTCAGATTGATTCTTTGTTACAAAGAATATATCTGAGAGCTTTCCCTGAAATAAACATAAGTAAAAAAGAGTTTTGCATTTAGATATCGTGTGCAGTGACTCAGAAGATGATCTTGAGGTGCTTTGAAATGATTAAACGAGGCTTTTGGCCCCCTTAACAGGGCAAAATTCAATTTTAAGCATTTATGTGCAAGAAATATGCTTAATCAACTTTAAAATGGTAATTTGTTTTCAATTAAACTGTTCTCTCATTGATTACCCTCATACAGGCAAGGACAAGGGTTCAAAAACGAAAAAGAGGCTGATGGCCCCCCAAAATCCTCGCTTAGCATCGATTTTTGGAGTAAGCACCCTCGAATTGAACAAAAGAACTAATACTACAAATTTTGCTCTCAGACGACCATTATTAGGTTTGCTTACATTTCAGAGGTAGTCGTCAAAAAATGACACCGTTGATGGTATGGTATGGATTAATATTCAATTCAATACAAATTCAAATTTGCTAATAATAACAGGCACGCGTCCGCTCGTGTGGTCGCGTGCCGTAAATTCAAAAAAACAAAGTTGGCAGTTTACATTTCGAAATATGAGACGGCAATTCATTGTCTATTTACAGTCATCGAAAATCAGCTGTTCTGTATTTTTTCGTGTCCAAACAAGCGTTCAAATCAAAATGGAACAATTTGATCAACTGGTTTTTCGACGATGTTCATTTTCCCTTTCATCAAAAATAAATCTTTAACCAAGGCAGCTTTCTCAGTCTCAAGTTGCTTGATTTGCCGTGCCTGTCCTTCAACCATCTTCTCTAAAATCAACGTCGTTGTTGATTTGCTCGGCGAGGAAGAGCACTGGCTGCCCTTCTTTTCTTGGACACCTTGCAAATGCTTGTTATAGTAACTAATTGTGTCTAAAGATCTTTTGACATCTTCGTACCTAAACGAATCCCAACTATCTTTCATTTCTGTCACCTTTGTTTCTGTGTCGCTCACTGTTTTCCCCAGAAAAACCGAACGACGTAGATCCATCCTGTTCTGCTGCAACGTGGATATTTTCCTCACGTACCAATCTCGCGTGTTATCGACTGCATCTAAACATTTCTGCATCATTCGTATCTTTTCACTAACCTGGCTAACAATCTTGTCCAGGCTCGTCTTCCTGAACCCTTGGTATTTTGGGTCTTCAAATCTTTTTGAGATTTCGTTAGACCTCAAGTCTTTAGTAACATTTTCCTTCTGTCTTGGGTTTGTTTTGAGATAGGAATAAGCAGCAAGAAAACTCCCATCATTAGCTGTGCAGTCCAAAGCCTTTGAGGTGTAGTCCACTGTATCACTAGCGCTGATGAAGGAGTCTAAAGCTAAAGACTTGCGAGCTTTTGAGTCGCTATACGTATCTGTTGAAACACTCGTAAGCTCTTTCGATTCATTCACCGTATCTTCATCTTCAATTAGAGGGCTGAAAAAAGTCTTTCTGGTTTCTCGTAAAGGACGATTGGTAGGTTGCAATACCTTTCTTCCAGCGTAGCCAGCAAGGCTTGTGGATCTTAGCACCGACTGGCTATCAGATTTTACCTTACGTATGAGGGTCTCTAAATTCGTAGGCTGATTCCCAAACGACTGGGTGCGTTCGCATGCTTTCAATGTTGTACCACTTGACAATTTCCTGAGGCGCTCGTTTTTCGCTCGGCTCACAGCCATCTTCATCCCTCTGATGAAACGCCTAAAGTTGAACATGCCATTGGGAGGGATGATCTGCTTCAAAGAAGAAATGACATTGGCACTTGAGACGCCATACTGATTTTTCAAGAACGTGTCATAGCCTTGCTCGTTTGATTTCCAATGCCTATCCAAATCTTCAAGAGATATATACCCCGTTTGTCCGACGTCCAGATTTGTGAAAATCTTGTTCATGTATTCCAACAACTCAGGAGCAAAATTCTCTTGGCCTGATAAAGAGTCACCATTTAAACTCTTGTACTTAAACGAATCCACTCTCAGAAGACTGGAATTTGAGATCACGTTCCAACTCATTTTGAACGTTCTTCTTAGCGTTGGTCGCGTGTACTAACTACAACGCCCAACCTCTTTTGAATATAAAACGTTTTTCTAAATTACCGGCACGTGCCAATAAATTTTTCGCACGCCTATCAGTCGGAAATCGGGTGAAAAATTCAAGCAGCACCTGGCTCCTATTGAAATCAAGACCAAAGACAAGATCGTATTTATGAATAAAAATACAACAAGCGCTCCCAGGGGCAATGTATCAAAACAAGCTGAACATTGTGATGACACCCAAAGACCGCAACGCGACACCAAAAGCCAATTGAAGTAATCTTTAATAACAACGATCAAAATTGGATTGATTTTACATCTTCTAGCTGAAGATTATGCTGCTAAGGTTCAAGAAGGATTTGCATAACATTTCAGCCTCGCAAGAGAGATCAGAATTATCCAAGGCACGTGTCTCCAAGACCAACAAAGGTCAGAACGATAAAAAAGAATTCTGGACAATAAACAGACCACTCGCAGAACGCAAACTTTGGCCCCATACATTTTAAAACATGATAGGCGTAAACAATTGTGGCTTTGGGCAACCGGTCCCCAGGGACAGGGAAATACCCGCCGACAAAGGGGGCGGAAATCGACGTACTTGAGGTCAACATAGAAAGACATGTAACTCAATAATTTGAATAAGCCTCCGGGAAGGGGGGAACTTGTTTAACACCAATAATGGATTTTGCGAACAAAATTTTTATCCCAATAATAGGATAAACAATTTTGGGTTCTTAAAAACTCCTCATTCCTCCCGGATAAGTCTTCTTAGTATGTCTGTTAAGACTTCACATCCTTGCAATGTGTTTTGTTTTAATCTGTTTGGAAGTACTAAAGTCTTTTACGAGTTTGACAGTTCGACTCGAGTCCTTAGATGCTGTTGTACTAGGATACCGTTGCTGATAAGCCGCCCTTGACTATTCGTATTAAAACGAAACCGAGAGAAAAATTAAAAACCTCCTTTAAATAGAAGCTAAACTTCCATTGCCATATCACAGCTAAAACACAAAATGTAGAAAGGCCATAAGAGAAAATTTCGTTTGAGATTACAGTTTCATTTATATGGACTGGTATGCACTGGTATACATTGTTTACTCGTGCAAGATAAGAAATACAACGTCAAGACACAAACTAAATTCAACAATACTGTTTGCATTATGAGACAGATTAAACTAACATAATAACCCCTATAAAAATTTATTCGCTGCTTGAAGTTTTTTTTATCTTTAGATGGTACAATATAGATGATTATGGACATTTTGTTGGAGACCGCGAACAAACCCTCCAGAAAATCAGATTTTTGCCACGTATAGTTCTATCCCTAAAATTCCTTTAGATCCACATTTGTAATACATTCATAATGATAAATTCTGTAATAACAGGACGAGACACTTATCGTTCGAAAATGACTTCCTTTATCAGTCTATTAAAATTAGAAAATATATACCTTCTAATCAACATTAACTCTTTGGAATTCATTACCAAAGACAAAATTATAATACAGAGATTTAACATTTTTTGCACTGAGATCTGACACCCTAAGCACACGGGGCCTTATAAATAAAAAAATTCGGGCAAGTAAACACCATAAAACGGCCACCTGATACGATAATAACAAAAAACAAAAAACCCCTTACATATAAATTTAAACATTATTCAAGTCATGTTTTTTTATAAAAAATGTGAACACTCTAGTATGCATTAATGTTTGCACTCTTTTATCAGCAGTTCCCCAGCCTGGAGATACAATTAAAGATCTTTACCGAGTCTCTCGATTTCATCGAGAACGAAGTCCATATCCTCATGAGTAACAACCGAACTGATCACAATCATGCGAAAGAAATTCACATGGTCTTTCAGAGGCTGGTATCCGACCATCATTGATCCTTTCAGAGTCATCCTCTTCTTTATTTCTGGTGGTATCTACAAAACCAAACGAATTATTTCATTAAAATGTTTTTTTTATAGAAAAAGTAACATGAGTGGTACCATTTAGATATAGTAATCTATCTTGATTAGAAACACCTAGAAAATTGTTAGTCAGATAGCCGATTACTATTATTATAATCAAATCTAAAGTTCTTTTAATTATTGTATAACAAAGTGGTTTATAACAGACTAGCTAATTACACATTTTCTAACAAGAGTGAGGTGTGTAATTAAAAAGTAAGTTGTGCTATCTATGAAATGAAGTTTCAAAATTAAAGTTATCATTTTTATTATCCTTAACAGTCAGTCTCTTGTATGTTGGCAAAGCAAATTAATTTATGTAAAGCTAGTTAACGCCAACAAATTAAATTAAAAAACATTAATCTGCAACTTTTTTACTTGCAAATACCCTAAAAATCTAAAATTACTCTAAACCTTCAATGAAATATTTGCACAATATGCATATAAAATTTTTATCCTTCATTTTAGTTCAGAAAGTATTTTGGATTCTTTAATTTCCTTCGGCTAAGAAGTCCACAAAAAGGTGACCTCTGTACTGGACACTTCTCTATTCCATAAGTTAAAGCAAACAGTTCTCTCGGAACAAATAATTTAAATAGAAGTGTGCTTCAGATGGTTTCTCATTTTCAATATTTCAACCATTAGCAAATGCAGATAGGCTAGATTCATAGGTAAAAATCTATAATTCAACTTTTCTAGATCTGAATAACCATCTTTGTACATCAGTCGCAGTTCAAGAAGAAAGTTTTCACTTCGATTTGAACTATGGTTAGTATTGAGAAACTAACACAGTGTTTTGCAGAACCGCTCGATTTTCACAAAAATAGTCATGAGGACAGAGACAGCAGTATATCAATAACAGAAAGATGTTTCGCAAAAACATAGTTGTAAACTTCAAAAGGGAGTGTTTTATTACAAAAAAAACATTCTTATATCTTCTTTGAACATTATCGCCCAGAACAAAAATGTTAAACGTACATTTATCATGTTGGGTTTTTAACAAGAGACTATCAATTCCATGATTAAACTTAAACAACCTCAAGTAGCAAAATTTGACCAAATACAAATAAAAATTTTTCAATTCGAATGCATATTACGCTGCCTGCATGAGAGCAGAGACAGTATTTTCAGAGAAGAAAAGCGAGCTACTTTAGAGTGAATAAAAATAAACGAGACTTTTTCTGAAACATATATTTAAAAGCAGGGATTATGCAAATATGGATAAGTAGGGAATAGCGTTTTGTGCACATTACGCTAAACCAAACACTCATTTGACAGCCTAATTGCAGAGAAAAGTTGAATTGGCACTTTTAGAGAAACGAACTCAGTTGAAATAGCCCAAGTGAAATAGCATAGGTGAAAGAGTACAGGTGAAAGGGTAGAGGTGAAGAAATAGGAATCTTACCTTGTGGAGCCGTTGCATTTTTTCTGGTCCATCTGGCATGTTCGTAAGACTTGGTGGAATATACCGAAAGCAAACATTGGTGCACTGGGGCTGGAAAGACAGAAAAGGCAACACAATAACCCTTCAATTCCATACCATAAATAAGGCTGCCTTGCAACTGGTGCAAATTACTAATAAATATCTGTACTCAAAAACAATGAATAACTCCGAAGCAATCACAATAAGAGCCTGTTGCTTCTAGTCCTAATAAGTTATGAAGAATTTTCTTAAGAGGAAACAATCATTAGAAATTAAGCTTCTTAATAGTGGCTGGTTTTTTACAAGAAAAAGGCCTGTATGTGCATTAGCTATGTTGGATTTAGAAAGCTTCAGTGGTTACATTATCTCATATAACTGTGCTACTAAGAAAGTAACATTTATATTTAAATGAAAATCATTTGCACATACCCAGATTAAAAGTAATGGTTGGTTGATAAAAAGGAGATCAGAGAAAGGCCCTAACCATTGAAAAACATTTTATTGGGTCACATCAAGTATTGGATATAAAATTTCAATGCTGAAGGTACTTCAAAAATTAATTTAAAAGAAGGAAATAGAAATAAAGAACAACAAATGGATATCACTAGCATACAATAACAAACACAGAGCCAAGATGTTTTAAGTGTACCAATGATGTTATTGTGGGTAGCAAGTCTACCAAAGTCATCTAACTGGGCAAAAACCCCTGACATGCAGTTACAGCCATCCTACATGAAAATTAAATAGCTTTCTGTAAAAAATAACATTCAAAATTTAGAAATTACCTCAATCAACAACTCAAATCCATCTCTCCTTTTGATTTGTTCTGCCAGATATCTACAAAAATTATTATGTTAACAAAATTCATGAGCATCCTGCATAAATCTGCAACATTTTTGGCTTAACAGTAAAAACAGCTTCACATAGTATTATATTAATAAAGAAGTCTAAAACATTGAATTTGCTTAAATATTTTTTTCAAAACAACAGAAAAATAGCAACAAAGTTATTCAAGCCACTTAAGCTAAAAACCATTGAACCATTATTGTTGTAAAAACACATACCGTTCAAAAGTTTTTGGAGAAATTGTTTGGGAGAAATTGGCTGTCATGCAGAGACTGTGTGGAGTCATCAATGAAAATGCAGCCAGCAAATTTTATTGTACTGCATTGATATATTTTACCTCTAGCTAATGTAAGCTATAAACTGAGATAAAACTTTTGCATTGAGCAAAATGCTGGCTTAAAAACAATACCTTGAGTTATCAAATGCTCTGTCAATATGCGCCTCAAATCCTCTAGTGCCCTGCAAATGAAGTAAACAGATATTTATTTATCCTTTTCATTGCAAGCCATATGACACTTGATCCCTTGCAAACAAGCAGATTCAGAATAAAGTGACTAATCAAAAAAGATTATTTGCTCAAAGAGGGAAAGTATTGGGGTACCAATGTGAGTTCATCTGCAAGCTTACTGGATGCTGTTAAGTAAAAGGGTCAGGAAATGATCATACCCATCGTGCCTTAAATCTACTGTTACCTCTACAAGATATTTTCAATCAAAAAGAAATAATAACAAATCAAGGAAACTGATTGGGAAAAAAATCAAGAAAGATAAAAGATTGATCTGAAATTAGTACAGTCAGAGAGATGTCAAAGATTTCAAAACATTTATGGAGACCATTTTCCAGCTTTTTTAGCTTATCAACACAATAGTGGCTTTGCCATCTTCCTTTTAATAAATCCCAAGATAGCATTTAGAAAAGTTTTCAAATACAGAGATCTACATTAGATAACTGTGTACACATCAGCCAGAAAATTTGACAGTACAGAAAGAATTGCTTTACCTTTGCTTTCCACATCAGCCAAAGCTTGAAGGCATCATTGGGCCTACCACATTGGAATGTTTTATCTCCTGTGTCCCAAACAGCATTGTATAATTTTTTGTCTTGCTGGAAAAGATACTTTGCCCCTGCTTTGTTGCATTGCTGAAGAAGACCCTGTTAAAAAAAGTTAAAGCAAGTCATGAGCAAGGACTGCTAAATAGAGAAACACAATGAAATGAGTCTAAACTAATCCTTGAATTGTTTCATATTCAAGAAACTGTGTTCTTTCTTACATTTTCATACCTTTTATAAAGGTTTCATCCTTATATTAAAGATAAATATACAGTTGAGGAAAGAAAGAAATTTTCATGTAATGCTGTTTCTTATATATAATTCATAAATTTGACTCACTGTTATCTAACTTCATATGTATCAAAAATGTTTATCATTTCTTAATAATTTCATGCTTCACTGCCATAAACTCCTTTTAATATTCTGACAGAAAATTAGCCACAAGTTCCAGTTAAAATTTTTAAATCGGACAAGCATTAATTTATATATCTATAGCTATTATACACACATCTTTATACACAGGAAAACATGCCAAAATGAGAAAGAACTTACATGTTCCTTAATAAGAAGCACAGAGCATTGGACTGGTACTGACATCAATTTATGAGGATTCCATGTTGCTGAATCAGCCCTGGAATCAAGAAACTACAGATTAAACCTGGCTGATATTAAATAAACTTATCACACAAAAGTTGCAAATAGATGTGATACAGCTATCAGACAGACAATTTATCTAAGGACCTTGATGTAATAGATATCAAAGACTGCAAAATCTTAAAGGGAGTTAAATAATGACACACTGACCAGCAGGTGTAAAACACAGGTCATGCAGGTTAAATCTTGCAGGTCAAAATTAGTGGCCATAGGTGTGAGGTTCTTGGCTGACAACCGTTTGCGTTAAAATCAGAAGTTGTGCAGGTCTTTGGTAGAGAATACAGCAGCAGTAGGCAAACATTGGCTACGCTAACAACACTCTTTTTTGTAAGAACAATTTAATATGAACAGAAGCCTCAAAACTGGTCAAAAGCACAGATTGACATAAATCAAAGAAAAAAGCTCATTATATATATCAACAAATGATGATTTTTTTCTGAAAGGATGATTCTAGTCATTAATTCTAAAATAATAGATAAGTCAGTTTTACTGCAGAGATGCAGCCACAAAAACATATTGGGGAGTCAAATGGATTGAATCTTAGGAATCAATTGTAGGAATCTGCATAGCCAAAATTAAAAAGCATCATAAAGGTATTTTAGCAACTTGTTGGGGGCACAGTCCCCTTGCCTTATTCTCTAATATCAAAGGAAAATAGTCTACAGGGATTTGTCTATAAGAATCCTCAAAATCAAAGAGTTTGTTAAAATGAAAGCAAACCTTTCTATTCCTTTCAGAAGATGCTTGTATTTTTTTGAAAGTAAAGCACCTCCTCCCCAAGCAGCCTGAGGTAAAAACAGCATAAAATAAGCAAAAATACATTTATAAACTTACCAATACAATTTTACTCCAAGAAAGAAAATGAAGAAAAACAAGTTAGAAAAGGCCAACTTTTACAGAATATAAATTGTAGAAAAATTATATTGATAACTCACATCAACATGAAACCATAGGCCAAATTCAGAACAAATATCAGCAATTTCTTCAAGTCGATCAAAAGCACCCGCAACTGTTGTGCCAGATGTTGCACAAACATAGAAAGGTCTTTCTCCCTATAGAGCAAACCATCTCTGTTCAATGTCTCAATTTCCATGTTTATTAAATTTTATTGTGAAAAGCTTTTTCAATTATGAATTGCACTTTAAAACTTTTTCAAACAATTGGTACAAATTTCTTCATTTAATGACTGTATGTACATAAAAAAGAATAAAACATTTTAAGTATGAAAAACATAAACACATGATACGGTGAAATTTTGTGATTCCCTGTAACTTAGAACTAAGAGATATTACAGACAATTGTCAAGAATAGACTTTTAATCAGAAACAAAAAATTCATTTCAAAGTTTGGGAAACTGCAACACTAACCTGCGATTGGCTGCTGATGATTTGTGCCCTCAAATCTTCAAGTATCATTTTGCCACTACAATTTAACCATAGAAATTAAAGATATCATTTTAAAGTTAAAAATTTAAAGTGAAAACAATCTGATTTGCAATTAAACCAGCCAAATCGATCTATTACCTCCTAAACCCAAAAACTTAGCCAAAAGGAGCTGAAGCTACGTGTTTACTATAACAGGAAACAGCAAGAAACAACTTTAAAACGAATACAAACGAGAAGAAACGATAAGGAAACAACTTTAAAACGATTTGTGACTTTTTAGAAACGACTAGATCTCCAAAACAAGGCAAGCTTATCCATCCACGTGAGCATTGTCATCTTCGTTGCAGTGGCCTAAGTGTCCGGTCATGTCGTTCTCTCCCCAAAAGCTGTTGTCTTAGATGAGGTTACGGAAACTCAATGATAATGCTTATTTATGTTTCTACTACGCTAATTTTAGCAAAAGAAACAGAAACTAAAAGAACAAACTCCAATATACTAGAGGAACAAGCTGTATAGGTTGACAATCTACTGCTTGAACAATGTTTTGTTTGGGAGCCTTACCCTAAAGCCTCTATAAAGTTTCAGTAAGTTCCTAAAGCAGTTGAATTCAGGGGGGGGGGAAGGCTTGATTATTAGCCGAGAATTTAAATTGCTTTATTTCGACCTTCCCGGTAGTTGTTCCATGTTAATCCCAATGCCAGTGAGATTTGCTCTTACAATGCTGGCACTTCATATCAGGCTTTCATAGTTTAATTCCTCTTACAAAAATACCATATCAACATCCACTATCATAGTTATTAATGCAGGAATTCCACTAAATAAATAAAATTGTTCCCCAGTTAAAATTTTTCAAGTCGTTTCTACTTGTTTCCTAGTTGTTTCTTACTTGTTTCCTAGTTGTTTCTACTTGTTTCCTAGTCGTTTCTACTCATTTCCCGTTATCGTAACCACGCTGAAGCTACCCTTAACAAAGTTGATGAATAAATATTTGCAGCACCAAGCAAATGATATAAATCAGGCTACAAATTTGGATTGGATACTCTTCCTGTCAATTAGTTAAAGGAACTATGTCATGGCTTTGTAAAAATTCTAGCAATGGACTCTATCAATGTGTGTTTCAACCGTTATTTTTAAGACTGAACACTTAAAGAACAGACTGAACATCCCAAGAACATCCTAAGAAACGCTATAAAATCCCCATTAAGCAACTGAACACCCTTTATAACACTTCCAAATTGGCATATCATTCAAAAATAAATGTGATAGATTGAAGAGAGAGCCTTTATTATTTGTTTCCTTTCATAAAACATACAATACAAACTAGACTAAAAGTGATTGATTTTCCAGCTTTTTTAACCGCAATACTATTGCAGGCATCTGTCTACACAGGTGATATACTGGACACCTGCAAATATATCCTGGCAAATATTGCCACATTTAAGAAGGTTTAGTGGTACTTAAAGAAGTATTCAATGAGAAAAATGAGGTTTCAAATAGTACTTACTTTTCATCCGTTTTTATCTTCTTTACAGATTTGGTTCCGAGGCCAAGGGTGGCAGCTGCCTTCATTGTGGAGTAATGTGCCTACAAAAAGATTTTTCCTATTGACTGATAAGAAAATCTTTACAATGTCCAGGCATGACTTACCCTTTTTAAGGAACCTCAAATAAGGGATCAAACCTTTATTTGTATAAGAAGGGGCCAACAGTGCGTGATTTGCAGGACATGTTAATGGGAATGCCAAGGAGGGGGGTCATTTTGCTATAAAGTTTTGCAGTGAAGGTTTTCTGAACAGCTAAAGAAAAGCAGAAACTTCATTCAGAAGACTGGCAGCTGACAGCATCTTAGCTAGAACCACTGTTGTGCAAGATAAATCTTTAACATGTTCATGACATGTTAAAAATTTCTGATTTTTTTAACCAAAGATTCTTGAAAAAAAATATGAACGAGAGCTTTTTTCAGAACAACTGCTTGCAGCTTTAGTTGATGGATAACAAGACTTTGTTTGGAACATGCTTTCAGGCAGGACAATGTGAGCTCAAAGCATTTACATATTCATGGTAGCCATGAAGTTTGAATGGAGAACTTTTGGACCTATTATGGTTAAGTCACCTTTGTCACTTAAAAGGAAAACATTACCTACTGTGTAAACTAACCTAACTGTTTTCAGCTTTAATTGGTTTTCTTTTAAACTTTATATTAGTCTCACATTTAGGGCAGCAAAACAGAAAAGGAGAATCAAAGATTTATATATTGCATAGGCTGTGGATAAAGATGTTACATATCTTTCTGTATCTTAAATTGCTTTTTTAACAAATTATGGTATGTGCTTGCTTATGCTTTGGTTGTTTTCCGATATCTATCAGAGTTTTTTTTCAATTGAGTAATCACATTTGATAGAGTTACTCGCTATTTTTGGTTGACAATCTAAGTTATCCTAAACCCATAGTATTTTTGTTTGTTAGACACTACTAGTGATATTCTATCTTGATATATGAACATTGAGCAACTGGTTATTTTACCCAGCAATGATTGTTTCCCTGACGTCAAATAAAGCAGATAACACACCTCCTCTGATGCAAAAAGTGCTAGCCTTGGCATTCCAAACAGACCCTCTTCCTTGATGTTTGGGTTAAACCTAAGAGAGAGGCTAGGTATTAAAAACTACACCAAAAAGAGTTGAATCATTGTACCCCTTGATCAACACACAGAGGTATAAGACAATAAATTCTACTTACCAAAGGGCCGACATAATATAAAAGAAAACAGAACAAACATTTTAGAATTAAATTACGTTCTCAAAACTAAAAACACAATTTTTTTATAATATCGTCAGTAATAACATGGTTGACATGCATAAAATTCTTGAATATAAGGAATTCTGATTTTGAAATATTGTTTAGCAAAATCAATTTCTAAACATACAAATAGAGCCAGACAAGAATTTTCTTAGCAGTAGATTCGTTTTCAGCCAAAAAAGGTTGAATTGCAAATTATTTTGCCAAAAATGGATTGTTGCATAGCATAAAGAGACAGTGATCAAGGAACATATTTTTGTATTAAAACATTTTCCAAAGATTTGAATCTGCAAATGAATGATCAATTTAATGAAAATATTGTATTTTAAGCCCATATTTGTCAATAAGAATTTATGACCTGGGCACCTTTTAGACAGAAGAAAAAGTAAAACAGTGAGCTAGGGTAAAATAAGAACAGATAGAAGTAGAAATACATTAAGAAGGAACACCACAAAGAACTTCAAATTCTTCCCATAAAAGAGTCTCTAAGAGCATCATAGAACCTTTCGAGGCTTTATTGTTTATCAGAACAAAAAAGTGACAAGAGCGGAGTAGATAGGTTTAAAGAAAACACAAGGAAATAGAAAGGGTAAATAGTAAAAAGAGTGCCTGAGCACTGTTGTGTGGAAACATCTAGGTACCACATATCTTACTTGTATCTGGCAACGTTCATTGATTGCATGTTGGAGATGGAGCCACCTAGCAGATAAGAAGTCAGTCAACAGTGAAACTTTGTTTTACAACAATCGGTAACATGGAATGTAAGTTACTGGTCAGGAGCAGTAAGCAAAACAGCAGTCGCTATAGATGTAATTAGCTGCATTTTGATTTCTTTAACTTTTCAGTTTTATTTTCATAAATACAGATTGGAGGTTGGTAAAAATAATGAAAACAATCTATCCTACAACCAACAAAAAACTTGTACGTAATGAATGATTTCAAAACACAGCTATGATAGGGTAAAGTATGTAGCTAACTCCATCACCAGTAACTCTACATTCCATGTTCAAAGGTCAGTTAATTCATTTTCATACATTTACAAGCTAAAAGTATTATCTTTACCTGGGAAAAGCATTCCATCACCATTTTTAAAACCAACAATTTCCAACATCTTTTTCAGAACTGATTTTTCCATAGTTCCAAACACAGGTGACATCTCATATGTATACCTGTGATTAAACATAAGACAAAAAATTACCCATTGAAGGCAGGATATGAAATTCACAGGGGATTTCCTTTTAATGAACGAGTACTGACAGAGCAAAACATTGTTATACGCCTTGAAAGGATCTTGATAAACACAGTAAGTGATGATATGGAAGTGCTGAGGGTCCTCGATGTGGAAGGTCCAGAAAAACTCAACTTTTGCCTTGGCTGGAAATGTTTTTAAAATGCAAATTTTGAAAATAGAGGAGGCCATACCCCCTGCCCCGACCATGATGCCCCTGGTAGTTCCATATCATTGACAGTTAGATATCTAATTCAAAAAGAGGCTAAACACACATGGAAGTATTGGCAGTTGTTCCAATCCACTGTCCCATAAGTCCAGTTATATCCAGTCCCGCAAAAAGTTGGTTGAAAAAGTGTGGATGACCTACAAAATCAAATGCAATTACTTTTTAAACACTCAAAAAATTAGAAAACATTCCTAACATAAAAATAGAAGACAAGATAAAAATTGACATCTGCAAAGAAAAACTCCATATCCTTGTCAATACTAACTTTTAGCACAAAACAAATAAGTAAAAGGATTACCAAAATACCAAAGCAATCAAAAAGTTGAAATATTTTTGGCATTCTTTCCCCTTTTTAAATATGACTCATGGGTTGAATTTGCCTTATCAATTTACAGCTTTATTAACATTTTATGACAAGACAACTCAAAACTAAGCATAGAATCTTCATTGAAAAATGAGATCCTTTTCAACTGTAACATAAAAGCCAAAAAGTTTTAAAGGTTCTTTTGTCACACTCATGTGTATTTCTATATACATGCTTACTCCTATCAGTATTGTCAGATGTGCGAAATTGTTGGTAACCAAAGACTTCAGGACTTCACTGCCAAAGTCAGCCAGCCAAAAAATATTAAAACTCAGATAAAATTTCTTTAAATGCGTGGAATAATAGTTCAATAAAAATGGCTTTGCACATTCAATTGACATACATTTGGATTTTTTTCTGTTGTCTGTTATTTTTAACTTTGTTTCATCACTAGAAATTTAGACATGATAGCAAGCAATTCTTGTAGAAAAATAGTTTATTTGCAATGCATCTTTTTGGTTTTTCAGTTTTGACCAAAAATCAGCCAACTTCTGCTTTTTCAGCCAAATCGATAATTGACAGCCAAGGGCTTTGAAAAAAGCCAGAATGAAGGAATTTGGCTGTCAAAACATGCAAATGGCAGCCCTGACTCTAATGCGAACCAAGCTTAAACAGTGAAGCAAATTCCCATAAAGAAGAAACAGCAAATCTTTTAACACTAATATTCTGAAATAAAAGCATAATTGTATTGTAATTGAAGCTGCCATTGTATTTTTGTAAACTCTCTTTCACTGTAAAAGCTCTATAAAGCCCCCTCTCTATTAAGCCCCCTGTGTGTGTGCATTGAGTGGGTCCCTTGATGGGTGTGATGGCGCATTGGATGGGTGTTAAGTTTGAAATCCTCTTTCGCTAACTTACAACACACATGGTAATTTATAAACTTTAAATGTATAATTACCTGTCTTTACACTCAAATCAAGGGCCTTTTTTGATACATTCAATAGCTCATTTAAGTTTGCCCCATCATCCTTCACCTCAAAGTCAATTTCCTTCACAACATCTTCTGGACTTCTAAAGTCTATAACTTTTGAATCTCTATTATATGTTTCATGAATAAAATTCGTGAGAATCTCAACAGTCTTCTGGATAAACTCATCAGTAACTTCTGAATTTTCACCACTCCATGGCAGCATATCTAGTAAAAAAATAAGAATACAATCTAGTGATACAGTTAATTTTTACCAATAAGCTACAATTTATCCATTTAGTAAACATATTGACCAGGACTTTTTATTTTGTAAGGCAGGGTCATATCCCATGACACTTTTAATGATGTCCAGTTTCAAATTTCGCAATGCATTCAACTGCATTTTTCTATATATAGCCCTTTTAAGTCCAAGAGGTTCCCATTTCAGCAAAGGAGAACAATGTATAGAAGAATGACCAAGGTACCTCACCTATATAAACATTGAAACATCTCATCTTCTCTATTTCTTAATAAATAAATTAAAAAGAAAATCACATCAAACCTTTAAATGTTTTTCCTTCAAGTCCTTCACATTGATTGTGACTCTTGATTTCCATTTTAAGTTTCTTTGCAAGAGATCCATTTTCTTCTTGCGACATCATCAACGATGTTCCATTTCCATGGTTAACTCCATTACCATTGTACATTTTCCCATTAGCTGCTGACATTGTTAAGAGCTTTTTTGTGCTGTGAAAATGAAAAAACTTTGTTAATAGAAGTTGCTTATTTTTCATTTTGGTTTTATTTTGCCCAGGAAAAATTTATGATCAGCAAAATGTTGTTATTTCCTAGCACAGAATTCCATTTTTTAGGCTGCAGGCTGGTGTGTGTTCCACACAGGGTCATCTTAAACAAATATTTATGATTTTGTTAGAGTATTGTGGCATAATTTGTCAATATTGCTGTTTTTCATATTTTGCAGTATTTTGCTCTATTTAGTTTTATTCATCTTGTTTTGCTGATTAAAATAAGCCCTGCGAGTATGGTGAGTCTTCTTTGTAACAATAAGCATTCCTACTCTGTATGTGATTTCTGTATGTGATATTATTTTGGTGTTCTGGATCAGATTGGCCATCCCTCTCAGTAAGGTATGGTCATTGTAAATTATTAAAAGGGATTTATTCCCTGTTCAAAGCACCTTAATGCAAGAGAATGCAAGATAATGAAGCAAAATAATAAAGGAATAGTATGTAGCAACTCTTTATAGTATTGCGCTTGATAGCATGAAGTTTTTAGAATTCATACAGTCTAGAGTGGGAAAACATCAAAACAGAGGAAAATGTAAACAGGAAAATGAAAAGCCAGAAAAATCAGGGGGAGGGATGGCCATGTCCCCCTCCTTTTTTTGCAAAGGAAGCAGTTTAGAAGGTGCACTGAAAGGGGAAAGAAGCCTTGACACCCCCCCCCCCCCACTTTCATTTGTGGTGTGGAAACTGAGAGTGAAATAGCGTAGCGTAGCGAAGCGAATGAGCGAATTAGCATTCAGAGAGTTTGTATTGAAATCAATATGCCTGTTCACATCAAGAGAGAGTGATAGCGACACAAGCAAGAAGATTACTTCTTGTGTATTTGCTCAATGCGAACGGAAAGGAATAACAGCAATGGACGGTGATTTTACTGTTGCCATACAACCGATTAGTAACTGGGAATAATCTGATGATACTGGCCTTTAACCAGTGGCATACCCAAGGGGGGAATAGGGGGGTCCGGACCCCCCCCCACTTTTCTAAAATATGATCCTTGAGATTTGTCCAAAAACGATGTAAAACTCATTTGCTTGTGTCAATAACAATTGAAAAATACTTTGCTATTAACCATAGCTAAAATGAATTAAATTATGGGGGAAAATTCTGCAAAAGGGCGTTTCCCTGCATTTGCGAGTGTCTGAAGGGCGTGGTCCAAAAAAACTTCTGGGGGCTAAGCCCCAGACCCCCCGACAGTTACAACCCTGGGTTCGCCACTGTCTTCAACCAGACCAGTATGAAAGGACATGGCCTCATATTTGGGGGAGGGGTGGCCATCAATAATTGCCAACTGTACTTTATTTGGGAAGCAAAACAATGGACATCCCCCACCAATAAAAATTTATTTCCGACTACAATAACGAATCAAACGTAGATGACTATGTTCTGAATCTGAAATAGCCTCGTAATTTCTCAACTGCGGCACCAAATGATGATATTCCCCAGATAAAAGCAAATATTCATGAAAATCAGGTCGTGCCTCTTTTTTTTCGTGAACCCAAAATCGTCTTCGTTTTGAAAATAGAGAATATTTAAGAAATCAACTTTCAGATAAAATCATTCTTTTTGTTTTAAATCAGCAACTGCGTCATCAAACTTCACTCTGCAAAACTGTTTGATTCGCGATTTTTCGCTCACAGCATGTTGTTCCGTTAGCTTCTGTTCGCCCGTTGTCTTCGCTTCTCTTTTTCGCTGCAGTGTGAACGCGATTTTCTGATCTCTGCGCTCGACGGGGGTTTCGTCTCGAATTTTGTCGTGCCCTGGGCCTTTTAAACCTTTCGCCTCGGCAGCAGTTGACACTTGACACTGCGAACTCGGCACTGGTTGCCTGAACCAGGGTAGCCAAGTGCTAGCAAATCCTCAATCCCAAAGTTTCTGAAACTCAATCCCAAATCAGTCCCAAATTTTTCAAAAGTAGATTCCTTCGCACAGGGTATAGAAAGGGATAGATATCCCTCTGCAGCTTTGCCTTCTATATTTCCTGGGCAATGAATTACGCATTATTCACTGTTACGGTTGCTTAATTTGACATAAATAGTCTAGTTAGTTGCCATAAGAATTGAAATATAAGTATGAAGGCTTGAACTTGGGCATTGTGGAAATAAAATGTACTCTCCCTTCTCGAATATATTTGAATGGGAGACAATAACAAAAGCAAAAGGAATATTATATGGCTTATATTTATAGAATGACAAAAGGAAGCACTTTAAAATTTCAACAGATCATGAAACAAACTATAAATTACACAAAATTTCACATTCAAGTCAATCGTTCTTCATTTTTTGGCTCACTGCATTGTCTTTACCAGTGCTCAAGGGGTTACATAACAGTCAATTTGAGCAATCCATGGACCAATTATAACAAATTATCCATTCATGTCTGATAATCCCGAAAAAATCCCAATTTTTACTTTGAATCCCAGATAACAAGAAACAGTCCCAGTTTCGTGAAATCTGGGATCCCAAATGGCAACCCTGGCCTGAACCAGCAGCGGTTTTAGGGACTGCGGGGCCCGGGGCCAAAAACATCTGCGGGGCCTTTGTTCTTTATAATTTCTATGGCTACCATAAACGCGGGGCCTGGGGCCATGGCCCCTGGACCCCTCTTGAAACCGCCACTGCCTGTAATGGACGGTCCAGCAACGAAATTTTCGAGAAAAACGTAACAAAACTCTATGAACCCTCAAAATTGATACACTTCTGCTATTATTTTAGTCAAGCTGAGGTTTTTCGTTATTCTGCTGTGACGTTTTAAAACAAATTCAAAGGATTTTCTTACATATCAACAGCAGGTCGGTATGCGTACCATACTCAGAAGAAAAATACTACTAGAAGGAAATAAGGAAGTTTCAAATGCAACAACAACTAAGGTTCTTGCGTAACAAGCATCATTTATGTATTCTTCTATCGGTCTGGAATTTCTTTAGTGTCCTCAATATCAATTAAGTAATGTATACTATACTACAGCCATGTATATAGTATTAGCGTACAGGTATTTATGTCTTCGTTCCAAAGGTCGCAGCTTTGCTCAGGATTAGGCCTAAACACTTGCTTGCTACCAAGTTTTGCTAAATATCGATGGAAAAAACTTAAATAATGCAAAAAAGATGCAGGGAGACATACGTGATTCTGAATTAAGACTTTCTTGATGATTCTACTCTTCTGACTCTTACCAAAGATCTGACGTGCTTCTGTCCATTTGCATGAAATTGGGAGGATTGTTCTTTATATATCCGCCCTTAAACATCTGCGCACGTTTTCAGTAATTTCCCAGCTAAAAATTTGAGCAAACAATAGTGTGATCAGTTTCTTGCAGCGCATGTGATCAGTTAGCCTGCACCAATGGAAGCGCCTAGATGCCTGACTGAAAATACTGGCCTACACCAGTGCCTTTACGAACGCCGCAGCAAGAATTTTTTTAAAAAAATCTTACAACTTCGTTTACCAAATCAATTTATAGCCTGCGTCACAGACCAAAAACTTCCGTGAAGTGTATGGAAGTTTTTGGTCTGTGACGCAGGCTAATCAATTTATAGCAGGCCCTATTTTATGGAAATGTTTCAAGACCACAATTTAAGAAATAAAGTCTGTATATGAAGCATGGAATTTCAAAATATCGACTGTTGCCGCAGAAAGCGTTTTTCTTTATTCGCATAAAACAAAAATATTCAACACAACACGATTACAACTACATATGTTTCTATTATAACCTATTAATTATGGTCAGTAACAAGGTCGACCACAAGAGGGAGAGCGGCAAAGATAATAAATGATAAGCAAAAGATGTGTGCCCTCAGAAGTACTCCAGGAACCTAAGGAGGATAAATCGGTATAAAATTTTGTTGGGCAATCAAAATTTTACAACCAGCCCATTTATAACAGCCATGATTTTTATAAAACCAAATATTGTGAATAGTGAGTGACAAGGCCATTTAATAACCATTTTCATATATAGACAATTTCGTCAACATTTTCTTTATGTTTAGAATCTTTGATGGTAAAAAACCCAGCTGTATGGGTGGCACATATTAAAGTTAATATTTTATTATGTTACCCCACTCTCGCCCCCCTCCCACCTAGGAATGCTCGATTATGCTAATAGAAAAATTCAACGATTTGCCTTCGGCACCAACACTGCCCCTCCTGCCCTAATCTTGTGCAGGCGTCCTAGAAGCTCTGTAATTCACACTTATTTTAATATTGAAGGACACACTGAGCCAAAAAATTCAAAAAGCGCAGGGTTCTTATAAGAGCAGGGGCTATAAGATTTTTGAAAAATTAATAATGGGGGAGTCCATTTATTGGGGGCCTTAGAGTAAGCTGATTAGTTTCAATTATTTCAGATTTCAGAAATCGACATCAGGTTTGCCTTTTTATTTCTTCGGATCCTTCTCTCTTTGTAGGCATCATCTGCTTCCGGAAATTCTTTAAGGAACCATTCTTGCTCCTTATCTAAAACAAAGCAGCTGAAGTAGGGTCAAGTTCTGATACGCTTGGATTTTGGCATGTGTTGGATTTTGTTCTTTTTTATTACTTCGGACCCCTGTGGTCAGTCGAGGAGAGGGAGTCAAGAATCGAACATAAACGGAGCGGTCACGCAGGGAGTTGTGTCCTCATTTAAACTCAACGAACGGTTTTTTAGCAATTACGAATCATACATTGTACTATCGAGTTGTGTAAGTCACCCAATTGGTTTATTTTACGATATATAGATAATATAGCACTTTGGGGCATTTTTCAGCTTGTGTCTGTTCAGCATCATTATCAATGTGTCAAATTGCCCCAGTGTACCCATTTTCATGCTGGTACCACAATTTGCACAATTCATGTCAAATACTGTGCTTAGAGCCTAGACTATGAAGGTAAAACCTAAATTCGAGAACTGGGTTCCAGTACCCCATTCTAAAAATAGCATCAAGGGGTAAGATTGTCAATTACATCTTTTCGTATTACTTTTCAGCTTGTTGAAAGAATGGAGAAAGCTACATTTCATATTCATATAAAAGAGAGTAATTATTTAGAGAAGAATGCCTAAAGAGAGACATGGGTACCAATTTCATATTCTAAAAATAGCATAAAGGGGCAATTTTTCATTTCCTTTTCTCTTAATATATTTTAATATATGATAATGCACCTAAATCTTTACTTTCCCACTTTTTTCATAAATCATTAATGACATATGGAGATTGGCCCATTTCGAGGACTGGGGCCAGGTACCCCAGCCTAAAAATAGCACTTGGGGGCATGTCGTCATCGGCATCGTCATCAGCGTGTGAAATTACCCCAGTGTACCCATTTGCATGCTGGTATCACAATTTGCACGATTCATGTTCTAACAGCCCGTACTATTTAGATTAACCAATAAAATAGTGATGTCTGCAAGATAGCCAAATATTCAACAGCATGTTATAAGGCCCTATAAGGGGTATTTAGAATATGAAATAAGTGCGATTTTTGGAGAAAAATATAAATATTTAGGTTTTTTAGCTTTGAAATATGATGTAGAAAAAGCCCCTAAGTCACGTGCTATTATTGCGACATAGACGCTCGTCGAATCATGCGCCCTATTAAACTCGTTATTCTGGTTTGCCCAGTTTCAAGTAACTCGTTAAAATAACTTGTTTATATCCTGTTTGTTGACTTGTTTATGCCTGTTTTGTAGATATTGCTATTACCAAAGAATAGAGATTACTATTACCTACTGCTATTACCTATTATATGTAATCTCTATTCTGTGCTATTACCTAGTGCTATCCATATTTGGTTATCGTAAGACTTGTGTACGCTGGGACCATCCCTTTCGCGCTGTTAACTTTATGTTTTTTGGTAGTAATTTTTATGTTAGTATTCTTGTCACGCCTTTAGATGTTTTCTCAGTAGTCAGTCGATTCTTGTAGCCGAAAGTAGAAGACATGCCGCGCATATAGACGTTGTTAGAAGCAAAGAAAGACTTAAGACGAAAAAGCCGAATTGCTGTTGTTTTCTGAGGTCGTAAGTCCTTTGACGTCTCTCTTTTATGTCCATAATTATTTGCGAGGCTCGCAGTAGCTTTACACTACACTACTTTTTCCACACTCCCCGCGCGGGAATGTGATTCAACATAACCAGTAGCGGGGTGGCTATGTTTTCCCTGGGGTGGCCAAGTCGATTTTTGCGCCCTATCTATATATCGTCACAGAATATCGTGGTTATATAAAGCATGTGTTTCTAGAAGGGAAATCGATTTTTGCAATTTTAATCCAGAATTTCATAAATAAGGTTTGACTAAAAATGCGAATATGAATGGAAAAGTTATGTAATCCTAACATTTGACCTTCTCGTGGTTCGGTAAAATATGAAGCTATTTTGAATTGGCTTATTTTTGAGAGTCGGCTTTTCAAGGAAATACGGTAGGCAAAACTTAAAATACTAATCAAAAGACATTTTATTCAATTACACTGATGTTTCATACAGGCTACTCGTTTATTATATCCAGAATACCAGCTTCAGAGTAAATTAAAGTAGAGCAAATTATTGTTTCGGGCTCCTTAGTTTTTTTAACTAAAGGTAACCTTTGTCCATTTCGCCACTGCTTATGGTCGCGTTTATCAGCCTAGTGTCATCGCATATATGATGTATGATATACAAACATGGTTCAAGTTTGTTATTCTTTAGTAGTTATTAAATAGTAGTTTTTCAACAACTTGAAAGTTTCAAGCATTGAATCGCACCATTGAACCGGACAGAGGCGGCGGGCACAAAATTGAATCTGGGGTTGGGCTAAGCATCAAGTTTAGTGAGGACCCACCATGGTTGGGACAGACGCGGAAGAAAATTTTTGAAATCAAGCCTTCTAGAATGGCTAAAAATGCATCTCCCAGACTAAAATTTAACAAATTACTACACCGCTCAGAATAGACAGTTCGACGATGCTCAGAAAAACATTGATTTTTGATTTTTAGAAAAAATTTGGGAGGGGAGGATTCATGCGTTGGATTAGGAAAGAAAGGGTGATGGTCACATCGATGTTAATAACAAGAAGCTGCTATATTGATTGCCAGGGTGCATTCCATGTACTTGGGTCCGAAGATCTTTAGCGTACACTCAGGCTTTTTGACGTTCCGAGTACAAACTAATAGATAACATTTTTGGCATACGTAAAATCTTCGTTAGTTGGCGTGCTAAACATGAAGTCACGTACATAGTTAACACGAAAACATATGAAACAAATGTTGATTGGGTCATGGCAGCACAACATGCTTCGATTGTAGAATCTCACGTTATTTTAGATTGTTCACAGCAAGTTATAGCGAAGTGTCCTACCCGTGTACGATCAGTTTTGATGTTCCTAGCCAAATATTACAAGCAAACAATTTTGGCGCCCCCTTATCTTCATTTGCGCCCCTATTCAGGGGGGCCATGGCCCCCTGGCCCCCCCTGCCACCACGATACTGAACATAACAGCAACACGGAATAAAATGAAACAAATTAATTATACTGATTATTGAATTCTTAGTGCAGTCGCTTAACCTCGAAAAATGGACGAATTGTGCATTTTATGATACAAGCATGAAATTTGGTACAAGTATACAATTGGACATGCTGATTAAGATGACATGCAGACCCCACTTCAAAAATGCCCCAAGATGCTATTTTTAGACTGGGGTACCTGACCTAAGTACCCACAGTCACTCGAAAATTGAAGCGATGATTGACTAACGAGAACATACCCATTGATAATCAAAATCAATTGCGTCAAAATACCACACCCAAAAATTGAAATACCTTAGGCCACGCCCTGTTTTGTCGGCAAATTTGTGACTAGCACCCCCCTAAGTGAAAGTGATTAGCGACGGCCCTGAAAGAGATAAATTGAGTACATAAACGTGCACTACGCGCGTTGTTTTGTGACTATGAATCCACCTTTGAATGTCTCCTCGCAAAGAACAATGAAATAGCCATCCACACCAAGAACTTACAGAAATTAATGACAGAGATATACAAATCATTAAATAAGAGTCCCTCATTCATAATTTGCGAATAAAAAATACGCTGCAACTTTCGTCTACCAAAACGATATCATTTGGGATAAACTTATTGGCATTCCGGGGGAGCATTCTCTGGAACACCTTGCCTGATACGATAAAAAATGTGGAAAACGTATCTAAATAGACAAATGTAGCTGTTAAATATGTAAATAGATAGATTAATATCATACTCTTCTCTTTTTATGTATATAAATAGCTGGTATTAATAAGTTTTACATAATTATCTATGTATAGTAAAGGCATCAAGTCGTGGTAAATACTGGTTCTCCGCGGGGGGTTTGTCTGTTCCCATGTGATAAGTTTGTTTTCATATGATCAGACATTCTTAGTCGACAGCGAAAGTCATTTGAAAAGCCTTTGTGGCATTTGAAAGGTACAAATGGGGGAAGAAGTTTTGAAATCTTTTGTAGAGAACAAGAGAAAAGAGAGAGAAAGAAAGAACCTTTAGAAACGGCGGAACAAAGAGCACTTACAACATAGTGTGTGCAGTTTGCTTGACAGCCAATCAGATTAGCGAAGCTATCATAATGACTCAGCAATTTGGGAATACCCTTCCCATTCACCACGACTCAATGCCTTTAATGTAAATAAACGCTCAAACCAACTGTAAATAAAGAGGTTATTGTTATTATTATTATCAACATTTGACAATTTCGAAATATTTTGCTTTGGTAATTTTGAAGTATGAAATAATTGAAAGATATCATCATGAAATATGAGCCTCATAGGTGGTCAGAAAATTGAAATGGTTACTAATAAAAGATACTTAGACCCCGTTTACACTGTCCCGTGCAAGTTTGGAACCGTGACAAAACTGTCGCGGTTCGCCCTTGCGTTTACACTAGAGTGTTTATGATTCTGGACGCGCCATCTGAAGACGCTCTTTGTAGGCACGTGACTTTAGCAGACGCGTCTTTTCGAGAAATTTCGATTATGATTTTGAGAACGTAGATCAGGACGTGCGGCGAATTTTATCTTCAGATTAGCCATGGACGATTTCTTGCTGGAGCTCCATTTTTTAGGTGATATCGACGACGAAGAATTCATACACTTGTATGATCTAAATCGTCGAAGAAATTTACATGTTAATCTGCCATATTGGCAGTATCCAAAATTTGGACGGACACAAAAGAGTCCATGCATTGAAGTTTCAATCTGTTGTGGCTCCGAATGGCCTTATTGCGAATCTTTTTGGGCCCGTTGAAGGACGCAGGCATGACAGTGGTATGCTTGCTATGTCAGGGTTATTAGGCCAACTTGAACAGCACTCTTTCTCTGAAGAAGGGCAGCCCCTTTGCATATATGGTGATCCTGCCTACCCAAACAGGGTTCACCTGCAATGTCCTATCATAAGAAGGAGACCTTTAACAGAAGACGAACAAGCCTTTAATACCTCAATGAGTAGGGTTCGTGTTGCTGTTGAATGGGTTTTTGGGGACATTGCAAACTATTTTAAGTTTATAGATTTTAAGAAAAACCTTAAAATTGGAATGAGTGCTGTTGGGAAAATCTATGTAGTTTGTGCCCTTTTAAGAAATGCTCTGACGTGTTTATATGGCTCCACAACATCAACATTCTTCAATGTGAAACCTCCAAACATTGATGAATATTTTAGGTAAGGTTGATTTTCGAGATATCAACAAAGATTCTGGCAGAGGAGACAAATTCATCTTTACTCATCTTCGCAAGACAACAGAAACGGCTTTTTTAAAAGCCACCAATAGTACCAAGACCTGTACACACACGACAAGTCATGGCATTGTTTTAGGCAATTTCTCAAATCATGAAAACAGAAAAACACTATAAAAATTTTACAAGGGGGCCTATATCCCTATTTTGTATCTCCATCTGAAACTATAACAAACTGAAATAGGTGATAGTTCAATGGTCATAGAATGTAGAAAAAAATAACATTTCACAGCAGATATGTCAATTGTAAGTACCCAAGGCCAAATTGTGATATTTTAGAAATTTACAAATCAATAACCACAACAATGTATCATAATCATCAATTTTGCCTGTTTAACCCCTTTCAAATATGAGTTATCAGACTAATCTGAAAAGTGTTTTGTACAATGATTTAAGTTGCAATTTGATTACAATTGATAGAAAAAAGCTTAAAGGTTCCACCAACTCAAGCTTAGCCTAAATGTTCAGTGATTATGTGTTGTTTCTGGATTCTAGAGTCAAAAACTGTATTGTCCACCAAAGAAAATTAGTTTGCCACTGCAAATTTTAGCATTGAAAATCTTTTCCAGTTACAATAAGGCAAATTCTATAAATATTTCATTTTGTTGATGTGTCTTTAAAGGATGTTTGATGGTTCGCCTATTGATAAAACATTTTTTTACTTTAAAAATCATTTCAAATCTAGTTCTGTATTTACCTTTGAAAATATTTCTGAGTACATAAAAGTTAGGTGAAACTGAATAACAAATCACCATAATTTTTGTGACATTAAGAAATTAATTATTTTGAAACTAATGATAAAGAAAGTACTTATGACTTATTGTAATCACAGCAAATTTATGGAGATTTAGAATTGGCAACAGCATTTGTCAGCATTGTACTAGATTTATATGCAGGCTGATAAATTTTTCTGAGTTGCCAATGGGATAATTGTATCTCATAAGGCAAGTTACAAAAATTCAAATCATTTTTCTGTACCAAAGAAAAGCAAAGGTTACACATTACTTTTCAGTCAAATTTTTCAGCAAATTGAGTATCTGCACATTTTGCTGAGAAATTTGACTGAAGAGTAACTGCTGTTGCTGAATCAAATTAAGTAATTTGGTTTCTCTCTGTTCCATGATTAGAAATTCCTTCACTTTATCTTCCCTTTCCCTTTCTTTTAATGCCAACTCCTGTTTTTTTAGCTCATAATTTTGCTCTTGTTCCTTTTCTCTCAACTGTATTTCCCTTTCTCGTAGATCTACCTCCGCCTTCCTCAAATTTACGTCCTCATCGTGCCTTTCCTTCAAATAAACTGCTGTATCCATTTTTCTTTCCATTCTATTCTTTTTAAATCCACCTTCAGATGTCTCCCTCTCCCTACTTTCTCTAATACTTTCCATTGCCCTCTTTCTAATGTTCTCTGCTGCTTCTCTCTCTCTCTCCACCTCTTTACACCTACTTTTATCAGCTTGTGAAATTTCTTCCTCTGCTCCCTCCATTCTCCCAATTATAGACTCAATAGCCTCATCTAGCTCGGACATTTCCTTAGTTATCCCACTTGCCTTCTCCTCTGCAGCCATCTTTCTCTTAAAGTCCCTTATCAATTTAAGAATATGGTCTCGAACAGCCCTCTTATCAACAATGAACAGAGGGTGTTCAATACCATTTAAATTATTTGCCACCTTTTCCCAACAAGCACCACGTTCCCGTGAGCCAATCTTAAATTTGTAAGGCTCTACGACAAGAACTTCTCTGCAAAGCATGTTGTTGTGCTCATCAGTCCAATTCATTTTCTGGCTGTATGGTTAAATAATTCAGCAAGTCAAGGTCAGGCAGTATTTGTAGCAATCAAACAGGAATAAAAAAGATAATAACTTCCCAAACTGCATACAAATTTTTGGTGAAGTTTAGATATAAAAAGGAGATGCGAAAAAACGAAACTGTTCAAAATTTAACTCAGTTCAAATCAGTTCAATCATTTTTTAATTCTACTAGATACAACCTTTAAAGAACTAAAAATATAGTTGAATAAAAATCAAATTACAAAAGAAGAAAGCATCTGCTAATTCGAAAACCTAAACCTTATCAAAATAATAATCCTAGAGGCTATGAATTAGTAACAAATTGTTAGAAATTTACCATTTCAATATCCATACTTGAACAATGAAATAATAAATGTGAACTAAATACACATTTGAAATGTAGTAACATGGTTTTCATTTGAATTCCAAAAAGCTATCACTGTGGGCATTTATATTGCATTCATACTAAGAATGTTTCTATATTAGCTTCAAGAATATTTACTGCAGTGTCTCCCAGAAAATAACATACAGGCTTTAATAAAGAACAAAAACTATATCACATAGTTTAAATGTATCTAGTTATTGTATTAAATTTTTTAGAGCTACGAACGTCTGGTTTCTCTGTTCGGCATTTCCTCGATCATAGGCCATTTTTTCGGTTGTCGTTTATTCTGTAAATAATAAAAAATAATTGATAATTCAAGATAAAACGTCGGAAACTTAAAGAATGAAATGTTTTCGATTGTTCGTGAACTTTTCATAGGCTATGAATAAAAGATAACTGAATACTTACAGCAAAGTTCTCTTCGATAAAACAGGACGTCGATTTCCTATTTTTCACGTTCACTTTTGGTGAAGACGCTCTTGCTGTCAAGGGGGATGTCGCGACCGCGCTTGTTTCTAGACCCCCCAGGCGCGTCTTCATGTGGCGCGTCCAGAATCATAAACACTCTACTAGCACTGTGGAACCGTGACGATTTTGCTCTGCTATCCGGAACAGTTTTGACCCTGCTTTGAAAGCGAACGAATTTTGTACCGTCACGGTTCCGTTTTTGAACGGGACAGTGTAAACACCTATCCGAGACGATTTTGTCACGGATTCACAAAGAGGCCTTTTGTATGGCTGTTTCAGGTAATCGAGGCTTTGATTGTGGCGTAACTACGTTCTCAAATTCTGAAGAAAAGGAAATTCTGAAGAAAAGACGACCACAGAAAAGGCTTGTAGTGTTTCCCAGTCCAAGCCTTGATTGGACTTGGCAGTTTTGTAGTCTAAAATAACACTGAAAATTAAAGCCACCTTGTCTTTCGTCCAAGTAAAGTTTTAATCGGCCTTCCGCTCCATTTTAACTCACAATAAAAATTCGATTGTTGACTTCAGCGGCAAAATAAAAGCCTTGGTTGACTAAATACAGCTTCTTCTAAACAATGTTGTCAAGTAGACTAGGACAAACCAAGATAAAATGATAGACACTGTTATTTTATCTCGGACAAACAAATTGACAATGTTAAGACCAGGCTAATCGAGACTTTGGATGTATTCAAATAGATATCTTCCGTCCGATCCAGTCAACAAAATGCATATCTTCCAAGAAATGTACTCAACAAAATGTATAGAGGAATTGTTGAGCAGCATTCGAGTTAATGTTGTCCTGTTTTAGCCTTTGCAGTGGACCAAAAATCAAAGCCTTGCAGAACATGCAAAATAAAGCTGCAAAGATTGTAACAAGCAGCCCTTACGATCTTCCTGCTACTCTGCTTCCTGTCCAGAAAAGTTCCCTTCAAACCAAAAACCAAAAAGACACTTTGATCTTAATCTCAGACCAAAAAATAACTCAAGATTTTGCAAAAAGCCCAAGAAAAAGTGCAAGATTAAATTCCAGGGGCATCTCAATGCATTATTATAAAATTTTCACTCACGAAAATAATATTTTTGACAGTGCCCAAAATTCGGGCAAGAAGCTAGGGGGCAAAAACTGAAGCTTCAAGTCCTTTCCCAAAGGAAAATCCTTAAATAAAATCTATGAAGGATAATTCAAAAATGGATTTATAGCTTACTCTAACGTCATATTAGAAGATTTCTTCCTTCTAATAGATGTCACTGGCCTGTCAAAATGAATTCGAAGTGAGTAAAAAGTTCAGAATTGGAAAATAATTGCAGGAAATGTCATTATTTACGGTTGGCCAGTTCCAAGCAAATTATCACGCCTAGCGTTGATTGTTTTTAAAATGACGTAGGCTAGTGACAGCGCATTTCGGAATTCTCATTTGGCAAAGCTATGTTTGTCAATAATGTATGACATTCATTTAGTTATATTTAATTGCAGAGTCAGGAAAAAATTACAGTCTCACGTCCACAATAGAAGCTACTATGACACACCCAAACCACGCCCACTTTCTATTGTTTTGTGAGGAAGGTTTGTTTTTGTCTGGAGGAGGTTTTACAGCTTTTCTGGACTCTGTTTAATTGTATCATCGAGCTAGCAGAAAAAAGTTCTAGTCTAGAAGTTAATTAGACACAACCGATATAAGGCCAGGGTTTTCAAAATAGCCGTAATCCAATTCAATATTTTGTCTACTGACAACCACGCACGATGGAGCATACTGATCAGAGACCCCCGAATCCGAAACGCTCTGCATTGGGGATTAGCTGACAAGTTAGCATAATATGTCCAGATCTGCAATATTGTGTTATATAACTACATATAATAGAAAATTTAGTTGTCATACAATTAAACACCTTTATGAAGTATTTTTATATAGCCTTATTTAGTTAGAAAGACCGCGTGGAGTCACAGAATAGGAATCAGCCAATCAGCAACTCTTGCCAATCAGGTGAAGCCTTACCATTCTAGTGCATGCGTTAACTTACTGTATGCGAGGATTAGTATGTATTTGTCGGGAATCTATCGGAACAAATTGGTACATCACCCCTGTTTAGCATTTCCTGACAGGGGAGTTTGAGTCTCCAATTTTTCCATGTCCCGGGTGAGTCTGGTATCCAGGGTACATGTCCCCTTAAAGCTGATAGTTTCCGTCCCCAGCTCTGGCCCTTGAGTGATTGGGCTCTCCAAAAAAAATTTAAATTGTCAAACCCTCCGGTCTCCTGGAGAACTAGGGAAACGCCCTTTTAGATACTATTGTTGAAAAGTTTTTAAGCGTTCTTAATAAGATTGTAGATAATCATTGCATTGATGAATCAAGAATATGTTGACATCGTTTTTCGCTTTGATAAACATTGTTATGCAATAAGTTTTATGTTTTATTTAGTTTCGTGATATTCAGTTGCCTGTTCTTTTGATGTTCTTGATAGTTCCGTTGTTTGTCACCTTGCCATCAACATTCCGTGTTATTGCATCATTCCATCGCCACTATTGTTGTCATCAGTCCTTTGTTGTTTGAAGTAATTATTTTGTTATCCTAATTAAGGTGTGTTGTCATGTGATTTTTATGCAGTGCCCTTGTTTGTGAATTCAGTCGTTATGTGAAGCCGTGGAGTTGAGTCGAGTCGTATCGTTCAGTCGAAGTCGCCTATATTCGCATTTAAAGTTGCCGTTAAATAAAAGTCGATTAGTTATTGGAAGCTTGGTTGAAACCGCAGTCGTTTGATAATCAAAGAAAACTTTTATATATATTTTGTTGTCCTTCTTTGTCTACGTTCATCTGTAAAACCATATAGTTTTACAACATACAGGCGTTGATTCGATATAAGTAGCTGAAAGAAGTAGCTTTTTGTGTCGTAAATAGAACTTGGAACAAGAGATTATTGTAGGCCCTTTCAGAACAAGTGCCCCGGATCTTTTGCCCATCCTTATCCCCAGGGGCGCCGGAAGCACGGGGGCAGCTGTCCCCCCTGCCCTGACTCTACGGGGGCAGCGGGGCAGCACTGTGCTCTTGTGAAAATGGCACTGTGTTTTTGCGAATGGAATAGGGAGATATAATATTAGTGTGGTTTCGAACAAAATGAAAACAATTAAAACCTTCGGTGCATTTGTTTTGAACTTATGTGGAATAATGTTTTTTTCGGCAACACTCTAAAATGTACGAAATTACTGTAGGATAAGATGAGTGGCGTAACGGAATCATCTGGGGTCCTAAGGGAAAACAGAGATGGGGCCCCTTTTAACGGACTCTAGTAGAGCATGTCAAACACTAATGAAATACGCAATACTAATTCAAGTTAACTAGTAGAAACTCCAATTAATGCCAACAGCCCACGGGGTGAGGGGGGGGGGGGTTAACTAAGCCTAATTTTGAACGGGGACGCGTCATTTTGGTTGAAAAGTTTGAACCCATAATTCCGTACATTTCTGAAAAATGTGAACCATAATTCCGCAATCATGATGAAAACTATATTCATAATTCCGCAAAGCAAACAACATTTTTAAAGCGCAACATAATCATCAAACAAATTTTGCATGTCATTTGCCAAAAATCTCAATATTGCACATATTTCATACTTTCATTTCTAACTGGACATTCATTTTGTTAATGCTAAAACTCCCTCCTAATAATTTTCAATATTTTTCGAAAATGGTTCCCATTGTTCTGCACATATTTCAAAAACTGATGCCGATAATTCCGCACTTTTCAGAAAAAGGTACCCCCAAAACATTACACCTCCCCCTACCTTCAAGCATGTTAAGGTACCACACCCACCCACCCCCTCCCACCAAGCAAAAGCCTAAACAACAGACTGACCTTTTAGATTAAACGTCTTATCGGTACCAAAGTATTATGTTACATCATTTTTTGTTATAATTCTAATATTAGTCATTGAAAATGTGCCCTTTTTGAGTAACTGCCCCCGCCGCCTCAAAATGCTTCCGGCCTCCCTGCTTATCCCTCCTCTCGACACCCATGATCCCCAGTCAGGCTTTTGACTATATCTTCTTTATAATGTTTATAATATAGGACCTTTTGAGATTATATACATCCATTTGCTAGATGATTGAATAATTGAAGCTATAGTTGAGACTTTGAGCCAAGGCTTCTAATAGCATAAGCTTTTCTCTCTTTTCTTGAAATGAAGTATTTATGGATTTCCAGATGCAATTTTGAACAAAGCATTGTATGGTTTCACTCGTGAATACTTGGTACGATTATCTGTGGCCCAGTGCAATCTAAATCCAACATTCAAGCAAGACCATCAATGACAATTTAAAGCGTAATAATACACTCTATGTGGCAGATTACATTTTATCTATTGAAGTTAAAAGGTATAAACCCATGAAATTAGCCTTTCATGTTGGTGGAACAACTAATCACGCCATTGTTGTTTCTAGGTATGCTACGTTCTACCCTTCTACATCAAATCTTTCTTGATTAAAACATTTCGATAATTCATATATTAACTGCTGCCCTTTAGTGTCAAAAACGCGATGAGTTGGACATTAGATAACTTTTCAAGTCTATTTGACCTCTCAATGAAACAACAGATTGCTAGAGTCGAGGCTAGATCAAGATAAAGTTGTGGACAATGTATGGGCCAAAAGAAAAGAAATCATTTCTATGGAAAAAAAATACTTGGCTGCTTTGCTGAAAAAGTGAATTGATTAGAATGCCGATTACCATATGTTTAAAGCCAAAGCTAAATTGTACGATGCAATGGTTCTATGCTCCTCTAGTTGAGTTCCAGAAATCTTACTTTATTATTTCGTGTCAAAAATTTCATATTAATATTTTACATTTTTTCGAGAAAAAGCATCAACTTGCATATTTCGTTAAACGCATTAAGCATTATAAGCATTAAATTTTTGTTTTTTATATTTTTTCTATAGGCTGCTCAGCTTTCTTAAAAGGCCCCTCCTATTTTACATTTCTAATAACCCTGGAAGAGGCTCATTTCTTCCTACGTTGTCAGTAACGCGTAAGCCCAAAACTCAATAATTACACATTGGTACAATTTGCCTACAGAAGTAAATTCTTACTGTGAAGCGAATTGAAATTATCTTACATTTTCAACTTTTCAAGCTACCAATTGACTACGAGTTTCTGAGTTTTTGCATAGTGGTTTTTGAGAGTCTGTTTTTCGCTTAAGATAATTTTCACTGCATAGCTATAGCAAATGTCAGCAAATTTTTGGTTAAAACTATTAGAAATGATTGATTCCCAAGTTCAGTCAATCCCAAGGACGTGTTAAAAACATCCAACCGTTTTTGAGAACTTCCAAATTGACTTTTTGTTTGACAGTAGGGGCGCCCTAACAACCCTCTCAACAGCCCGGTTTTTGAGATATGCTGGTATTCAAGTCTAGAGGAAAAACATGACTTTTGGTAGCTTTATTTGATTGGGCTGGGTGATAATGAAACAGCATTGCTGACATCTAATTTCCAATTATTCATCATGACGTTGGTTTACAGAGATTCCTATTATCTTATTATGCATATGGTAACTGATTGTTAGTGGAACAGTAAAGCAAAATTTAAAGCTTTTTCTGTAAATAATTAATATATGCCTCATTTTCAATGGATAGAGCTTAATTGAATGAAAACATTTTCCTCCGCTATAATTTGATTAAAATGCAGAGAAATATGATCGTATGAACGTGTGAACTACCATTATTCTGCTTTTGGTCGAGTGAATGTGGTCGGCTAGCCAGTATGCAGCTACTGCCTTTCTTTGTCGCGATTTTTACTTTAACCTCCATTTTAAATCCATATGGGGCAAGAAGTTTCTCTATTGGTATAGGAGGACAATTTTTCAAACGAGACAAGATCAAAGTAAGTCATTTTTTGCATTGATATTACCTTCGCAAATGTCAATCTATAAAATCTCATTTCTTTCTTTCTCCATTTCTTGAGGTGTCAAGTCACAGGCAGAGTTTATCGATGAATGTAGGTGTGTATTTGAGTATTGGTTCTGAGTGTGGAAGTTTCTTGAAGTATCGCCCTCTTTTTAGACTATGATGACTTATAAGGAATGGAACGGAAACCCGTTCATAACCGTAAGTACCCAATAACGGCCGCTTGACGGGCTTACTTTTAACCAAAATTCATGATAAAATATTTGATAGAAACTTAAGCTTACTTTTTACCGAAGATTCTGAGAAGAGGAAAATATAAAAAGTTAAAATGTTAAAACTGATCTGAATCCGAAACAGCGAGATCAGTCAGTGAGAAACTTCATAGCAAATGAACAATAACAAAAAGCATAGACTACACAAAATGACAGGGACAGCAATTCTTGGTTGTAATCGTATAAGGGCAGTGCTAATTAAGAACCTATACAGTTGTAATTATGAAGTCTATGAAAGGCTATTGAAAAATGCGTATGAAGACTGACTGAAGAGGGGGGCTTGCGGGCTGCCCCTATCAAATATATGACAAACCTTGTTCTCAATGCTATCAAGATAGGGGGCGTGTGATACCTTGAGAAAAAACCCCGTTTTAACAAAGAAAAGTTATTTACCATCTAGGGGTGCTTTGTCGGCGCCAACTATTCCGTTAAATGGGATCTGGAAACCCCCCTTAAGAACAAAATCTAGCGACAGACCTGCTTTTTCTATCATTTTAAAAACGAGAAATTAAATGGGAACACTTGTATGATCAATGCTTCTTTAAGAAGGCTGAAAGTTGACGAGAGGTTTTCATTCTTAGTAATTTTCACTTTATTTATTATTGATGACATAACACTATAATCTAGTGCAGTACTTTTCCGAACAAAAAGGCAGTCATGTAACGCGTGCACAGAGCTGTTATAGAAACATCCTCGTTTCCATTTTCAGCCTCGTTATAATGTAACTAATGACGCGTCTGATTAGTATCTGAATTTACAACATGTATTTCGACACCTTGTCAGTTAAGGACTTTTATTGACTATGAAACTGGAAACATAGTCAAAATTATTTTCGCGTCGTCGCGCTTTTTTCATCAAGATTGAAGATCGTATTACAACCTTATTGGGGGGAGGGGGGCAGTTTCTGGTTCAAGATCAACCAACATCCACTCGGCTGGTGGCTTTTCAAAGCTCTTTTACCTTTATAAAAGTTCTTACATAATTTTAGACTTCATTATCATTTTCACTTCATAATTTCTCTGGGCTAGGCCAACTTCAGTAGAATTTTTCTTTCCCTTCACAGTTCGCAATATCGGGCTTTACCTGACATATCTTAAAAAGGATCAAAATGCGAATTTTCAAAGGACGTTCACCAAAAAATACACTTTAAATTTTATAAAAATTTCATCTAATTGAGAATCTGTAGCAAATAAAATACTTACTTCTAAATAGCTACTACAGCAACACTTGTAGAAAAACATTAGATTAAATATTAGGAGTATCAAAATATCTTTTAAACGTAACGAAAAACAGTGAACAGGCCTTGGTCCCACCAAGTTCCACTCTATTTTTAAAGACAAGTGCAGGGCCTCCGACGAAGGAGGGCGGTGGGGATGGGGGGCTATGGCTTCCTTGCTTTTTTGCAAAAATAGAGCTTTTTCAAAATCTGTTGTTATTGGTGTTAAATTTTCCCTGGCCCCTTACTTTTCAACCTCTGTCGGAGCCCGAAAACGGAATTTTAGTACAAAATTTGACAATTAAATAACAGCTCAAAAAGCCTTTTGTATTACAGTGTTATAATATTACTCGAAAAACAACATCATTTTGCAACTTATTTTTTAACAAGAGGCTACGTGGCTAGAGGTAACGAAGCAAGATGTTCAATTACTCATAGGTTTTAGAAATATTCCTGATTGAGCTGTCATTTAGGTCTGGGCTGGCCCCTGAATTGAATTTCAAAAGTACATCTACTCTGACTGGAAACAAGGGCACTTGCAGTAAAAGGGAACAACGAAGAAGGTGCTTCCATTCCTCCCCAGTATTGTCATAGCTATGTGTACACGAGGACAAAGACGCATATTTTCAGGGTTGCAACGGGCTGTGCCACACTAGTCCTCAATTTCGGCCACACTTGATAAGCCAAGATTGAGTTTATGAAGAAATTCAGTCTTAATTACTGAATGCTATTTATAAAGTTAAATTGCTCTGATTGGAGAGTAATGTTATGTTGTCAATGTCATATGACTATCCAGGGAAAAAGGTGTCATTATGCCAGGGATGGATTTCATAGGTTTATCATATCTATTGGTTTAATTTTTTCTTGTAGCATCGACAACATGCTGATACTTTATCTTTTTTTGGGAAAAGCGCGAGGATGGATGATAACAAGCGGAGAAGATATAATGGAAGCCTTCTCAGTACGCTGTTGAAGAGTTTTATCGGAGAAAGCTCCTTCACAGAAGGAATGAAAAAGGTGTTGAGGCGAAGCTCCACACGGATAAAGTCAACTGAACGGTAAAACGAAAACTGAGAGAATAACTGAAGAAAAAGAGATCGATAAGGAGATGTAGGACCACAACGAAGACTCTGTAACATTGCTTTTGGAAATATGCAATTAGAATGTAGATTTTGACTATTGGGTGTCCAGGGTTCTTCTAAAGTCATCTAAGTTGTGAAATAATGACAATATAGTAAACGAAAAATAATTTGTGCCGGGTTATGCTGTAGTTTCAACGTAACTGATCCTTGACTGCGGCATTTATGCTGAAAGATATGACAGTGTAAAAGATAATGGCATGGCAGAAGTGGCCTGCGTCGCAGACCTTCTTGCTAAGCACCTTATTCTTCTTTAGAATATGGTCTGCGACGCAGGCTAAGGCAGGAGTGGCAGGTCAGAATGTGCCTAATTGTGTGTGAGATGGTTGAGCTTATGAGAAATGTGGGTGTTAGGAGCGAATATTTTAAAAATCCTGTCTGACCGAGACTTTGCTCGCAAGCAATCAAAATCTGGAAACAAATATCTTTTTAGCAATGTTTATCAGCATGATTTTCAAGCCATTGCAGGCTAGCAAGTAGATATCGTGTTGGGAAGGATATTGAATTTCAAATAGCGGAAGTTCTGGGGCTTGGCACAAACTTGCCATCACACTTTTCAGATTGTAATCGCCAGAGTTTTGGGAAATGAGATTGCCCACACCATTCTCTACTACGAAACACAAGAGTTTTGCCGAAACAAATGTCTATACTACATTAAACAAATGGCATTCAATCTCCTCTCTATGTTTGCAAATGCTCGTAGTAGAAGGACACAACATTAAGGCATTTTGAACACCGACATGAACGTCTTACCAAACGAAGATTAATGTGATTTTTCAAACCCCTGGGAGTATTTGGCTCTTAGAAAGTTTATGAAGCTTGAATTTGACAATGTCAGAAAAAATGAACTGGTTCCTAAAATGCAACAAGATCCACTAAAGTTCAGTATGGTATAAATTCTGCAACTTTTATGTATTTTATAGACCTTGTTTAATGATAAAAACAATTTTTTTGATCAGGCAAGAGAATGTTTTTAAACAAAAGAAAACAAAATACTTACCAGTTTCTAATGACTCTGGTGACAGCAACTTTGAACTCATCTACAAATGTTTTGCATTGATTATAAAATAATTTTCAAAAATGTATTAAAACAAACTAGGATATATCATATATGCTAAAGGTCTAAATGCTTGGGTGAAAAGAGATTTTTAGGCAAAAATCTTCTTCCTTGCATGCTTTGTCTGGATTCCCTTCAAGGGTTTACAGTATCGAGACGTTATAGAAGGATTATTTAGTAAAAGGGAAAGTATGTTTCTTTTAGGTATTTGCAAAGACCACTTATGCAAGTTTTTTAAAGACTTTTAAGGGTTTTATTTGAAATAATTTTCTTTTGAAAGAGAGGCAAGTCCCTGTCTTTTAGGATTTTTATGCCTAATTGTTCTTGGATATGTAAAATTTTCTGGAGATTAAGACATTCTAACAATGTGGATCATAACGGTGCTAATCTTTTTCATAGCGGAGGTTACCGCGCACGAAATAATTTGAAAACAAGAAAAAAACAGGTATGTCCAGTTTCGTAGATAAATAAATGAAAAAAGGCCATGTACAAATGCCGCATATTTGTAGTTTTAAACAATTAGTTAACAGTTGATAAACTAATACTACAATGTGGAAAGTAAATAAATATTTGGGCTCCGATACAACTTGAAAAGTAGGGAGACAAAACGTGGGGTATACCAACCCTTCATCCTCTTTCCCTCGTCGGCAGAGGCCATGAAACGTAACTTTCTGTCCTTTTGTAGCTTCTTTTACAATCATGCGAGTTACGTTTTGCACCACATAAAATAGCAACATCGCTTCCTAGCTACGCTTCATAACTGGTTTTTCACCACAATAGTTCCTACCCCTTGATAAACTTTTACTGATTTAGAATAAGTTGTAAGCAAAAGAAAAATCATATATAAATCATTTATACAACTATAGGTACTTACATTTACAGATTGCTTTTTCGAGCTCAATTTCCATTTTAAGAGTAAAACAACCGCAACTGCACCAATGGCTACAGTACCAATGGTTATTCCAATAATTTCATGGATACCCAATGAGTGAGCTGCCAAAGATATAATGCATGGTTGTTTCTTCTCCTTTTTTATATATTCTCAGCAAAAAAGCTTAAAATACAGTACAAGCTATTATTCTCTACAAATCACTGCGAAGTTCACAAATTAATGTGAAAAAAGTAAAACGGATTTAACTTTTTCATACTTGAATATTAAAGAAACTAAGTTGAGACATGGTTGAGAGATTAATTTCTACATAACTATTTGACTATTCATAGCCTTAAAAAGACTGTTACTCTCAACTGCCTAACTATTGAATGAGTTATAACTATGAAAGCCTTTTTATACAGTCATCATTAAGGGGGTCATTGAAAACATGTTTGATTGTGTAGAGCAATTTATTGATTGCAATAACAACTGTATAAGATATTTCTTATGCTTATTCCTAACCCTTAATACCCATAAATAAAAGGGTGAGGTAATTATGAAAAACTAAAAATTGGTGGTGAAGTTTTGCATATAAATTATTGTAACCAGTCCCCTCTTTAATATGCATAGGATAGAAATACAGTGGGTACGTGGCCAAATGGCTCTGCAATGGCAATTCCTACAAATGCATATTTCGGTAAATGTCTAAGCAAGTAAAACTAGTATACTACCTACAAATCTATGGTCTAAATATTTGTATTCTATGACGTCATCACGACGTCATATTCTTGTATTTCGCTAGATCTCGTATCAATATGACTATTAGGTAATAAAACCAGTAGGAGGTTGCAATTTTCGGGATCGTGTTTACGTTTCTTTCTTAATGGCTGTGAGGCAGTTTCATTAGCCTATAAGTATGAAAAAACTACATTGGTTAGTTGTTAGTTGACATAATTTAACAACTTTAGCAAGAGCCTTTTGTTTTTACAAGCAAGTACTTGTTCCGACAGCGTTACTTTACGCAAAGATGTTTTAAAACAGTGTATATTGGAATTGAACCTCTTTCAAAATAAATTTACAACTTCATTTCTAACTTCAGTTTCGCAAACGCTTTAATTGAAGGATACATACATTTAGTGTGCTTGAGGAACGGAGCTGATGACCCTTTGCCTGCAGATTTATCTGAAATTTTAATAAAAGTTTTACTTCTGCAGTTCCAATCAAAGCATCTTTGTAATGGGTAGCTTTACGCTGTAGCAAAACAATTCTAGGACATACTATAAGTTCATAATAGTAGCTACACATTGATAAATATAATTCTAAACGTGACAACCACTAGAGACATTCTTTTCCAAGAGCATTTCTTCTTCCAATTCAAAGAAGTTTCGCTAGGGGTTCTTTTTTAGCGTATTTGTATTATTCTCATTATTTGGGTGTCAATTGTCATGCTTCAGTTTGGTATTTAAGTTCTTATGTGCTTCTTTGATGCCATTGGGAATAACATAGAAAAAAGGAGTTCTGTAGTTTGGGCTTCTGCGCGAAAGTGTGGGTCGCTTGACTCAGATGGGTGTACTAAATTGCTTTGGATCGGAATTATCGTGCTTACTTCGTATGCTGTTTCCATGCTGTTCTCTTCTATGATTGATAACTAATAATAATTAATAATTAATAATGTAAGAAATTAATAATTATAAACCGGAAATGTCCCTCGTGAGATTCTGGTTGATGAGTTGCCTGTCCACAAATTTTATGTTATTTTCTGCCTGGCCCAGGCTAATCTGCTCTACAAGATTCAAGGGGCAGTTATACCCGTTCCCTGGCTGAGCTTGAAGTTGTACCCAGGTGGCTGTGACTACTGCCTGTTCCATTTTCCTTGTTTTTTTCTTAAAAACTTGTTTTTCTGTTTTTACAAAGCTCTATCAATAGTTTAAATTTTTCACAACAAGGATTGAAAACCTCATAACGTCAAAACCATCCAGTGAAATTACGATGTTCCACGCAGCTGTCATGGATTTGCGTCTTTAAAAGCATTTCAAGCAATTCAACTCAAATATTCAACTCAATTCGGTGCCCAACTAAAGTAAGGTCTAATTATCAATATAAGGACCTTGCAAGCAATTTATGTTAGGCAGAAAATACCATTCGCGTTTTGAAAAAACATGGCTGTTTGACACTTCCTTTCATGATGCAAAAATAAATTACTGCAAAGGTTCCAACTCTCCAGATTAGTGCGGAAGTCTCCCACTTTGAGACTTATTTTCCTGCTCTCCCGATTTCAAACTCCCGCTCTCAGGAATTTTTTATCTGTAATCAAATCATATCTTGAAAAAATATTGAGCAAAAATAGAAAATTTTAAACCATAGCAGACAGGAAATGCACACTTTTCTTTGGTTCAGACGTATCCAGTACCGTGAGCAAGGGTACATCTTGTTTACCCAATCAGATGTGTTTTACATGTAGGCCATCCAGCCAATCAGAGGCCGCCATTCACAAGTAGCCTGTGTCCCAGACCCCTATTCACAAGTTGCTACGTTTTACGGCGTTGTGACCTGCGCTTTCTGTGGGGATTTAAATAGAAAAAATACAACCCCCCCCCATTTTTTGGCGACCAAAATATGCTTGTCTTCTTGCAACAACAGGGTTTTAAAGAATTGATTTTGGCAAGACCTTAATTCAGTGAAATTTTCTTTTGCATTTCTGGGGATGGACCAAAATCGTATATTTTGATTGTATTTGTTAAAAACTCCCGTTTTTAAATATTCTAAAGATGGAATGTCTGGCACTGTTAATAACTGTTGCTTATCCTACCTTCTTTCTATCAAAACGTGAGACATACCGAATAGAATTATCCTCTGTGTGACGTTAGCGCAGCTGCGACTCAGCATTGATCCAAGACACGTGACAGATATTGACGTTTCGTTTGCAAAAATGTACCTTCTTAAAGAGATGGTTAGATTGTAACTTCCTTCAACCAACGCAAATTTATCAATTTTAGCCACCTGCACCTTATTTGAGTCTTTTAGAACCGTGAGAGAACTGTGTCTAACAAAGTAACCATCCTCGAATGGCCTAACAACACATGTCAACGTGATATTGTCGGAACCATTTTTTACTGGAAATGCTGGCTTGGCTGTAAAGATTTCCAGATGCGGCGAATCTTAAACAGAAAGAGAAGAATGCTGTTACAAGAACAAACATATTTCATCAATAACAGTCATCAAAAATTGACATATTTTTCTCTCCCAGAATACATCTTACATAAACGTTTACAAGTACACTCTATTTTTATATAAGAAGCTGACTATAAAAAAAGGGTACTGGACAGTCAGAAAAAATTAAGAAACTTCAGTACTCGAAGCAAAAAAATTCAGAAACTATTAAATTGTGATAAAACTGAGAACTACGAGATTTTGTAAAATCCAAGAACATGATTGCCCTGTTGGCCTAGAACTTAAGACACAAGGGATAAAAATATACTTCCCACATCTGAATACAGCATCAGAACGGAAGCGAATCTTTTGACGTGATAAAAAAGGTCACAAACATTTTATAACATCATTCATAACATCATAATTAAGAAACTCTTAAGAAACAATCAGTATTAAAATTTCCAGAACATTAAGAAACGGCGTACCGGAAAACAAGGACCCAGGACCTTAAGGCAGGACCCAGGACCCAGGACCCAGGACCCAGGACCCAGGACCCAGTACCCAGGACCCAGGACCCAGGACCCAGGAACTAGGACCCAGGACCCAGGACCGTATATGTTTTCGATGGTGCACTCGTTGTTTCATTTATAAGAATGCCAAGTTATAACATCACGTGCCATTAACAATTGTCCATAAAATCCAACATCGAACAAAAGACTGCACATCATAGTAAGGAGGAATACTTCCAAAGAATACAGCTGATTTTTATTTTTGGCCCTGTGTGAAAAACATTTGCTGTCTAGGTGATCAGAAACTTTGCCAAGTCATTGCTGCTACAAGTGTTCAAAAGTGAAACTAGGCGAAGTGTCGCCACTGTGCTGGTCTCCACTTTTCTCTTTCAGAACAAAAACGCTTTCCGAAAGACAAAATTTTTTAAACTTTTTTCAAATCAAGATCATGATTTCTAATGCATGTTTCAGCAGGCAATAAACATACCAATAAGCAGCCATTCCTGCTTCTAGAGCAAAGAAACTTTTAAAAGCCTTATCATTCCTGCCTTTAATATCTTTAATGTCTAGCATCTTTTTGAATATATCAAAATTACTTACGCTTTGACGGCTTGTTAATGATGTGGGCTTACTAATGATGCATACATCTTACCATAGAATAGTAATTGCTGTGCTAGCCAACTATGCTAAAACAACCACGTCAGACTTGCTCGGCCAAAAAGAGTATTTCACATTGCAAGGCGTTGCTTTAGTTTAATCGAGTTTTCGTTTTTCCCACAAAGCCAGAAATAGAAATCAAATTCATTTCTGCATTCATTAGAAGTATTCCCCCTTACAACGTCCTGGGTCTTTGTTTTCCGGTATGCCTTAAGAAACCGGAGTAATCAACATCGACCTTTGTTTCTTATAAAAAAATTGAGTGAATTATTCTATTTAGGCATTGTGCGACACAGAGAAGATTCGCTGACATCATCACTTCAATCGATGGCCTCGTTTAAAATAACTTTTCCGTGCGAAATTTCAGATACTTGATTCGAGTTTGATTTTATACTTTTAAAACGCTCCGCTATTTCATCTTTATATAACCTTTTATATCAACGTCAAAGAAATCAAAAAGAAAGTTTTAGAAATGTCATAGCTATTCTTTGGTGGCAGATTACAAGGTAAGTGGAGATGGAAGATAAGAGGGGGTTAAGGAGGGGAACAAAGGAAGTGACTTTGTTTTTCTTTTCTCTTGTATCCTTGTGGCTGTTTCTATCCTTCTAAACATCTAAAAATATTTTTTCCTTTGCCTGATAAGTGAAGTGGAGTCCAAAAATTTAGAGACAGTGTCACGAAGGAGTTCACTATATTCTGATTGTAGAACTGATTTCATTCTATTTAATTATTCTTGACGATCAGGTCTGTCGGAAAAGGGATCGAAGGGTATATGCCCCCGACACACTTAAAAAATATTAGATTCTTGAAAACTTTAATTCAAAATTTTCTGCTATGGAATTATGATAAGCTCTCAATCCCCACCATGCTCGTTTATGGATTTTATACACTTTCCTTTGTTGAGTCGATCATTAAAGGAAATACGTAAGAGTCGTCACATTTTAATTGGGGTACATATTTGAATTGTGTATATATTCTAAGAAATTTTCTTTCCTGCTATCAAAGTTAGGATGATTATGTTTGGAGTTCAAGCATGATACTATTTATCTAATGTTCACTTTTTAACAAATAAACCTATGACTCACTTGATTCATGCCAATTAACCTATAAATTTAAAGGCCTAAAACCGCGACTTGGAAATAAACAGCTTCCTTAAAGTTCTCGTCTCCGCATCTTATGAATTTCCGATATTTTGTAATCGTGTTTGGGCTCTTGGTAAAGCACAGGCAATTGTTTACAAAAATTGTGAGAAAAATCAGAAATCATTCTGACGATATTCAATTCTTCTTATTACATAAGATCTAAGCAAGATTCAGACCTTGAGTATAGGCGTTCAGTAAACTAAATTTCGAGTTAATTTGGCATGTCTTAGAAAGCGGGAATGTTATCAAGCAATAATTGATTGGCTTCTCAACTTGGTGATTGAGGGCCTAAATATGAGTAAGAAGGGTGTTAAGAAAATCTTTCCCAAACCAAAACTTGAAGGACAGATCAGAATGAATGCGAACACTTTAGATAACCTCGGGTATTAGTGCCAGCTACTTCGGTTCTTAGGGGTTCGATCTTAGGGGAAATTAAATATGAACCCCTTTTAACAGTAATGCAATATTTTTCTTATTTTGAACCGCACCCAGCAAAATTAAAATCTGGTACCTTTGCCAGATAGATTGTAGATTTTGATAAAGCTTTATAATTATTTGTTAATGGAGTATGTTTGTAACCATGTAACATCCAGTATCGATTCTTTTAACGATAATATTTTTAGCGGCGGCATAATGGGAAAGAACATATCATTCAATCATAATTCCTTTACTGCGTTCGAGGTCCAAGCCAGTCAACAAACAGTAAAGCCCTACTTACACTACACAAACTAACCCGGGTTCACCCCAGGTTAAGCTAGCCCGGGTTACTTTTTCGTAGTGTTAATGCAACTAACCCGGGTTCACTCAGGGTTAAACCAACCCAGTTTGAACTAACCGGGTAAACTTTTCAAAAATTTAATCTAAGCGCGAAACTGGGGCGAACCCGGGTTAGTTTTTATGATGAGCATCCGCACTCCTGTTTGAAACGAAAAGGCGGCATTTTGACGAACTATCAGGCATGCGTGTTATTGTTAACCCAGTTATGCCCCAGGTCAGCGCTTACACTATAAACCAAAACCAACCCGGGCTAACGTAATCCGGGGCGAACCCGGGTTAAGTTGTGTAGTGTAAATAGGGCTAATGATTGTTATTCTACACCATAGGTTTTGAATAGAAAGAAAAGATTAACCTACCGTAATCTTTGATACATTCAAGAGAGCTCACAAAGTTGTTTTGCTGGACCAGTAAAACAAAGATAATTGCAAAGGCCATCATTCTAAAATAAAGAGTAACGTGTACAGCCTTGTTCTAGACAAAAATTTTGACACTGCTATAAACTTCACCTGTGTGAGCAGATCGAAAAAAATCAGCATAACTACTCATCTAAATGTCACAGAGCTGATTCAAAAGGCATTGAATAAGCTCACTCATTGCAACTATAGTTGCATATATAAATAAGCTCATGCAGGGTATAATCTTGTCAGTACTTAAAGGTAATGTTATCAATTTGGGGCGTGCTAAAATGAAGAATTAATGAAAATGACGAGAAAATTGTTAAGAAATTGCTGAAAAACATTTGTTCCCGGCTCATGCACGCGCGAGGTCAGGATAGTGCTGCACGCTAAAATTTTCTGATTGAACTCCAAATTCAATAAAGCGCTATTAAATAAACTTAAATTTGCACGCAAAATGAATAGAAAAGAAAGGTTTGCACGCAGAATTTGCCCGCAAAATGAATAGTAAAGAAAGGTTTGCACGCAGAATTTGCCCGCAAAATGAATAGTAAAGAGACCTTTGCACGCAGAGTTTGCCCGCAAAATGAATAGTAAAGAGACGTTTGCACGCAGAAAACATGGCATGAATGATTACTACACGCGTGAGATCTCCTCGAGAACTGCAATACTCAGCAGACAGGAGCAGTGGCAAACAGAGAAATGTGCAATTGTGAAAGAAAGGGTTGCGTTTGCAAAGCTACGGTCTTATAAAAAGAAATGTGTAGTTGAAGATTCGACAACACTGCTTTCAATTTCTGTTGGTTTCGTTCAGTCACGCCTATGCAATTAAGTTCAGTTTACTGTCACAATCTGCTTACAGACAACTTCTCGCGCAAAATTTGTCGAGTGTACCTTTTTGATGTCATTTTGGCGATGGAAATTTCATTCGCTTCCGAATTAGGTTATCTTTTTACCTTCGAGCTTTTGATAGATTAAGCAAACTTTGTTTACTTGCCAATAACCTCTCTTGTGATGTACCTGCCTATGTACATTTACTTAAATGAACACGTAGAGAAGATGTAAAGGAATTTTCATAAAATATCTCAATGGCATTAATCCATTTGTTATATACCTAATGCCTTATAATAGTCGTTAACTCTTGTGTAATCCTTCAAAAGTATAGAAAAACAGAAGGGACTTACTTAGGCCATGATTCAATTCCACATGCCATCTTAACATTGCGAACGATATGGTGCGATAATTCTTCCCCGTTCACAATCATGAGTACATACTTTAATTCCAGCATAAAATAAATGTACATTCAATATTGTCTTCAAAAATGCACAAGAGACAGGTGGACCTTTAAGGTAATGAACGATCCTCGACTTGCACCGCAAATATTTGCGTAGACATGGAACTGTTTCTTGGAATTGCTTTGTTCTAAAACAATAGGAATTGTATAGGTTTCGATCAAAAACCATCAATTCTTCATCCCAGTTTGTTTATATGCTTGCTCTTTCTAGAGATTAGCTTTTGCGATAAAAGGCGTCTGATAAAAGTAGAGCCAGTGTTTCTAGTTTGTAAGAGGTGATACATCACAAAATAGCTTAACATCGCGTGAAATGATATGTACATGCAGGCCCGTAGACAGCTAAACTGGATTGGGGGAGGGGGGGGTCATGGATAGAAATATAGCTTTGGCAATGGGAGGAATTTGTTTTTCGGAGAAGCGGGAATCAAAGAGATCGGGGATTGAAGTTCGAGAATCGGGCGAATCGGGTTAAAAATGTAGCAGGAACTCGGAAATCAGGGGACCTATAACGGTTTATCGTCTGTTCCCAAACTCTGTAGGGGGGGGGCATTAAAATTTCGAATAAAAATCATGCCCGAATAAAGTCATCTCGATGTATATTTGCAAACTATGTACTTAAATTAAGGTTCAGAATGAGTGCAATGTGGTACAGCTAGAGCAGTCTCAGATAAAGGAAGCAGGGGGTAAGAATAAACTAATCCTCGAAGAGAATCTTCAAAACTCGAAGAGAAACAGCAGTTTGTCTACCACAAATTTAAGTCTTGGGGCCTCCGCTGCTCAATATATACCTACATTACCCTTTTATACTAGTGAGACATTGAAGTTTGTAACTTTGCAGATAAAGCAACAATCTATGCTTGTGATAGCAGTATCGAATGTGGCATCAAAACATTAGAGAGAACAATGAAAAAAAATGAAAAAACATCGCCAGCTTGAAAAAACTGGGGTGGACAAATACAAATTTTCTCGTCCACGCCCTTCAGACTCTTGGAAAATTCTTTTTAAGTATTTTTATCTATTTTGAACTGTTTGGACAAGCAGCTTTCTCAAGCAGCATTTTCCTTAACGGTGGCTTTTTTGCCAGTGCAAAAATCGAAATCAGCCCAATTCACGTCCACCCCAGTGCACCCCCAGCCCACCTCGTGGCGACGCCACTGAGAGAGATACATTTAAGATTGCACAAGTGTCACATTATGGTATTTGGTGATGAAAATAAAAATGTTTCTTTGGATAATAGAAGTTGAGAAATAATTTTTTTGCATCCTATTTCCTAACGCATTTGCACCTTTCTGAGAAAAATTACATCTAAGACAAAGTTTAGCAAAAATTTAACATTTGTCTGTCAAAATTGTTTCTGTTTCATTCCGAAAGGACCCAGAATGGGGACTTTAGATCCTACTACCCCTCCTATAATACCTTGCTCGCTTTTCGAGAAAATTGATAGCAACATTCGATGGTGTTTAAACAGGGTTCGACATGAAATCAATGTTTTATATTATAATGAAAGAACAATACATGGTTAGGTGGTACGAAATGAGTAAAAAGTTACCAGGAGTTTCTCACAGTTTAAAAGAGGGTCAAAAGAACGAAGTGAGAGAAGAAGGGAACGATTGGATTCAGACAAATCGAATAAGCCTTAACTTTTGTATAGGAAAAAATAAAGGACGCCCCTTCTTAAATGACAACCGTCGAATCTTTTATGGTAAAAAGTATTTAAATATGATCGTATAGTGAGGTAGCGGCCCCTTATCCATGCCCTCCCACCACTAATTGTGAGTATCGGAGATTGAGTTCTGAAATATCACCCTTGGACCTTGACAAAGAAACACATCTTACACCCTGTTTTAGTTCGGAGTATTTTAAAAATTCATGAACTTGGCATAGGTAGTTTAGGATCCCGCATTTGCTATTCATGCTAGTGGCGAAGAGATCATTTAACTCAAGAACATGCGTGTCATCTTGATAGCCGTTTTACAAACATATCTTGTTGCAACCCTGATTTTTATTGTAACAGAAAATGACGTCGCAGCATTTTCCACAGGGCTAGGAGGGCAGTTCTTTGGAAAGAAAGAGCTCAAGGTATATAAACATTCACTATTTCACTTCTAGGTAAATCCATAATTAGTTCATACTTATTCATTTGGCTTATCATTTGGCGTATAAAAATTGATCAATACAATTTAACTCTTGACGTGCAAATGGCAACGGAAAGATTGAGACAAATCATTATGTAAACAGCAAATCCGATCCCCTTCACATTTCTTGTTATCGAATGTGAACAATCAGTAAAGGTACAGCATGAAGGCAGTAGTAGATCAGTGAGTCTTTAAAAGTTTACTGTTTCCTAGAAGCAAATTTAAAATTTCATGGGACCTGTTTTGAGCAAAGAATTAGCATTCGTGTAGCGAACGTAAATACAAAGCTCGAATATATGCTTAAATTCAAAGTAGGAAGCAATAGATTGAAAGAAATACTGATTTTGATGAACTTGCCATCACATTCCTATACGGGATTCCAGGAGAGACCTCACTTTCTTCCCGTTGTTTCCCAGGTTCCAAAGAAACCGAGTTCAAAGCAGGAAAATAGGAATAGAAGATTGAGAATAACAAGTACAAAGATTTCGAGAAGATGTCAAGTTGCAATGCAGCTATTCTTACGGGGACTTCTCGGTGAAGATGTCAACATTGCAGGCAAAGGAAACTTGGACAAAGCATAATCACATTATGGTCTGAAAATGGTGATTTCGGATCGTATCATGCCCAATTTGTTAGTCATGGATTACTGATTTAGAACCTCATTGGTGTAGTATTAAAATTTCTCCATAAAAATCTGGTGTTGAATGTGATTCTAAATTAGATGACCTAAAAAGTCTGATTTGATCGGAGTACATTTTAATTGAGCTGTAACTCTGCAAGGCTCGAATGCTGAAAATAATTGAATCTCATGAATCGGTACGTAGATGTTTTGCGCAGCAGAGTATTAATAATGCTCAGGGCAAATGATGCACGTGTGACCTGTCTTGTATTTGTTACTGGCTAGCCTCCCAAGGTAGGTTTGAGAGACACTGAGAAGCTATGCTTATAGAGCAATGTCCTGTTCCTTTCAATTTGACCATACCTCGTGAATTCTACGCCTGGAATCAGAGAAACCTGGCGAATCCCTAAGGAAAAGTTTGGTCACGTTATAGTCTCGAACTTTTTGATCTGTTGTCCGCGACGCTAACCACAGATCTTCATATATGACATAAACTCCTTTTTTACAAGAAAGATTACATAAGGACACGAGCCTCAAAACTGGCAAAAATTTGAGAACAAATTAAGAACACGCTGAGGCTGATCTACTTGAAAATGTTATGTTCAAGCAATGTTTCATCTCAAAAACGAGAAGTTCTTGCCATCTAGGGTTGACTTTTCGATGCATTTACTAACTTGTTAGCAAATACAGGATATCTCGGTCATTTTGCTGGCAAACGAGGCTTGAGAATCTCCCTAGATTGCAATAGCTAGCAATTGCACTGCTTAGACCCTATTAATTTAAGAACAAATTAAGAACAATACAGTCTCAGTTTGTCGAAAAAATTAAGAACAGCCAGCCTGAACTTACATTGCAGATTTCAAAAGCAAACGGTTCTTTAAATTATACATCGGCCAGTTGCGAGAGGTGTTTTCGAAAATACCTCAACAGAGAGAATCTCGCCTTTACAAGGGAAGTATTGTCTGTAATGACTCAATTCGAGGGCTGCGTACAGATTTTGCGAGCTTTGACAATTTACTGTTGAATAAGTAAAAACCCAATATTGCAGAAATTGTTATGAAATAATGTCTAACAACACTTATCTGGATGTATTAACACCAGCCATCTAATTCTAGCCTAACACAAACTAAAATTATGGCAACATGCTAATTCTTTCCCCCAAAGAAACAGTAAGAAACCGAATATAGTTACCCAATATTGATAAATTTTTCATAGTATTTGAAAACATCATGCATGCTAAACTTTTCTAAAAAGGCCCCTTACGGTTTGAAGGTTTAATGAAAGCAGTGGCGGAGATAAGGGGGAGGGCAACTAGGGGAGGTGCCCCTCCCTCACCGAGTTGAAGCAAGTCTGGCGCCCCTTTTTGGAAATGGTTTGGCACAATAATTGTGAAAATTCCCTTTAGAACGTGAATTGAGAGCCTTCTGTCAATAGTTAGGATCTGAAATTATTGTATATAGCGCCCCCACTACCAACTGCCCCTCTTTCAAATTTGTTCTGGATCCGCCCCTGAATGAAAGTACATCTCTAGTCTAGTGCCAAATTGACTTTGTAAGTACCCTGGGTACCAGAGCCTCATTGAATGAGATAGTCGAGCAGTGGTCAGCGCTGCCCTATTCCCTCACTGAGGCTCTGGCACCAAGGGTACTTTGTAAGATACATAATGTCGCAAGTTACTACAAGTTCAACGTCAGTCCAGTCACTTTATGCTCAAATACACCCAAAACCCTAAAGGCATTTGATACAGATAAAAGTGGCTTACAGCCAATCGACCATCAGCGGTTGACCAATCGAATTGCGCAGGGAGAATACCATGTGAACAGTTTACGCCTTTCTGTAAATAGGGGAAATCCCAGCGCAGCGCAGTGGCTCAAAATGGTGGATGAAGTTATGGCTTCGTCTCCACCAGAGACTATCGAGAATCACCAGAGTATCGATCTATCGTTTCAAAATCATCAATATCGGTTGTCTGGAATCTTCGAGCAGCCATTTTCTCACTTAGTGTCTTTGGCAATGGTCTGAGTTTTTCCCTTTCACGTGCTCTGACTAATTTAGTCTAAGTCATTTTTGAATTTGCTGTATTTATGCATGTCAAATGCGTTTAATTGAATCACAAGCAATTATGATTCGATCTAAAGCTGAAAACGTGCTTCTCGCTAGAAAAAGCAGCTGAAAATCAAACTTACGTTAGTACCAGAAAAGACTTCTGTGACATTAGCAAATATAAGAAATTAAACAATTTCTTCTGTATAGAATAAAAACGTAAAAACATTATCGTTACTGTTCGATTTCCCTAAAAATCAAATGAAATAACAAAACCGTCACCTTAATTGAACTTGAAAAACACCATAAAGACATGGCTGTCGTCACTTGCAAACAGCACAGCTAGGAAACAAATTAGCAGTGGGCAGATTTAATGAATGTACATTTTCGGGTTGTAAAAACGAGGTCAACAAATCATCCGGCGATAGATTTGTAGTTCATGTAGGCCGTTCGAAACGTTTACGGGCGGGATTTTTCAGAAAGGGTCAATCGACACGAGGAAGTGGAATGCCAGATAGTTTGAGGTTTGCGTGGCTGCTTTCGATGCCAGCGTCAGCTGTAGTTTTTATAAGTATCTTATGAATCATAAACGTAAAAGATTGCTCTAATCATGAATAAAAGTCTTACATAATCCACCATAACTGTTCTTTAAGGCAATAAATAAAGTGATTATTGTTTATACAAAAACTAATGTTGGCACAGTAAAAGAAACCAGGCTTGGCAGGGAATCTCAGGCCTCCCAAAGACGGAAGGCCTCCCAAAAAGCAAGCAAGCAAGCAAGCAAGCAAGCAAGCAAGCAAGCAAGCAAGCAAGTAAACAAGCAAGCAAGCAAGTAAGCAAACAAGCAAGCAAGCAAGCCAGTTTGTGCAGAAGCAATATTAAGGGCCCTTGATGCTGATGTAAATTGTCTAATTACACTTTTCCCGCAAATTATCGATTGGGACTCTGGCAGCCTTTGCCATACAAATGAGAAAATTTTAAATCAATATGTATTGTAAATGAAGAAATGATACGAAGAAGGAATGACATTTTCTTGATACAGGAAACAAATGATTTCACTCCGTAAACAACAAAAGTCTAATAGGTTTGAAATCAAGATCAAGTAGCCCATTCCCCTTTCATAAACAAACTGAATGTTTGTGAAATGAAAAAAATGATGGCACAGAGCGAGAACATCTAGGGCTTTAGTGATCTGCTGGGGTTAAAACTGGAAAAAGGGGGCTGATGCTTGTGAAGGTGACCATTAATGGACCAGGTGATATGAAAACCGGAATTATATTAGGACATTGGCCATTAGATTGACTCCTTTCATTTGACCTAGGATTAGCGCTGTCCATTTAATTATTCGGTCCAAAACCTTACGGTAATTCGTTTATTCAGCTAATATGAGCGTGGCAAACATAGGTGTGGCAGGGTAGGGTAAAAAACTACCCACATCTGAAAATGTATTGTCATTTGACGAAAATAACCAATAGCAATTAGTCATAACTCTTCGATCAGTCAGACCTGTTAATTGTTTTGGTTTTATTATTGATACAGTATTTGATCAACCCTTCCGTGCGCATTGTATTCGTGTGTATTCGCAAAGTACTATTTTTATAATTTCAAAAGGTATGGTGCATAAGTATTTTGAAAACATACATGCTATCTTTCTGTCTATGCAAACGAAAACCACGTTCAGATATTCTTTTTAAAAAATTAATGTTTCTTCAATCTTCTCAAAATTGCAGAGAGGCTAAAATCAAAATTGAGCTGATGCGAGCCCAATGGCATACATTACTTATGACTAGTTTTAAAATAGTCGTTTTCCAGCATTTTGAAGGGTGAAGTCACAAAAGTGTCCCAAGAAAAAGCCCCCTGACCTCCACCCGTTAAGCTCGCTCTACTCTCCCTGCACCCAAAAGCCCCTCGCTTTATATTCATAGGTATGATAGCGAAATGCTCAGAGAATTTTCGGGTTTACAGCACGTTGGGATTCATGAGGACCTTTTCTGGACATGTTATGGAACTCTGGCTAGTAAACTTACCAAATATTTTTGGAACTGTAATTTGTTGCGAGTCAAACTAGACATTGAGCGATAAACGTAGCAAGCTTGGAGAAATGCTCACAAGGTAATCTACTGAATGAACAAATATCATATTCCTGATAATATTAGTTATTCAGTCTTAAAGAGGTATAAATCAAGATAAAGTACACAGACTGTTTCTGAACATACAAGGTTTTAGCTTTGCATACATGCTTGTACATTTTCTCGTTACCGAAGCCACCCTATTTATCATTCAAAATCACATAATCAGTCAAGAGGAGTCCGGTGTCTTCTATCTCCACCGAAAATATGACAAATAAGAAATAAATGCTTTCAGCTAGTACCAACCAATCAGCGGCCTGCAGCTGACTCAACAGTACATTGATACTTGAATGAACTGTAAAAGGAAAATGGTCAAGATGATTAATTTGTCAAAAAAACTTAACCGCCACATTCAAATTTGGAGATTGATGCCTTAAAAATTATTCCCTCCTCTCTCCGGGCAATGAAAATTATTTAACAACAAACGTTTATAAAACCATGCCATTCAGGTAGACGAATAAGATATTGCTGAAGAAAGAGTTGTTAATACAGTCAGAAAGATAACAATGGGACTTATGAAGACCACCCGGTTATCATAAATTGTTTCTGTATAGACCAATTCGACTAACGGCCTCATTTTGAAAAATTCTTCAAATTATTTTGTACCAAAATTTTTGACCTCAGATTCGGATTGCGAGCAATGATTTTAGTATACTTGGAAGTTTTCATTATGGTATTGCTCACGATATTGATTTTATGACGACAAAAAGATAAAAAATTATAAGGGATTTGACCGTGATTGGCGACTAGGGGGGTAAAGTTTCCCCCGAAAGATTTTTGCGGTCAAATCTCTTACAAGTTTTCAAACTTCATTTCTCCGTAAAATCTAAAATACAAGCACAAACAATATGAAATGTATCCGGCTTAAGATTATGGTGATAAAACCAGATTAGGAGACATTTTCAAAACGAGGCCGTAAGTCGAATTGGTGTATTAATAGCAAGGGGCTCAAACAGACAATAATTAATTCCGGGGCTGGGGACTGGGGACTGGGGGCTGCAATGATAAAAAAGTTATAGCATTCAGGCTCCATTCGGGCAAGATCTATACTAAGCCCCCTCCCCTGCTCCTCAAACGTGTACCATCCGCTACGTCCAAGCAGAAACCAGCCCTTTTTGCGAATCCAAAATCGTTTCGAATAACATAAAACCAGTTCGTAACGGCAAAACTGCGACCTGATATAGCTACAGGCATTTTTGCGATTAAATGGCTCCAAAGTGCTGGCTTACATCATCATATGTGAACTGGGCGTGTCCTGTTTGGGTTGCATCACGTCTTCTGAAATGATCTGAAGGAAAGGAATAGAAAAATGACAAAGACCATGACGCTTCAAAATTTCAAAGTTTTGAATAAATAGTCTGAGGTCACAATTTGTATGGAATGAGCAACTCAACAAAGGCAATACACTATAATAGCAACGAAGTCTTCTAAGTTCTTCTTTCAAACAGAAAACACAAGATCCGTTGAAGGTTTTTAAAACTCGTTTTATAAAAAGATGATGGAACACTTGGAAAGGGCGGAGGGTAGATTACATTTGATGTATACACAAAGCAACTTGGGTATTAAAAAATTACAGGATTTGCGTTTCACGAACTATTTGACAATAAAATCAATTCAGCAACGACTCTAGCCTTTCTGTCATCAAAAGGTAACGAAGAGATTAGCAAATATAGCGGTCAGACATCGTAAGATCTTACATACCTGTCATTAACCTTAAACGAACAGCAATGGCAATGAAATTGTCAAATGAGATTCTTGAATCTGTTGAATAACGCTTGACTGTTATGTTCAAGGCTTGAGGAGACAGATTGTAGCCTACAAAACAGAGAATGAAAGATAAAGGATGAGAAAAGGATTAAGTAAACATGGTTAAAAAACAATAATTGTCAAATTACAAGAAAAAGACAAATTCTTTACCCAGCTATTCCGTTTACGCCTGAATTTCTGACTATCTAATGCAAAAAACAACAGATTCAAATTTAATAAAACTCAAACAATTTTGCCGAGATTCGGCTCTCCTTGCCTAGCGGAATCAATAACGTCACTACCATATGTTCATAAAATTTCCGCTGCATCAAGTTAACAACAATTACTGCGTATTGCTGAGACGGTAACGCGGTCACAAGGGAGGAGGCGCTCTCTAATAGTTGATTACTCATTGGTTTTTCAAAAGCACACACCTAGAAGTTTAAAGAAAATTTCTACTCTGTGCCAGGAAATTCCATGTGCTTTAAAAAACAAGTAAACGACCAATCACACATGCCATTCACCTTAATGTTAACGCTTAAAGTCATAAATACTCTGCTCTTGGTGTTTTAGGGGCCCTTTACATGAGACCCGAAACGAAACTCATGCCGGCACGAGTTTTCATGCCGGCACGAGTTTCATGTCGGGTGCTGGTCTGAGCTACTATTGTGATTACATGGCGTTGACCGAAATGAAACTCATGCCGGCACGAAAATCTCATGTCGCTTTTTCGTGCCGGTGTAATATGCGTTTTGGTACCCTATGCAAAAGTGTAACATTGTGAAACGCAATGTGTTTCAAATCAAGTGATTTCATCGTAGTGCGATATTATGACAAATTATAATTAATAAATAGAACACAATGCTTTTTATTTTGTATTTGTTTGTATTACACACAGAACAAAATTTCACACTTTTTAATCAAGAAAACTTTGGAGTCGCCATTAATGTTGTACTTTTTTGCATAAACTTAACAAGGGAAATCACAGCACCGCTTCTTGTTAGTACCTCCTTGTTAGAAATAGTTCGATTGTTCTTTACATTCTGAACATTATGAATCAGAACATTTGTGTTCCCAGACCAGGTCGCATGCTAAATTCCACCATTTGTTTCAGTTCCCTGTCTTTTAAAAGTTTAGGTACGTTTTTGTATAAGCAAAATTGTTATGCGTTTCTGTACCAGGACCATTTTGCATGCTAAATTCCACCATTCGTTTTGGTACCCTATTGTTTAAGTGCTTGGGTACGATTTTGCATAACCAAAATTGCCATGCGTTTGAGTACCCGGACCGAAATGCATAAGGTTACCGAAACGCATATGACACCGGCATGAAGTTTCATGCCGGCACGAAAGTGTCGTGTAAACAGATCAGTTTTTCATATCGGGGGGAATCAGTGATAAAATCGCCTCCGTTGCACAAATGCTGCATTTGGATTTGGTGAAATGTATGGCCTAAATTCTGACAACAAGTCTGAAAAAAATTCCCTTGACATTCTAAAGTTAACATGCCATTCTCCATCGCTTAAAATTCCATCCCAAACATTTAACCACCATGCACTTGTGCGACCAGGCTTTTTCCATTGTCGTCTTTTTTTCCTCAAAAATCTATTTCTTATGGCTCTGTAACGGCAAAGGGCGCGATTTTATCTTCAACCGCAGCTCTTAACTTTTCCTTAATTTCTTGCTGTTGCAAGAATACCTGTATAGCTAGAAGCATTTGGCATTGTAGCGCAATGCAACCAGTTGTAAAAACTAGATAATTTAGGACTGTGATCAAAAGAAGTTTCCTTGGATCCTCTGCCGCCATTTTAAAAATTTACTCTCAAACTTTCCCGCTCTTTTTTGAGAAGCACGAAGTCACGTGAATATCATGCGAAAGAATTCGACAGTTTCATGTCGGGTTTCATGTAACGGCGAGCAAATTTCACCGAATTTTCATGCCGGCACGAACTCGTGCCGGCATGAGTTCATTTCGGGTCTCATGTAAAGGGCCCCTTAGTAGACAGGTTGAGTGTAAAAAAATACAAGTAGTACTTCTCGATTCCATAGAAAAATGGAAATGCAACCTTATTTCAAATTTATACTGGTTTGATATCAATTATTCCCAAAATGACTAACAAACAGTGGAAAGAGCAAGTAGAATCAACGAAACAAATATATTTATAATTGTCATAACAACCATCAATACAACCAGTTCCGAACCTCCATCTGTCACAGTCAATTTGCAGTTAAAAAATTAATTTTGCAGGCATAAAATAAAACTTTTTACAACTTATCAACTGTATCTAATTTTCTCTGACGATTTCTTTTATTTATCATCTATCGTCAATCCATATCATTCCGTCTTTCTGACCTTCTCTCCGCATTTCCACGCCTATTTTCCATGACTATAAACAAAACAACTGAACCACGACACATGACGTAATCAATATTGCCTCCATTGAGTAGCTTTAAATGTTCTGCCGCAGATACAGTTCTGATTCTCGCATCAAACGCACAGTTGTGGACAGGGTCTCAAACACTTTTTTCTCTTCTCGATGTTTTATAGTTTCGTAGCTTGTGGAGGATTTCCAAATTTAACTGTGTTAGGAATCTTCATTGGTTATCTCTATTCCTATTTTATTCCTAATTAACAATCCAAATAAAACAATCTGAAGTTAGCTGCATGTTGCGAAAAAGCCAAATTCACTCACCCCAGCTCTGTATAGCTCGGTGTAGCTCATGAGGTTCCACCGTTCCTGACCGATCAGAATCATACTGATAGAATGTGCCCTAAAAATTGATTTTGACGACATAAGTTTATGTTCGTGCATAGAAGCACAGGTTCAGTACATGACTGTCCTAAAGGAACACATTTTAGATGTTCATTAATGCCTTTCTTTCAATTAAACTTTCATTCCAAAATTGTGTTAGCAGCCTGACGAGTGCAGCCCACGTGTTTCAGAATCAATCTTATAAAAACGAGGCAGAAAAGCCTGAGAATAAAACGTACATGATCCTGTTAATAACGCTTGTAAAAAGATATCTCGATACATAGCAGGATTAAAATAGGTTTCAAAGGACAACTGCAGCAACTAGAATACTGTAGTTATCCAACATTGCAATATTGCAAAATGGCCGACATAAAGAGAGTAAATAACCAACCCTCCACTGATTGAGGCAAGTCCACAGCTCTTTGAACTCGTTGAATCCCATTTTACCACTGTAATCTCTCTGTTAGCATGTCAAGGAAATCAGATATGTGTTGACTGAAAGTTGCAATAGGTTGAAAAATATTCCTGCAAGCTAAAAAAACTTGTGGGAATCAAATGTGGACCAAGAGGTGTCTATAAAAAGCTTGAAGCATGACGCATCTGCCAAAGAAACTACACCATGCCTAATCTATAAAAGAAACATGCAAAATAATCCCTTGCAAAATAAAATTCAGGGCTGATTATCTTGCTTTAACAACATGCGGTATTCATTATTTACTAGCTTTTCTGGAAAAGAATCCGTGAAAAAGATACATCCAGCATACTTATCATAATCCTGCATGTTTCCAAGCTGAACACTAAAAAATAAAGTACTTTAGTTCAATACTGCAACAGACAAATTCTCATTTCTTTGCCACATAAGAGCTGCTTTTACAAGAGGGAAGAATAAAGGGAGGGGGGAGGGTTGGTGTCTATGATTGGTGTTTGTCACAATCAAATGTGAAAGACGGGCTAAAATACATGCAGGGGGTTAAAAAAATTAAAACAAATAGCGAAGGGTTCAAATTCCAGAGGTGTGGAGTCTATCAATTCAGGACTGCAGGTAAAAGCCTCTTCAATAAAAAAACTGAATCTGAATCCAAACCAGTAAATCAAACATTTAAAATGCCATAAACACTACAAAAAGGTAGACAAACTTTGATAGGTTCCAGCGATTCCAGACTGAGTTAAACATCTTTGCAGTTCCAAAGCATCAATCTGTTGATCCTAAGGTGCAAATAAAAGAACAAGATGAGACAAAAAAGTTGTAAGACCAAACATATGAAGATGCTTCAATCCTAGTTCAGTGTTTCAAGTCTCCACAAGACATGTTTGTGGAAAATCCTAGTTTGATGAACAATGGAGAAATAAAATATCACTCAAAAAACTGTACAAGCTTTTGTAGAATCTCATGCTCTATGTCAATGGGACTTTTGAATTGGATGAGGCGTGCTTTAAATAGTTAAGAAAATGATATTAGCTTTTCAATGGGGTTTCAGTAAATCTCGATATCAGTGGTATATGCTAGAAGGACTGGGGTGTGGTGAAGCCCCTAATTCTTCATTAGTTAGTCCTATTCTTCAGATGGTCCACACAATTCTTAGTTGGTTGATCAAATCTCCTATAGGTAGAGGTGGATAATTACTTTATCTGTTTTATCCATACCTTGGTCAGAATTTTACCCAAATGATCGACCCCCCTCTAGCCTGGGAGAACAAGCTACGCATCTGCTCAATATGCTGGAATGACCTTGCTAAATGGAATAGCTATTGGAGGTTTAGTGGATTTTATTGAATACTTTATACATTACTTTCAACTTACATAAAATATTTGTACCCTGAAAAATGGAGAAGCAAAAGTAATGCCTAGACAAAAGCTAAGGTGGCAGAATTTTTGAGGAGATTTATAGTTGCTTAATATCAAACTTGACCGAAGAGATTCATATCAAACTTGACCGACTTGCAATTCGTATTTCCCCAGCATAGGTTATCTATATTGCCTAACCACAAAAAACTTTTTCAGGTTTAACATAACATATGTTGCAAAGATCAGTCAAATTACAAGGAGCAAGCTAAAATTGCACTTACAGCACCAGCAACTGCTGAGAAATAGCCCCAGAGTGGGTCTGCGCCACCCTACATGAAACAAGTGACGATAAATAATTAAGTCACGATACTATTTCTTGAGATTTAAATGGTTTTTAGGATGCAAGATGTACTGTACTATACCATGAAATGTCACATGCAAAGAATTAAATTAAAACATTACTGCTGATATTGGTATAAAAAAAGCAAAAATAGCTTCAAGCATCTGATTTCATATTACAAGATTCCTTGAAAGCCTTGGCAAGGAAAAATATTTCACTAAAACATGTATTAGAGAAAACATAGGGAATAAAGTGGCAACAATACTGGGGAAAAGAGATTTAAACAAGAATTTCCCTATCCTCTCGCACCATTTGTGCCATTTTCCAACTACATTTTGATATTCCCCTCCCAAAAAGGTCTGTCTACTTTTGGGTAGCTTGGCTTATCTTAACAGTTGTTGTAAAATGGTCAGATGCTTGAAGCTTTTTTGAAATTTACCAAATAATATGTTTACTACAACAGACAACCATACAGAATTGATAGAACACATCTGCGTTGAAACATTTAAACATAATAAATCCTGCTCTGCAAACAAATAAAGGTTCTCTTGCAGTTTTGTGTGGATCATTTTGTGTTGAGAAACAGGTGAAGTAAATTTATCCACTCATAATACTGACAATTGTTTCTTAATTTACATACAGGGAATTGTCCAGGGTAACCTCCAGGATATCCACCAGTCATCTAATCAAAATGAGAGTTAAGTTTGATAGGACAAAGACACACCAGCAGCATAATAATTGACATTACAAATTGAAGAATAATTTAACATTATTTATACAGCACGATGTTGTCCAAAAATAAATTAAGAGCACATGAAACTTAAAAAGGTACTTGTAAAATGTAAAGCATGTAAAATATTACACAAACACATGACTCACAATAAACTTTTTCTTCAGCCAGGAATCTTATTAAAATCAGAGACCTTTTTTGCAAAAGACTAGGTAGGTCCTTTTGGAACTATCAGTTTCATAATTGGCATGGTAATTGGGATAAGAGGATCTGGGGCAAAGGCTAAACAAGACTTTAGGGTAGGAAATTTGCAAAAAAAAGCCTATCAATAGAGGAAAAATTGCACAAATGGACAAACTTTATGTGATAAATGTCAGCAAATGTCCTTATTTTCAATCACTCTTATCTTACTGTAGTGACAAAAGTTTGAAAATATGTAAGAACAATGTACTTGAATAGAAATCTTCAGAAAATCAATAGAAAAGATCTCAAGTGCTCAACATACAGGTTGTCCAGGATAACCTCCTCCAGGATAACCACCAGGTGCCTAATTCGAAAAACATAATTATCCTTCATAAATATGAATAATGGTATGACAAGGAATTCTTTTGAAACTTAAGGTCGTAAATTTTAGCAAACAACTGACCATTAAAGCATTATCTGAAATGTTACTGGCGAATTCTTAAGTTTTACTTTACTTTTTTATGAAATACCCCTTGCTTTCAATCAAATTTTGCACCCCATGAAAATTATTTCAATTATATATTATGACAGCTCACCAAATTGCCTCATTGCAGGTTTTGCTTACCAGAAGCTTTGGCTTCATTTACTTAAATTACTTCACTTGAATTTCAAATTGCAGGTAGTAAGCAATAATTCATGCAGAGGAAAGGTTTGCCTTTTTATTTTTATACAGTTTTCATGTTTTTATCTAGAATGTTTAAAAAGTAGGCTTTAGGTCAGTAAGCAGCAAAGCTTATCAGTCAGTGACTCAGCCATTCCTTTTGAGCTGCAAGCCTCATGTTGGAAATGAGATAAAGGACAACGTGTAGGCCTTAACACAACCTATGGTCCCATGGGTTTGCTTTTAATCACCCATCCTCAACCAGGTTTTGACCGATCATTCTGGCTTCTCTTCTTTTTTCTTTAATTTCTTATTGCTTTTCCTTTCTTTAATCATCTTCATAGCAACTCTGGAGGGCATAATCACTCTTCAAAATCTTGTATTATTTTTGCTAAATTATTTTGCTTTCAAGAAACTTGATTGAGACTTCCTCCAAAATTTATTTGGTTTGTAAAAACCTCATACACTTTTTCTAACAGTAATACCTCCCTCAAGCATGTTCACAAGAGTATAAGGCTATTAGGTCTTCATAAAAATTGTGAGGCCTTCATTTAAAGGTCATTGCATGCCTTTACTTTTCATGTGGTGTGATTACCAGCATGACTGAAATTGTGCAACCTTCAAGGACTATTGTCTTTGAAGATACCATTCAAAAATAGAATGTTCATTGAGAAAAGGTTGGTTTGACAACAGTTAGTAAAAAGGAAAATGAAACTGAGTTATGATGATAACAACACACTTGAATTGATTACCGGACCATTACTTGATTTTCAATTTTTACTTTCAAGTGCAAGAAATTTAGTGCTTAGGAAGAGGCGTCCTGATAACACAAATCCAAAGGATCTATGTCCACAAGATCACTTTATCACAAATTAGTTAATTAGAATAATCCATGTTACTCATATTTTTCAGATGAATATTCCAACATTTGAGCTATTTTGAAAATTAGACAGATAATAACTAGTTTATTTATTTTCATACTAATCCTGTAGTACAACACAATTCAAAATGAATGGAAACAAAAATGGGATTACAAATTATATATACTTCCAGAATTAACAAGCTTTGACTGTTGTAAAGTGTGATATATATGTGATTTCTGAAAATTCAAGATTTAATTTGGGTATTTAGCTGGAATACTGTTTATAGCAGTCTGTGCAGCAGAATTTTTTAGATATTGTCTCCAATTTTCCTCTACACTCAACATTTATTATATATGCTTATTATGTTAATGGGCTTACAATTTAAACAACCAAGCAAAATACATAAAATTATAAACTAAATACACATATAACCATGAAAAAAATTCATCACATCAATAATAAAGATGCAAGGAAATTGCAAAATTTTAAAAAAATGCAAAAACTAAGATATTAGACAACAGATATGTTTATAAGTCTAGTACATAATTCACTGAAAAGATAATGAATTCATTCAGCCACGAGAGATAAAAGAAGGGAAACACCTTGTGTCCTAAAAGGTGTAGAATCTTTATAAAGTTTCCTTTTCTGATGTATACAAATATCACATGCTCTCTGGAGGTTTAAACAATGGTACAGGCATACCCATGTTTAAAGGTGAAGTGACTTCATGGCCCATCATTTAATTTACCTGTTTCTTCGTGTTACAAATTTCAAAGGGTAAAAATGATAAAAAATAGTGCTGTTTGAAAACACATTGAAAAAGAAATACAGATTTTATTTAACCATTTGTGGTTTTATATTAAATATTCCAAATGTTCTTCCATATAGGGTTTCTACAATATGAACCTATAAAGAACATATAAATTCATTTGTTAAAAAGCTCTCAGCATGCATTGCCAGTTAAAGCAGGATTTTCTCACATTGCTTTGGACGATGTTATGATTCTGATAGGTCAGCAGGAATCCCAGATTTGGTTGTTTTTATTTTTGCAGGTGTGAATAACTCACCTCATTAGTTTATAGCAAATATCATATATACTGCAAATGGCCTAGAAGTTGATCAAAATAAGAAAAATCAATGTGTCATTTTTGTTGAAGTTCTCTTCAATCTCTGAAGTTAACAATTTTGTTACCATCTCTTCTCAAGATACATGTAAGCAGATCCTGAAAATGAATTGAACTTTGAGGGGAGCAAATCTTTATTAGTGGTTATGAAGTGACCCACAGTTTCCCTCAGCTTTGGGATGAGAACATGAAGGAGAGCAAAGTGTTGCTTGCTTCAAAAAGGCATACTCTGATTTGATAAACCAAGAAAAAGGGATACCTTTGCCATATGTCGTTCATTGAGGAAATAAGTGACCTCTGTACCTATGAAGCAATTCACTTTCTTTGCAAAAGAAAAAATAGACAGTTAGGAGCACACCCAAGTTTACAGAACTCCGACACATCTGGCCAGGAAAATATTTGCCTTTTATACTTGAACAGCTAGCTACACCATGCTGGAAGCATGTTGAATTTTGTGGATGCAAAACCATTGTAAACCTATGCAAGGTTCATGTTTGGGGGAAGGGTACACTGGAGTCGCAATTCTACGTTAGTCCCCCCCACTTTTTGCAAAAAATGCCAAATACTGAGTATCAAACTACCAGAAAAGCCTCTTTTTATACGGTTTAAAACCCTCCCCCCCACTTTTCCCCCCACTTTCTTTAGACCCCCCACTTTTCTCAACGCTCCGCGGTGCCTGAACTGGATGTTTTATTATTTGTCATGAAAATGATCACCAATTTGAGGACAATACTGCGATAAAATTTAATTCTTTCCACCGTGCTGTCAATCAAAGATTTATACATTTACAATATTTCTTCTAAGCATACACTAAGTTTTCATTCTACTTCACTGAATGCTCGCGAGTTCGTGGCGTCTTAACACAAATGACTAACTGATGGAGCGTTCATTTACAACAAGCGTGCTACTTCATATCGGATAATATAGCAATCTTAACAGTTAAATTCTTACTCTACACATATCTGCTTAGTTTGGTAACATGAAATACTCACGCCATAGCCAGGATATGCCATTATTGAAATGCTATTTCCTCAACCTCTATAAGAATATTGCAAACGTTGCACTCTGAAGAAAGGATGGAATGGACAAGGAACAATTTCAAACAAACCCAGGGCGTAGTTGTAGTCTCTCATCAGACAGTGGCCTCGTTTTCCAAACTCCATGACAACCAAAGACCTGCGCTTCGTTATTAAAATGGCGGAACATCAAACTACCTTGAAAATTGACAGCTATGGTGCTGCATCCATTGATGCATATCTTGAATATAAGAGGTAAATAACAGGTCAAACATATTATAGAGTACAGCTATGCTCATGCTCATGGCGTTCAAAGCAAATTGTTTAGTTTTAATTTATTCTTATGCTAAAAATAGACTTAGGCCTACTATCGGTAATTATGTAATTATTATACACTAGGGTATCAAAAGTATTGCACCACCCTGCTAAAAATGGCGGCTCTTTTTGTCGACTTTTTGACCATGCAAAACATTTGAATGCATTAATTGGGTGAAGTAAGCGCATTCCAGAGCAAACTTTGGCGGGAAAAGTTTTCCAATCTTGCTGACGCCCGGTCTGCAGAGTATGGCACTTTTCGACGAGATCTCCGGTGTGCACGAGCAAAAAGCCTGGTGTGCCGGTGTGCACCACCAAAAATGTCTGGTGTGCTGGTGTGCACCGACTATTTTCCCCTGTTGTGGTTAAAATTTGTGAATTTGCATTTCACCGTAAAAATGCGTGTGAAGTACACTGTTGAAGATAGCCCAAGTTTTTATTTGTATATTTGTCAAGTAAGATTCATGATACCTAAAATTGTTCACACAAAACTGTGCTTGTTTTTATCAGCTGACATTTTCTATGGGACCACACCAAGCCACACCCATCTTAGTTGCCACACCCAAAAATACCTGGTGTGCAACAGGTTTTGCACAAAAATATCTCCGGTGTGCACATGCCATACTCTGCAGACTGGGCTGACGCCATAGAAAACTTAGTTAGAAATGTATAAATTACGCAAAAACATTTTTATCTGTAAAAATGTAGCCCATGCCTGAGAAAACAAAATTGTCAAATGAAAGGCGAGTCGCTATAAAATATTCACAGGGAAGTGGTCTTCAGTTTTCAAAAAAATGTTGACCAAGATAGATGCCGTCACACAACAGCTGTGGGAAACTAAAAAAGATTTCTCGAGAGTGTTACAGTAGTAAAGAAACAGAGAAGTGGGCGACCAAAAATAAATTGATGTTAGAGGGGAATGAATTTGTCGGTTTTATTTCACTGCGTGTGCACCTAAGGGCAGTAAAAGACATGAAACTCGAAACTGGGCAAGGTTTTGCAGCTTAAAATCCGTCCACAGAGAATATAATGAGTGTTTTGAAAAAATACAAAAGAAAAATTTACCTGAGTAAACGGAAATTATTTTTACAAAGAATTATTTCCAAACAAAAGAAATTCAAGCTTTGACATAGTCAGAGTAAAGTGCAATTTTTAACATCACTTAAAAAGTTTGACTTCAAATGAAAAAGGTTACAAACCGTGATCCAAATGGTGGTCAAAAGACCAGAGAATCATTAATTATGAGAGGTTTCCAGGCCTATTGCGAAATTCCACAAGAATACGTTGGCCAAATGTATGGATCCATTTCAAGGAGGCTTTTTGCGGTTTCAAAAGTTTGCAGCTACCCGTCAAATTATTGAAATTTGAAACTGTTAAAAGACGTTTTCTACTGTTTTTTTTAAAACATATGCTCTAAATAGATTGAAGTTTTGATTGGTGGTTGTTTTGCTTTCGACCAATTGCCATTGGCCCTTTAAAAACGGAATTAATTTGCATAACAATAGCTTTCGATCATTCATGCGCCATTTCTCCTCCTTCGAGGTGGTGCAATACTTTTGATACCCTAGTGTATAATTCATTGTTACATTATTCATCATAAACACTAAATGGATTAAAAAATATTTATACTTAAGAGGAATAGGTAGATCAGATTGCAGCTGGCTAGCATCCGTTACCTATACAACCATTATATGAGAAACAGACAGACTGAGCTATTTTGAGAAAAATTGATAAAAATTACAATGTAACAGTTGTTGAATTTCTGGATTGGTCTGTTTTCCAGTTCTACAACAATAGATATAATTAATGGTACGAAAACCTATGACAGAAAGTTTGAGATATAATATAATAGCATTTGTGTTTCTGATAAATAGAGAGAATCACAGATTTTGCTGAGAGGGTTTTATTAAAACTTCTAAAATCTGAACGGAACAGAGTTGCAAAACTCAATGAGATAGATTAATGAGTAAGACAAATTTGAGCTGATGTTATAATTCGGAAAGAAACAATTTATATTCCTTTTGTTTCCTTGCATTGTTAGTGTCAATATTTGTTTCAAAGCTGATAGGTAACTTGATGGAAAGGATACTGAGACACATTTATCAGGGCTGTCGAAGGAGAAGCTTGTGGGATTGAAGCCCCCCAATAATTGTCAAGCTGTACTTTATTCCCTTCATGACAGGGTACTGAATTGGAAGCAATACAATGAGCAGCTCCCCCTCAATATGAATTTCGTTCCAACTGCACTAGTTTATATAAATTTATCAAGGCAATTTTTTCAAATGTTAAAGTTATTGATGAAGTAAAGCAAGGAAAATTGGCAACGAGAAAGAAAGGAAACACGAATGGGGTAGCAGGAAAAGTCAAGATAAAATTGAAATGTTATCAATTTTGCACAGGAAGATTTTTTACGACCAGTTAATGAAGTTTTGGTTAGGTTTTTATTTCCATGTTCTTACCAATAGGAAGGACGTTTTTAAGGTTCAAGAGAGTAAAAATGAAATAGTTGTTTTGTAGAAAAAGGAAAAATAGTTGTTTTTTGGGATAAAATTAATGTTCTTTTGTAGAATTGTTGGTGATGATGATGGGGGAGTTCACTTCACACCTCAACAATATGAAGCATACAAAAAGAAAGTTATCCCACTGAGAATGAAAAACAGATTATTTGTAAGCTGGGTTTCACCAACTGGCATTGAATGCAAGATGATAGGTCCTGAAACTATGTGTTTTTGCAGACACAGGTATAACAAATTGACAAGCATTTTTTTTCTAAAATACTTTCTCAGTTAAAGGGGCTGTGTCACGGTTTTGTAAACAAACCAAATCCATGATAAATTGTGCGTTTTTTGCACATTGGAATAAGGCAGATGGTGCCCTGGTGCTTCAACATGTTTGATAAATTGCATCTTAAGAAGGTATTTACCGAAAATGGAAAAGCAATTACTATATTTCCAGATTTGTATTGACTATCGACACAAAATCTGTAAAGCAATTTGTCAAGGAAATGAAGCTTCATTCAATCAATGGCGAAAATATTCAATTTCTCTTGGTGAATCTTGATGGTATTAGACACTTTACAACAAATGATCACTCCAAAATTGTCCTGCAAACTTTAAAACATGTTCTTGCTCATAATTTGCTCCAGTAATGTAGGTTTTTGGTGTCATGTCAGCCCATTTCTATTAACTGCTCCTTTCCAGTTGCTGCATCAAGGCTGTAAAGTAGCCTTTGTTTTGTGCATTACCATCATTTATCCAAAGAAATCTGGTGATAAGACTGAATAAAGGGCCCTTATTATTTGTTTCCTTTCATAAAACATACAAAAAATGCAAAAGCTTAGCATGATGTGCTCGGATACAAAACACTGTTTTGCTCCATATTTATTTTCCAATTAATGCTTTCACCCAAACAACTTTTGCTCAACTGGCATGTTACCACACAGGATGTCCTTTGTGACACAGCCCCTTTAAGTTTGCTTAAGATGGTACCAATCTGCAGAGTTTGCTTGCTGGAAATAGTTATTGTGTGATGAGAATTTTTTAATTTGAACTACATTAACCTATTAAATACCTATGTGTTGCAGATTTGAAATTTGGTCACATAAGCATAGACTATTTCCCCACTAAGTCATTTTTAACTTGGTCTTCATTATACAGTCTACCAACCAGGCTAAAATACAGAGTATAACCTAAAAGCCAATTCTTTCACAATCCATATTTTGTTCAATCTCAAACAAAATTAACCAGCTAAAATTTTATCGAAAGTACTTAATTATTTTTATTCAGGCTATGTAGTCAAAAAAAAGAATTACAAAGACTTGACATCAAATTTTAGTACTCTAAAGCATAGCTGTGAAATTAATTTGATATAACAACATTTGACATAGAAATTAACAACCAAAAGTTGACTTTCTAGGTTGCATGAGCTGAACCTATCTAGATTTGCTTTGGAGTTGTTTCATCATAAGAATAAAAGCAATAGGATTTTAGTAATATCAATTTATTCAGCATATCCCAAATTATATTTATTTGTAGGCCTTTGAAAGGTTCTGTTTAGTTTTGACTCAATCACCTGGTTGATTAATCGCAAAAATTGTTAGATCTTTAAACTTTTAGTTGTGGTCAATGAGGTTGATAGGCCATATCTTTGTTTCAAAGAACTGGATATCTACTTGCATAAACATTCAATATGCTTCAATCTCAATTTGACTTGAAGAAGCTCCTTTGACATTAAAAAGGTTCTTTGTAGATACCGACAACACAAAACTGATCTAGAGAAAATCCCTGAAACAAGGCCAATTCATGTACCATGTAAAATTCGAGGTTGTGGTTGCAAATCTTATGAATATGTCCCATTAAATGGGTCAAGGACAATCAAATGCAAATGTAAGCATTTTGCTGATGAGCATGCTGAAAGGGCACCACACAAATGTAAAAATGATTGTGGATGTAAAGCATTTCATAGCTCATATACTTGTGGGTGTGGAGAACCAACATACAAGCATTCAGTAAGTGTTATTTTGATTAAAAACTTTTCCAAAACATGATTTCTAAAGTTCCATAATACATGAGGCATGAAAATAATAGATATGGGTATAGAAAAGGGATGTTATAGGCTGGCTTTTTCCAAAAATTAATAAGCAGAAGTATTGGACATTTATTCTTCAGTTAAGAGTGAGTAAGAATGGTAATTTCCTGTGGATTAATCGGCAGATAAATTGACAAGTAGGTTCTAGATGATGCTTTCCTGCATGATACTCAAAAGTACTGTCTACTTCCCAACCTGTTGCTTTAAACAAACCTACTGCTAAAAATTTAAACAGATAAATTTAAAGGCTTATATATTGGAAACAACATTTGGATATCAGGAAACACTTATACTCTATCTACTCTATTAATCTAGTTATGAAAAACTTTAGGGAAGAGCTGGGAATTTTAAAACTTTGAAAATCTGAATTTGAAAGGGCCAATGGTTTAACATATTTCCTATATATTTGGTTAATTTGCAGATGCTCATAGAAACTAAAGAAGAGAGGGCAGCTAGAGGGCGACCAATAGGAAATGCTGTGCCTTACCAAGCAATGGGTGGCTTGACTGGATTCAGTTCACTAGCAGATGGTTATATGAGATTAGATGACAGTGGGGTAGGAATCCCTTCAAAAGAATTCTTAGAACAGCCAATTGGTAAGAGTAAAGATTTCTCCTTAATTGGGGTCATGTTATCCCTCAAAAAATAAAACTGAAAAAAGTTTCTCAATCATCTACTCGATAGGCTACAACATTTTATGTGGATTCAATCTAACTCTATAGATATCTGGCATCCTCTTTTCCTTATCCTCTAAGAACCCAGTTTTGCCAAGTTGCAACTTTACTTGGGATTTTTTTTTTCCTCAACAAGTCATTTAACTACCACTGCATCAAAATATTTGTAGAAATTCACATATGTAGAAATATCACTTTAACTGTAGAAAAAACTACTCTAAATCTATCTCACTGCATCTAAATATTCAAATATGTAGAAATTCAAATATCTACTATCATTTATTTTCCAAAGTCAACCATGTACAAAGAGAAATCTGCTGCAAACAAGTTTGTAACTGTGGGAAGTTATTGGAGGAAGGCAAAAATGGGGACGACCCCCTCTGGATGCCCTTAGAGTGCCTTATTTTACTTTGATATCGCAATGTTAGTAAATGTTATTCTCTTTGCAACTTTCATTCAGCCTTTTATAATTCATCAATTGGTTCCTGGAAATTTTTACAGGTGCAGGGGATCATCCTTTTTTGCGCATGTATAAAGGAATGGAAAAACTTGGAATAGAAGATAAAAAAGGTGTTGCTGGCCCTTTGGTCCGAAAGCAAACTACAGAAGAAGAGGACATGGCATTCTTTGAGAAGAGATACCAAGAAAGGGTACCCAATTTAAACTATTTCAATCAGTAGAACAGGAAGGTTAAAATATTAAGACAGGTTTAATCGTGTTAACAATGGAAAAGAACACTTGCCTGTGAGTAGACTTTACAAGTAATCCCAGAGAAGATGAATTAAAACAAGATAAGGGTAAGAGATCAAGGGTCTCCAGGATGTTATGCCTTGCTGTAAATGAAACTTAGCTCATAGTCACTACTTTTGCAAATAAATTGAAGTTATGCAAGTCAGAGATCTATGGATATACAGCAAAACACTGTGCAAAACGTCATTTCTTCACAGTTATTTTTGATTCTGCATTTCTGAGTTTCTACCACAGAAAATTCTTTTACTTTACATTCAAAATTAACTTATAGACCAAATTGGTAATATATATATATTTCATTTTCCCTGGAACCTGGTAAAGTTTGGCATTGTTAAATTTTGCAGCTTCGACTTGAAAAAGAAAAAGCAAGAGAACAGGCACAAAAAGTTGCAGCTAGTCGAAGAGAGAGGGCCAATGCTGACAGAGCAAAGACAAAAGCACAACATAAAGGAAGTGCTGTTAAATGATAGCACCAGTATAAAAGAGGACCCAAAGAAAGAAGTTTTCAGCATTCATATTTTGAAAAACAGTGTTGTCAACAAAAACAGCATTTCTATGCAACATTTAACCCAGTCAAACTGTTTCCAGATGATGTTATTGTAATGGCTATGGCAGTCATTATAATAATCATATCTGTTACATAATTAATTGTTGTAAAATACGTTATGTTGATTAGTTTGAAGCTGAATGATTCTTTAAGGGAACAAACCAAAGAAACAGAACCATATTTAAGATAGAATTTATTAATTTTAAAATTGGCTATAAGAATATAACTTTTTACAAAGAAAAATTATCAACAGCCCTTTGATTTGCTATGAAGCAAAGCCGCATAATTTACCTATGGTAACACAATATCTAACAAGTTGAGGAAAATCCTCCAAGGCATGTACTAACAATTTGCTGCTTTGCTTTGTTGCCAAAATAGCTTGAAGATGACCAAAGAGGATAGCATCTGCTTCAGTCGCACTGTAAGTCAAATAAAGCTCTATCAAATGTTAAATTAACCTTCTACAGCTTCTACAACACAGGGTTAGCAAAAAAAATTAATCTTACCTCAAGAAAAGACAGATCTATGAAGAAAAATTTTCATATGGCCAAAAAAATTTAATCCATAAAAGTTTAGATTAACATTAAGCAAGGGATTGCTATTCAGTAACAACTTTAAATTCAGAGAGGTATCAAAAGATAATTAGACACTGCTAAATAGGTTTAAGTGTTTACATTGCTAAATATTTTGTTAGTAGTTTAAGTGACCTAGTATACTGTAGTTGCATAATGTAGATAATTTTATATAACTTCACTTCATAGCTAAACTATTTGTTCTTTGGTGTTTGCTATTCTACTTAAAATCAAGGCACAATTTGAATAAATGGGATGTTAGTATGATGTATTTTTCATTAATGAATTTTCTAAACCTACTATCTCTACTTTCCCTTATTCTATACTGTAAAACAGGGTTCAAGAGGTTTGGTATGAAATGTACATATAACATACTGGTCTCCAGTAAGAAATACATTCTGATCCAGTTTCACTGATGCCACACTGAGAACTGTTATTAGTTCCTTCTCAACCTAGATGAATGAAAAGTTTACAGTGAGGTGCCAAAGGTTATGTTATCACCACTTTTTGATAAAGATTAATCTATATGCTTACACTAAATTTAAGCCCCGGTCAAACAAACCAAACATTGAACCCAACAGTTCAATGACACAGTAAGAGGGTTTTAGTGAGCACAATGTCAACAAAATCTCTCAATGTTTTCTTGGTGCGAAACTTGAATTCACCAAGCGAGCTAGGCATGCGCGAGTTGAGCAAAGTTCAGCTGGGTTGTCAAACAAACTGAGTATCAGTCAACGACACCCGGAACAAAATAAATGTTTAACGACTCTCTCAACATTTTTTATCGCTGTCAAACATCCTGAGCAGAACTGAGCAAGACTGAGCATCGCTGAGCACAGCTATGGTCAAATAAACTGAACTTTTCACTAAGCAGGCATGCCGAGTGTTGCTCAGTGAAATGTTAAGTTCGTTTGACCGGGGTTCTAAGTTTTTTATCAAACATACACAAAGTTGTGCAAAACGTTTTTTGAATAAGGTGGTATAAAGAAAGAAGATATGGAAAATCATTGTACAACCCACTTGAAAACCAGCACAAAATTTTAACCTAAAAATTTTGTATATAAAATAATTGAAACAAAATTTTCTATACAGAAATACTTGATCATAACAGAGACAGTCCTAGAACAATTTTTTAGGGGGGTGTCAAGTGAAGTCGAAAGTGAAGGGGACTTCTGCCCTGTTCCCGTTGTCATTCTTGAACAAATTTCCTACACTTTAGCGCAAATAAAAATTTGAAAAATTTTCCATTTATTTTGAAAGTTGGCTCTTTTTCAAACCCTCATTTTATCACCAACCTTGAAACATCATCTGAATAATATCTTAATAATAACAGTCTAAAGCAACATAAAATAAAAAAAATTAAGCATTGGCTACTATTCATTCATTTTAGGCATAATCGTAATGTTGAGTTGGTTCTCACTGGCTTTAGTTTCCCAATTAACAGGTTGAAATGTTAACATGTTGAGGAGCGAAGAAGATCAAATGTACTTGAATTTAATGAAGAACAAAAAATTATTTAGGGGGGAGGGGAGGGGAAGTTGTAACCCCCTACACTGTGGATAAATTTGTCTCTGTTCATCATCGTTTGACAGTAATTTTGAGTTGAAAATATATAAAACACATACAGCTTATGTTTTAAAACTGACATCAACTTACATCTTCCTTTGTCTTTTTATCCCATCCCCTTGCCTTCAATAATGATTTGACTGCTGCTTCCTTTTTATGTGTAAGTAGATATTTTAATGGCTGGGGATACACAGATCCATATGTAGCCTTTGTCTAAAATGGGGAAATCCTAAAATTCTTATTGAAATTCAAATTTAGTAAAATGAAGCAACGCTTTACAATAGACAATAACTCTAATGAAAATTAAATAACATTGGCGAACAAATAGTGGAATTTACACCCTTAGCATAATTATTTGTTACAGATTTTAAGTGTGGTGAAGAATGTGTGGTGAAGTAGAAAGAGCTCTCTTGAAATCTAGAAAGTCTTTTGTTGTGAGCACCACGTTTTAACAGCCCTTCTAGTCAAAAGCAAATAGTTAAGGCACATAACTGTTTTTGTTTTTCTTTCAGAATTGAGTATTCTTTTGTACATTATAAAATACGATTTTACCATGATAATAAGATGATAAAGGTTTTCAAATGGGTGATCACAGTTGATTGAAAAATAAACCTCATTCCTTCTCATTTAAATTTACTTGGAGGTCTGGCTGAACAGGGAATAGTTATTCTAGTTAGTACCTCTTTGGTATTTCCAGTGTCAAGCCAAGTGCAATACAACTATAAATAAGAAAGGATCAAACAAGTGAAAGACAAAGTGTAAAAAAGACAATAAATAAGCACCATAATTATTTGCAACAATTGATAATCAAATAATTTTTTGTTAATAATGTTAGGATAAGGCCCAAAGCAAAGTACTAACAAAGGAAACAAGGGAGGGGTTCAGAAGAGAGGAAGGAAAGATTAAGTTTTTAGTTTAATTTTTGAATATAGACATGTTACAAGGGTCTGGGAAGCAGGAAGAAGGAAAAGTGCTCAAAATTTTACAAGATCTAGGTTGGAAGGATGTGTTGTGGAAAAGAGTTCACAAATAAGGCAAAGAGACTTGAAAAAGGTGAGCACTAGAAGAGTTTTTGGTATTCTGTCCATGTCTCAGTGGTTAGGGGTCAGTGGTTAGGGGTCATAGATCTCCTGAAAGCAATTTCCATGTTAAAATATTTTTCAAATCAAAAGACTGACAACATAGCATCAATGAGAGAGAAGTTGGAAAGACTTTTTAGGGGTTGCAATTGCTGATGAGGCGAATGGCTTTTGGTTGGATTTTGTCATGGAGACACAGGGAAGGTTTAGTACACAATCCCAAATATGAAAATTGTTAAAAGTTATGATGGTGAGAAGAATACTTGCTCTAGAAAGGAACCAAAGTTTTTAAGATGAATGATTAGCAATAGAAGAAATGTAAGAGTTCCAGTTAAGGTTGGAAGTAGAAATTTCTAAATCAGCCACAAATAAAGCCTAGCAATTGAAATAGAAATTGAAATGTTTATTTATGAAAATTTCAAAAGAATGCAATCATACCTCTGCAGGCACAAGTACTGTTTCAAACAGAGAAATCAAGGCCTTCACTTGTAGCTTTTGACTGTCAGGTAACTGATTCATCAGAGAGAATCCCTGTTCAAAAAAACATATCATTTCTTATTCTGAAAGACTCAAAACTAAATTATATCAGTTATTTCATTATCCAGTTTCCATAGAGTAATAATAGGTTTTGGCTTTTGCTAGATTATTTTAAAAAATGGAAGCTAGCCCCCTCACAAAAATTACTTTGAAGTAGTTTTTATAAAACATATTGGATATAATACACAATTTGTAACCTATCCAAAACAAGATTTATAACAGAGCATAGAATCACAAATTGATTATCACACTTATGTATACTTTCACAATTGATCACAGATGTTGTTCTGTTAACCATGGGAGTTTAGCAAAGGTGGCTAATTTTCCTGTACCTCCCTAGTACCAAACAGACTGGGTGAAATAAATAAAGAGGTCATTGATGAAATTCCTAACAAAAATAATAGATTCAGCATAGCTTGGACTGGAATTTCAAAATACTAATAAGGGTGAATGGAATTTCAAAAACTTACCATCATTCCTACTTGAAAAATTTCAAGGCAATAAGTCTATTCAATATAAAAAACAGTCATTGAAATATTTTATTTCATTCACCTTCTTCTGCAGCCAAGAAAGAATTGACTCTTCTGAAACTACCTCATCATCTATTCGCAATAAGGGTACCTTTCCTGTCATTAAAGATATCTAAATATAAACTTGCTGTAACAATACAACTGGCTTCCACATTAGTAGTTTCAAGGACTAGTTTTTCTAACAATGTTTTATTTGAAATATATTTTCAGACTGAATTAAAGTCATTAAAACAAGTCAAAAAATGTTTTGAATTTTGCGGTCATAAGGCTACAAAGCAGCAATTTACAGCTCCTCTTTTCTACACACAAAAGCATTAAATGCCAACATGCACTTAGAGAGAGACTGGGAAACAGTAATTTTCATTAATACCTGATGGAGAAATATATTCTGCATTTGATCTCATCACCAAATCATATTTCAGGTTTTGAAGTCTGAGAAGAGCCTACAAAGTGATAATGAGCAAACATAATAACATGCATTGTAATGCCAACTACAATTAATCAACTAATTTCACTCCCATAAAAACTTGTTCCAAATGCCCCTCAGTTACTATAATTCAAACAAGAAAATTTTTCGAAATACAACCATGGGTCTTATAACGAAATCTCATATTGAACAATTAAAAATGGGATAGATTATTCCTGTCAATATAAATTCACAACATAAAAGTTGTGTCTTCAACAAAAACATTTTTAACAAACTTACCTCAATTCCATAGCATTTTGCTTGCTCAGGTAAAGTCATTTGACCTAAAAGAATTTAAAATTCTTAACATCTGTTTTTATGTTCTTAAAGCATCAAGGTTATAGCAAGCAACAGGTTTTCTGCATTACTAAATAGTTATCAAATAATAAGAAAAATAAGGTTTTTTTCTCAAACAAATATAGATTGATACTTATTTCCCCTACAGGCTCTGAAAACTATCGTGTTAACCTGAAAAAGTTTACTTTCAATTAACAGAGGAAGCAGAAACAACAGTTTGGGTAGACCTTTTTTATTCATTATAATAAGGTTTATCGTCATCTTTGTAAAGAAGATCACTATATGCTTCTCAATCGGTAAGCCACAAAAACTTGAGACCAATACTAACTACATGGACAGCCATTTCAAAAGAAACAAAGGATAAAGAATGGTGTTTTAATCAACCTTTTTTCTAACTCTATCAACATTTAAGTATGAATTTACCTATACCCAACAACAAAGATAAATATTTTTCTCCAATACAACCCTGTAAAATACAATTACACGCCACCTACCCAGTAAAAGGTAAAGGTTAGTCCCATATTTGATATCAATTGTTGGGGAATATGCTGTTGGGGGCACATAATCCTGGGTCAGAGCAATGTGTGGTAGAGTGACCAGTTCCTTCCCATGCTGCATTTTACCTCCCTAGTATGTTTCAACTCATTGAAATTCGGTTAATTAAAATATAGGTTGATAAATACCGACCTACCTAGAAGAGGTTGGTAAATCTGTGCATCTTCAGGCCATTCACTGGCATTGTCTCCTATGGAAGAAATTATAGTCTACAAATTTGCTAGAACAGATAACAAAAAAGAATACAGATAAAAAAATTGCAGTTCAGAAAAAGGCTAACACATATTTACAGTGAAGCAATAAGATTATCAAATTTAATTCATCAAGCTTTTTAAAAAAACTATGAGATATCTGAAAGAAATAATGCAACCTAATGGGTAACGCAGCCCCAACACCATTAGATACTGAAATTCTTCCCTTTCCTTGAAACTGGGTGAAAGGATCTTTGGTTATTACCTTTTTCGGTTGGTTTTGGTCAAGAAGACTCCAAAATCATTTATCAAACCAAATCTACCTCATTTGAGAGGACATTAATTGCCCCAGTTTGTGCGGTTATTTGCTGAAAAATTAGCCCGTTTTTGAACTGATATTGGTCATAAAGCTTCATTAATTCCACGCAGGGTTAGATTACAGCTTTATTAGTGTTATTAGTCTAAAAACGTACTTTTCCATTGCTTTTGGCGTTTTATTTGATAGTTTTTACCTGGCCGTCAAAAGTTGCAATCACACTTACACAACCAAAGCAGGTTAAAAAGGAGTAAAATTTCACAAAAATACTAATAGGTTCAAATGTTCTATAACAGAATCTATGAAGAATACCTTTAGATGTAGCAATGAATGCTTGGGATAAAAGGGAAGAACTGCTCATCTTCGACCTTTTGACTCTTGTTAATTTTTTATTAATTTTGCTAGCATCCTGAAGTGACCTCGTTCAGGTGATGTCTGCCATGATGATTTGACCTCGTTAAAAATGGCCTCGTTCTTTGCACATGTTTAGAGAATTCCTTTTCCCATGGCCAACGTAGAGAAGGATTGAAAATGGCCACACAGTACAACTTTAAGAAGATCCAGGTCGTTCCGACCTCAAAGGTAATACAGAACTTTATATTTTTAAAACAAAATCCTGGTAACATCTTTACACTGACTGATCTCTATTACACACTTTGGCCAATTAGATTTTTCAATTTTGGTGGGTTTTTGTTTTTCCATAAAATTTATTTTTCTGTTCCTCCAAATCGTTTACTTTTTACTGTAATTGACGAACCGTTGCTAAAAATCGTTGGAATATCAAGATTCCTGTGCAATTTTTAAAGACTGCCGTAAAGTAAAGTGACAATCTGATGTCCTATCAAGTTTCTTCGTAAGTATCCTCTTCGTGCGACTTGTATTGTAGTCTGACAGTTATGTCCGAGTGCTCTACAGAAAACACAAAACAACAAGTAAAATTCACCACAACAATGCAGAATCTGATCAGGATATGAATCATCCTGTGAAGAAGTTTTTTGGCTGAAGTAGCAAAATAACGATCGTCAAAAGTCAAGAAGCTAGAGAGATCAAAATTTTGTTTTACCAAAGGCTTAAGCTGTTGTTGAAATGCCAGTGAGAATGATTGAGCTACAAGTTTAGACCCTTAACGTTATATGTACATGTAGTAAATGTAAGTTTTGCAGCTTGGGTAACAGTCAAGATATTGTTACAAATTGCTACCAATTTGTATAATTATAAATAGTTTCTGAGAGAAGCTGCAATGATGGGGGAAATCTCAGCAAACACGAGTCTTATATAAACGCCTTTTTACTCAAATTAATCTTACTTGTTCTAGGATTTTATTGACATAATTTTGTCAAAAACTCAACGAAAGACACCAACAGTTGTTCATAAGTAAGTTTGCTTATAAATTTATCAAAGGGTTCCTCTGTTTTTAAGGTTCATGTTTTCAAAATAGACTTATGGCTGATAGTTGATGACTGAACATATTTTTTGATTACTCTATGATACCAATTCATTTAGCACAATAATGTATTCTCTGAATAATATTACCATTAAGTGTTAAGTCAATCATTGTTCATTTTTATTGTTTAAGTACCACAGTAATCTCATAAGCAGAGCCTAGTCCTTCTTCAAACAACAGTATGCAGATAGAAATCTTACTTTTGTTCTCTCTGAAAATTTTATGAAATTCAGGATACCTATAGAAGTATATTATCTTCAACAGGAAGATATATCTATTTGTACTTGGGGCGACAAGGACTCATACCTTTTGTTATTTTCATGATGCTACTGATTTTTTTTGTTTCTTTAGACATTACAAAATTTCAAGGATCAGACAGTTTTATACTAAAAAGATCAAGTTCACTCAGCAAAACTACCATGACAAGCTAACTCAAATAATTACAGATTTTCCAAGACTTGAGGTAGATTTAACTTTATTTTTGAAATGATGAAACAGTTTTTTCTAAGGATTGTTATTTTCTATAGCATTATCCACATACAACCACTGTATCAATGAGCCAATGGTCACATTTAAATGATAGTTACATTAAATAATTTTTTTTATGGAGTTGTATTTCTTTAACTCAAGTAACTAAATGATATAAGTGGAGTCATTTTCATTAAATATAGCTTTGAAAAATGAGGCATTGAATCTCTTTGTCTAATACTTTCCAGAAGCTCTAGAGCAATCCTGCTACTTTTTTCTTCAGGCAAAGGGCACTGATTATTTTATTGTATACCTGACCTGATCTAATCAATCTGTTCTAGGACATCCATCCATTTTACAGTGATCTCCTCAACATTCTGTATGACAAAGATCATTACAAGCTTGCTCTTGGACAGATTAACACAGCAAGACATTTGATTGACAAGTAGGTAGCACAACTTCATCTGTGCCAGGGGGCAGCAGGGGCAGTGGCTTCCCTTCCCTTCAGGAATTTGAGCATTTTTCTTTGTTTTACTATTGTTTTACCCTTTGTTGGTGCTTTGCCCCTGTTGCCCTCTTTGTGTGCAGGCTTCTTTGGGTAGCACCAAAAATAACATAATGACCTTTCTGATTGATATGCTTGTTTGTTATGTCAAAATTTGTATTTGGTGGGCTTTGAAACTAATAATTTTTATTGTTGGTGCTATTTGAACAATTTTGGTCTTTTTTCTAGTGTTGCCAAGGATTACACAAGGCTGATGAAATATGGTGATTCACTGTATAGATGCAAGCAACTGAAAAAAGCTGCACTCGGAAGGTTTGTACTGTTTGCCTTTCAGTGAATAAGGAAACACAAATTTAAGTCCCTTTCAGAATTACATTTATTACCTATTGTTATATGTAATCTTAAATATCATGTTTATTACTCTAAATGCATGTTATATATTAAAAGTAACTTTGAGTTTCATTTACTTAATTTCTTTTGCTCTACCATAATATCCAGAAATGAATGACACAGGTTTAGACAACTGTTGGACTCGTAAAGAATTTTAGTTGCATTAAAAAAGTATAAATATCATTGCCCTGTTTCATTTGAAGTGCATAGCTATTCATAAGGCTATTTCAAGTTCAATGAATCTAATTATGCCTCAATTACTTTTTAATTCTCTCCTACAGAATGTGTACAATAATGAAAAGACAAAATCAAAGCTTACAATATTTGGAGCAAGGTATTTATCCAAGATCTGTAGATCAATATCGCCTAGTAAACCTATTTAATGAAATAAATTGAGATTGGTCAATTAAGAAAGAAAATTTTTGCTTTTGCTGTTTAACTCTTTGCTATGATTTTTTGTTTTAATCGTTCACAAATTATTTCAGCTTTCAGTACAAAATCAATTTTAATGAATTCTTTCTAGTAAGGCAACACTTGTCAAGATTACCCTCCATAGATCCAAACACCAGAACTCTCCTCATGTGTGGGTAAGTATGGTCACTATTGTGTAGAATATTTGTTTTGATTATTTTTTTAAACTAATCAAATTGATGGTATTTTGTTATTCATTATCAGCCAACACATAGTGTCAAGATATAGGGTAACAAGGATGTCACACCTATCTAAAATCTTTATGTTACTGAATGTAGACTGTTTACAATTTCTTGAAAACAAGAATGGGAAAGGATCAATTTTGCCCATCAGCAGGGCTGTAGGCAAATACATGTTTTATCAGACAACAAAATTTTGCCTTGAAAATTCCTAATATTAATGAATTATATTTCTGTTAGTAGTCTTAACAAAATTGTATGGAGTGCTCGGCTAACATTGGAATGTTTGTTTTTTATTTCACTGACAGGTTCCCTAATGTTGGAAAGTCAAGTTTCATGAATAAAGTAACAAGAGCTGATGTTGAGGTACAGCCATATGCCTTCACTACAAAGTCACTTTATGTTGGACACATGGATTACAAATACTTAAGGTGGCAAGTTATTGACACACCTGGTATTCTTGATCATTCCCTGGAAGAAAGAAATACAATTGAAATGCAGGTAAAGAAACAGTAAACCAGAGAAATTTTCTATATTTTGCTTTTTCAAAACCATTTTCCAAATTGTGTACTGCAAAAAGATTGCAAATTTCAAGCAGAGCTGAATTAAACTATATTACTGGCTCCCTACTTCTTTTGAAAATGCTTCATTTGAATTTTTATAAACTTTTATAAATTTTTATAAACTATTTTTAAATTTTATGAATATGTAATGACAGAACTTGTATTTTTTAAAAAAAATTATCTTCATTTAGAAACTGTTTTGCATACTGTTTTCCTTATTATTCAGGCCATCACAGCTCTTGCTCACATTAGGGCAGCAGTTTTATATGTCATGGACCTCTCAGAGCAGTGTAACCATTCTATCGAAGAGCAAATTGCCTTATTCAACAACATAAAACCGTTGTTCACAAACAAACCAATCATTGTTTGTTTGAATAAAATTGACATTGTTGGAGTTGATGAGCTATCAGAAGAGAAAAAGAAGTTACTAGAAGTTCTCGATGAGGACGGTAAGTTTCAATAGAAAATGATTTAAGCCACCATTTAAGCTTTTATTAGGAACTCTTTTTAGTAGTAAATATATATAGGATTTTTGTTCATGCATAGAGATGAGAACGTCTTTTGCACTGATGATGTCATATGGGCACTCTTATAACCCTCTGACTATTAACTTACCACATGCAGAGACCGCAGAAGCGGGGGGCTATGGGGGCTCTAGCCCTAGCCCTTTTTCTAAAAAAACTCCGTCTGTAGTAATTCATTGTGAGTTTCATGATTAGATCATGTTTAACGGTAAGATGCCATCAGATCCAAGTTTGTATGTTTAGAAACATTTAAACAAAAAACAACATTATTTCAAGGTGTTTCTGTGATACCAATGAGCAATGTAACTGAAGAAGGTGTGATGCAGGTGAAGACAGATGCTTGCGAGAGACTTCTTGCCCATAGAGTAGAGGTGAAAATGAAAAGCAAAAAGATGGGAGACATCGTGAATAGGCTGCATGTTGCAGTGCCAAAGCCACGAGACAACAAAGACAGGCCAGCTTGTATTCCCGAGAGTGCATTAAAGAAAGGTACTGTAGCTTGATTTTAATTGATGCCTCAAACCTCTTATTTATTTGCCTTTATGCCTGAAAACTAATGCTGTCAACTTTCGTGGAAATAGTGGAACTGTTTATAAAATCCTCAAAAATTACCATTTAACTACACGGGATAAAAGTGAAAGGTTAACACAACACCGTTAACATTAGCATTAATGTTAACATTAGTTAACATTAATGTTAGTGAAAGGTTAACATTAGCTTTTTTTCCATTTTTCGTTAAAAATGAGGAAAATTCAATTTGTTTTCTTAATTATGCAATTATTGATTGTGCTTCAAGGCAAAAGCATGGATGTTGATAAACAGTACAAGAAGCTTCAGAAGGACTATGAAAAGGAACTCGGTGACGAGTACAAATTCGATGATAGAAAACTTTATGTTTTGCAACCGGAAGAAAAGTATGACGTTATTCCAGAACTTGTTAATGGGAAGAACATCGCCGATTTTATTGACCCAGAAATTCTTGCGAAATTGGATGAACTTGAAAGAGAAGAAGAACTGAGGGAAGCTGCTGGAGTTTATGACTCGGACATTGACGATTTGAATTCTGAAGAAGAAGAAACGCAGAAACTCGCTGGAGAGTATGTAAAGCAACCTTTTTAATTATGTGTTACCTATAGGTATTACCTATCTGTATTACCTAATGAGTTGCATTCTAGGGTAGTAGAAAAAATATAGAGCTGTATTCTTTGCATGGCGATTATTGGTAAAAAAACCGTGGTTGCCACTTCAGTTTCTAGATTCACAACTTTTGGTTAAAGTTTCCTTGATTTTTCAAAGTTACTAAGTAAAGGGTTTGCCACATTGGTTTTGTAGGGGCTTAATTAGCCTAAGAACATTTGAAATCGGATATTTTTAACATGTCAAGAGTCTATTTAGGTTATTTTGTTATTATTTGGTCGTATGATTGATAATTGTGTTCCAATGATGACTGATCTATTTTCAGAGAAACCTTTCTCAATAAATTTAAGCGAGGACAGTTTTTGTTGAAAATTTTTCTTTATATCATATATGAAATTAAAGATGTCTCAAAATCCTTCCCATTTCAATTTCAGAATCAGAAAAAAGAAAAAGATCAGAGTCCAAGAGAACAGAGAGAAGAAAAGGAGAAATTACCCGACCCTTCCAAGAAAAGCTTCCCTCAAGGTATGTTCAAAATAAAAGAATTATTTCTCTTTGACATGATACATCTACACGATCTCGGTTACATCTTTAATATCAAATAGAAATATAATGTCTACATCATCTAAAATATAAATATCTTACCCATTAACGGTATATATAAAATAACTTTTGTCCCCTTTTAGCACCTATTAGGTTACTAAATGTTTTTATATAAACTGTTTTCCCTCGATTAGTCAGTGGTCAGTTGTATAGAAATCTTTCGTTTCTTTTTATAGGTTGATAAGTTCGGGAAAACTCGGAAAAAACCTGATGACGATTTTGATGATGATATGGAATACAACCTTGATGGAGATATAAATATGATGGTATGGATTTTAAATAAACAATCAGCAATTTTTGAAAATATCATCTATTATGAGATTTTATTGAAAGAACCAATTTTGTATTTGGAATCCCAATGTTTCAATTTTTTGCCATGGAAATTCCACCTAGAGTTTGAGATACTTTCGTCCTTGCCTTCTCTTTCCCTTAAAACCTGTCTACTCTCTAGTTTGACTGACAGTCATAATACTAGGGATGTTTTGAAAATTTTAGGCATCTTTGGCACTTCAATTAAGATATTTTTATTATGGTTTACAGATTGAGCTTTTTATTTGAGCGTTTTAAGTTTTTATTAATCTATTGGTTTTTCTGCTACCTCAATTTAATCGTATTTTTATCTACCGCATAATGTTTTCTTTTAGAACACCGACTCCAGTCGAGCGCGATCCCTGAGTCGTAAGAACAGAAAGCGGAAACATGAAGCAAGCGTCCAGGCCAGTATGTCCCGTGCACATAGCTCATCTAAAGTGCCTCGAGACCAATCTGGCATTCCAGATCCTAAGGTAACAAAATTGTCTTCTAACTCTTCCGGGAATCGTTATGCCCGCATGCCTTATATTGTTTTATTTCTTCTTGAAATGACGATTTAAAAACCTTAAACATTAATTTAACCATTTTTCTCTTTTAGAAGCGTGCTAAAGTACGGAAATTGGCCAAGGTATCGCAAAGAAAGTTAAACCAATTTGGTAAAGCAGGTAAGTGTTTTTCTTTTCAAAACTTTTCCTCTCGTTGTGATTTTAATAAAACATTCCTTTATAGATAAGATAGATATAGATAAATATGAAAAACAACATTTCTATGGAGGTCTTTTTTAAATTAACCTAAAATGGAGTCAAAACAAAGTAAATTTCTTGGCAAGGGAAAAATTTCTCTTCAAACTGCACTAGTTTTTATTAGGTATACATGTAGGAAGTCGTGCTGAATTTTATATTTTCATTTGTAAGCAATATTACTTTTTGTAGATGTAATATTTCAAATGGCTTGAATTATAGGAGAGGCTGACAGAAAAATTCAATCGAAGATGCCAAAACATTTGTTCTCTGGAAAAAGAAAACAAGGAAAGACTCAGAGACGATGATCTTGAACTGGTATCGAAACCAATCTTTGAAAAACCTTTTTCAATTGTAAACCAGACATAAATGTATTTGCGTTCAAATTAACCGGATAAAGTCGCATTAATTTGTAATATGCTATTTTTAATTGATACTTCCAGGAACTTTGGCAAATTATTTTTCTCTAGGCTGTTGACTGGACGTGTTTACTATTTTTCTGTCTGTCTATTTGGCTCTATATATTTTTAAAGGGGTAGGCCTTATAATTTATTGTAAAATATTTTTTGTGGGGGTACAGAACGAAAAAGCCGCTATTATTTAGACAGAAGGAGTTCGTTATCTCTCTTGGACTCCAGTGGTAATTTTTCTATAGTCAGGCGGCACAGATTGGGCAGCTTTACCGGTCTTGTGCTTGCGTTTTCTGATTGGCCTACCGTATTTGATCTATTTAACGGGGCGTTAATTTAATTTGTTAATTTTTAGGGCGGATGTAATTAGAAAGGGCGTTAATTAGAAAGTGGGCGTTAAATTAAAAATTCCCGAAAGCAAATTTGTGTACCTTATCCTCTGAATTTCTTCCAAGAATCTCAGAAAAAATATACAACGGAGAAAATAGAACAACCTCAAAACAACCAAACAATAATTTATCAAACATTTTTATAAAGGGCGTTAAATAGAAAAGGGGCGATAAAAAGGAAGTGGGCGTTTATTAACTTTTTTCACTTTTAAAGGGACGTTAAAAAGAAGAGGGCGTTAAATAGATTAGATATGGTGTTTCGATCCAGAACTGGGAATATGTTTTTCATCGTGTTCTTTCAGACCATAATTCTGACGTTCTATATTCTGAGGAGTATCCTCGAAAAAGCTTTTCGTATGTTTGCCTTTTTCAAAGCCATTTTCAAATTTATTGTACCATAGAAACACATGGTGTGCTTATTTGATAGGTAACACTCGGACAAAATAGAAATTACCGCCAAAACCATGAAAGTCTCTGGATAGATGTACAAATTGAAATTCATCGTTACATTTTACAGATCGTATTGCTATTCTTTTATTAACAAAAACGAGCGCGTCTTCTTATGAATTCGCAGTGCAGCAAAAAGTTGTACGAAATATACTTACTATTCTTAAATAGCCGGAATGTAATCAAAAATTTCTAACTATTCTAACAAGCAAAATTTAAGGATAAATTCCAGAATTTTCTATATAAATTAGGTAATAAAATAATGGTATTACAATTTCATGTTTTTAAAATTCAGCAGTTTATTCTCAGAGGTGCCCAGTACACGTGGAAAAAAGACAGCAAACGATTCCGGTACTTCTTAGATTAATTGGTTCTACATAAATCAAAAACGATTCTTTTCAGAAGTAGCTAAAATGACATAAAACGAAAACTGTAATGAAAAGAAAACAAGCGCATACCAAGAACTTCCTAGGAAGGATTAGGCCAACTTGAAAATGTTAGCAAATTCGAGCACCAGCCCTGCCCAGCCTACGACTCTTGTCCTCAAACAAAAACCTAGCTTGGTGGTAATTACAGAAAGTTGTTTATTTTAGAACAGCAATCACAACAAAGTTATTCATTTGTGTTCTGAACTTCTTTGTTTGATAGCTGACAAACGCCATCTTGGGAATTGCAACGGCATGGGCATCCAGTCACAGGGCATTCTGTTTCCTCCCTAAGGACACAAAGAACAAGTTAAATTCTCGCCATGAGTACTCTGCCTCGCAGACCCAGTTCTGAAGTAGAATATGGTCTGTGACGCAGGCTACGCCATGTGTGCTTTGGAAGAATTAGTGATTTGGAAAATTTCACAGTTACAACAATTCAAGGGCAATTCCATTAGCATTAAAGGCAAAGCTCTATCATCTTCACGAGGTGTGTAATAGAATTTGATTTCACTTGGGGTTCTTATTTACTTGAATTTGGGTGTTAAGGTTCATTCTTGATTGAGCCTTTATATGCTTCTATTGATGCCTTTGGGAATAATAGAAAAGTAAGAATTCGTTAGTTTGGGTTTCTTTACGAAATGTTGTCCCTTTACTCAGATGAGTGCATTGAAGTGTTTTGGGTTTTGGGTAGTTCTTATAATGTCTGGTTGACCCGCTCCACCCACGCTGTTCTGTTCTCGGTGATTTAAGAATGCCATCTGCAATTAAGGTGAAATAAGAGCCAGTTCGAAAATAACGAAAAGTAATGCATACTTGAACCAATCGATTAGATGCACTGCATGTCCTCCATGCTTGCAGTTCTGACACCACGTGAACCAGTTGTCAAAGGGGTTGTGCTGGAAGTCTGTTTTTGGTTTCGTTCCAGCTAAGATTGATAGCAAACAATGTTAAGAAACCTAAAAAAACCTATAAAGTAGACACATGAAGGACTAAAGTTACACTTCGTTGTAGATATGTGTATGTTATCCGAAAGAGCTGTTTTCTTTTTAGGCCGGGTAGAGGTGCATTAATTAACTTGGCCTTTACAAATGTATACGATTTTTAATTCCATTTTTCACTTTAACCAGTTGTGAATCTGATTCGACACGATTTAGTATTGTACGTGAATGAATGATTAATACTTTTATGCACAAGGTGATTATTGTCTGTGCAATGTATTGTATCGTTTAAGAAGACTCACTTTGTCGCTGCATATGAGATGAAGAAGTGCCCATATTGATAAGGCAAACAGCACAACGGGGAAGGGGTCTTCTGCAGCTAGGGCAAGCCATAACCTAAAATACACAAAAACCCGATAAGCGAGAGAAACGCAATACAAAAATATCCAAGCATATATTTTAAAACAAAAAATTAATTTCATTTTGAAGACCAAATTCAAAATTATCTGATCGCTCACTTTCTCTGCACTGAAATCAAGTTTTTATTTTCAGTGCCATTGGACCTGTGTAACAGCAAGAAATATTGGCCGATGTCTCGCTAACTGTGCAAAATCTAACAACAGTCGTCCCTCATACCTTTGGTTTACTTGATGACATCCCTGCATATCTTGAAGATCTGAACATACCTATAGACCAGGAAAACAAATATATAGGTTCTTTCTCTAGGTCAACAAAACAAACCACAATCGAAACTCTCTTTTAACACTTTAATTGAAAACTTTTAAGTTTAGTGCAGATCAAGATTTTTCATCAACTGTATATTTCAGACATATACTTGAACGGCTCAAATGTTTAATTCACTTTCCTAATAGCATTACATTCCGCAGAGATGGCGTTGCAAATATGCTGCAAGTGCATTTAGAGCTATTCATGCTAATTTTTGTAAGGATCCGAATTGGTCCGGTACTGTGTAAAAAAGGTCACCACTATTGACTGATGGGAAATATGATAACAATACCAAATGACCGCTGCTGCGATCAGGGCGAACTTTCACAAGTTGGACATGCAGATAAAATGACAATATACCTCGTTGGCATTTATTTTTTATTTTGATGGCATTTATTTTAAAATTTATTTTGACGAATAAATTTGCCAGACGTAAAAGTGAGAAGACACAGCTTTTAAGTTTTCCAAGTAAAGAGTACTAACACAGGGTATGAAGTTTTAGGAATAACGAAATTTCAATAAATTATACTTTTATGATATCAATGATATAGTGATCAGAGAATGTGTTTTGTTGTTAGCAAATATAATTATATGATTATATCATATCAATATAAGGTCAACAAATCCAAATATTGTAATGGGTGGTATATTGTTAAGCATCTCTCATAGTAGAAACAAAATAACATCGGGTCTCTCTCACTGAGTAGCACAGCTAAATTTAAATGTAGGTCTGCTGAAAAATGCTTTTAAATTCAATAAACAGTATATCCTCTAGCCACCATGAAGTAGATGTTTATAAAATTAGTGTGATCCTGATTGACTACCTGATTATTTTAGAAAATCCATGAAAATGAGAAAAGACACAATGTAACAGAAAAATAAATCTTTCATACTAGCTCCTACCTCCAGATGAAAAAAGGTTCGCCGAAACAGGTTTCCCGCAATAATTACAGCTGATACAAATTTGGTGAGGCACCTTCTTGCCAGACTCAGCGCCGTAAATAAACGCATCCAATTTTGCTCTAGAAATAAAATAAATTTTACTCCATTAGTATAGCACAATCTCTGTTCTGTTTCAACAATCTTATTTCCTATGAAGTGAAGCCAGGAAATGGAATCCTTGGTCACAGTATAGTTCAAATCAAAGATCACGTGACTATCGATAACATAACTAGTAAGGCTACATTCCAGACTAGGGTTTTCATTTGTCTTGGAGAGACGGGCCTAAAAAAACAGTGCCAGAGCATGTGCTTGAAACTTTCGAAAAATTTATTTTCTTTAGGAACATTCCCTCTTGTAATTCTTTAAAGGCATCCCATTGACATGAAACTACTGCTGACGTAACGACGGTAGAAAAATAAAAGGTACTTAATAGCATATACATCCAGTTCCTTTTACATCTAAGAACATTTAACAAAAAGACAACGTTTCCTTCGAAGAAGACACTCGCTCTCAAAACTTCATTCTCAGAAATAGCACGTATCTTAAGTTCCACATACCTCTGATGCCACAAGCGCCAGGTATCCAAAATGTCTCGATAGCTAGAAGTGGAAAAATTAGCGTTATCTACCTGGTTTAATAATTTTTTTACTAAACAACACATTGTGTATACCGTCCAATAACCTCAACGGTAGAATGAAATAGGGTACGTCCCATTTTCCATTTCCCCAAACTGTGCATGATGTGCATTGGTGAAAGCAAGTGAACACTCATCTGAAAATAACAATTGTTTGAAAAGATCATTTTGCATCAAAAAAGGGCTCCATAAATTGTTACCTGTCCAGCCAGCAAATGACTCTGGGATCTCGTAATGTTTCTGATACTTTTGTGTTTACTATGATTAAACTCGCAGTTTGTACATCTGAAGTCTGTGATAAAATAGACAGAGAAAGGTGGATTAGAAAGGCAGGATCAAATGTCTAGCTACACAGAATAACAGTCCTACGATTACCCTAAATGAATAAAGAAAGAACTTGAGTGTCAAAAATATTGAAATGTCCAGCAACAAAAAAAATAGCCGGCAACATTCTAATTTGTAGACACAGGGCCAAAAACAGGGTTTTAAACAACATTTGATTTCAAACAGGATGAAGTTTGAGATAATATTCTCTTTTTCTTAGTATGAAAATGCATCGGCAACATATCCAATAGTTACTTCAAAATGAAAATATTTTTGCAAACAAGAAAAAAATTGGGATATAAGAAATATTCTGTAATCCCGAAAAGACTGGACGTGTCACATTTGACTAGCCTATGTTAACATGAGGGAGAACATGTTATATTTTCAGATAATAAGATTCTCATTCGTAGATACTCATGGGCAGGAAAGACATTCGAAATAAACCACAATTTTCACTGATTTAGCACAGTTTTAGAGCAGGATGGGTCATTTCATATTTGTCTATAAGTATTAAGATCGGAAACATAATTATATCAACGAGGTGTATCTGTACAAAGCACAAAAATCATACATGAACATAATACAATGGATCTAGTAAGGACCACAGTGAATAATTCCGATAATGTTGCGAGTTACCTTTGTGACGTATTTTTCCAACAAATTCAAGCCATCAGAAGTTAGCCCTAAAAATGAAATCCACAGTTCAGAAGAGAAAATCCCGAGAAATAAACTAAGTACCCTACATGAAAATGAGAAAAAAATGTGTCTCATCCAAAAAGAAGAATCTAGCAATGTCATTACAGAAATACTAAAGTAAAAGTTGGGGGAAATCATGAAAAATACTCAGGGAAATCAGAGCTCTTGATGTTATTGCATCAAACGATATCACGATTGAATGCCATTCAAAAACAGATTCATGCATCTAAAAAAGTAACCAGCAAGTGGCACAGAAGAATTCATTTGATTGACATACCATCAATAGGCATAAAGTAAACGTAAGAATAAAGCACAAACCAGTCAATAAAAGTCCTTCTAAGCAGCCTTCTTCGACCAATGTTGCAGTTAAAGAGTCAATAAAGGTGACAAGCTTTAACGGAAAAGACGAAACTTCATAACAGTATTCATTTCTCAAAAGAACCAATTAAGGAAAGACAAACGAACGGAGATGATCAATACTTCTATATCGAATAGTTGCCCACAAAGTTTTTAAATTTATCCGAATTTCTCTTATAAACTCATTGGTTTGTTTGAAAGAGTTATAAATGGTTCAAACAGGATAAAGACATTAGTGTAAAATGCATGCAAATTTTATCAAATATTTTAGGACATATTTCAAATCTTAAAAAAATTATGAAAAAAACAATAAGGTTACCTCCTTCAATTAAAAATTAAGATAGGTTGCTAGAGAGAAAGTATTAAATGATAGGTACTAACAATTTCAAGGTAAAAACACATGTCCCGCTCATCATTATAAAAAGTAGATAGGAAGATGTATAAACTGTGTGAAGAATTTATCTTTCAGCAAATAAAATCCGCTGCCATTCACCGTAACTAGTATCGATTGCAGATTTTGAAATTTTGAACGAAAAATTCCCGGTTTCAATAGCTGGACTGTCATGCTATATAAAAAGATTACTAACAGGTATGTTATAGACAAAGCTGTACGTGATCTGGTATGCAGAACATAGCTGTTCTAAATTGCTATTCAGAGATTCAAGCCCATCATCATCAACAGTGCTGTAACCAAGTAACTAGTCCAGTTTTGTACTGCATAAAGCGTGATAATTCTATATACATAAGGTTTTGAGAGCAGCAAAAGGGATCATGGGTAGAAATCGTTAATGCTAGGCTCTCATCTCGAGCCAGGTTCCCTTAACAATGCCTGAAATATTGAATGCAAGCATTTGAACAGTGTTCTGAGCTGAATAAAGCATAAATGATTTCATACCGTGGAATCTGGGAGGTATTTACAAGCAAATGCCACACGGTCCTCTAAATGAATTCCAGGTTCTCGCTGCAAATTAAACAGATTTTAAAACTTATCTCATTGTTATAACGAAAGCCAGCTAGCGTTTCGTCTGTTTTTTTCTTGTGTTCTGCAGAGTGTGGGGAAACTGGAGAAGGGTCTTTGTCTCAGAAAAGCTAGATATCTGCAGTTTTTAGCATCTCTACAATACTTGGGCTACATTTACATGCAAACAGGCTGTACAAATGTAAGTTAAATTAGATCTATTACCCACCACACGAAGTCTAGGCTAGATTAAATCAAATTATCAGAAAACGGAGTAATTTGCGCAACGAGAACAACAAGATAAATGCAAACCAACACGCAACGAAATTATTTTACAAATGGGCCTTCAACTTAATTCTTGACACAATATGATTATTAACAGAATTGGTAGCTTATTATTTCCGAAAATATGCATTAAAACTATTTATATCAGACTTTGTGTAAAATTCATAATATCTTTGGGAACAAAATGTCGGCTCGATGCTTAAAAGAAAGATTAAGAAAAACGTAAAAAGCAAATTAAGCTATTTTCTAATTACAATGAAAAAGTTGCTTCAATGTAGGAAATCTTCGAAAAAATTCATTTAATTACAAACAGTAAGCTAAAAAAAACAAAGGTTGGAATATCAAACAATTAATTACCAGTATTGAATTGAAATTGTCATCCTCTTGCGTAAGAAATGCAAAAACAGCGCGTAAATACGGATTTTTCAGCTACAAAACGAAAAATAGAAGGGTGTTGCGAAATTAAGTTTGTTCATAAATGGTACCACTATAGAATAAATATTCTCAATGAAATAGGCTTGCATTATAAAAGTTAGAAAACCGAAATTATGCAATATACAGATCTTTCAAGCATGTTTATATTCTTATTGTTTGCCAAAATGTGGTAGAAGCCCAAAGTCTGCAATACCATCATTCAGTTCCATGTTTGACGGTTATAATTGGCTCCGGTTATCACCTCAAAATCTGACGTTAGGACAGTTATGTATTCTATAAGACATTTTCTCTAATCCTCCTCTTTATCGTCACATTCGTCATTATGCCACAGTAATATTCATATGTCTTTATAGTTAGAATTTATAACCCTGATTAAAGAAAATAACTTAAATTAAATTAAGCAACTGAAAGCAATATACAGAAATCAGACAGAAAAAACCAGAGGGTAGTAGCGAGGGCAAATTCAAAACCTAGAATAATCGATTAACAACGTGTGTAGGCAATTTAGGTAAGCTCTTAACGATACGATGTGATGAAGTTTTATCATCTAAAAATCAAATGAAGCAGAAAAACGATACAAGATACACGCAAGAAACCATTAGATTAAATCAACTATTCAGAAATCACAACTTAAATGTTTACTTAAGTTTCTTCTTTAAAGCAAACAATAAAAATTGTGATAAAGCAATAATAAAATTCTCAAACCTGAGGACTGAGTGCTCCACACATTTCTCGCCAAAGAGAGCGTTTTTCTGTTGAGTAGCCTGATAGAGCCATTGCCACAAGATTCATGGGCGAGTCTGTAAAAAAGGGCCAAAAACAAAATTAGACAATTACAAAATTCAGTTCTTCAGTTGAAAGGAAAGTCTTGATATTATGGTTCATTTACCAATCTAAGCAGGAATATTCTAAAAAAATCAAAACATTTGACAAGTTATCTGTTACGGTATTCAGGACTTCCGGGGTTTTTTCCTGAGAGCTTCGGGTAAGATTTTTTATGCAGTACTTCAGATTTTTCAAGTATGATATAAGTCTATCGCCAGATGTTCCTCGAATAGCTACAGGGTTAGGCTTTTCCTTTAGAGCAGCAAAAATTACAGAAAAGTAACCTTGGCTAGGCCGTCCTTCCCGTGGCCCATTGTCAGACTTGTTTTCGCGGGTGTTTCTCCCACTTAGGATGTTGATTGCCAGCCTCATTTGGTTGTTGAACAATGCTGTTGCTGCTGCCCTTTCGTATTCACCGGCTCGTTCTAACCTGTCATTGGTCGAAACGAACTAGGTCTCAAAACAAGTTTAATAATAACAAGAAGATAAATCATATGCATATTTTGCTGGGCTTTTTACGACGACATTTAAAGCAGGGTGCTTGTAGAAAGTTAAATATGAAAACAACATTTCGGTGGCATAAATTGCAACAGTGGCACAAAAAGTTCAATATCACAAAGCCAAAGAATCAGTCATATCCGCAAAATTTTAGACTTCTTGCGAAATTTACAGTTTCCCCATTAAAAATCCTTTTTTCTCCATCTTGTTAATTGGGAAGAGATTGTTGATAAAAGCTATGAATTTCTGAGAGATTCGCGAGAAGAAGCTAAAAAAGCAGCATCAAGGATAAATTGACACGAGAAAGGCAATGGCAGGCAATAACAAAATTATAAATGTAGTACTTATCGAAAAGTTCATACTTGGTCAAATGTTCTGTCAATGAGCTTCCACTGAAATCCCAAAGACAAAGCTGCAATGCCAGCTTCCTGAAAGAAGGGAAACAAGATGGTTGTGGTAATGGATTCTTCAATATTCTAAAATTTAAATAATATAGGATCAAATAGGTCTTGAAGGTTTGCTGTGCCAAGCCAAGTTCTTAAATTAACGCAACTAGTAACGAACAATACTGGTCGGCTAATGAATGGCATATGAAGCCAAAATGATATTTTTATCTGCATGTTTTGAGAATGTAAGACCTCGCATGAGAAAGAAAGAAAAAAATAGGGACACGAAAGGATGCAGAACTCGAAGAGACAATACCTGTCTTCGCTAAAATATGGACTTGCTGCATACTGACTCCCTCCTTTACTCGACTCCTCCTGTTGGCCTTTCTCACATTTACCTAGAAAGATTTAAAACAAACCTTAGAAAGAGCATATGAACGAATAATAGTAGTTTTCTAATAAGTTATTTCCTTCCTTAACTGTGAACTGTTATCACTAAATAAGCTTTTAACATTATTTACAAATGCTATAAATTAAAGGTTTATATAATCAAAATTCCATGTACAATACGATTAGCTGATGGCTATACGTTTAACAGTTTGCTTCGTTTAAAGTGAAAAAATTCTACTTTATTTGATACACAAAATTCTTGGTGAGGCAAACAGGCTGTTTAAAATTAAGGATTTTGGCAAAGTTACTCAATTTCATATTAATTGTTAACATGTTAATAGCTTTTTGATTCAATATTTTAGATTAAATTAATTTCATTTTAAATCATTAAAATTGTTATCAACAGTACCTTCATTTTTATTTCTACTTCTCGCCTTCAATCTAAGCTTGTCAGCTGGTAAAATAGAATATTTACATTAATATAATATTTTAATATGAATATAATATTTATAGATCGATTTAAATATTAATTTATCAGAAAGAAAATTTATTCAATATATATTAATTTAAGAGACAAAAATAAGATTGTAACTGCCAGTATAGCATGATCTTATAAAGGGATCATATAAAGACACTTTTCATAAAAAATATAATAATTATAAAAAAACAAAATAAAACTGATAATAATTGATAAAATTAAGAAACTTGAAAGTGAGAGAGAAAAGCTCTTAACAGTTATAAAAGTAGTTAAATCAAAATTTGCAGCAATATTTTTTTGAGTATTGCTTTTGTATGATCTTTCAGAAAAATACATTACAGGTTCAAGAAAAGCAAACATGGCTTTGTAATGGCTTTTCTCGAATAGGTTCTCCTATCATCATTGTTTCATTTCTCAAATACTTAAGAACAAAAAGTCCTACTCGTATAATAAAAGGCATGTCTGTTTACCACTCATATTCATCTCTCCTTTGATGATTGACCTCACACCGTAGAATCTTCTTCCCTTTCGAGTATCTAAGCATAGAAAATACGTTAATATACAACGTAAAGGGCAAATGTGGTTTAGGTGTGTATGAATGGTAAATTTGTATGAATATTTCATCAATAGACAGACAGACAGTGTTGTTTTGTTGACTCGCTTACTTCTTGAAGAGTGATGAAAAAGAAAAAGGAACATACTATGTATTACAATAAAAGTATTTTATTTCGTTTGAAGATCCAGCGGAGCATTTTCGAGTCATAAAACTAATGAGTACTTCGATATCGTACGAATGTTATACAAAAATCAATATGAAAAGTTGTCTCAGAAAACGTTACCTTGGTCTTTTGGTTTTCTAACATCTGTTAACATTTTCGTTAAGGCTAATCAACAAAATAGTGCCATTGTCCTTATTTAAATATAATCTACTTTGCAGGCTCGATCACCATAATTACAAGTCTTAAAGGCTCATCAACAACTTAAGAAAATACGAAAAAGTTATCTTGGCACTATCTTTAGGGCCTTTTACAAGCAAAATTGCATCTGAGGGAGGGGTAGTGGAAGTGTAAAGCTGTGTGACAGTTGTCATAGGTTGATCGGGAAAATCATTAGATGATCGGCAAATCGCAGTGAGTAAAAAACAAAACTGTTTCCTCTATGTCTTCAAGGTGAATTTTATTTCTAAGAAAAGAACAAAAGATTAATGAAAATTTGAAAGGATACGCTTCAGCCACGTCCATAGTTTTATCAAAAAAGGATCATTCAGTATTTCTCGCAGCTTTTCAAGGTCTTTCATCTAGGAAAGATTGTAAAGGGAAACAAAGTAAAATCAACCCTGGTGGTACAATATTCCTATTGATAGACTGCTTCACATTTTCCAGCCTATTTGACATTACATCACTTGAAGCATGTCAACAGAAATAAGTGAAGTTACCAGAGTTGCCAGAGGAATGCTCCCTAAAGATCATAGAGAATAATCAAGTACCCATAGCTCAAATATTCAGGTCAAAAGCTTAGATTTATCAACCTGCATAAAATTTTCAAATTATTTTGCTTATCATTGTACCTCTTTTTTTTTTGAACAGCATCCATTAAGCTTTCCCTATTACTTAACATACGCTTAAAAAGGCTTCTCTTACAGGAACACAATAAAAACAATCCATTAATTCTAATTTTCGATGTTTGGAAGAATGAGATAAGGGTGTGAGATCGGAAGCGATTGTATAACAACATCTCAAAAAAACATACCACCGACTTTTCGCCATAGCCACGAATCGCTCTTTCTTTCATAATTGAAGAAATATCTTTAAAATCTTTGAATGATTCTTCATTCTGTTCAAAAAATTGATTTGAATATGCATTTGCTAACATATTTTTAGTGATAACTGCTAAAATGACTCTGTAAAAAACTTAATAGTGAGCAATACGAGCACTTAGGTTGGTAGGCTATAAAGGTCATCATTTTCACTTCCTCGTGCAAAACTGCGAGCTACCAACGATTGTCTATCAAACAGGTTAGGACCCTGACCACTAGGACCCCCCGATCACTCCCAGGGACTTGAGAGTAGTAATAGGGTAGTTTGACATTGGGGAACCCCTGCCTCGGTGGCAATTACCCAGTAAGATATTGGACTGGTGGTGATAAACGAATGTTAAGTTAAGCCGGTAAAGAGATCCTGCAAACGTCAATTATAAAGCACTAGTTAAAGGTTGCCTTGCGTTCACACTACTCTGCTACGAAAACGGAGTCATATGAATACGCAAATGAGAACGGACACTTTTGAATACGAAGCGTATTGAATACGCTCCGTTTCCAGTGTGAACACCAAAAACGGAGACATTTGAATATGCTAACATCGGCAACAAAATAGGTGCATTCTAGCACGCCTAATCTCAAAAAGTTTGAAATTGAGAATTCACAATGGACTGGTAGCTGTTACAACAAAGTTTTTCACGATTTGCTCTTATTTAATTTCATTCATTGAAGCCAATTTGTTGAGGATTCGTGAACGCCTCTTTTCAAAAATGAGGCGACCAACAGCGTTTTTGTTGGAGTAGTGTGAGCATTTACCGTATTCAAATCGTATTTATTTGAAAACGGATAAGTGTGAACGGACAGCGTTTTCATCAACGAAAACGGAGCGAAGCAAATACGGAGTAGTTTGAACGTAGCCTGAATTTACTGGAGAAAGTTTCGGACGTAGATTATTTCACTTGGGAGCACTGGACTGGGCAAAACGATTCTTGAAAATCGAGTCTATATGGTTAAAATTTTTTAATGATACTGAATCAAATCACATCAAAGCGACTAGACGCTTTTACTCTCATGTTGTTTAAAATTGAAAATTGAACAGGAGAAATACTTGTACTTGCAATCTTAAAGGATTGTATACAACCTAAGTAATAAACCTGAGAGCGACTGGACAGTCAAAATTCCACATAGTTCAATGAAAAAATTCCAAACATTCGAGGAGTTAAATTAACCTTTATGAGGAGCTGAAACTGAGCATGGAAATGATTCGGGCGTTCCTGCAGAGGAATATTACTAGATATCCAGTGTCGTAACGGCGATACACCAAAAAGCGACCTACATTCTTGCAATTCTAAGGTGATTTCCGTATATACTAATACTCGTAGTGTTTCTAATAAACTAACTCACGTTCTCTTTGCAAGCCAGCATTTCTTTTCCACATCCCCAAACAAGACCATTGCCTGATGACCAACTCTGTGAAACAGAGATATCAAAAGACTAAAACTGCATCTTAGTTCGAAATGAAAACTCTTGTTTCCAAAAGAGGAGTATAACGATTGGTAAAGGCTGAAGTTAGGTGAACCTTGTCAAAGTGAAGTGAACCTTACAAAATATGTCATTGTTGCTAAAACAGTCAGATTAGGCAAGCTTGACAAACTTTAGCGGCTAGTCAGTGCCTTTTTGACTTACTGACCGGCTCAAACTGCAGAACATTTACAGAAAGATTCTTTCGAACTAACCATTGTAATTCTTTCGTAAATTTTCGTGTAATTAACATTTCCTGTAAAAGTAAAAGATCACATTATTAAGTCGTTATGTAATGACACCAGAGATTGTCTGAAGTTTCGAATTTCGAACATGTTATCTAATAGAATGTATTGATCAAAAATCGGCTAGAATATGGCAACATGATCTAAGGTTTCTTCCCTTCAAATCACTGTACTTAGCTCTGAAATCTTAAGCCAAGCTAAAACAAAAGTAGTAATCCTTCAGCAAAGTTAATTTCTTTCACTGCCCAATGGCACTTTTCTCGTTTGACTTTATCGTAGTAAACAAAAAAGAATGTTATCAACAGAATTAAAAACATCTGGTTATTAAACATGCACATAATTTCGAAATTATCTTTTAAACTGGGGAAGGAGCCTATCTTTCAAAAACAAAATATTGAAATGTTGACTACATGTCTTTATTCCTTATCGGTTGAAATTTTATTACTCGTTGACTTTGAAAAACAAATTTAAAACAAACCTGTAGCATTCGCAGACAGCATCACGTTTTCTTTCGTAGGATGCCAGCTGAACGACGACAATGCCCCTTTCGATGCTAAAAATTGGTGGTGATATTTACAATTAGTATATTTTTGGAAATAAGGGTACGCGGTCAAAGAAGAGAGGAAATTTGGGTGTAGAACGTTCATGTCTAGGTTCGTTTTCATCGTGCCTCCCAAACATATTCTAGAGGTCTTGAATGTCAGATCTTAAGCATTTTCTTTAAATGAATCAATCAATCCTCTCGCAAATCCCTTCCTCATTCTTGGGAGCCTCTTGGCGCTGTAGAAGGTTGCTGGTCAATTTCATAAATGCCATTAATGCTCGAAAGTTTGCTGACGCTGTCGGTTTATTATGCTTTCGTTCGGTTGGAGGTCAGAATTATGATCGACAGTGAAATACCTAAGTTTTAACCTAGATGTCGATCGAAAAATTAAACTGACTTTTGTTTGAGGTAGTCAATCATTGTCGCCAGTACAAGTGCTAGACCAATGGCAGCGTAGAGGACCCCAAAGAGACTAACATTGTACATTGAACTAACTTCCTTCACGATAATTTCATCTTGAAGAATTTCACAAAAAGCAGCAAATAATTTCAAGAATACGAGGAGACATACGCTGAATTTTACGCTCCATTATAAGGGATTCACTTTCCTCGTCCATCACAGAAGGGAAAGGCATCGATTGCTCTGTGAGAGAATAAAGACATTATGATCAACGTCAAAGGCATCACTGAAATTTTCTATCAGTTCGTCATGTAATCACTTGAATTATGTACCAGTTTATCACAGAAGGTATCTAAAATTCATTCATTTAATCACTGAAAGTTTCTACCAGTTTGCAGATCAACAGATTAGGCGTAACAATCTAAGCTTCAAACAGAAATCTGATTTTGGGAAACCACATTATTACAAATAAAAGAAATGACAAAGATTAAAGTTAATGGGCTGGAGTAAAAGTAAAAGGCAGTGGTTTTCTCAAAATAAGTGGTTCACAATTATCAGGACATTAAGTGGTTACGACGCGTAGTTGTATCACAATCTGGATATGGCCGGCAGTGAACTTGTTTTGCTGATTAGAAAGATAATATTTGATATGATTGAATGAGTGTGCTTCAAGGAGTAATAATTAAAAAGCAGACGAACCAGTGGGCAAGTGTATCAAGTCTGACAACTTAATCACAGGACTGTTCCTCTGTAAGACTGCAAGCATGTGACTCCTGGAAATGGAACATTAAAGAAAATTGTTTACAAGTGATGTAGGAAAAAAAATCGCTAATACAAAATTGGGTTGACATTAAAGGTTCTTGCACAACCGGCATGCTTTGCGACTATATTCTCAAAACCGGCCTAATATCATACTGCATGAAAATACCAAATTCTGATTATGCCGTAATGATTTTGCCGTACTAATTTGGTTGAACTTTGGTAAAAGGTGGTTACAATAATTTATGTCTGAACAAAAACATATATCTTTTTTCGACGTAGTGGCTATTCTGTTTATTATCAAGCTGCGCTTCCCAAGATCTGAAAATACCAAATACAATGTGGAAGAAAATACCGCAGATCATGCCAGTTGCGCCTAAATAGGGCAAGAATTTGCAGAAGAACCAAACATTACGTCACTGATGCAGACTAGCGTTTGCAAATAAGACAGAAGACTCAAAGCATAATTTTTCTACTATTTTGTTTTTCCCCAGGATACATCTAAAATATTAGAAACTAAAAAGGTTTTATACAAAATTACTTTCAAATGGGTATTGTGATTGTTAATAGTAGCATTGAAAGAGTATGAATTTTTGGTTAACAAATGAGTTTTAAGATTGTTTCTGGGGAATACAAAGAGAAAACATATAAATATAGACGCTATATGGCCATGTTGATAGCATTAGCATCAAAGGATGGGGAGTGGGGGCGTTGGGGTCGAGAGGTGTATCACCCTCTCCCAAACAGTGATTTTTCTAGAAAACAAAAGGGTTTTTGCAAAAAGTTGTACGATGATTTCGTAGAGTAACATACAACTCAGTTGGGGCAAAATTTTGTCAATAAAGTTGAAAATTCAATGATGCAAAAAAAAAGAGAAACTCTTTTTAACTTTACGTACACAAAACTGCAAAGAGCGATAGAGGAAAAATTGTCTGAACACGCATAAACTGATCACAATTAAAAAAGTTAACTACTAAAAAAGCCTTCATTTTCTTTTCTCTGCTTGCTAGCTTAGACTATAGCAACAGAGGTAAAAAAGCAAAGAAATGATGAATGTTGGTACAGCAGGAGCTATAAGCTGCAAGACAATGCGAAGGGTGGTGTCGTTGGCTACGCGTGTAGATCTTGTGATAAACAGAAAAATAAATTGCCAGTGAATAATGACGCAGCATTCTGGTCTTTGATTGACGTTTCAAGTACAAAAGTAGACTATCACAAATGCTTCTGTATAAACGTAGAAGGATGAAGGCAGGATGCATCTAGTTCTACGAGAAGCTATATTTTATGTAATTAACGCTCCGGCGTTTATTTAATGTATTAATAACTAAACTTAAGCTATTACATGGGGCAATATTTAACATGAAATGTATGCATAAAAGTTAGTGGGTAAATTGTTAAAATAATCTAATGTGTAACTATAAAGCTATCATATTCAACAGGGCAAAGGATCTCGTTAGGTCCAGAGAACCGTTTTCACTCGTAACGACTTAGTGGCATAGGTATTAAATACTATTGTATTCAGTCTGGGGATGTATCCTTACAAAATGAGAAAAAAGGCTTGTCATTTCTGTACTGTGTACTGTTTTTACTTCAAAATCGATTGCAATGACCCGTACATTTATACAGAAAAGAAAAAACTGTGATAATTTGGAATGAGATATGAACTACATAAAGCGGGATTCAAAAACACCTCATTTCGTTTCATTTTTATCACAAGGAAATGAAGAATAGATCTGACATTTTTAGTATATATACTCCTTCTTGCGTTTTCTGTAATTGTTCTAATACAGCATGGTTCGTTTGCTGAGTGTTTATTAGAAAGAGGCGTGTGTTTACATTATTCAGTGCAAAGGAAAGTAAGTTGCTTATTTGAAAGTGGCATTAATTTGCGCCCCAACTCGAGCCTTCTTGAAAAATAGCTACGCAATTGCTAAGTGTCACTTTGCAACTTTTTTAATAAAACGTTGATCAAAATTGGTGACTAGAAAAGAAAATTACACCATCCGTGGCACGATTTCTACAAGTAGATGAGGAAAAGATACGTCATAACTATGAATGGCCACTGCTGCAAAACCATGGCTGCAAATGCACTAGACAAGAGCAGTACTATGCTTCGATTACCTATCAAAACATTAATTAACATCCTTTAAAGCCTTTGTTTATACAGCATTGATAGCGATTGCGATTTGAACAGCTGTTTGTATAAATTAAAATCCTTTGATATCGCACAGTATGTCACAGAATAACATCTCTTCGTAACACGACGTCAACAAACAACTTTCTGCATGCATCATGTTACCGTAGGCTATGATGCAACTAACAATTTCGATTAACAGCTCGATAAAAAAAAAAGATCAATAAAAGCTTCAAAATACACATGCCCCTGCACAATAAGCGCATGTCACGTGGGCTTCCGTTGACGGGGGAGGGTAACGAAATGCTTGCAGTTCGTGCATATTACAACGTCACTTACCAGACCCTTTGTTTTGGTAATCCATTTCATACCAGAGCTATATATAGATATTAGGTATTGATACCAACGTAACAGACAAAGTCTTATCTTATGTAGCAAAGATGTTGATCATCAAATTGAGTGTATCTTTAGCGGCGTTCTAGTTGTATGTCTACCTTTTGATTCTTCTCTTTTGCTTTGGTCGTTTTATAACAAATAATTACCCTTCACATCTTTCATATCATTCATTTCATATCCGAGAATCGAAAAATATCCTACTCCAGATAGTATCTTGCAGTTAAACGTATTAAGAAGGTAAAGTGATGTATGGCTACTTGTAGCACGGCATCAGTTACCAGAGCATTCATGTTTAGCTGAAAATGAAAACTCCTGATCAAAGTTAGGGTGACATTGCTTTACCATTTAGGTATATTGTGTTTTGATAGCGATTATGGCCAAACCGATTACAATTTCTACACAGTGGAAGATTTGGAAGCAGTTGTAGGCTGTAACTCACCTGGCATTCCACATCAGTCACGCGATGATTGGATATCTAAAATTACCCCCGGTACAATTAGAAACAGAGCTGAAGTGACGTAAGTTCAATGTTCCTTTGTCAAGTTGAAAAAAGGATTGATAGCTGTGCAATAAATAGGAGGCAAAATAACAAGGATAGTTCTCAAGAGAAAAGGCAAAAACAACAAACCAAAGATCAACAGCGCTGGACAGGAATAAATCTGGAGCATCGAGTGTTGTTAAAATAAGAGTTATACACATTGTGTATATGAATGATTGGCATTGTTACAAACATGGCTCAGCTTCAAAAGAAAATCTGGTCGATTTAGTTTAGAATGGTTTGAAACGGGTTTATATAAGTACAGACAGCCAGACAGATTCAGACAGACAGATAGAGTGGACCAATTTAATTGATTCTTGTTGTACAAATTGATGAAAATATTTTGAAGTGCTGTGGAAGAAAAACGACAGCACAGCTACAAAGTGTACCATCTAGCAATGATGTTAAATCCATCAACAACCTACTTAGCTGTTGATTGTCTGATAAACATATTAGTTGGAATCATTGGTTTTATTCTAAATGTAACTCAACTATTACTGCTCAAAAGGAAGAAAGAATGGAGAATGTTCGACTACACTCTAGTCAGCCTAGGCGCATCGGGCGTGATTGCCGCTCTTCTTTTTCAACTCAACGGAGTGATACTACTGTTGATGGCAGTTGATGTCGATCTAGGGCTTTCCCTCGCTGCATACAAATGCATACATCATGCAAAATTTTGTTTTGCCTTGAACTGCTCCTTCTTGCACGTTTTGTTTATAGCAGCACAGAGGTTGGTGGCTGTTATGTTCCCCTTGAAGTCCAACCTCATCATGACGAAAACACGTTGTGTCCTACTTCTCGTTTTCATCTGGGTGGTATCAATACTCTTTGATGCATGGAGCACATGGAAATTTGTCGGTGTCCCATTAAACAGCCTTCCTGCCATTTTGTTTACATACGTCTCTGTAACCACAGGTTTTTTGCTTCTCCTCGCATATATTTTCATTTGCTATCGACTAGCTAAACGGAGTAACATCATAAATACACAAAGTAACAGCAACCAACACCGCCGTGTTGTCAGTTACACGATTGCCATAACGATCCTGTTTTTCATCTCCATCATGCCAGCCGCAGTAATGATCTTCATGAGATATGAAACCGAAAATGCTTATCTGTCTGAATTCCCCTATTGGATGCTCGGGTTTAACGTACCTCTAAACCCAATTGTCTACTTTTGGCTTAGTTATTACAAGCGAGAGAGATGGTCTTCGTTATGTATCAGTTGCAGAGGAAAAACCGAGTTAATCGTACCAAAAACGACCGGCCACCATGCTTTTTCAATGCATACTGTCTTTTGAGGATAAACTCAAACTTACATTTCCAATTAGGTTAAGATCCTCAAGGGGCATTTACGTATCTGTGAACAAATTTAGAAGTTTGAGAAGACAAGATTATTACATTCCCTTACCTGGTAGGACACCAGCCAATCCGTGATATCTGCTTAGTCTGACTGGCTTGATTAATCGTAACAACATGACAATGATTAAGGAAAATTCACGGATGAAAATCCCAAGTCAGTTGAGTGTCAATCAGGCTACACTATGAAAGTGAACTGGCAAGGCGATGCTTGATAAAAATCTACAAAACTTCTCCGTTATCGAGGCAGCATCTGTTTGAGTAAGAATTGTAAAAAGCAAAGCCACATAAGCAGAAATAACTAGTTCAAATAACATACATACGATCACTTTACAACAAAAACAGTCGATAAAACAAGGCAGTCAAAAAGAGTTAGATTAATAGTAATCAAAAGAGATAACGATTGCAAATAATAACAGCAGTCACAAACTACGTCATCAAAACAGGCGAGAAAAAGGAAGATAAAGCCTATCTACGAATCTAGCTGGCATATGTTAATAACAGTAAAGACCAATGATCACGTGAGTTACAGGCAAAGAAATGCTTGGAGAGACTAATAATAATGATAATAATAATAATACTTATAATAGATATATATTCAAACTTGTTTTTAGATTGAAAAGATATTGGTTCCTTTAGGTTTCTGGTATCCCACACCAAAACAGGACCTTGTGCTGTCTAGAAATAAACATATATTTGTAACTTATACAGTATATCTAAGAATATAGTTTTATGTTATATTCAGAATATACAGTTTTATAAATCATCTTGAGAAGTTTAGGTCTAAAATATCGGGATAAATTGCCTTAAGCAAAGCAGATCTTCTTGGTATCAAAACAGTATTATTTTAATTAATGCCTTAAATAGTAATATATAATACCTGAGCAATGTCAAGGGAAAGCAAAAACGTTTTCTTCCCATACACAAAACCGAATTTGCCTTTACAAGGAAGGGAGATAGGATCGTGTGACAAAAATTCTTGTATTCAACACTTTTTAACGCATTAGGGGCAATGTTCATTTCAGTTCCTCGTTTGGATATAAAACTTTGTGAGGACTGGAAGGGGAAGACTATACGGTCAGCATGTAGTTAAAACATAAATTTGAAAATCCTACACTACCTCTGCGAATGAAGCGAATCTGTGTTCACTGAAAGGATCCACACATACGCCGTTCATTGCTTTGCAGTTCGTTACACCGAAGCTAACAAGTTTACCAGAGTCTGAATTAAAGAAAGCATCTGTTAATTTGTAGCAAATACCCAACGCAGAGAATTAGTTTCCGTTTCAATATATGGAGGCAAAAAGCTCAAGTGAAAACATAGCAAGCTTTGAAAATTCTACAATCATCTCTGAAGCAAAACTGACACCAAGTTATTGACTGAAAAAGTCATTTTTTTAAAAGGCCTTCTAGAACGTATGTCTTTAACAACCCGAATATCTCTGATAGCAGAGAATTTTTCATTTAAGAGTTGCATAGAGTTGTCTCCAAAACACATTATCCACATTAACCTTCTCTATAGAATTTACAGCGGATGGGATCAGCATTAAATAACAACATTCTAGTTACAACATTATGCATATTCTAATAATTGCCGGGTTTTGTTTCTAAGTATGATACTGTCAACACTTGCCAAAAAGGCAAGTATGAATGTGATTAAATACATATATCCTTATATTCTTAATATACATATTCTTAATATGTATTTGTATTGATAGATATTTATATAATGAAAATGTCAGTATAAACAGCATATATAAAGTACTTATTGTCTGCAATTTGCTTTGCCAGATTTTCTTTCTGTTATCCTCGAGCTAATATATTACCGTACGAACATATATCAAAATAAGGTTCCTTTGTTGTCACCTTCCGCATGATAACAACTTGTTAAATTACAATTCTCTAAACATATAGCGTAGTGGGATGTAATGGACGTTGCTCTAAAATTAAAGGGAAGACGACCTTCCTCTAAAAGGATCATATCAGAACCATGAATTCTCTACTCAAAAACATTGAACTTACCACGAAGATCGTAAACTCGCAAAAATTTTTGACCTTGACCAGCAACCAAAGTTTTTGGATGCCTTGGAAACCATGCGAGTGAAACCGTAGATTCCTTTAAGCCTGTGTTGAAGAACATAAATACATTAATCAAATGAGTTTACTCGGCCTCAAATTAATAAATATAGTTGCAAAATCTTTTAATCCAAGCTGAATGAATATCTATGAAAAGCGAAGATGAGAGATAGACTGTTTATGCATCTTCTAGGTTTGCTAAGGCAACTTTTAAGATATCGGCGTGTCTATTCTCATTGTGACACCACTTCAGGTTTTTTTGTTATTCATTGGTATATGTTGTTAGATCGGCATATAAAACACATCATAAACAACGCTGATGGGTGTTAAAAACATTTGTATGCACAAAAATGGTTATGCTTTTCAAAAAAATTAAAGAAACCAGCTCTCACCATTTTTCTGCGTTGGTGTCATAATCGAAGAGCCATCGCTTCTTGAATGTCTAAAATTATAACCGTGAGGAAGATATACTGTTTTATTTAATAAAAATTAAACTTTCCTCGGTGTTGCAACTCTACCATTACGTTGCTGTTTTTGTACAACTTTTTTTCAATTGTAAAATCATCATATACATGAAAATTTTCTACTTTAATAATGGCTGTTGAGTTTATGATACATTTAAATGAAAGCAGGAACCCTGTTTTTTCTTGTTATAAACAAATGGCTTCTCAACAAAACCTTAACATAGTACACAAGGACCTTAACATAGCTTTTCTGTTAACAAATCGTGCATTATATACTTCAGATAGCGCAATCAATAATTACATATCTTAATATATATAAATATAACAACAAACGATCCGAATTAATCTCGAAATGCCGACACGAAAACAAGTTTTATCTCAAGAACAAAAGAACTCTACCTAACTAATTAACCTCTATCTAATAAATTTCCTTTGTCAAACTTGATCACACCTTCTGTATATTTATACCGCGGTAGCAGGAATATTCTTCATTATAGTCTGTCTGATGAGTGCGCAAGCACGAAACTCGAAGTAACAGAGAACATGTCTCATGTCTAGCCTATCTTCTATTTTATTATAAATATAACAACATCAATACGAATTTACTAAGGCAGATTTTCGATATTTTGACGACATAATACTTGAATCTAGATTAATTCACACACAGAATACTAAAAACCGTAGACAATAGAGGATGAAAGGCACACGAAAGGAAAGATGGTAGCGACAGTTAAATAAAAGGATGAGAAAACCCATTGATAATAAAACAGAAGAAGGGGAAGGGCCTAAGCGATGTCACATCAACATCAGAAACATATTTTAGTTACCTTCCTTGCATACTTTTGGTGCCCATTGAAACTAAAACAACAAATAAAAACTTATTTATTTTCTAAAGCATTGAAAATTTCTAAAAGCATAATTTAACATTTAATTTAGCTTTGAAAAAATATTCATATGCATATTTCATCGAAATACTGTACAAAAATTTGGTTTTTCTACTCAACAAAATAAATAAATTACTACAGCCTTTATTATGGGAAACGTTTTAAAAGGTTGTGCGGTTTCACAAACACTTTGCAGCAGTTCTAGCAAACAAAAATCATTTAAACAGCTTAAACATTTAAACATTTTCTTACCAGGTGCTGATTCAACATCCCAGACAAGCAACGAGTGATCATCTCGCACTTTATCGAGAGCAACAGCAAGCTGAGAGTAAAAATGAATGAACTATTAGAAAAAATTGGTTACAGTGACAACAAGTGTTGGAATAACAAAGAGCAGGCTTTCAAGAGGGAAGACATACATGTTTAAATAAAAATTAAAGTAAAGACTTAACTACTGTTCAAGGAACAATATTAATTGATTTCAGAATGATAAAAGTTCACTTTAAAAATGACATTCAAACAAGCATACCAGATTATGTTCAACTGGATTCCATGCAAGATCGGTACATGTTCGATCTGATTTTGGTGCTAGAAATGAAATCCGAAATAAATATCTATCATCTTTATAATGGCTAGAATTACCTGCAGGGCATCAAACGATTTTCAAAGCTAAACTGTAACATGGATTTTTTTTAATCCATTTAACTTTGATTTGACTGATTAGCATTTAGATAATAACTTTAAGACAACACCTGTTTGCACCAGTTCCATCTATAACCAAGATTTCATAAAATACCATTTCTTGCTCTTTATAATTTTCAAGCAGATGAAAATACATATCACTTGTGCATACAAGCAGAGAAATAAGCACTATATTACATAATGACAAACTTCACATTGAGCAACCTCATCTCATCCTAAAAGCCATCCATAAATTTCCGTTGTTTTATCGAGTTCAAAAGCTTGTATTGAGTTATTCCAATCCATTCATTTGTTTTCATATTGGGTGGGCATATATTTTTTATTTCAATCGAAAATTTCATCCATTTTGTGTCCAGAATAAATTTTTCATTTTTCCCTAAAAATTCCTTCAAATATCCCTACTATTCTTACAATTTTGATATTTTCTCCTTCCAAAAAAGAAGTTTACTCACTTAGCTCAACTCCAAGAAGGTGGCTACCAGTTCCTGAAATTTCATGGCCAACACTGAAATAAAAGAATAATTAACATATATGTCTGGATGTTACTCATCACATTAAAATCATTTGGATCTATTTAGTGCAAAAATTTCTAGACATTAAAGTTCCAAACCAATACATCAGCAAAGTTATATTTGGAGGTTCCTTAGATTTTCAGACAAGTCAATTCTTTGGACAAAATTAAAAAATAAAACTTAATTAAACTTTTATATTAATGGATAAAAAAGACGTTTCAACTGTGGGAGAAAATACTAATAAATTTTGAAGGAATTTTTTACATCTTTAGGTATCTACTCAGTTCTACAGCAATTATAAATATTGATAAAATCTGGAGCAGTCATAAGAGGTTATTCAAAATTCTAGCTACTCATATTCATCTTAGACTCTTACCATCAACAAATCAACCCAAAATAAGGCAAAAAATTCAAAATAAGACATCATGCATACTTTGCTAGCACAACATGTCCATTTGACTGCCCAACAGCCAAGAGATGCTGTGCATCAGGCCTCCTACACCAAGACACCTCCTACGAAAACATGATTTTTTGGTCATTAATGCCATTATTGTCTTCTTCAGTGATTCATTGCACAAAGCAATAGAATTTTAAACAAAGGCATATCTATCATGACATTTATTTAACTAAATCTTGACAATAAAGGATGCCAGCTTTAAGGTCATACAATTGTAAGCAAAAAAGATAAAAGCAGATTCTTGCAAACAAAAACCTTAATCGCAGAAACTTCAGAGTTCACAGCAACAACTGTTCCAGACATGTCATCTGATAATTTCATCACTATAACAGATAGGAATAAGCCATTAAAACAAACAAGAAATCAAGTTAACATTTGGTTTTTAAACTAAAAGCCATCACATTTCAATATTTTTACAAGAACCGGCTTGTAATCAATGTAAATTTGAAGCTTTTTACTATGTCTTTCGTTATTCAATTAAAAGAAAAAAAGTTTGAATAGACAGTATTTTTCAATGCCAATACAGCTGAAATTGTCATTATAATTGAGACTATCATTAGATTCTATTAAAAGACTTGGAAAAGTTATGATTAATATCATAGTCAATAGAAAAACACTGGTCTGGAAGGCCGGCAAACATCAAAGGGCTTTTCGCATTATTTGAAAGCATGTTGAATTCTCCAGTCACGTGACAATATCCGTGCACAGCCTTGCACGGAAGTGTTTTATAATGGCAGAAAACAACGAACGTCGCAGATCTTCTCGTAGAATTTCCCAACATAATAAAAATTCAGAGGTATCTGATGAAAATTTGGACGCAATCCTTGAGGCTCTGGAGTTAGAGGAGAGTTTGCAAAATGAGTTTGACGATGAGGTAAGCCTGAGTAGAAGATTTAAACCGATCAAGGACTGATAAGGGTCCTACGTACGTATTTCTAACGACTACTGGTTGATTCTTTCCATCTTGCTTGGTCTCTCAACAAAATTTACCACTGACGAAAATACTTGCGTTTTTTAATTTTTTCCTGAAAGATCAGAAAATTGATTCCATTAACTCGGCAATGCTGTTCAGCTTTCTTTTTCCTTATCGGCCAAATTTCGGACCCTGATTGTTGGTATGTTTTCTGCATGGAGACATCAACATCGGTATAGAATAGATTTTGTAAGATCAAAGTAAATGTATACTTGAGAAAAATTAAATCCTTGATATCCAAGGTTTCAGCGAGAACCAATTCAATTTTCAATGTTGTTAGTTTCACATATTCAATAAATCAAATCTTTCAATTAGCTTGAGTAGCTTTCTCAGAATCGATCTTAGGCCCCCAGAGTTACCTTTGCTTTGTTTTATTCACTGTAATGAGATCGGTTAGGAATTTACATTGAATTATTTGTACCATTAACAAAATTGCAATTTTGAAATTGCATTTGATAAATATTCTTTAACATACTGTGAGAGGATTTGTTGAGTTTCTTATTGCAAATATTTATTTAAAGGCTGAAATTGACGATTACAAGTGTAAAAATTGTGAAAAAGTGTGCAAGAGCAAAGCAGGATTAAAAAGACACGCAACCCTGAAACACAAAGACACATCTTCAAAAGCTGAAACACAAAGTGAGCCAGAAACTGCAGCTTTATGTGTTGAAGATTTCAACAGTCTCGTCCAATTATCAAAAAAAGCTGCAGGAACAAATGGATGCTACCCAGACCTTATGATCAAGGAAATTGAATCACATCATGATGTGTATGGCCAGGACTCAAAGATTTTTCAGCAGTTTGTTCAAATATATGCAGAACTGTGTGCAGATGGAAACTCAGAGAAATTTTATTCAAATTTTTATGCAAAGATAGTCCTTGATGCACAACTATGCTTTCCAACCTTGACATGCCACTCTGCTACCCTGCTTGCAATGAAATTGGCCAATTGTTCACTTGCCCAGTATAAGAAAAAGATTCTTGAAGTTAATCTTCAAATTCCAACAGCAGCATTGACTGAAACTGAAAGGGCAGCAATACACTATCTTGGAGGGTATGTATACCACAACTTATATCGGAAACTCCAAAAGTCAAAACAATGGAAATCAGTGGACAGTCAACAATGTATGGCCATTCTAAAAGCTGAAAAAGCATTAAATGGCAGTGATCCTGACCAAGTTAATAATGCAAACCTGGTCACAATTCTCACCCGTGGCGGCTTGTGGGATATAACAGCACCAGCTTTGCAAATTTTTGAAGTGGTTGAGAAAACCTTTAAAGAAGAAATTAAAACTAGCGAAGAAAAAAATGTTATTCACATACACCAAATTTCTCAGAAGCTGCAAAAAGACCCGGATATTGTATGCAATTTCAATGCTATTGTTGCAGATGCAGAGATTCCTTGCAACTCTGAATCTCTGATCTCGGGCCTGTTGATGAGTGTTATTAACTTATATGTCAGAGTAAGAGCATTTTCACATGCAAAAAGTTTAATGCAAAAATTCAAAATGAAGAAAGGCATTGCAAAGGCAAAGGCCTTACGTACGGAAATCAAAAGGTCAACTGAACCAAGTGCAGTAAGGGACTGACCATACTTAAACTTCTTTAACTTAAAGGCATTGAGTCATGGTAAATAGGCTTTCTCTATAGGGGGTCATTTGGTTTCGGCGTGATCGCCTATTTATCATGACTCAATGCCTTTAAACTTTCTTTATTTAATCAATATTATTGTAGAATAATTTTTTCTGGTGAAGTTTCAGTTTAACTTAATTTTCAAAGAAATTGTTCAGGCATAAATGTTTTAAACTTTTTGCTTCTAACCCTTTTGAAAAACAGCTCATACATTTTGTAAAATCTTAATTTGGTTTTAAAACCTTAAGCTTCTATCTTAAAAAGTTATACAGAGTCTTTTGCTTCATACTTCCGTTTTGGTAGTTTTGTGTCATCAACTTCATTCCACTGTTGCCTTCTCCCAGCATGTTTACCCCTTGTGTTGCCAGTTACAGAGATTGTTTTTTGAATTCGCAAGGCATTGTTGTTGTATCCAAAGGTATAAATGTCTGGATTGTCACTTCTTCTTCCTAACTTTCGTTGTCCTCCAAAGTATTCCTCTACTGCATCTTGACACAGTTTTTCTGTCAAAACATATTCAAATCCTTGAGACAGGAGAAATTTGATGCATTCTGGAAGAGCTGCAACATCCATTTCAATTCCCTCCATGGTCTGCCAAGATATAAACATCTTATTCTTATCACCCTTAGAGAATTCTCCAGGGCGTTTTTCGATGCTTTCTTTCCATGAATTCAGGTATTGAAGCATGCCTTTTTCTAGCCATTCAAATCTCAGGTCATCATTACTTGTATATGGTGCAAGAAAGGGCTTGATTTTTCTTATATGCTCCTTTTTACTGCGAACATTGAAGCAATCAAAGAAAGAATCAAACATTTTGCAATAGAGTGCAGTTCCAGCAGCATTTTCTGAGCCATAATTCTTCAAAACAAGACTTGTTGTTTTGCTGAGTACTTGAGCTGCTAGATTTACTCTCATGATTGAGAATGGGGTCAACTTTATATGGTCATAGGACAGACGTGGTAATAATTTGATGTCCCTATCTAAATCTTCAAAAAAAAGCTTGAAAATATGTTCCCATAGTAAATAGGATCCATTGTTCCACATCAATCGTGAATGCTTTCCAGTGCCTGAATGGAAAAGACAATTTCTTGCTGTCTTGATTAGATGGGGGGCATCACTGAAAAAGTAGATAAACCTGTGTCTGGCATACAAATTCACAGTGCGATAACAGATATTTTTGTTAGAGCCCCCATCCAAAGCTTTGTGCAATTTAAAAAATGATCTGTTGGAAGATGCACCATCTGCAGTGATTGCCACAAGCCAGAGATTGCATTTCATTTCTAATATGCCCACCGCTTCCCAAAAAATTGGCATTAATTGCACACTTGTGACACTTGAAGTGGCAAAATAGGCAAGGCAAAAGTTCAAGTCTTTGCAAAGTCCTTTCACTATAATTGCAAGTGCATGAGTAGCCAATTCATCTGCCTTTTCGAGTGTGGCAAAGTTATGTTCTTCACAGCCAAGATCAACAAATCCAATAAGCTGCCCAGTGTGTTTATCAAAGACAAGGTTTGATTTCACTTTCATTTCATCAATCAGCACAACAACAAACCTTTCGATATCAAAATAATGATCAGTAAGCCTGATAAGCTCATCCACAACTTTCTTATCAAAACCTGTTGTGGGACGTATCCAATTTTTATAATCCCGCAGTGTTCTTCTACTTGGTAGTTTAATGACATCCCCAAATGTATTTCTTAGCTCATCATATGAAGATGCTGATTTCTGTGACATTGACAAGCAGAATTTGATAATCATGGGGTGAAATCTTGCTCCACAATTGGATGTTTTTCTCATTTTGACTTGCTGCTCCCAAAACAGTTTCAGAAAAGGTGTCATCTTCTCAGATGAAGTGTCAAGAATATCAAGGAAATCTCCTTCTAAACTTTGATCAACCTGGATCGATGACTTTTCAAGCTCAACTTGCATGTCTTGAATTTGTTTTTCCAATTGTGCGCTTTTCAATCTTTGCTCTCGAAGGGATAGCAAAACTCTGTGTGGGTTTGTTGCAGAAATAGGTGCTTTTAGTTTGGCTGGTGTGGTCAGCTGTTGATTTTTTCTGACTGCAAAACTTTCAAGAGATTTGTCTGCCTTTATGCAGCTATCACATTTAGCTGTATCAGTCAGAACAACACAGTTGATTGATCTGGTATACTCCTTACAACTAAAATGCTCATCATCTTCCATTAGAAGTGGGTCAAATTGCATTGGTACAACATGATTGACCACTTTAGAGGAAATTTCTTTGTTTGTCATACCACAGCAAATTTCATATGACTCAACCATTTTCAACAAGTTGGAAACAGTTATATTTTGCATTGATCTTCTGTTCACTTTGTAGATATGATGGTCATCAGGCAGAAGCCATCCATAAATTGAAACAGAAAAACCCAAGCTTGCATCAATTATAATTTCGTATTTGGGCAGTATGAAAGGAAATTCAAATTTCTTGATTCTTGCCATATCACAGGAGATATCAGGGGACCAAATTCCATCAAATCTTTGTGCCTTCACCCTCTGGCATAACTCATCAAAAGATTTATAAATCATGTTTTTGGATTCCTCTTCCGGTAACAAATCTCTCCCCATAGGAATGTGCCTTCGTTCTTTTTTCTCTTTCTGGAAGCTTTTTATTGGCATATTGATACTTGGTAGAGCCCCAGGCTTCAGCCCTTTCCTCTTTGAATCAACTATAAAGGAACAAAATTAGTCACAATTTGATATTCTTTTAGACAGGCCACTATACACAATCCTAGGTCAATTCACACAATGCATAAGGTATATTTTTTATTTCAGATGTTCTGACAAAGTATCCGCAGGATAAGAAAATATCGTTTTGCAAACATGCAGTGCCTTCGGAACGAAATTCATATTGAAAGGGGTGGGCTTACAGTTTTAAAATTGTTTGGGGCCTGAAAAGTACTCATGATAAAATAGACAGGCCTAGGCTCCTACACCGCTGGCTTCAAGGTTCACTCGCGATCGATCTTTCAACGATCAAGTAAATGTTTATGAAAAAGGTATACTATAGGAAAATCACAAATTTAACTAGGCTATTAGCACCAAATCGAATGCTAGATACTTACAAATTTCTATTTGCTCTGGTAGGAAATGTTTTTCACATATAAAAACTCTGTCATTTTTCACTCTTTCTTTGAAGGCCTTGTCCAGTACCCTGCTCTTCGTTATTTCGTTCAGGAGAAGTTCCCTCCATTTCTTTTTTTCGTCGTTATTTGCCGCTGGAAGTTTGAAAATTCCAATACCTTTCGTTCTACGGCTGCTTCCACAATTAAAAACTGCACAATTATCGCCGGGCATGATAGAATTGACATGATATATATCCACGATCGAAGCATACAAGAGTAGTGGCCGAAGCAGTGTGCACGGATAATGTCACGTGACTTTTAAAAGTCCTAACAATAAGATATTCTTTTGATGTTTGCCGGCTTTCCAGACCAGTGTTTTTCTATTGACTATGTTAATATACAGTCAGCTCTAACAGAATTCAGGCTTAAAATAAGGATGAAGTAATTGAAAAGGACATCACAAGACTTACTCTGGTGTTTTGAACTTGAAGGCTTTTGAAGGTTCTCCTGAAGGTAAAATGAGGTATGGGTATTAAAATCCTATATAGCAAATTATGTATATTAAAACAAGCCAGCTGCAAACATACATGGGCTTCATCTAATGTTATAAAAATTGGTTTGTACATCATCTTTGCAAGAACTGATTTTATTTTTAACAAATTTTGCAATACCAACTACATTTCTAAGAAGTTAAGAGGGACAATCAAGCTGGTGTTATTCCATATAATTATTTTTTGATGGGTCACAGGAATAACAAGTGCTTATTGTCAAGCATCCTATTGAAACATGATGGAAATTGAGTTGAATGGTACCACTTGAAGGCTAGGGGGCTAGGCCCCTAAAGATGGAGATATAGCCAAATGCATATTATAAGTTTTTTTATCAGATGGTATTAGCAGGTATTCTCTGAGAACCCATCACTGCCTCCTACATCCTCCGTTCAAGGTTGGTTCATGCTTTCACTCCATAGTTTTAGAGAAAGTTCTAGTCCCTTAAAGTGCATGGGAAAAAATAGTTAAAAAAAACTTCAAATATACTTGGTAGGGTGAAAGCAAGGTTAGAATATCTTCTGTCTAAATATTTTGCACAATTGATTAAAACTAAAAAATTGGTTATTTTGGACATCATTGTGAGCATCATATCTTTTCTTCACTGTTCTAAGCACTTTTACACAAGCTTGTTTAACATTTCAATCACACTGGCAGAGTAATGATATCAATTTAAAACATATCTTGAGCTACCCTTTGTATAATTTTTATCTGGAAATATTCTATATCTGGAAAATTTTCTTAAGAGGACCTAAACTTTGTTGTCTTTAAAAGTGATATTGTCTATATGTATGTAACAATCAAGCTAGTTTGTCAGGTTAAGACCAAGAGGTTTTTATGATGTTACTCGCTTTAATACAACAAACGCTGGTGTGTGGGTGAAATGTAAAATATTCTTCCTCCGTTTTACTGTCAGCACTTTGCTCTTTGAAATTCCTCTTGCCAGTCATTCTTCCATTTACACATTTTGTCAAGATATATCTTGAGCTCCTGTGCATCCTGATTTGAAAATTCTAAAACTGTATGATCTTTTTCAGTTGAAATTGCTGTGTTCTGTATATGAGTCTGTTCAAAAAATCTCCCCTATTTGCTTTCATAATTTCTTTAAATCTTTGGAATCTGTTATTCAATATGGTACAAGACAGGCTGGCAAGGATGACATCTTTCTAACTAGGAAAAACACCAGTCAATACGGTATCAAATCAGTACATTACTATGGAGCAAAATGCTGGAATGACATTCCTGTAGAAATAAAAGGTCGCCATCATTAAAGATGTTTTGTCAGAAACTGAAAACTTCCCTGTTTGAGGATAACTATTGAATCAGATTATTGATAGTCATTAATTATCCATAGTTTCTTAAAATTTATCTGAAAAGAGGGGGTGTTCTCTCCTTGATTAGCTTAGCTATTGAGAGTTCCTCCTTAAGAATTCCCCTTCATACAAATCCTTTGGTGTCAAGTATCTTTATCCCTTTATGTGTGTCATTTTTTTTTAATTTATATGTGTTTATTAATTATTGTAAGTTTTTAATTTAGAGAGTGTTTGTATGTAGTGGAATTTAAAAATGGATGAACTGAACTGAGAATGTGGAATCTGCCATGAAAAAATCGTTTGCAGCTTTTCTTTCTAACAACAAAAAAGGAATTTAAGAAAAGGCCTCAGTGCTCTTGCAATAATAAGGTTTTATTACCCAACAAGCAAGCAAAAATTGAAAAACATAGGCACTTTTGATTTCATGAATTTAAACACAAAATAATGGGATTAAGCTTGTCAATATTTAGTCACATTTTAGTTGCTAGTGTTCCCAGCCCAAAGGCATTCCATTCCAGCCTGGCTTGTATGTGGATTAACAATTATCAAGCCAGATCTCCATAGAATCATGCTACTTGTAAAAACATACTGTTGTAAGTTGTTTCAAGACAAAAGTTTTCAATGTAATGAGTGGTACAGGGTGTTGAGAGAAAATTTTTAGTTAAGCAATAACCTTAGTCAAATTTATTGATGCTTTCAATGTTGTATTATCCCTGATAGCTTCAATTTCCAAAGACTTGGATTCAGCTTCACCCATACAATCATATACTGTTTATATTGTGTGTGGCATTTTCTATACAATCAGCATCATCCACTTAATTGAAATCATAACATTCAATGTAGACAAGTCAATCAATGTACATTCTATCAATCTTTAAACAACAAAATCAGTCTACTGTTGGAAAAAATGAAAATTTAATGGACTGATGAACATTTATCTGGCTGTGCAATCCTAACTGGAAAGAGCAAGATTAAATTATAACATTATGATATATCAAGTAAAAATGTACTCTAGCCATATCAAGAAAACATCATAAAATATCTAAAATATGCACAAACCTCTTCACTTATTATTTTGTATAGAAAAATGTCGTTACAATATCTGATGAACTCGTTTGGGTTGTGAGGTGACCATATGACCTCCCAACTTTTGGCAGCCATTTTGATTTAGAGAGTCTAAACACACGCTTATTCGAATCAATCCGGTGCCAACCAATCCTCTCAAGATAGGGCTAAACAGCCAATTCCTTCACGAAAGTCATTTCTTTAAGAATATGCTGTTACATAAAAGTTTTCTGGTCTGTTTCCTTATTCCTCAGGATGGGGTACAAATCTTTCCAGCCACCAAAGCCTTTGTAACATGAAGTACCTGTTAGATTAGTTACCAACTTCCCACACTGACAGTTTAGGGTGAAGGTTTAGGATATGTCCAGGTTCATTACTTTGGAATTCCACCCTATGTACTCCACAACACAGCTTTACAATGCAATAAATTTACAAAATATTGACAATAATATTAACAGATATTCTATTTATGGAAGCAACAAGATACTATGTAGAAACATTCTTAACGGATGAGCTCTCTCAGTAGATTAAAAAACTAGAAAATAGGCATGGGCAGACTACAGCTGACACTTACAGCTGAGGAAATCTATTTTAAAGGAATGTTAAGGCAGCATTGAACTATTACAGTCAATTGGCAATTTTTGTGTAGATATGGAAGATATCCCCGTACACATAATGTTGGGGGCAAGAAGCCCCTTCCCCTTCGTTAATGACAATGCTTTCAAAGTTTCTTGTATATATAACCATTCGTGTATTTGCTGCTAGTTGGAAAATCCTCTCAACATCTACTTGCTGAAGCAAGAATTTTTTTCCTAAATTGGTTGCAAATCGAGGAGAGAATTATGTCAGGGGGGAGGATGAACGATCATAGGGAGATCGCGGAAATGCGAAAGAACTCAAAGGGAGTAAATTTGTATTCGGTAGGCCCCAGGTGAGTGGTTCATTGTTGGTGCAGTGGTGTAAGATACGCGTTAAAGACGTGGGTAGGGATCATAGGAGCGAAGTAATGGTACGCCAGTTATTTGTGCGTCGTGTTAACATCAGTGATAGGATCTTCCTAGGAGTATATAACGACTTTGCGTTTGAAGATAATGCGTAGTAGAATCGTTTGTATGAGGAGGTGATGGTAGTTGCTATTATTGAAAGATCTGTGCGCTCGACACAGCTAGGCACGGCGGGAAGGAGTCACGCAATACAGTGCCCAACATCTTCAAGGGTAAGGAGGGAAGGCCTCGTAAAGATTAAATTGGATGGAAGAGGTAAAAATATGCCTACAAATAGTTAAGGGAGAGGCATAGAGAGTTAGATGCACGCACACAGAGAGAGCGCTGTGGATACTGTTATTAACGCGATTTGTCAGATGCGATTGGAATCTAGAGTTGAATGCGTACAGTTTGCAGAATACTAGTGATTATGCAGATAGCGCTGGTAGTTATGTATTTGCTTGCATCTGCACTCTACGACTAGGTATAAGTGAGGGTATAAACTCAGTTATATGGGCTTGCGCGAGGTCGAATGGATTAGGCTAGATATGATTAGATGGATCTGCTCATTACATGGTGGGTCGGGATTAATACGGGTGCGTACAGAATACACGTATGTCTTAGTCATAAGAAGAGTAGTAAGTGGACAGCCACATATTGTTCTAACCGAAGTAGACTGGATGGTGGTTGAAGAGTCTTGGGGTAGTCACGGGTAATCCACCGGGACAGGTGGCTTCTGGTATATACTTAGTGGGCGAGTGGTCTCTCTGCGTCAGCGGAGACATGTCACGATGTACTGGATTCGCTGAGATACTAAGATCTTTGGAAGTATCCAGTAGCGCAGTTCGGGTTGATAGACTATTGTGAGTAACGTATTCTGTTAACCCCCGTTTTTTGCGTCACATACACACACTTCATGGTGTGTACAATGCAAGACGTTGCTTACATAGTGGTGCCAAATTAGTTATCAAACATGTGTTAGCTTTGGTACGACGTCCAAATAACTCCTCAGTGGGTTAGATGCATGGCTCTTAAGTAAGGATAGGTGGAATCCAGGAATAAGTACTAGTCTGAGCTATCACTGTCGGTATGTTCTGGTGCGCGCTGGATGGCCCAGTTCGTGAGCGGACTGGACGGCTGAAGGTGGAAAGTACGAGCGCACGCGCGTTTGAACTCTGTGCGAGGCACCGTATCCTTGGTCAGGATAGGGGCGACGCTTAGTCATAAGGGGTTGCGAACCAAAGTAGGGAGAAGCGAGCGAGGGTTGAGGTCCGCACGTAGCATATGAACTGGTTCGGCATCAGATGGCACATCATTGTAATCTTTATATACGGTGGTGTCGAAAGCACACAGTGGTCCGATTTCGGTTTTAAATTACAAAACAAGAGGAAAAGTGTTCCAAGTATTTATAGAAAAGAGAGTTTATGAAATGGATGTAACTCACGTAATGTGAAGCGTGAGTTGACAGTGTTCTTCACGAGGCCCACACGGGCTCGCGCAGACACATTTATAGGTAATTGAGAATGAGATGATTAGTAGCCAATAAAATTCAAGGGATTGTGTAACAGTATTCATCACAATTGTGTGCCCGGGTGGCGCTAATATGGTATCAAAGGATAGAGATATCTGTTTGAGAGTGTTGCGAGGAATAAGGTCGGCTGTATGTTTCTAACAGTTTGGTCCACTGGTCATAACACACATATGAGTAGAAATAAGCGCTGTAGGCGAGGTGAATACTATGTCACACGTTATATGGCCTGAGCTCTAGGGTTTCCGTAACACGTTAAACTATCTACGAAGGAGGAATCTCGAGAGAGTCCCGTCAAAGGCACGCACTACGGCACTGCTAAGTCCTTTACATAAGCGCGTGAACCAGAATGGTGCGTAATGGGGCTAGTGTTAAGTCAGTGAGTGTTGCAGCCATCACTGGCAGATTATGCACTTCTAATGCTGATACTCGTATAGTGTGGGCAATCGGTGAAGGTGTCTGATCAGCGCGTTTACGAATGTGCGAGGCGATGCGAATGATAATTGGCAGAGGCAAGATGAATTCTAGCACGCGCGCGTTTTTTATCATAGGGTATGGGAGGACATGTTTCGTGAGAACGGTTAGAAGTAGAACTAATGAAACGGAAGCTTCAGCTGCACGCAGGTGAAACGGTATAATGGCAGGTTCTGCCTGTAGGTCGGCTGACGGGGTGTTTGCGTTTATACAATGTGACTTTTCAAAGAGTTGTTTCATGATTCGTGAGTTGAATTTGCGTGGTGAGGCTCACGTCGTTAACTTGAAGGCATTTGTGATACTGTGGAAGCAGCATTAACACCATAGCGAGCAGGGTTGCTCATATATGGGAGATTTGTCATAGATCTGTGGACATCTTCGGTGGCGGGAATACCATGTGAAGACACAATCTCAGTCATGATGTTAGAATCAGGACCTATCACACCTGCGTTCGTACGAGACGTGACAGCCTGAAGCTGCGGTTATTTTGCATATGTGATATATGTCTCCTCCGACAATTTTTGGTGTGATTGCGTCTAGTAGTATATCTTTACTAAAAGGCAGGCTTTCATAAGAAAAGGGGTGGATCGATTTAGCATCTTACTAAACACGTGTGGTATCCAAAAACAGCGACATCGTACAGCGCAATCTAATGGCACAAATGTTATTGTTAGCAAATCAGAAAAATTTAAAGATGCATGTTTGTATTTACTACGGCTTTGGCATCTTCTCGCAATTATTATTTCACACTCAGTAGATAGTCTTACGTCCGTACAGAGAGCGTTGAATTATCGCAGGCGGCCAGAGTCAAAATTCATCTCATAGAGATACTCATTACTAGTCTGGGTATTGGACAAGTGGGGACAGGGAGTCTTAATGCTGGGACCATTTTGCGGCGTAGAGAGACTTAGCACAGCTCGTAGAATCCAGATGGTCTATCAGGGGTGGCTTGGATACATAGTCTGGTTTGAGTGTCATCACTTATACGTCTATTATAACGGAATATGAGTATTCTGGATATAACACTGAGTAAGTGTGCAGTTCCTGTTTTGGGGAGGAAGAGCAGAATGTCAGGGATAAGTGGGATAGGGGGATGGCACAATGATTTTTTTTGGCACAATGCTAAATTAGCGAGAGCTAATGTTAGAAATGACTTTGGGACCAGTCCCATTGCTCTACTTAGACGATACCTCTCTATTTAAAAATCGAGCTGGGGCGATGTAAGCTTCTCATTTCTTGTCGAGTTCCCAGTAAAGCAAATTTTGAGATCGACCTGGCTTGAATCATTATCTAACTCAAATTTTGCTTTAGTTTACACCACGAAGCGGTATTCGGTACAGATGACTGGTTTTTAATATGCCAATCCTTATCCATATCCGTGACAGTGAAAAGGCTCTAAGCATAACAATATAAAAAAAGACCAATGATCAATTTCCAAATCAAGATAACATTCAAAAAGCTCGCCAAGCTGATAATCAATCGAAATTAATATTGAAAAGGTATTTACAAAAATAAAATATCATCCCAATATCCTATTAAAAACTCTGTCTATATGTTCCGAACGAAAATGACATGACAGATCCCAATAGCAGGCGAAGTTAATCAAAAATGAAATATTAATTAGATCTGATTTTGAAAATCTAAATCTAAGCAAGCAGAAATAAAATTAACATCCAATTGTTGTCGAAATTATTAAGCAAAAAGCGTAATTGATCAAAGGAGGTATAAAAAATTGGGCTCTTGGAAAGTATACGAAATTATATATACCGTAAATCCTCGAATTCCACCCTTGTAAAAATTGGCCCACCTTTCGAATAAGCCCCCACCATAGAACTAAGATTGTCAATAACCCCCATCTCCTCGAATAAGCCCCAAGTAAGAGAAAAATAATTAACGTCCAGTGACATATTCGAAACAGGAAAGCCTTTGTTCTTTGGGCGTTCATTATTGGTGACATCAATCATAAAAACAAATGTACGAAATGGCAGGCATCGCGGAGCGTTAAAAAGTAGGGGGAGGGGTCTATAAAAGTGGGGGATCTAAAAAGGTGAGGGGATAAACCGAAATAAAAAGTGACTTCTGAATTGGTGAAAATTTCATGGTAAATTTTTGGGCAAAAATGGGAGGCTTTTTTTAGCCCAAGCCCTATGCGATTTCACCGTCAGCGCGCAAGTTGCTCATGCGCGGCCTGCGGAGAATTGATATAGGTATATCGCTCTGGTTTCAAAAGTAAGCGATTGTTCTAGAGCTGACGAGAATGCAAAGAGCTGATCACACGTATTTAACACACACGCTGAGCACGCAATTAATAAGAATAGTAAGTCAAGTACACACTCCTTTGGAGTGGACAGGCATCGGGTGTCGCGGGTTTGTTTCGAATCTAGTAACGAAAGTATGGTTCGTGAAAAGAACAGTGAGGCTGATATATGGCGATGATGTTGTCGATTGACGTCAATTAAGTGTGCGAGTGAATTCGCTTAGCAGATAACTCGGACACTCACAGGCAGGAATAGCACAGTCGCGTTCAGTGAGCAGAAGCATGTATCGTATGTGATCTTTCCGTTTCAGGAATAATAGGATCAGTGCAGATACATAAGAAGTAATGGCACAGTCTATTGTGTAACGGGGGGCTTGTCCGTTACGCGAATGATTGACACTACGGATCCGGGTAGGTAGGTGTACCTGGTGAGAAGCGGAATTAGCTAGCGACACGCGTATAGGGTCGAGGTGCGATTCTTAATGAATAAGAGGGTGAAGGACACATATACATTAGATAGACTTAGGAAGCTTCGCAAGTACCTTGAGGCGGTAAAAGGATGTTGTATCTGACAAAGTATCAAATCATTTATCGCTTAAACTTTGTCTGTGTAGGTTTTTTCTTCCTGTTACTTCTATTTATTTGGGAAATATATGAGTGTTTTATTATTGCGGCGGCAGGCAAATAGAAACGTGCTAGAGATGTAGCTTCATTTTAACAAGGTACAAAGATGACTCATTGGGAGTGTGTAGTATATAGATAGCAGTACGGCATCGTGATGATAAACATGCTGAGATGTATTGTGCTAAGATGATCTATGTTCTAACTGAAGGAGTTGCAGTGGTCACAACTGAATGAAGTCAGCTAGAAGGACAGGAATATAATCATACCGATTTTTGGATTGGAAAAGGAAGATGGACACATGGGTTAAGATCGTGAATATGATGTTACGTGGTTCCTCCCTGTATTTCGAAGTCAGCCTATAAGGTGGATGGTCTAAATCTGTGTACAGTCACATATCAAGGCTATCTACGATAACGCAAAAATAAGTGATAGTACTTGATCGTCTTTTCTTATGGTGGTTTGTCGCGAAGACTGTAGACACACACGGTGCACACTGAAAATTTGAGATGCTAGGCTGGCTCACTGGTGCATTTGCTTAGAAAGTTTAATGGGATCGTCCAGGAAGCTAGGCGTGGGCAGCATTCTGATAGCAATTAGATATTGCAGGATAGTGTATTTTCTGATTCTTCGACACATGAATGCCGCAAACGGTCAGAAAATGATAATTGCTCCACTCATTGTAAGCTCGAACTAAACAATCTTTGCTTTGTATACCATAGTCTTAAACTGTGATGAGCCTGATAGGAGTCAAGTGACACTCACTGTTAGAGAGTGTTTGGGTGCGTTAATTCATATAGATTATGATCTCTGTCACCGTGTTGAGCTTTATGGTTATTCAGGTAGACTCGGATTGACGCTTCGAAACTCTCTCCAGTAGCAGGGGTCGATGTGTGGGACATATAGTCCTGTAATAAGCAGGATGGCGAGTCAAAGGGGCCGACGGGTAGAGGAAAAGTCTGCAGTAAGGTTGCTAAGGCAAAACTGCTTGGCCTATCCGCAGAATATTTCCCATACCAGTATTACCCAATCACCAGAACCAATATACCTCAATACTGCTGAAACAAAGGTTTGTAACATATTGCCCTGCCCTAAGCTCATTCCAGAATTGAATCAAAACAGCAAATCCTGTGAATTGACAGATAAATGTTGAGTTGATTAATTGTTTACAAAAGTTCCATTCATACTTCACTTTCAAAAAGCTAATTGATAAAAAATAGACCTATAATGAGGACTAAACATTTGAATCGATTTCAAGAATGTTGCCATTACTGGAATAATATATACAAAAATCAGTAAGAAAACTCATTTTTGGAAATACTCCTAGTGTTGCCAAATTTTGAAACTAGTAAAATTGTGACCTTAATAAACCAACTGAATGGTTTTAACACTTTGAATGAAGTTTTAATCTTATACTTAACATAGTAGTTGATAGGCTGTTTAATGGATTAGTCAATGGAGCTGAATACTGGCAGAATTAGTTGTGTTCGCTCGGCGGTTTCTGAGTTGTAACATATTTCGTTTATTTGTAAAATCACCACCGAAGCGTTATCAACATTCTAATGTCAAAATTCCAGACGAAGTGCATTAATTGGAAGTTCGTAGAGGGCAATGACAAAATGGAAGTTAGACCGAGCAAGAATCCTTTAAGTCACTTATTCGACATGGTCCAGGTTCATCTAGAAACCTATCAGCAGTCCTTAAATCTAACTAGCTGTATATCGACTTCTCATCTGTTTATTTGATTACGTTTATCTTGAAAATCCAGAAATCTATTTAGAGGTTTAACAGCTGCAAAGATGGAAAACGTAAGATATAAGTTCTCCAAAAGAAGGTACAAAATACTACAAAATCCAATAAGATTTTGTGATGCAAATTCCAAGAGGTTTATGCGGTAATAATCAAATTTTCATGAATGGTCATGAATGCCTCCTAGAAGAATCCGTGAACAAGAAGAGAATTTTAAGACAATGCATTCAAGTGCCAACCATGTTTCTGTGTGTTAAATAAGGCAAAGGTTTGCAGGAATTAGCATTGCTCGGGTATTCTTAAACTCCGGCATCCAAACAGCACTTGACCATGTTGACGGGACGGGTGCCGCAGGAAATACATATAATCAAGAAGAAACGAAAAACCGATTTTCAAAATTTCTTCAAAATTCTTTTTTGATAAAAGTTTACAGTTTTTCATCTGTCTTAAGAATCTTTGTTATAATCTGCAAAATTCTTGGAAAATTTGCAAATCTTTGCCATGTAGATGCGTGCAAGGCCCCTACATATCGCCTATCACAGTGATTTTTACTTATCAAAGCTTATTAAAGCAAATTTTCTCTAATGCTTTTTCCAATTGATTTCTTCTCAGGGAGCTGACCTATATCTTCATCAAACAGTTTGTTTAAAACTTCCATGGATACACTTCTAAAGATAATAGCCACCCCAATTTTTTCTGCAATTGTACTTTTCCACCTGCATTCTAGCAAATTTCAATATTCTGATTGTGAATATTCTCACCAGTTAGTAGGTAAATATTATAGCTAAGCCCCAATTCCAGATCAATTTTAGGCGTTAAAGAACAAAGAATAATTTTCAGTCACAAAAATAGAAAATGATTTTGAAGTGATAGTAAACGTTTAGTAAAGTGATAGTAATGCTTAAACATTTATAAATGTAGCTTCTACTTTCATAAAACTGTTGGCACATCATTACAGTTTTTGGAACGTTACCCTTTTGTTCTTTTATCTCCCCATTTTTGCAGGCAATTTATGGACGAAAAGTGTCTTCATGCCTTGACCAAAACCAGCAAATAGAGATCAAAACCTGATAATGGATCTAATTGTAACCATAAAAACGTGCAAACAAAGATTCGCGGTTACATTCTTCCATATTTTTCGATACGAGCGCAAATGGAAATGTATGATGGGCTCTTACAGTTATAACAAAACTACATTGTTCTACTACATTGGCATGGCTAAAAAAATTCGATGCTTCAGCAATAAAATTAATAGTAAGGTTAGGCAATACCGTCGATATACAAGGCTACTTGCTTAAAAAGACTTTGTTATTGATAGATAAAGAACTTGCCTAGTTCATGAGGAAGTTCATGGCAAAAAACAGCAATCGCTGTACTGATACCGCTTGAATACGAGGCAGCAAACGCAGCACCAATTGCGAGGCCATCGCTGAAATTGTGAAATCCATCGCCAACAATGACCATCCAAGCTACCGTCGCCACTGAAGTATTCTTATCAATCGTACCATGAGAATGACCATGGTCTATACCATGATCGTGTTCTAGATTGTGTACAGCCTAAAATTGCGTAGAAGAAGTATGAAATTAAACGTTTTGACAAAATAGAACTCAAAAACATTTGGGCGAGTGAAGAAAATCGATGCACCTTGACATTGAATACATGCAGTCAAAGCTTGACTATTCGAATGCCTCATGACTAAAAGTTTCCTGATTTGATAAAAAATATATTTTTGTTAATGATCCATATTTAGGCCAATTTTAGATAGTTCGAAAAAATGTGGCTTCACAAAATTCTATTTATGAAAGTTTTTAACAAACCGTTCTGCAAATATGAGCTGGTGGTTTTTATGATAACTAAAGCAGATTTACAAAGTTGGAATAAAAAAATTACAGAGAAAGGAAATTTCATAAATTAGATCACGTTGCATAGTTTTCATATAATAACTCCAAGCAATTTAATGTAGAAAATGGATTCCGTCCTATATCAAACTATGGATGGATATAACTTCAGATTTAACATAAAACTGTACATAGAAAGTAGAGCAGATAATATCAACGACGTTACGAGCATATCCCGTAATCACATGAAGACAGAAAACGATAAGCGAAACAAGGAATATGGGATAGTTTGTCAAAGTATGAAAGTTGTATAAAGATATAATTGTGAAATCACGTGACACAAATTATAGTTACAAACCTCGTGGTGGTCATGACGCTCAAGATGATTGTATGGGTCATGATCATTATGTTTTACAATTGGATATGTTAATAATTCTGTATTCGAGGCAGCGCTTGGTGACTTTTGCTCAGAAGGGTACGTCATAGGCTCGGTAGAGTCATCGCATAAAGAATTGTCCTTTCCGCCGATTGACATATCTTTTTTCTCCATGTCCCTTAAACTAACTGATGCGTTGTCTTCCAGCGCAAACTTTTCCTCCGTTTCATGACTATGTTCTCTCTTCAAAAAGAATATACGGCAATATACGAAATAGTAATTTCTCCCCATAAGCATCAGTATTCTTAACCATTTCCCTGAAGAATCAGCATTATGTAGGGTTAAGGGACCAGAGGGGGAGGTTGGAAGAAGTAATTCGGGGAAAGTATAGACACAAACCGTTGGCTGTTCTATGGAAGACATCGTTGTGACCTGAAGTACGGCAGACTTTGGAAATTGTAATTGAAAGAGACATATATACACCTTTTTCTGTAGAACGGAAAACGACAAACTTTGGAAATTGCAAATTAAGGGGACATATACCTTTTTTCTGCAGCATGGAAGATATTTCTTAGCTTTCATCATCTGTTCCACGAAAAAAAACGAGTACATTCCGAGAAGTATGAAGCAAGATTTCCAAATATTCCTCTTGTGGTCTTCTTCTGAACGTGCTAACAAACTTTCGAAGGCCTAAAAATATTTAGAAAATTGTTTTAGATGACTAAAAGTTGTAATTTTTTACAGTACCTAAAATCTAGTTTACCAAAAGAGTTTTGCTTTGTGGCATTATCGAAGGGAGTATGTATTTCTTGGAAGAAAGGTAAGTACAACCAGAGAGTAGGTTAAGGTGAGGAGAAGAAAACAAATTTAATAGTTTTGCTAACGGATGCTTACGTGAGGGATAAGATGTAGCAACGCATCGCCAGCCAGCGTGCCAACCGCTAGGGCAACCAGGTATCCCATAATCCTCTGGTAAAACCCTTTCTCCAGACATGGTATGACTGCAATTATGCATAAAGAAGCAAGGCTTACGAGTGTGATTGCCACAAATCCATAGGCCCAAACTGTAAAAAAATACAAAATATCTGTTTTTTATCTTAAACAAACGGATGTTGTATGATCAGCTTCCCGCCCTACGACAGCCACCAAGGTCATCTAAAAGCTGTGCTGCACATCCTGGGAGCTTATCACCCTTTTGCGATGTTTTCGGATGGGGAAGTATTTGAAGGGGCTTAACTGAAGCAGACGGGCTAATGGAAAACACCACAAAGTCGCCATACAAAGTCGCATGGCTATCAGTTTTCATCGTATAAGTCGGATCTTTTAACTTGGATATTTCGGCAGGTCAGACCTTTTTAAATCTGAACTTTAATGAACATAACCAATACATCTCAATGGCAAAAACTATATAATCTGATCATTTTTTGATTCTGTGAAGGTATTTCTGGTATAATTAACGCCTTTCACATAATGACATTTACCATAAATCCTCTTTTAAGCCCCCATCTCAATTACGCCCCCTCTCAATCAAGCCCCCCTCTTAATTAAGCCTCTCTTTCTTATTAGCCCCCCTTTTTCAGGAGGAAGAATTTAATTAGCCCCCCCCCCAATTTTCACTGATGCCGAAATAAGTAAACTTGACAAAAAACAGAGATTTTCATTTAATTCATTGGTCGTTCAATACTTTGCATCAAATCAATACTTTCAATACTTCGCATTCACCAAAATTACAGGCCGTTGGCATTCCAAGGGATGAAGTCGACCTTTTTGAATGCTCGATTTCAGAAGGCGACATGGCCCAAGAAGATATTTTAGAATCAAAAATTGATGACGATGACGGTGACAATATAGTTGATATAGAAGGCTGATTTGATGTTTTTTTATTTTGCAAATAACAAATAATTAGTTTAGCACAATAAAACGTTTACTAAAAAATTACAAAATATTTATTAAGCCCCCTCTCAATTTACCCCTCTCTTATAAGCCCCCCTTTAGAGTGCTATAAACAATAAGCCCCGGGGGGCTAAAAAGAGAATTTGCGGTATTCTGAAAATAAATTCAATTATAATGATAATGTTTTTACGTCAAATTTGGCTTTTATGCTGTGATAGTTCATTTTGGTTTTTCATACGCGTATACTCGTATGCACAAGTGCGGCTAGCTTGTCCTGTCAAAAGAGATCCGACTTTGACTGTAGAAAGTGACTTGAGAGGAATCGAGGCAACTATCGATTAAAACTCACCCATGTTGGGCTCAACCACAAGCCTCAGATAGTAAGGCTGCGAACAGTTGTGTCTATGGATACAGAAGTCCCCACTGATTTGCTGAATCAGTGCAGGACACATCTTAACGAAGGCACTCTTTGTTATAGGGTTTGTTGCATTAATACCATGCTTCTGCAGTAGTATCTTTTTCGACATGCACTAAAATGAATGAAAGTAACATGCAAATCAAGATCAATTTTCTACAAAAAACGTCAAGGTGCTATATTCTCAAGCTGATAGAAATTTAGAACTTAATTCCATTACAGCCTCGTATTGTGTTAATAAACATATACATAGTAACAAAAGGGGTTCTACTATAGTTTAAGGTTTTATAACTTGCAATTTTGAGGCACTCCGTGTTTTTCCAGGGCGTAGGAAAAAGAATTCATTGAAATAAAAAAGAAAGTGTTTATGATCAGTGGAACCCTTCTAAAACCATATCCCACTGGCAGGATGTCATCCTATTCTTAGAATTGAATATTATCGAAAGCCCAGTGAATAAAGAGGGTCTAAGCTTTGAATGGGTAAAGACGTTAAATCGTGCCTAACGGTTGAATAGCTGCATGTTGATAACAGAGATCTCAAATCCACTAGGTCAAATCAAACTACAATGACAAAAGAGCCGACAGCAGAAAAAGGTTTGAAACTCTTTAAGAGCATTATCTCTAGCTTCATTGGCAGAAATAATATTTGCATGTAAGGTGCACCTTCACCATGCTCTGCAAACTCTGCTAAAATGGGGTTAAATCTAATTTAGCTAGTTTCAAAAGTCGGACAGCAAATCTATCCATTGCTACTAAAAATATAACAAGCAAATTCTAGAATGGATTTTGACAAAGAGAGTATGGATTGAAAGAGTATCAAAGCTCTCTTTCTCGTTAATTCAAATGTTATTGTTTTCTATTAGAATTTGTTTAGCATTTTTTCTCGTTTTTTTATTATCGTTGCAAATGTTAGCCATCAATCTTCTCAAACATTTGATTTTTCTTTATTTTATGAACAACACTTGACATCACCCCATCGAAAAGGTACCAAAATGTTTCGTGAGAACCACCAGAACCACCAGAAGTTCAAGAAAGCGTATAAATAAGACATTTCCACTTTGTATAATTAATCCGTTCGGCATATGTATCGACTGCACGGAAACTTGATCTATTTACTAAATAACTAAACTATTCATTCGATTGTGGTTTTATTGAGGGTATAATGTCACAAATAAGAGAAAAAAAGACTTAGTTTGTCGATAAAAAGAAAGATTTGAGACAAAACAAAGTTGGGGGCACTGTTTTGCTTTGTCATTGGCGAAAGAGGCAAATGGAACATCAGACATTAAGTTAGTAAACAAAGAGATTGCACAATATCAAAGAATACTTGAAGTTTTGACAAACTGAATTACGCTTTGAACAAATCTGTAACGATAATTAAACAGCATGCGAAATGACCTGAAATCACCATAGACAGAGTGATTGTAGATTTTCAGCGTTCCTCACCTTGACAAGATGGAATATAAAACCACTTTCGTCATTTATTCATCAACAACGTTTATAAAACTCAGATAGCGTAACATAGGGGCCTAAACCATACTTTGAATGACTAAATATCTATATACATATATGTATAGATGTAACGATGGAGATATCTATATAAATTTTCCCCTTACAAAGATGTGCCGCGCAAAAAAAACAACATTGGAGTTGGATGTGAAATAATATAGTTAGGGTGTGGAGATATCTCTCCAAGATTATTATGTTTTTGTAAGGCTGGAATATGAGTTTCTGACCATGTTAGTAACAATGTTTTTTGAGGATTTGGCGAATGTGAACGGTGCGATTGTCATACTTTATAATGAAGGTAAAATAGGAGCCTTCGATGCAGACAAAGTCCCGTTATGTGTTTTACTAGATTCGAGTAATTGTGACTGTGATAGCCTGATGACCTTGTTGAATTTTTCATTTATATTATTGATCTTATATCCTCTTATGATCAGGTTGTTTTTTAAACCTGCTATCGTGGCCTCTCCTTTATTCGCACACTAAAATTAAGTGACAGCTAGGCTGAGTCTTGGACTGAGTTCAAGAACCCGAGGGGCAATTCACTCTTGAAAATAGCGTACGTGATTTCCCCTAAAACAAAAGGATTTCCACGGATTTTCAGATAAAACAATAAGATTTTCACAAAAGGTGTACGAGATTTTCTTGGAGTGATTTGCCCCTCGCAAGAACCCAAGGACGTGATATTAGAGCCTCCACTATAAATGCTACGAACATGAAGGGAATGCTACATGCATAATCTTGACGTCAGCTGCGCATCAGATAGGTTTAATTAACTTTGTTACTTCTTGCATAGAAATGAATGGACGGGCATACCTTACTGAAGTGCTCCTCCAAGTGCAACGAATGCCTCGGACTCTCTGTGGTTCCCTTCTCTTCGCCATGATTGCCCGACCTTCGCGTTCGCTTTAAGACGCTTTCCTTACCTCCTTCATTCGACAAGGGATCAGACCTTGATGGTTCTTGTGTAAAGCCATTGTGTTCTCCTTTGTGTAAACAAAACTTCTCCAATTTTTCTATGTACACATTTCCAAGAGTGAGTTGCTTAAGAAGGGCATTAAATCGTCCCTGAGACATAACAGTTCCATTTTTTTCACCGAATTGCTGAAATATTTGATTGAGATAAATCTTTGTTCCAGCAGAATCAACTACGTCGTCCACATTTTGTGCCATGGATTGAGCAAAATACAGTGCAGTAACAGCTACTGTGAGATATAATTGTCCAAGTGACTTCATCTTACGGCTTGGTTAGTTTTCCTTTTCGATGTTAATATTCTCCTAGTTTGATGCAAATGTGACGCTGAAATATTGTTCGGTTCTATCTGCAGAGCTTCGATAAAGGTACCGTGCCAATGCAGACAATAATATGGTTTCTTCCTTTTGAAACAGGCTCTAAAATTGACAAACAAACATAAATTAACTGTTTGTGGACACTGGCTACGATGGGGTGTGGTTGCAGCTCGTGTTACGACAAATAATCAAATACCAGCAAAAGTTTAGTATCTTCTTACATATCTAGATATTTACAAGAATCGCAAACAGTGGTGGCGACAAGGGGAGGGGAATGGGAGGGTAATTACCCCCTCGCTTTTGTCAAAACATGGTCTACATATTTCTTATAGAAATGGATAAAAAGCGCTAGGTAGAAGTGGATCATATTTCCAAAGAAAAATTAATCTTGAACAAAGAATGAAACGAGGCAACAGGCGTCCTGTCACTGGCCACACCCATTACCCACTGATCGCTAGCCGCCTGTTAACAAGTCTAATCCATTTTACCTTCCGCTTCATGCTTGGAAAAGCACTACGCTCCTCTCCCAATAAAACACAAGATTATATCTTTATTTCGCCAACAAAGGGTGTCTTTGAGAACTTCTGTGCAGAAGAGTTGATACGGTAAATGTGAAAAAAGTCCATGTGATTCAACAAATAAATACCCAATTTGGAGCTTTCCAGTGAGGAAACGCTAGAGCATCCACGTTGATGAGAGACATCTTGTTTCAAATTAGATTCAACGTTGTAAATTTTGTCACATTCTGGGAACTTAAATATGTGCTATTTTTTTCGTAGTAACAGGTATAGCTGTTTCCAGAATATAGCTCGAGATGATCTCTTTGTATGGAACTTAAATATACGCTTATAATGCCACATGGGTCTCTTTCTAAAGTTTCCTAATTCCTCCTTCATCGTGCTTTTGTTAATATGCAATTACTTTGCAAAACTTATTTCATTTATGTTTCATGTCATAGCTGCCTTTCATTTTATATAGTTTATTTGGAAACAGTCGGCCTGATGTATCTTTTTGCTAGGCGTGTTATTCCTATAAAGAAGTTTGAACATAATTGTCAACAATGGTTGAGAAAACTTTCATTTGCTGTTAATTATTGTGTTTTCCAAATAGTGTTAAGAATTTCGGTAGTTTTGCCAACCTTTATGCACCTTGGCAATTGGCTTTTGTCTCCGATTCAAAAACTTTAGGACCACAAGAGACTACCAGTTTAGTAGTAGATAACTTATCTGGCGATTATAAATGGCAGATGGCAACGCAAAATGAAAGTTTGTGCCGAAATTGTTCGATGAGAAAATAATAAATTCACTGTTGTCACCAACTAGATAGTTTTCTTTTGGGGCTGTTTAATAATTACGCCACGCCTTTGGGGGGGGGGGAGTTGGGGTAGGTGGCTCAACACAAATTTTCGCGATTCTCCGTGACAGTAAAATAAAGGGGGGGGGGGAG
>NW_027019306.1:5557901-6020236 GCF_013076305.1 Rhopilema esculentum
AGAAATGAATGGACGGGCATACCTTACTGAAGTGCTCCTCCAAGTGCAACGAATGCCTCGGACTCTCTGTGGTTCCCTTCTCTTCGCCATGATTGCCCGACCTTCGCGTTCGCTTTAAGACGCTTTCCTTACCTCCTTCATTAGACAAAGGATCAGACCTTGATGGTTCTTGTGTAAAGCCATTGTGTTCTCCTTTGTGTAAACAAAACTTCTCCAACTTTTCTATGTACACATTTCCAAGAGTGAGTTGCTTAAGAAGGGCATTAAATCGTCCCTGAGACATAACAGTCCCATTTTTTTCACCGAATTGCTGAAATATTTGATTGAGATAAATCTTTGTTCCAGCAGAATCAACTACGTCGTCCACATTTTGTGCCATGGATTGAGCAAAATACAGTGCAGTAACAGCTACTGTGAGATATAATTGTCCAAGTGACTTCATCTTACGGCTTGAAATATTGTTCGGTCCAATCTGCAGAGCTTCAATAAAGGTACCGTGCTAATGCAGACAATAATATGGTTTCTTCCTTTTGAAACAGGCTCTAAAATTGACAAACAAACATAAATTAACTGTTTGTGGACACTGGCTACGATGGGATGTGGTTGCAGCTCGTGTTACGACAAATAATCAAATACCAGCAAAAGTTTGGTATCTTCTTACATATCTAGATATTTACAAGAATCGCAAGCAGTGGTGGCGACAAGGGGAGGGGAATGGGAGGGTAATTACCCCCTCGCTTTTGTCAAAACATGGTCTACATATTTCTTCTAGAAATGCATAAAAAGAGCTAGGTAGGAGTGGATCATATTTCCAAAGAGAAATTAACCTTGAACAAAGCATGAAACGAGGCAACAGGCGTCCTCTCACTGGCCACACCCATTACCCACTGATCGCGAGCCGCCTGTTAACAAGTCTAATCCATTTTACCTTCCGCTTCATGCTTGGAAAAGCACTACGCTCCTCTCCCAATAAAACACAAGATTATGTCATTATTTCGCCAACAAAGGGTGTCTTTGAGAACTTCTGTGCAGAAGAGTTGATACGGTAAATGTGAAAAAAAGGCCAAGTGATTCAACAAATAAGTACCCAATTTGGAGCTTTCCAGTGAGGAAATGCTAGAGCATCCACGTTGAAGAGAGACATCTTGTTTCAAAGTAGATTCAACGTTGTAAATTTTGTCACATTCTGGGAACTTAAATATGTGCTATCTTTTTCGTAGTAACAGGTATAGCTGTTTCCAGAATACAGCTCGAGATGATCTCTTCGTATGGAACTTAAATATACGCTTATAATGCCACATGGGTCTCTTTCTAAGGTTTCCTAATTCCTCCTTCAACGTGCTTTTGTTAATATGCAATTATTTTGCAAAACTTATTTCATTTATGTTTCATGTCATAGCTGCCTTTCATTTCATATAGTTTATTTGGAAACTGTCGGCCCGATGTATCCTTTTGCTAGGCGTGTTATTCTTATAACGAAGTTTGAACATAATTGTCAACAATGGTTGAGAAAACTTTCATTTGCTGTTAATTATTGTGTTTTCCAAATAGTGTTAAGAATTTCGGTAGTTTTGCCAACCTTTATCCACCTTGGCAATCGGCTTTTGTCTCCGATTCAAAAACTTTAGGACCACAAGAGACTACCAGTTCAGTAGTAGATAACTTATCTGACGATTATAAATGGCAGATGGCAACGCAAAATGAACGTTTGTGCCGAAATTGTTCGATGAGAAAATAATAAATTCACTGTTGTCACCAACTCGATAGTTTCTTTTGGGGCTGTTTAATAATTACGTCACGCCTTGGAGTAGGTGGCTCAACACAAATTTTCGTGATTCTCCGTGACAGTAAAATAAAGGGGGGGGGGGTGGTACTTGCTTCAATGTCATGGCGTCACGACCGTTGCTAGCGGAGGGGGAGGGGTGCGGGGGGTGCGGCAAATTTTCTAAAAGTAGAGTTTTGTCGGGTTTTGCTTTCAAAGTCCCCAAAGCGATAGCTTTAGCGAACATTTGGGATAAGATGAGGATGTGAACTTAAAAGTATTGCTCAAAAGCCCTCAGCAATTCAAAACAGGAAAAGATAGGGCTATAGGTGTCACGGAGGGGCAAATATCCCCCAAAAACTTCAAATGACTCCCTTTCGGCAGCCGGAGTCTAAAATCTAATGTCCAATATCCAGGGCGACCTAATTTCTACCTAAATTTTGGGGTTTAGGGAAGGGTCAGAGTTTATTGAAAAACTCTGAACGTTGATCCTGGAGGTACTGGAAGCGACTGTAAGCAGGGAAAGGGGGCAAAGTGCCTCAGGGCCTTGAGGTCGAGGGGTCCTCAAGTAGTAATGAACTCCATTTTAAGAATGAAATCAATGAAACGTAGGTATGCCTAAAATAGTCAAAAGTTCTAAACGATTGCAAGAAATGATTGCAAGAAATATTCTGAAATGCATTTTAAGACAATCTAAAGGGCGTGGTCGCGAAAATTTCCTGCTCGCTCCGCTTGCAGAGGGATCTCGTTTTTCGGTTTTGTCTCAAGGCCTTCAAAACCTAAGTACCCACAGTCACTCGAAAATTGAAGCGATGATTGACTAACGAGAACATCCTGATAAACAAAATCAATTGGGTCAAAATGCCACACCCCCACATTGAAATATCTTAGGCCATGCCCTATTTTGTCGGCAAATTGGTGACTGGCACCCCCCCCCTATGTGAAAGTGCTTAGCGACGGCCCTGCGTCACGGTAAAAGAAATCCGCCCGTCACCAAACACAAGTGCTTTGTGCGATAGAGTTTTAAAAAAGCGGATGGCATGCTATCGATGTCGTCGACTTTGATAATGAGGAAGTTGATAGTCCAGAAACTGTTCATGAATGAAAGTGGAACCCTGTAATGCATGATATAGAACCAGTTTGGACAAGCGACTGACAATAATGGCATGGTGTTTGCTGTTGATACGTTGACACTGTTTTTAAACATTAATTTGTTTTTTTTGTTGGTACTTACTGTAGTTCAAAAAACATATGAAAGAGGAATGAGATTTCTTTACTTCTTTATCTATCCCTTTTATTTTCCTAAAAATTCGATTTTGGGAAGAGGGGGATGTTTGTTTGTGCTGAACGTGAAGTTACGCAAGAGGGGTCTTGTGAACAATCGTGATGGAGCCTGGTGATGGGGGGTTGATGGGTCAAAAAAACAATTCTAGCGGACGTGACTATTGTACAGCCCCTTATCTTCGAAATTTCAGTTGTGACGTTCGGAGGAAAACATACGAAAAGTACGGGGAAAGGCTCCTGGATTAGTCAAACAAGGAACGATAAGGAAAACGAGATCATGTTAGGTTTTTAGGTGTAGGATTCTAAAATCTACCCCTTATACTTTTTGCCCGTTTCATAAAAGTTGAACTTTTGATTTACCGTGAAAAGTCTAACTTATTTACCAAACATGTAGTCTCCCCTTGGCAAAACAAGTGGTACTTAATGTAAAGGTCAAGTATCATCAAAATGTATGGAGCCCTGAGATAGTGTTACCATCAAGAATTGACGCCTAGGCCATGTGAATAAATTTTTTGTCAATGGATACACAGACACAGAGGAATCCTGTGGTTGACTATTTGTAAACTTCTTTTGTGGTTGAATATGGTTAAAATCACTTGAACACAAAACCAGCCTCCCTCCTGTAACAACCCTATTTTGGCTTGATAGCTTTCCGGGTGTGTGTGGAATCTTACAGTAAAGCACAAAATGAAGTAATGAAGATAAACACTAATACTAGAATGTACAGAAGTAGAGATAAAAGGGATGAAATTTAATTGTGGAAACACAATCCTATGTAGTGGTGATACTGACAAGTTTCTATTGGGAAACATTTTACAAAACATGTATTTGCACCAGTGCCAAAATCAAATATTGGTTAGCAATATTTACTGAAATACAGATTGTTTGCTTTGACTTTTCTGTTACAACTGGGAAAATGTTATATTCAATAAACAGGGTGACACCTTGTGCAAACTGGAAAAATGCTTAAGATTTGGTCTTTTAGGTTTGATAGACTTTAAACTATCCAGATATCTTTTGGGAATTAGTAAAGAATAATAAACAGGGAAAATGGATTTGTGGAATTAACATTTTAATTCAGGGAAGGCTTGTAACCATTGGCTTGTGGTTTGGCAATGCTAAGATCTTACTGTGACACTATGGGACTAAATCTCAATCAGTGGTGTCAGTTTCCATTAGTTAGTCCATCAAAAATTCCCTACCCCTCTGACATAAGCAAGATTATGAAAAGAAAAACCAGGAAAACAGAACACCAAATAGATGAAAATAAGATAGATATAAAATTAGGCTCTGATTCTGACATCATCACCTGAACATTTTCTTCTGTGTTAAGACAAAGCAGGCATTTCTTTGGATTGCCTCGAGCATTTTCAGAAAACATCAAGATATAACTCCATTTCAGTAAAATCATTTTCAAAACATATTGTAATAAAAATGTGGATCCAACCAATATTCAAGAGTGCATTTCCCACTAATCAACATCAAACCTCATAATATCCATCACATGGGGTGTAAGAAATCAGAAAAACTGATTCAAAATTCTATCAACTCTTACTTATTAAAGTGTTTGGCAAGTGACTAAAGAAACCAACTCATCGCTCTAGTCTACCATCACATTTGCTGATTGGGACATATGGTGAAAAGAATAATGAGAACACTGTGAATCCAGCAAAAGTGGCAGAAGAGCTGCCTTTATGACACTGGTCCTTTCTCCCTCAGGTAAGTTTTGAAATTTAACTAGGACCAGTGCCAAGAAATTCAAAGTGGGTGAAGGGGGGCTCAAGCTGACAGCATTATTAGAAAAAAACCAACTTTTGAGAATCAAACTATATGCTTCACGATAATTCACGCCTTTGATTTTATGGGGCACTTGTTATGCTGTACATTGGAAGGGCCGAAGAGAGGTTGTCGGAGGCCATAGGCACATCTGAAGAAAAGGCTTGAAGGAGGCCCTGCGAGGGAAGCCAGCAGAAAATTTTTTGCAACCACGCCATTTAGATTAGCTTAAAATACTGTTTAAAACTTTTTAACCATTTTCAAGGCATGCTTTTATTATGATTGATTAATTCCAATCTTAAAATGGAATTCATTACTTACCTCAACTATTCCTTGAGGAATTAAGCAATGAAAGGATTTATTGCACCTTTCTTTTCTTTTTTTTCTTTTCTTTTTTTGCTTTTATAAAAACATGTATGTGCAAAAAAGTGGGGGGGGGGGGCTGAAGCTCTTTTACATTTAGTCTGTGTTCCGCTATGCCCTTTTAAAGATAGGGATGCTGGAGTGGAGGGTGCAGGGGGTCAACTGCCCCAGTTGCCTTTTGATAGGAGGAGAAAAGGGGGCCAAAGTGCCCTTTTGTGAAAGTGCCCTTGAAACTGGCCTTTAGTCACAGAGATTCATATGAAATTCTGACTGCAGTGTCAAATTGATGACAACATTTCTCAAAACTTGTAAATAGATTTTCTTAATGCCAAATGTTAGCCAACTTTCAATCTACAGAAGATCAAAAGAAAATGGCAGTTACAAAAGATGTTAGTAGAAGCTGGGAATTATCTATCAAATGCCCTTTAACTTATGCCTGCCCCCATACTTCTTGGTCCTTCCGGTATCCCTGCTTAAAGAAATCCTGGCTTGACAACTAATTTTAGTAAAATAGATTAATCATTCCATGGACAAGGCAACCAAACAAATATAACTAGACCTTCTGATAAATACCCCAGAATTCCATTCAAAATAAACATGCTAAAAGGGACTTTTTTGGGGGCAATTAAAACACTTCATGCATATATTCTTAAAACTACTTTTGTTCACAGACAATTCATAACTTTGGGTTTCATCTTTTAGAGGGTGGGAAAATTTTCAAAAATTTCAAAAAGAGAGTGGAAGGAAAATGATATGGTAGACAGTGAAAGAAGAACATGATATGGTAGACAAAACAGAGCTTGAAAGTATATTAATCAGCTGGTTTACAAAACCTTCCACATGAGGCATATACAAACAGGTTTTGATTGTATTTCATGTTGACAATAAAGTTGTGAAGGAAACAACTCTTTCATCACCATTTTCTTTATAATGCTCTTAAAAATGGCTTTATGGGACTTCAAAAGGCGTGGTTTATCAAATTTAAGGGCAAGCCCCCTGATCCCCAGCAGGGCCGTCGGAAATGGGTGGGAGGCTGGGGGAGGGGGGCTTGATCCCCCCAATTATTTTTTATTTTCTTTATAACAGTGTACTGGATGAAGGAATACAATGGGCAGCCCCCTAATATGAATTTTGTTCCGACGGCTTGCCCAGCCTCTCCCCGCATCACACCACACGTACTTCTGGCTGGCCTCGCCTTTCAGAAAGTTGGCATACATTACATGTTTACCAAATGCTAGTCCAATTCTAAAATAGCTAAACTGTATTCTGCACAAAATTTATGCTTGAGGTACGAATTATGGAGGAAGTTTAATTGTAATCATATTTTCGAAGACACTGACAATAAAAATTTTTTTTCCATATATCATCGTGGATGTGTTCAATATACCCAATGAGTAAGGTTCCCCTATGCAATTGAAAGTATATCAGAATTAATATCAATAAGCCCTTTTTAGATATATCATATCGCTTCCTCTGTTAACAAGAAATATAAATTCATCTTCATCTTATTTATCTTGTAGTAAACTCTATGGCACTAAGGCACTAGCGCATTAGCGGCAGATTTTTACTGATGCATTTCGCAGACAACTTCAGCACAAATTACTAATTATTGCAAAAGGTCAACTACTTTTGTCAAATCTCAAACAGGATATTACAAGTTTGAGCTGCGTGAGGCCAAGCCGTTGAAATTGTGGAAATTGATGGAACTTCATTCTACAACACCTCGAACATCAGCCGCGATTTGGAAGACTGGATCGTCCTAACATGTCCGTTAAAAACCCCTAAAACTTCAACATTCAACTGCAAACAACAAAAATACAAACTGGACGATTTCCACGATGTAATATGCAACGGTCAATGTTAAAACATAAAAATTTCTTACCAGATTTCGTAAATATCTCCAGTCCGGAAAGTGATCAGAAGTGGGCGGATATGGCGATCGTACGTATTTTACATATCCAGTTGGCAAGACCACTTACCCATTTAATGTTGATGGCTAATCTTTTCAATGTTTCAACCCCTTACCATGTCACAAACGTGTAGACTCAGAAAACTAACTGATAAAGCTAGAACAATATATCTACAAAATTCCTTTTGTTTTCATGGATTACTACAAAACCTTTATGTTCTCTTCTGTTTACCTCCTATGGTTTACCTCCACTAGTGGTCTCCTTCACAGCTCCCAGTGGTGTTGTAGCAACTTCACACATTCGGTCATCATCGTCCGCCTTCTCCGCCTACGGCAGATTGCGTATCAACATGTGACAATTCCGGTCTTTGACTGCGTTGTTCAGCGACATCAGGTTTCGTCCAGTCCAAAGGCTATTGTTGTCTCGCCATCGTTTACGTTGTTTTCCTCTACTTCTCTTGCCTTCTGTCATTCCTTCGAGGCAGATTTTGCTTACGCCTTGAGTACAGCGTTTGGTATGACCGTAGAGCTTCAGGACTTTTGATTTAATTGTGGATGTGATGGGAATGAGCTTTGTTTTACTAAGGAGGTCTTCAATTCGCGTATGATCAGATAGTCGTTTGTTTGTCATGAATCTCATCATATGATTTTGGAAAATCATTATTCGGTAGGTAAGGAATAAAATTCTGTTTTCCAACTTTTTGTGGCATTCGTAGTGGTACGTCAAATGAGTGAAGCGACCCCCGTATTCCGCATGGGTTGGTTCAGGACAAGCAGGGTTGCTTCATGGCGGCCAGGGTCTGCAACATAGGGGGCCATCGCCTCCCCACTTTTTCGCTAAATAAAAGACTAAAACCAGCTAAAATGTATTTATATAGATAAACCTTTAGATCACAACGAATATATTGAACCAAAGCCCACAAGTAAAACAACGTCAACGAAATGATTGCCACAATACGGTCAACAGGATACAGACTTGTTTGGTAGGGAAAATGTCACAATTTCTCATACTCACATACTGGAAACAGAACGTTTACCCGTAGCCTGCGTGACAGACCATAATTGAACCCCTCCACCCGCAGCCTCCCCTACATTTTCAGAATAAATTTTGCATTTAGTGAGTTTATATTGGATAATATTGTGATGGCAATGACAAAGCATTCTGGAGGTGGTGGTCTGCAAAAAATATTTCTCGAGTAATTGTCCTCAGACATGCCCCTCCTAATAATTTCCCTCTCGCTATGACCCTGATGTTGTAGGCTATGACGTCGGAGGTCAGTGAGGAATGAACTTAAAAATTTTATTGTTTGTTAATCGTATCCTCTGGAAACTAAATTTTTAAGATTACCAAAATACAAAAAAGCACCAGGTGCGCACCAAAGAAGACAATAAACACAGACAGAGGAGTGATAACGTTTACATGTAAGTTAACCTGGCAGACAAACAAATCAACGAGATACAGAAATAATGACAAACATCGCATTAATGTCCCTTTGTGATCAAGTTTATGAAAGCTTCTTTGCTTTATTGTATAGAGCATCTACAACTTTTCCCATGTTTTGAATAATTTCTAGTGAGTTCTCATATGTCTTGTCAACAGGAGTATCATCGAATATGATAAGAACACCAGAGCCTTGATCGAGAATGCCTACAAGAAAGAACAAATTCATTATGTGAAGTACATAATCAGTTTAGTTCTGGGCCGGGGGAATAGAAAACTGAAAGGGTGTGAGCTTGATCAGCATGCAAAGGACTGCTAGGCCAGTTTTGTCGCATTTGTTAGAAGTTCTTTAGAGTAACAGGTATTAGGGGAGCCGAGTTTAATGTTTCCATTTTTCTAATAAAGTAACCTTAGCAGGTGTGATAGTATTAAAAAACCAATGAGACATAAAACAAAGTTATGAGCTACCTACAAGAAATTCTCTTCTATCTTGTCTCTACCTATTTGTACAGTATAAAACTGGTCCTCTTTTGATTTGGACAAGATGCTAATAGACAGTGTTTTTTCCAACGTGCAGCAGTAACCTATTTGTGAATTGATTAATTCTAATTGTGTAATGGTAAACTGAAATCAATGCAATTTTAACTCTTTGAAAAATTATTTAAATCATAGTTAAAAGGTTTAAAATTTTGCTGTTTGAAGGTTCAGACTGAAATTCAAACTATTATGAAATACCAGGATGATATTTATTTGCATCATTCCGATATATCTTTATTTATAAGCTCAATCATGAACATCAAAATCCTTCGTTCATGTCAAAAATACGTCCTAACATAATAACGACGTTCAATTCAAAAGCCTTGCAATGTCTACATGCTCATTCACACAGTTCACATAAGAGCGTTCCTAACGAGATTAAGATTGATATCACAGTGTTGTCGGAACGAAATTTATATGGGGGGGGGGGGCTGCCCGTTGTTTTCTTTCTCACACATTACATTGTTATAAAGAAAACATACTGCAGTTTGTATTCAAATCAAATGTATCACCACAGAATAGGAATTAGGAATAGGAATTAAGAAGAAGGGGAACTCCTGCCTATCAGGTGAAGCCTGAAAAAACTAGCGCATGCGTTAACTTATACGAGGCTTAGCATGTATCTGTCGGGGAAATTTTAAAAAAGAATGAAAGTAGACAACTTTATTTGAGACGAAATGCCCCATGAGAGTGAACAAATTCAATTATGTACCATAATTCGTTTATATCTGATTAATGAATGATAATTTGTCATGGCTAAGTTCGTCTAATGAAAGCGAGTTTAAAGGGGAATTGTTGACTCAGGCTTCTAAAACAACAAAGAAACCGACGAGAGTGACCCTTCTGACCCGTTTGTACTCATCATACCACCACAGAGTCATTCAAAGCACCTTGTGTGAGCACCAGAATAGGCCCGCCCCTAAAGAAACATCTTCCTGCTCTATGCACACGTTTAAAAGAGTGTCAAACGTAAAAATAGAACTTCAACAATTTTGCAAATGGCAACATAGGGAACAGGTATTTTTCGGAAGAAAGCTGCTCTTATATTTGCAAAAGGACTTTCTTTCACGTTGATGTACCTGGCTTTCTACGAAGAAAACTAAGATGGGATGACAGCTTTTCAATTTTTCTTTAAATGTACTTTATATGCTAGCTTTTTGATGAACTTTTCGTAATTTAGCATTGATTAAGATATTCGGTAAATGAGGCCTACAAGATGTAATGTAACATTCCGTCAAAATTAAGAAAGGATTTTGACGAGTTTCAACACAGATGGTTTCAACCACCTGACCATCAACACTTTCCATTATTTTGGTAATTAGAGGATTTGGAAGATTAGTTGTAACTTAAATGAGTGTACAGCGGACAGCCAATAAATTAAACTAAAATTATCGAGAAAATGCCTTAATAGGCATAATCATTAAGCAGCAAAATTCTTTGCACGAAATAGAGAAAATCTGAATTATTAGGCCGTAGAATTGTCGAACTTCGATTGTATAGACTGTTCGGAAGAAGTTGTATATTCCATCGAATCCTGTACGAATTCAAATAGCATTTAAACGCAATTTTTAATTTTTAGATGAAGCTTAAAGAACGGCACTTCAAGTCGTTCAAGCCCTATCAAACATTGCCACAAGATAAACAAATTAATGGTAACAGAAACCAACGAAAAAGGGCCGAAAAGGGAGCTTAAATTTGCAAATAACCAGCTTTTTGTGAAAGGAACAGTTATAGACATCCGACTAAGAAAATATAAAGGATTATTAATGAATGATAGCAGTTATTTGAATGAAATGCAATCTTAGTAAGAAAAATGCAAGGATCAAAACACCGGCATGATTATTTCTCGCGCAGAAGAGCAGACGAAAAATGGGATATGAATGGACTTATGACCATACGTAATCAAGAGAAATATAAGAGAGCAATACGCATTTTAAATGCTTGCAAGGAACCGCTATACCACATTTTGCGTTATAATTGAGAAAGTTGAAAAACTACAATACAAGGGGAAATTCATTGACGCTTTCGAAAAAGTCAAAACGGAAGCTGCAAAAGAGTCATTTAGGTCCTTCTTGTTAAAGGAAGCAACCTAAACTCGATAGTTCGATTCAAGCATCACTAAAAGGAACACTTCTTGGACCTCTAGGCCATAATAGTGGCCTTTAAAACGATTTTTTGCAAAGATTCAAAACGACAAGCTTGAGATTGTCCTAACTTAATTATATGCAACGTCCTTCATTTGTAACAATGTGAAAACTTTTGTTTGTAATCGGGCCCGTATTGAAATCAGTGCCTTTTGCATTGAAAAGGTTTTTAGCCTGTGAAAAGCCAACGTCATAAAAGCTCATTTGACATTTGTCTTTCAAATTATCAAGGAGATTTCCAGGCTAATTTTTCAACCATTTTGCTGCAACTCTTAAAGTTAAAAATATTCCTATATTAGAAAATCATTGAAATTTTAAAGAAGGGTCAAGAAGGGACAGGGGTTACAACTACAACTTCAGGTAATTCAAGTCCTAATAAAATGTATTGCCAAAAACTGTCGAAAAAAGAACAAAGAGGCACCTATCTTGATATCTCTGCGGCTGACACGAAAGGAAACTGCTGTAGACAGTGAATAACCCAAAAGAAGCTTAATTTCAAAATACAACGAAAAGTAGCAATACTGGAATCATGTCATCTTGGAACAAAACAGAAATCCAATAAAAACCGGGGTCCAAATCAAAACCAAGGGGAGTATTACAGCCCACACGATGATGATTATTATCATATTGATAATGATGCTCAACGATCGATTATGATTACTACTGATAATTAGTAAAGGCGATGGTACTTGTAACGTAGGTCTATGACGATTCTTTGTGATTCCGATTGAATGGGGATGATTCTTGGTGATTCCTGATTACAATAATTAATAACGATGAAATATGGCTGTGTTGTTGAATGATGGTTATGATTGCAGTTATGTTGGCGGTGACTAGTGACGATGGATGATTAAGAATCATTTATCATTTACTCGATCATGTTGGATCATTTACTCGAATGTTTGCAATATGTTAGAAGATAAAAATATAAGTAATAAATAAGACAATTTTGCAATTTGATGAGCAATTTTCTGGGCATTTTTATCATCAAATTAAACACCTACCATTAAGTTTCTTATCAAGAATCATCTGTGAGAGTTTCTTTTCGACAACATTCTGAAAAATAAAATCTTAATTTCAACTTTTTATTCATAAACTGGATCAGCTGTTTTCGTTACTCCGCTGTCAACAGGGATGTAGAGCTAGGGAGGCTCAAGGGGGCTGAGCTCCCCTTGTTTATGCCGAAAATGACAAATTTTTACTTTTGCTATTGTTTTTTGCAGCATTTTGTGCAGGAGCCCCCCTTGTCATTTTGATAGCACTACACCACTGACTGTCAATAACAACATTCCGCTGAGGTAAGTCGGTTCGTAATTTTCACCTCAAGCTTGGAGATGGAAAGTTTCTGCTTAGTCAACGAGAAAAGGTTTAAGGGTGAAGAAACGTCAGTCAAATTTGATTATTTTATGGGTATTTTGCTATAAAAAATAGCTTTGCTATAATCAGGTCACAAGAAAGTTATAAACTGAAAGTTCCTCTTAATTACTGTTTAAACAGAGATGTAAAATCTTTGCGATTGAAACAGAAAATGAAAACCTGCACTGCTCCTGAATTATCAATAACTGTATTGAGTGACAACAAAACGCCTGAACAAAAGGTCCCCAGACAACAGCTTCATAACCACGTCGATGTGGCTTCCTAGAGAAATGGTTTAATACATTTCCAATCCTATAAAGATTGCTTTTTTGAGATAAACAACAATCAATTCATCAATCAGCATGGATGCAGACAATTTTTATACAAAAACATTCTTACAGAACAGATAAGTGGTTCATTGATGCTCGGTTATGAACAAACTGGATACAAACATGTTCGATAACTACTCGCTTTTTAAAGGATATCGCTATCTCAAAAAGTAACCAGCCTTATCTAGATGTGGCAAAAATAATTCTTAAATTAAATTTTAAACTCGCTGAAAGGCAGATTGAGTAAGAAAATTTCAATATTCTTTCTTCGAGCCTGGAATGAGGGTCATGAATGACTCAACTGCAGAAAATTTGTAGCAAGTTTTTCTTAAAAAGTTGATGATGCAAAATATGCAGTGCTATTTGTCGAGTAACTTTCCGATAAAGCATTGATAATATCCCAGTTCAATCTATTGCACCGACCCCACCGCGTAACAGCTGAGAGCTGGCTAGAACAAAGCGCTTCAACTACAAAAGTGTGAGCCATGACTTTAAAATATCTCACTATCTGCATAGGGAAGCCAGAGATAAGTATGCTTAAAGGTGCAACGTAACAAGAATTGATTTCGATGTAACAAGAACCTGATTTTAGAAGAGGCACGGCAAAATGCAGTGAGTAGATCCTCGGCTTTAGATGACGTACTCAAAGTCTCTTGCTGGAAAGTTGTAGCATGTCAGTGGTGGGGGGGGGGGGGGGGGCATAAGGGTCTGTGTTCGTTACTATTTCAAAAAATAGTTTGATGACATAGTCATATACAATGCAATAAACCTCTTCGGTGCAGATCTCCGTCTAGGCTCTTTACAAGTTTAAAGTTCCAGACAGTTTTGAGAGGAGCTAGAAAAATTTGTCACGCAAACACAGTGATAAACAAGTTTCACGTTGACCGTTAACACTCACGTTTAAAGACATCTCAGAAATAATATTGTTTGTTTTTTTACTCATAGACGAAGATTAGGTGTTTTAGCAAGTCACAAAGTGCATCTACCAGTTTTGCACATGTCACCTTATTACATATAACTGCGTATTAAATGATAGAATGACTTACTAATGGCAACTTGATAATCTTTGCTATATGATCCACCTGTAATTCAGAATACGCCAATTAGTTATAACAAAGGAGTTTGCTAGCGATACGTATTACCAGGTGGATACAGGTACAAACATTCAGGCTTCATCTACTAGAATATTCAATAGAACACAATTAACTTTAACGAAGTATTCTTTTACGATCTTGGTAATAATTGTTTCCATCGGGTGTAGGAAATTACAAAGAGATAAGTTACAAACTCCAGTGTCTCCCATTATACCGATTGGAATATTCATAATTCATCAAGGGCAACACAGAGACTTATTGAATTAGATGAGTATAGGAGCACTATAAATTAAGAAAAGAAATATCAGCTGCCTTATCGGGATAGGATTGAGTAACATATATCGAGGAAGGTTTAAAAACATAAAAAGATGAAACTGATGAGCAGGTTATTATCAAATTAAGGCTGTTCAGATTTCATACGACAATATTCAACAATTTCTCCCCATGTAGCATCTTTGGAACCTTAACTTGCAGTATTATCTAATATTTCACTCACTACTTCTTCTAATCAGCATATCTATCACTTAAAACTGTTTATATCTATGATACCCGACTTTCTTCCTGGGGCTTCCTGCCATCCGTGGTCTTAAGCTTTCATCAGTCACACAGAAAACAACAGTCAACTCGTTGACAATACAAACCTCTACTTGGGAAAAAGGTTCGATTATTCTGCACAGATTTTGCTCCAAGAGATTATCGTAGAGTTTTCCAAAGTGTCTCTATAAAGTGAAATAAGCAGATCGTAATGTCATTCCAATGCTCATAGACAAAATGGTACATCCTTATTAACCATCAACGAATGAAAATTTCTATGAGCGGGGCAGACATTTGGTCAAATTTTGGAGGGGGCAAGCCTATTGCTTTTAAAAGATGACGTCACATTTCCCATTGTTTTAGAACAAAAGACCATCGTCCTAAAAAATGTTGGGGAGGGGCGGGCGCCCTCCTCGACCCCCCCCCCCAAGTGTCCGCCACTGGCAGAGGGGGGAGGGTAGCTTCCACAAACGCGTAAAATCGGGTACAGAGGGAGGGGATACAAAAATGTGAACGTATGTACATTTACAAAATAATTTGATATCATGCCTTAAAAAAGATAAACGAAAAGCTTAATCTGCAAATCGTGATAGTAAAAGTAGAGAATTTGTTTAAACTTTAGCTGAGAGGTTGCACAGCCTCTTTTGTCTGTACCCTTTCTTTCTCTTCGGGGATCCAGATTGACTACAATGCCTGCCAAAAGTCTTGGAACACTGACGTTAATTTCCAAGGTCAAAATCAATCATCCCCCTCTCCCCTACAGAACAATGTTGGTTTACTATCAAACGGGTTAGGATTTTAGGGAGCACTTCTTTTGCGCTTCTTTTATGATATTTCTCTAAATCATCAACATTGTTTTAGGAAGAAGGGGGCGGAAGTAGCAATTTTTTTCATGAAAGAAATGAAAAATATCAAATGCAGCGTAAATTGGTGGGTGTTCCAAGTACTTTTGGCAGGCATTGTACGCTTGTACAAAATCGAGAGGTACGGCGTGCAGTGACTGGACTTGTACAGGAGGAGAGAGGGTGGGGAAAACACGATTTTTGGGCTTAGGTACTTAATGGCTACCTCCTCCCAAACAGTGAAAAAATGTCTAAAACTTCCCTGTAAAATCGCTACACCTAAGTCATAATTTTTTGAAATTGCATGCTAGGTCTTATCTATTTCCATTCTCTAATCGCAGAATACTGACATAAATTCGTCTAGACTGCAGACTCTTCAATGAAGGTGAAAACGTTAGTTAACTACGTGCTTACCAGTATGACAGGATCGGATGACAACTCTGTTTTGTACTTATTCAAAGTCTGAAAAAACAACAGTTATTCAACAAAAAGTAGAAAATTGTTTATATTGATAGGGAAGAGCCTTAATTTCATCTCGCTTTGAAAACACGGGTAATTCTTCAGCAGAATGTTGTGTGACTACGCTCGACTTTTTTAAAGATGTTCAAATTTCGCTCGACTTCGTTCGACTGCTCTTGAATTCGCGGAGTCGAGCGGAGTCAAACAATATTCCTATTGTTCAAGGTGTTGTTGAGCGTAGTGGAGAGCTTGCGCATGAGTTCTTCCAATCATCTCTTTTTTCTCACCAAAACATAACACAGTTGAATACATATTTAATGTACATTAAGCAGCGAAAGCTTGGCGTTCTTTGCCCTCAATCGATCCTACTGATTCAGCTATTTTTTTTTCACAATTTAAACTATTTGGCGCTAAACTATCAGCATTTTCTCACCGCAACTTGCCACTACGAAGGAGCGATATCAGTGAAATCGAGTGAAATCGAGTAAAAAGTCGAGAGCGTTTGAGCACTCCCCGGCTCCACTACACTCAACACTGCTCGACAAAGCTCAACAAAAATCAAATGTAGTCGAGTAAAGAGTCGACAGCGTTTGAACAAGGCTAAATTGGATGCCACTCCTTTCAATTGAATTCATTGATAATACTAAAACTTGAGTGTTGTGGTTGATAGTACAAGCAATGAGTAAGGAGGTAGTGACATTGAAAAAATAAATAATCAAAAAAGAGGGGGATAATTAAAAAAGCAGAAAAAACGAGCGGATTAAATGAAATGGGAACATAACTATGGAAAAAAAATTTGAAAAGACTTAATTTTAGAAAGAAAGAATGCCCTTTCAACGCAATGGTCAGATCCTCTAGTGGCTTCAGACAACTGTCAATCAGTCAATCAAAATTAGCCAATCAGTGAACGTAAGATAGTTGATTGGCTAATGTTGATTGACAAATAGCTTAAGCCACTTTAGCATCTGTCGATTGCTTTTAAGGAGAAGTTGCTGCAAGTAAAATGTAAGCTGTAGAAAATTCAGTGAACAACGCTAGACCAAGACAAAAAAGATTAAAAGAGATTTCGTTGCTACAAATAAGCCTGAAATCAGAACACATGCTAATAAAAAGCGAGAAAGTAAAAACAAGGGCGACTAAAGCTTGAAGGTCGTTCATACCTCTTGACATTCCAAAAGTGATCGGTGCTGACTAGCTGTAGCAACACTTTTCATTGCATCAATCTGCTTGCCGGCGTACCGCAATGCAAGCTTACCACTAACAATCGACTGGACATCCTCGGGGCTAGAAGCGAGCAAGCAAGCAAGAAGGTTTTGATACATATGTCAAAGTAGTGACTGCCAAATTTAACGAGACGTGCACTAAAAACAGCGCATTTCGAAAGTATTTATTCACTGATGAAAACAGATGAATGGACTGAAGGAGCCTTGCTGGCTACTAATTTATGCTAAGATAATAAATATACTTAACTCACCTATTCAACATAATCTTGCTGAGCAACATGTATTTCAAAGCAATGATCGCCTTTGGGTTGTCAATAGAATCATAGCCCTAAACATGAAAACATATTCAGGCTTTAGGATAGCAACTTTAAAGCATCGCACAATTAGGCAGACTGTATATAAGTTTCAAAACATATAGGTTTATAGGACGCTTACGTTATTGTCTCTGGAAAACATAGATCATTTGATAGCTGTAAATTTCAATCGTGAAGATATGTCAAAAAGGGTCAAAAAACAATTATGGGAATCATCAGCATCACTAGAGAACGTTTTCCTAATCTTAATTTTCCTAATTTTCTAATAATCAATTCAATGCTTTGGTAAAAGTCTGGATAGCTTGTGAGGGCCGGCAAGGATATCCGCACATGTTTAAACCACTCCCTAAAATCCCTTTTGTGAAATATTCGTTTTAGGAAACTTGGAGAAAGGTCATTCTCGTCATAAGAGAGCAATTTCAACCCTTGGGATCAAAAGGCATGACCTGCATAATCCACCAGAGAAAAACATTGAGATACAGAGCTTTAGTTATGAGGTTACAACAGCAGTCGGTTTAAAATAAAGCACCATAGTATCCACTTGTAGTATAAAAACAGCTTTTTAAGATTCAAAGAAATCCTGTTTAAGTTCTTCCATACAGAAAATGAGGCCTGTACCCGGAAGTTCACTTCGATTTTACATAGGATATGACTGCTGAACACGTAAAATATTATCAACACAACCTTCCCATCAAGCTACTCTACTTTAGCACCGCAAAAAAACTGAATGAAATTGAGACAAAATTAAGCCGGTTCAGTCACAAACCTCGAATGCCTCGTAAAAATAAGAGTAGGCAGTTTTAAAATCGTTTTCTTCGGCATGAAGAATACCTTTGAGGAAGTAAGAAAGAGGAAAGCTGTAGAAATAACAATAAATGAATTACTGGCTGTCGAACATTATTGGTTGCTTACACAAAGATAACCAACATAAAAAGCTATTCGGTCAATTTGCCTTTTTCATGAAATTCTCAATTTTAATGGATTGAAATTCGAGCAGTCGAGCATTCGCCTAGGTGTAAATATTTGAAGAAAGGATGAAAACTGATAAGTTAGAATTTAATTACAACAGTTTACACATACCTGACTGGAGATCCAGTGAAGCCTAAAAATAAATGGATAATTACAATTTAAAGGAAAAAAACAAAAATACAGGTTATGAACTATAAACATTAATCTTCCTACCTTTAATGTTATTTACTTTTGCCAATATAAATACATCAGAAATACTCAAAAAAGAATTTCAATGGTGAGAGTTAAGTATTTCAAATGAATTTAGAGTAGGTGAAAGGTTTACATTTGCGACCATGAATTTAACAAATAAGCAAATAGACTAAACCAAGACTCGTGACGTTTCATGGCGTTTCAAAACACGGAATGCTGAATCTTAAAAGTTTAAGAATAGAATCAATACTGTACGACATATACTGCACATCAAACTGTGCACATATAGGCGTAATTGCTTTAGCAATGGGCTTCTTCTCTGATTGCCTTTCTCAAATTCGTAGTAATACATCGATCATAAAAGGCTAGTTTTTAAGAAATACGCAGCATTTTGGAGAGTTCAGCATATGGAAATTCGTTCCACAAGTTGGTGGCGAAGGCCATTTCTAAGAATTCTAACACTCTTTGCATCGTTTCCCCATTTGTATCTCTGTCAGAGACTTTCACAAATGAAACTCTGCTAGAAAAATTTATAATCACGTATAATATGGCTCTCAAATGCAAGTTCAAAGCATTCACTAGCAAATATGCCATTTAATGAGTACCTGAAGCTTTGGAGGACAGTAGATTGCATTTGCAGTGGTCCTTGCCGACGTAAGAGCAGCCCTAAGGAAAAGAGATAAGATTAACATATATCGCTCTTTACAAAAAGGGTTAACAAAAAGTAGACTGCTGTTTTCCGAAATCAGATCTAGAGTACACCAGAGACCCCCATGCTGGAAAACATTTATAGTAAGAAGGACTGAATCAATAAAAACATAGTAAATTTGATGGTAAATACTGTGGTCAACTTTTATTGAATTGAATATCTTGGCCTGGGAGGTAGACAATAAGAAGACCACTCAAACAAATGATCTGGGAACTAAATTGCGCTCCCCCCCCAAGCCCTCTCTCCCTACTCAAACAGCTTGGTTACTGCTACTGATTCTATCTATAAAATAGCAATAAATTCTACCCTTTCTAAATTTTCAACAAAAATATTGAAAGATATGACGAAGTACTTACCTAGACCTTGGTACATTGTTTAGAGCATGGTATGTTTTGCTTTCATTGAGCTGAACCTCAACCAGCAGGGCTTTGTCGTCAAGTTTCTTCAGCTCTTTCAACAGTACAGCGCCTACGTTGGTAAGTGTAAATTGTAAGTACGATGGAAATTCAATAAACCATGCTGGATTTCTCAAGCATTTGATACATTGACTTATAGCCATATATGGCCTTTTATTTTATAGCTAGGTTATAAATACATTGTGCACAGATAAAGGGCTAAATTTGGTTATGAGAATTGATCAAAATTGGTCATAAATTTTATCTTTATTTGATACTGAAAACCGGGCCAGTGCTAATTTAGTGCCTATCACCAGATTTTTGAAAATGTTGTTCCAGATTTGAAAATTTATGCAGTTATGTTGTGTAACAAGAAAAACGTCGATCAAAACCATCGCTTTACCCAAGTGGAATTTCAATTTGAGAATGCGATCTTATTCTTAAAATTTGCTTCAAAGAATGCAATTTCCAGCGAATATGAAGCTTTCAATTATAAAAAATTTTCCCCTTTGGCGGCAACCATGATCTCGCCTCAGGTAGTAACTTAATTCTATCCTTGTCTAAACTCTCTTTAATTCTATTTAATTCTACTTAATTCTAATTAATTCTACTTAATTCTACGGATGCCAGTGTCGTTTACTGTAAAGTAGGAGAGAAACAGAGACAAGATAAAAAGTGCACTTTAAACATCTTTTCAGCTAAGCCAAAAGTTATAAGATTTTTTGCCCCATCCCCCACTTACATGAAATGATTTTATTTGATCTAAGAAATTTTGTCAGAAATTTCTTCTTTCTGGCCCCCTCTAAAATTCATTCACCATGACGCCCCTGAGAAATTCATCAATTTTCCAAAAAAAGGTTAAGATATAACTCAATTAACTGAAGTCTGGATCATACTTACAAAGATTTAATGCCTCTGTATAAGCATGGGTATCATAGTATAGTGCTATGAGTCGAGACTAAAAATATAATAGAGAAGATTTTGTGTTAATGCAGAATAAGCTGATCGTAGTTGTAAGATATGAAACTCTGAAAAATGTACATCTGAAGTTAAATTGACGAGAAAAATGAATGTTTTTGGGGTCTACTTAAAATTGGTATCTACTTATTTCAACCAAATTTCAATAAAACAGCAGAATTGACTTTTTAAAGACAGATCAAAAACAAGAGCTGTGACATAAAAAATACCAGGAATGCTCACCTCTAGAGCTTGTCTTAAAAAAGACCTTTTTTCTTCTTTTGCCCACTGAATACATTCAAGGCAAAGTTGGACCTGTGTATGTAAAGAGATAAGCAATTAACTTGGCAGACATACATTCTTTGTATAGTTGGGTCCTTTTCTCTGTAGCACCATAAGAATAATACCAAGGCTTTCTTATTCTGTATGAAATTTTGTGTAATGCATAGAGGGCTGAACATAGCCTTGAAATAATGACAACTTCAATTACATTCTTCTTAGTAAGAGAGGTACTTGAATTTTAAAGAATGTTTATTTTAGAGCCATTGCGAGAATCTTTCAGATTCATTGTCAAAATGTTAATCACATGAGTTGTGTTGCATACTAGAGGTAATTGACTAGCACATATTCCTTTGTTTTTTATAAGACATTTTGACTCATAATTTTGCAAGAAATGTATAGTTTTTCAGCCTTAAAAGATCTGTTTGTGACTCAACCATAGACAAATGTTTGATACTTACAGCAGCATTATTTGACTCCACATCAATTTCTAAGAACAGGTCTACTAAGTCTCTGACCAGTTTTGCAGCTTTTGCCTTTGATATGCATTTTAAAAAAGGTCTTGTGACTTTGACAAGGTTACTAAGCTCTGGAAAAAGATAAAAAAATTACCAAAGAGAAAAAATATTACAAGGTGGCATAAACACAACTTGAGATACACAGTGATTTCAAAAAGCTTTTCATCCTCTCAAGATAAAGTTTTGCATCCTAAATTAGCAAGTGCAAAGAAATGCTAACTTTTTTAGTTCACCATCTATCCCAGATCTATTTAACTATTCAACTACTAAAAATACTTCTGAACAATGATTCGGTAGTGAAAGATGAAATACTCTGTTCATTTATACAGACTTGGTGTTGTATCAGTTGTTGCTGTTTTTTACCTATATCGTTGGGTTTTGTTCTATAAACACCTCATTTTTAAATTATCTTGCTTAGCTTCATTGAATTGCTCCCTTTTTCACTGTGAATGTTGTGATCTGATTCCAAGCTCTTCAAAAATCCTAATATGCAAATCTATAAGTTTTTAAATTTTGAATACAAAATCTTTAGCAAATCTAGATGTCACCTGAAGCAATAATAGTATGACCTGTTGCAAAAAAAATTAGCAATTACCATCAGCTTTTCCATGTTTTGAGTACAGTGATCCAAGTTTCAAAATGGCTGCTTCTTGTTCTTTCAATGACTCCTCATTGTCCACCTCTGCATTTCTTTGAACTGGAGAAAAAGCAACAACACTTCAATACTTTAACAGACAATAAACAAATACTTCACAAACACCAGAATTTCACAATGTTCAGGTCAAATCTACAATTCTGGACAAAAATGTTGAGAAAAAATGCAATTTTTGCAATTTTCTACTTAACCTTGCCCTTGTAAATTTGAATCCCCCCACTTTCCCCCCAAAGCAATGTTGGTTCTACCATTTTTTGCTACAAAATCATGCATTCAACATTGAATTTGGGGAGGAGGAGAAGCTATTTTTCAAAGGAAAAAAACATAAAGTTTTCTTGAAAAGGCTCAACTCTTTTTGTCCGGGATTGTAGACCTGCCAGCCTACAAATTGCAAAAATATTGATAGGAGCAATTCATAAAATGTATTGGTTTGCAATGAGTTAAGCATGGTTTGCTAGCCACAAATGCAGCTCTTAATTGATTCTGAGGCAGCTCATCAAAAGAAGCTATCTATCTGCACATAGGAATTCCAGCTGCTAATTATTTTGCTGACCTAGTGTATAGTTTGATACATTAACCCTAACCCAATTGTTAGGAACAATTGTTTGTCAGTTGCACCTTATAGCATAACAGGGGTGGACACTTGGTCAAATATTGGGGGGGCAAGCCTATTGTTCTAATAAGATGATGTCACATTTTCTATTGTTTTGGAACAAAAGACCATTGTCCTCTAAGTATTGGGGGGCAGTTGTCCCCCTCCTTGCCCCCTCAGGTGTCTGCCACTGTAGCATAACCCCTTATTGGAATATTGACTTCACTATAACACTGGATAAATTTCCCTTTCCTTTTCTATCTTAAACATGTCTAGAAAAAAGTTTATCCCTAGTGAGGTTCTATGAAATTTACTCAATCTGCAGTTCAGCCTGGAAATGCTTCAACATATCCTGTAAAAATGCTTCTGAAAGCTGATCAAAAGGTTGAAAACCTAAAATTGAGCTTCTCTTGATAGATTTCATGTTCAAAAAGGGTCATCAAGAAGGGCCATTAAGAAGAGCCCTGTGAAATAACATCTAAAATCTTTTCTTCAGTTGTTGGCTATTTCTGATATTTTTTGCAAGCAGTTAACAAAGCTACCTTTCAGTGTGTGAGCATTGGTCCATGAGATTCAAAAAGTTAGAACAAATCTGGGGGTGTTTTGTAAGACCACTGTTGATAGGCCAAAGATCACCCACTTGTTTGCTTGAGAATTTTGATTAGCTTTACAAAATTCACTGGGGTCAAAATCATTTGGTTTCAGAATGGTTGGACGAAATAGTTTGAGAAAAAGAAAGCATTAACATTGGTGAACTTTTTCATTTACTTGATTTGTTTTTACAGAAATATTTATTCACAAAAATTGATTAATTTTCAAGTCTGTACACGTTGTGATTTTCGGGGGTGACCACAAGGGCAACCGTCGACCACAAGGGAGATTTCGTCAACGAAAACAGTCAGTTGTTTAAGTATGTACTTTAGGAAACAGTTGTGAATATTGACTTTGGATACTAACTGATATAAAGCACTAATTTGGAAAGTTGCAAATGGTATATATTCTTTTTATACATTGATAATAGTCTTTTTAACAGCTTTATTAGCAAAAAGGGCACCTAGAGATTTGGGTTAGCTTGATCCAGGGTCCTCAGCTGGGCTGGATTTCATGGCAGATTTTGACAAGATCTCAGGAGTGCACATGCTATTACCTGGGAGTGCAAGAGTGCATTTGTGATGAGTGTGCACACTTAAGTGTGCACCAAATTTCTCAGTGATTCTTGAGTGTGTGCATATATTCCTGATACTTTTCCTGTTTACATCAATTTAACATCTCAGGGAATTTCATGATTGAGAGTTGAACTATGCTTACTTAACACTACCATCAGTGGCTGTTATTCAAATTCCTAAAGATTGGCTAGTAAAGAGATTTAAAAAATAATGCTTGAAAAGGCCAAAAACATTAGCATTCTAAGAGCACCATGAGGATGATCTAAAGCAGGGCCACCATGAAGGGACAAGAGTGCAAAATGCCTAAGGGCCTCAATGTCTAGGGAACCTCATAAAGAAAGGAATTCCATTTTAGGAATGGAATTAATCCATTTATAGCTAAATGATTGTAATACGTTTATAGAATGGAAATAATAGCAAAACATGAGAATAAAACAATAGAAACAAAGAAATATTGAAACAATTGCAAGAAAATGACCAACAACTTTCTGCTTGCTTCCCTCACAAGGAGCCTAAATTTTCAGTTTTGCCCCAGGCCCACTGAAACTTTTGGCCAGTCCTGATCTTAAGTGGATCACTCAAATGAGAATGACACACATTTGTCTAATCTCAGTTGGGAACAGATTTAGAAATCATTTTGCTGTATTTGAAAAAACTCTCTTATTTGAGCCACATCCAAGAACACACCCAAACCACACCCATTTTTTGGGTGTGCAAGAGTGCACCCGTTACTTCTTGGGAGTGCAGCTGCCATTGCCTGCGCCGCAGACAAGGAATCTTCAATCTCCAATCGTTTACTCCTAAAGGCTTATGATACTGATATCCATACTGATACTGGGCCCTCAGCAATGGTTAAATTACTTTTTACTGCCGTCTTTGTTATTTAGCTTATTTTTTACAATAAGAACTCTTTTATCATTTTCATAAATTTTATCATTTCGTGCGTTACTACCAATTTTACATAAAAATTATATATTTATTGGGTTATTGGTTAGACTTGTTTTTCGAGCAACTGATTTTATGGTATGCACCGATATTTTAGGGTTTTCTTTTTCTGTAATATTCAAAAAGCTTATGGTTCAATAGGCATTACTAACCAATAATTTCCAGCATCTCGATAGCTTTCTGGTGTGAAGTCGTAAGAAGATGCTCAGCTTTTTCTAACGTTGCAGTGGACGCCATGATGCCGTTGTCTATCATTTCCTTTCGCTGAGCAGAATTGAGGTAGCGAATTGAAAGCGAGGTCGAATAAATATTGGGAATTTGTATAGCAACAAAAAAGTTACCCAAAAAGTTTTGTTTACAGAAGTTAAAACTGCCTTATCTAGATCATTTGGTCAAAAGTTAACTTGATATCGATGAATTTAGAAAATGTGTGGTCCAAAGTAACAGTGGGTGGTTCCAAACATCAAAGGGTAGGCTAGTAGTTAATGATTTTGTAAATATTTTGATTAAAACTATTGAATTTTTGTAGTTAATTACTCATTAATTAATGAGAATTCCTCTAAATGCATTATCAGGAGGAGTTCTCAATTTACTGGCATTACTTTTAAACGAGTCTATTAAAGAACCCTTTTCTTGTCATATTTCTTAGGTATAGCTTAAACAAATCCTAACAGTGAGATATATTGATTTTCTACTATACCATACAAGTTTTGCAAGTAATGACATTTTTTCAGCCAGAAAGTAACAAACATTTGTAAATTGTGTTTCAGTAATGGAAGTTACAACAGCTGTAAGCCTTAGTCAAAAGGAGAGAGTCCTTTCTCCGAAGCGTAAAAGCAACTTTGCAGGAGAGCTTGTTATTCTGAATGAAGGAAAGCCTGAAGTGATACCATCAAATAACAGGTAATGTTTTGTATCTAATTTCCAGATTTAGTTTCTATGTAATTATTACAACCAGATAAACTTTGCTAGTTCAAAATTATTGGAAACCTTAAAGTCATAATGAAGCCAGTTTTTTCCACAAAAGCCATGAAAATTGAAACCATTATCAGAGTTCAGCTATCATTTCATTTGTTATAATTTGAAAGGAGAGTTATGTACCGTCGTTTGAATTTTGAAGATTTTCTTTTACTTGAATAAAGGGCTAATTTTTGTAGAAACCAGGTTTGTTGGTCGAAACTCCTGATTTCTTGCAGGATTACTAGAGGGGCAGGATTATCAGAGAGGTGGGATTATCAGAAAGATCAGATTAGTTTTTCAATGTGCATTAGAAAGCAGACATAAAATTTCAACATACCCCCTGTGTTTTGGTGCAGGAACTCTGCATGTAAAATGCCAAGAACATTTATGAAAGTTGGTCGGAAGTGACGCTGTTGCTAAACATTTTCACACTTGCTATAATCAAATAGACACTATAGGATACTATGTTGAATGTTCTAAAATCAATCAAAGCTCCAAGCGTTTTTGCAATGCACTGTTTTCTTATTTTCATTAATCCTGCATGCAGAATTATCAGAGAGAGGGGATTTATTTTTTAAACCTTAAAACAAAGGCGGGATTATTAGAGAGGTGGAAATATAAGAGAGTGTGGGAATATAAGAGAAAATACAGTACTCTCATAAAAATCAAAGGTACCAAACATTTTATATTGGTTATTTGGTACCAATATGTTTATCTGGTACCTTTAATTTTCAGAAAATGTACGTTTTTGTTTATAGCAAAATATATCTTGTTATCATACAGCCCCTTAGTTTTGCTCTGATTTCTACTGTCTTTTTTTATAACAGGCCAGTGTCTGCAGGAAAGTCTGCATTGAAAAGGGTAAGCTTTCCTTTCAATAAGTCTTTTTCTTAATAATTATATGCTCTAGTATATGTATGATCTCTTTGTTTTGGATTTTTCATGTGATCATTATTACTTGGGATTTGCAAGACTTTAATTGAGTTTAACAGAGCATAAAGTGAACTTGTTTGCTTATGATTTCTTTCTGATGAATAATAGTTGTAAAAGTAGTCATCAGTATGTGTGCTTTTATTTGCTTTGTAACTACATGTCTTTTTCAGCCATCAAGTGGAAGTCTTGAAGTTCTGAAGTCAGGTTAGAGCCCTAATATTTGCTGCAGGATCAGCAACCATAGCCAATAAATTTTAATTCACCATCAATGAAACATCCTAGAAAAAACGAGCCATGCCTTGAAATTTAGTTGGTAGGGCTGGGAAGTAGCTTAACAGTTCAGGGGAAATTTCCCCCTAGCATAACCTCTGACATCTCCACTCTAAATTAAATCATGTTAAAAAGCTATATGCATGCCCAAACAGGATATTTTTGAAGAATTAAATGAAATGGAATTTAGGATTTTAAAATGAGTTTCCTTTTAAATAATCATTATCTTCTATATCAGGTTTGTTATGAGACTGTTAAACAATATCTTGTCTCGTCAGTTTGTTTGCTGATTTGCCTGGCACACTTTAAGTAGATTATAACTGCTTATAAATTTGGTTTTTCATTTAAGATGCATCTGTACATTCAGAAATAAGGAAGACAAAGTTTCAGTCACCTGAAACAGGTGCTGTGAAACAGGAGAAGCAATTTCAAAGTACAGAACAGAAAGAGAAACAAAAATGCAGTTGTTCTGGTAGTCTGATACATTGTATAAGTTATCAATCATACATCCTCTTTTCCTTCAGGAGTGAATCAATCTTTTTAGTTTAAAGCTTTTAATGATCTTGATTCTATACTTTAACCCCCTTACTACTGAAATATACATGATAAGTAAGTGGTTAGTTCCTGCAGTGGTGTTGCCAAGGGGTGGACTTGGGATGGACATGTCTACCACAGTTTTTCCAGAAGTCATTTTTCTAATTTCTCAAAATCCATTAAAAAATTGGGGGGGGGGGGGTGAGTTGGGCTGATCAGATCGATTTCAATTTTTTGCACTGGCAAAGAAGCCACTGTTAAGAAAAATGCTGCTTGAGAAAGCTGCTTGTCCTAATATTTCAAAATAGATAAGAAAATACTAAAAAAGGATTTTCCAAGAGTCTGAAGGGTGTGGCCGAGAAAATTTGTTTTTGTCCACCCCAGTTTTTTCAAGCTGGCGATGCCATTGAGTTCCTGGAAATCTGAAGTCTATATATTCTTTGAGATGATGAAAAGATATAACTTCTTTTCCAAGATGATCTTCATAGAAATCTGGACCAGTAGATCAAGGTTAGCTTTGATTTCTTTTAGCAGTTAGAATTGATTTCTTTGTCGCTGGACGTTCATTTTTCGTTTGTTTTTCTTGAAGGAACCAAGCTTTGCCAATACTGTGTTGGCGTCAAAGAGAAAATGAAAGAACTATCTGTTAGCGGTGTTTGTTTAAACAGCCAAAATATTAAATCAAGAAGTCTTATGGCGCCGAGAGCAGTTCCTTCAACGAAATCCTTTACCCCATCAAACACACCTGCAATCGGAGAAAACAGTAATGCTCCAAACGAATCTGAGAGTAACTCAAATGAAGATGATACTGATGATGATGATGACCAACAGGGTGGTGGAAACAGGGAAGAGTTTCTTTCTAACGGTCAAGCCCCTGCTCCAAATAAGGCCTCTTTAGAATTACTTGGTCAGGTGGGTAATTGATTAATTCTGCCGAAAAAACAAATGTTGAAGTGCTGAAAAGGTTTTGTGAATGGTTGCAACCTCTCAATAATCTATAAATTATATTGTGTATTTAAAAAATATCCCGTGCATCTTGTGAGATAAAAATGGCTAGCATTATGATTTTAATGCAAAAAATAAAATCATAGGGCATCTAGAGGTAATGCTCTGCGAAATTCTCTCGGTACACATCACGACAGAACCAGTGATTGGGAGCTAAAAAATGTAAAGCGGGGACCATAGCGCTTTCTCTATAATGTATATATAATAAAGGTTTCAATTGTTTTCGTTTGCATGCCTCCCCAACTGGGGAGGGGTGTGGACTACTAAATTATCTGATGAAAAAATAATTTAGCAAATAAGAAACACCGTAATGCGACGAGAATGAACAACAATAAATACACGTAATTTCGTGAAGGCTTATATTTCGCCTCGGCATACGGGGTTTCATCAGAGCTTCATCACTTTTGCTCTGATGAAACCCCGTATGCCGGGCTGTTTTGATTGCACGCTTGGGCTGTTTTGGGTAGTTCTGAATATAGGCGAACTGATGCTGCCATTTTCCCTGTTTGCAACTCTTGAGGATAGGTATCGTTAATTGCCTGCTAGAATATTACCTTGTAATAACGAACAATTGTTTTTTGACGCGTCTGATTGCGGTTTTAGTTTCTTACTGCATTGATGAAGAAGGATTACAGCGAAGCACAGGACCTTTGCGACCAAAGTAAGATAGCTTCAATTCTTTTCTATGGTTTTTTGACATAGAAGTTACCCTCTAGGTAACATTATTTTCCTCTTTAAAGTATACTCATGTATATCCATTGCATCACTACATATTCAGAATAGGTGCCTGATGATCGAGATAAGCGTGAAACTCGGAATGGCAACTTAGAAGCGTCTTGTTCTATACATCAAATAGCGTATATTCACTAGATGTGTATGTATGTACTTCAAGGTCTGTGAGAAAAATGAAATTTGTATCTCGATTATCAGTAGAAATTGCACTGAAGCCTAGCTTTCAAATTCTCGATGTCTTTTTAGTTCTTGAAGTGGAGCCTACCAACCCTACATGTCTGGAATTTCGTTCAACATTGAAAGAGAAGATTCAACATGGTTTGTTCTTATTCTTGAAATCTTCTAGAAATAAGCAACGGAATACGTTTTAAAAACTACATTTGCCAGAAGCTTGACATTATTGTCCAGTGTAGTGTTCATCTCTCCTCCAGACAGTACTCTGAAATTCTGAAAACAAGTCGGATTTGGGGTTGGCCCCTTCACCTTCCTATGGTCTTTTACGGTTTAAACGACATATTTCCAGGACTCCATTTAGCATGAAGATTTTTGAGGGATTTTCTCAGGTTAGTGAATATCGCAGGACCCAACAAAGTGACCCTTAACATAAAATCTTAGAAGATTGTTTCGAAAACGGCCCCAGCTCCTTTGTCCTCTTTGCGCAAGATGCTACGCCACACCATTGATATCTCAGTTTAAATATGAGCTGCATTATTCATTGGTATCATTTACTGCGTTATTTGTTAAAATAACTTGGGCTGTCTTCTTACACGTCAAAGCACTTCCGGTATCAGTTTACCTATAATTTGGGAACAGTTTTTTAACAGATATAGGTTTCATTCCAATGCATTTAGGCGGTAAAATTAGGGGCGAATAAATGATTGATTGATAATAGAAAAGTTAGGGGCGAATCAATGTTTGTCCAAAATATCTACTGTCCATTTCTACAGTTCAAAACTGCTGACTCTGTTTAAAAGTAAGTAAAGAGCTGATGAATCAAATTGGAAGTTCGTAACTTTAAAATAATGTAGAATCAACGTGCTGAAAGGATTCCATTCGTAAAGAAAATATTTGTGAAAGGAAATGTTGCGTCCTTTTTTATTTATCGAGTAAAACATGGAAAAAATGGTAAACATTTTCGTTTTATACTTACCACATTTTTTTATATATTCATTCTTATTTAAGATGAAGAAAATAGTGGCAGCACTGATGATGATGATGATGACGAAGAGGAAGAAGATTCCGATGAAGATGGTGACAGTGGGGAGGACTCATCTGAGGATGCATCAGATGAAGACAATGACCTCTCAGAAGATGATAAAGACGATGAATTAGCTGGTATTGATGTTAATAAACTGAATTTGTTTGTTGGTGGAGTACCTGTAAAGAAAAAAAGTAGATCTTAAGAAGTTACATGCGAAAGCTTTTTAACTAATACAACCATATTGCCGTCTAGTAACACCTCCGACCTTCAGAGACGGTGGTCTGACGTCACACAGCGTTTAATCGAACAGTTTTACGAATTGCATCAGTTTTACTAATTTATATCTACCAAACTACATATTTCTTTGCCAGGTTAAGAAAGCCTTGCAAAAATAATGTATAAGTTTGTATTGGTATGGCATGGCTCATTACGAATTGAAATACAAAAGAGGATTTTTTTTCGGTTTTTGGACACTTGTTGAGTAACAGCCTTATCCTCTCTGTTGTTCTGATGCATTTCTAAGAACTGTTATGAAACCTTCCATTTTTTCCGATTAAAAATCATCAGTTATATTTTGTCAAAGAAGGAGACGTTGATTTGATTGTCAGAATCTTGCATCTAACTTTATATATGGACCAAGGAAAACCCCCAGTTTACGAAGAATATTTAATACAGCGAGGAATTCATTTTTTTATAAAAAAAATAGAGATTTAATGATAACCCATTTTTTGCCACGGATTCAAAAGAGAAATTCACATAGAATATGAAGAAATATGTTTGATCTTTGATGCTTCTTGAAATGCCTTTCTATAGGAAATTTCTATAGGTTTCTATAGGGTTTTAAAGAGTTTCTACCTTGCTGCTTTAAATCATAGGCTAATCATGCCCTCGACACAACTCATAGTCTTGATACAATATATCAAGGTTATGTATGCTAATGATGAGGCTCACCGGTATACCTTGTTTGTCGGTTGGATCAAATCTTTTTTCCGTTCCGTAAATCTCATGTTGAAAGTGACATTTTACCTTCAATTGTATGTTATCTTCATAGTACTTACCCACTATCCACCCAATTCAAGCAAAAGTAAACGATTCACTACATTAAAGCATCATTTATGAAATAAGTTCGTGAACATTTTTTTTGGCGGTACAGAAATCGAAAATGGCTTTGAAAAGTAAACATTTTATAACATATTGGCTAAAAGCTTTTTCGTCTGACACTCCACAGAGCATGAATTGTCAGAATAAGGGTCCTAAAGAACACGATGAAAAATATATACCCAGTTACGGATCGAACTTTCGTTTAAGAAGTTCAATGTACCAAGTAAAGATTTCTATCTTCTCATTCTGTTATACAAAAATAAGGTTTTTTCTTACTTGACTGATTACTAATAAAATATATACGTTATGAGATACTTTTAGGGGGTGCGTTGTTTTTTTGTGGGGGGGCAATGTTCAGTGGGTACGTTGAGTTGGTGCGTTAGGTTTGGTGGTTATATATGGGTAAAACATTGTGAATGCTCATTTATATGTCACAAAAATGTTTAAACGATTGTACTAGCCTATGTTCAAGAAGTTATACATTATCTGATATTGTGAATTTATGACAGCAAAGCTGTTGGATGTTATTGATAGTCTCAAATCAGTTGTACATAGATGGAAATTGGTAAGGTATTCAAAGCAATTAAAGGTGATCAATGAGGCTTTAAATAATGGTTGCAATAATGCAGATGTTGTTTACTATTTAGTTGGCGAATGAAGATTATAAAGCATTTAAGTCAAATTAGCAAAATAACTTTTTCAAAAAGGCAAAGTTGCAAAAAGCTTGAAAAAGTTAGGACAGCGATACATTTTTCTGGAATACTGCTGTTGTTGTATCATTCCGCCTTTGTTGTTAACAGAACATAATTTCAGTTTTTAGAAAAATTATTTTTTTAAATGATTATTCTTTCAAAGCAATACCTACCTATTTAATTTTTGTTCCGCTGGGCACCAACAGATAATTTCAATTGAGCAAAACATCTTAGCAAAATTTATTTAATGTTTGGTCTATTTCTGATACGCAATTTTAGTATCTGCGAATTTTTTAGCATGAAAATAGATAACTTTTTAGTATGACTAACTGAGACAACATAAGTTCACTGATCAAAATGTCTTTTGGATAAATGGCTAAGTGCTGGAATTGCGAAGGCGGTTTGTGTTAGTTGTTTTGGCGGGTAAATTGAACGATCAGCCAGGGCCTAAGAGATTCAATGGTAGATTGGTGAAAAACTAGAAACCTGCAAGGTAGCTCAAAACAGTAATTGTATGTATATTAAAAAATGTTTTTATGTTTTTATAGGTAGCTAATGGGATTTTTTTTGAATGAAATGAAAAGATTTTAAAATTCGTCTAAGTTAAATTACCTAACCTATAAAAAATATTCGGCGCTATTGCAGTTTCGCACCTCTCAGTAACCATACATCATATACATTAATACTATATACCAAACGATAGCTCTTGAAAAGACCATTAATATGGTATATAGTTATCTGGATATAGAACTAGATATCTGATTTATATTGCACCACCACTTAGCCTGTGGAGATTTGCTGTTATCTAGCCTTTTTTCTTCTGTAGCTAGGCCCACTATAAGCACCTAACAGGAAGAAGGTACTAACATCTAAATAGCACCATTCAATCTTGCGTGGGATTCGACAAGAAAAACCCTTTTCCTGTGATAAATGCAGCAGTTCTAGCTAGAGCATCAGAACCTCAATGAAAATAACCAGTTAACTGGCAGCACATTGAAAAATTTTTGCCAACCATTGCAAGTTGGCATCTGCAAAATAACTTTTCTTTCTTAGGAACTATAGTACAAAAAAAACTAATTGAAAATTTTTCCCTTGGATGCCATTCTTGAATGAATGATGAAGAAAGGAAAGGGGTTAGACCGAATTAAAATTTTGTAGATGTGTTATTAGGGGGATCAGACACTTAGTGAAAATGGAAAAGAAATGGAAACACAAGGAAAAAGCATTTGATAAATAAGTGTGTGTTTTGGAATGCATGTATGAAATGTGAGGTATGGTGAGCTAGCTAAATGACTGAGCAAGAACGAGGAGATTTGAAAAGCTAGCCTAACTGATTTTTAGCATGCAACTACAAATGATAACATGATCATTGTTGAGAAGCCAAACTCGAGTGTATCTGTCGGGGGGGGGGGGCATTAGGTCTGCATTGCAGAATTCCAGTCTACCTCAAAAGGGTTTCTATGTATAATCTTATGTAACCTATTAAGTATCATGTCATAATGTTCTTTGTTATTACATTTTGCATGAATACAGCTTATTACCATTTCATTTCTAGATGGATGATTGTTCTTTGTTGCCACAAGATGAAAAACATATCAAAGGTATTTCTACTTCATATAAAAAAAAGCAACTTTATATATCCCCAGCAGCAGATGCTATATGATTGTTTTTTATCACTTATTTTCCTCACTTATTTTTAGGGAGTTCCTACTTCAGATTAATTTGGCTTCACTGCCAAATAAGAAGTTAATCAACAGACAATTTTGATAGGCTTTTCTGCTTGATTTAAAGTTATAGTCTTTTAATTTGTTATATAGAATAATTAATTTTCTTAAGGTTGATTCCTTTGATCATAACATCAATCATGTTGTTGATAGTGAAAATTCAGGCAATTGATGCTTTTTGTTTCCCATTTATTGTTTTTCAGAGTATCAAGAATTGCAAGAAAAGATCAAATGTGCAACAGAAACCTTGGCAAAGAAGGTTCTCCCTGCTACTGATAATATTTCAATCTCTAACTCTATTTCATGAAATGATGCAATTATGGATTTTGCATGTTAAAAGTTAAAATAAAGATTTGATCACTTATAAGTATCATATCAAAAATTATGCATTTCCTTTAATACTATGGTTGGTTTATTGGTATTTCTATTCAGTATTTGAGTCTCAAAGCAGACTGTGGATCAATTAGCAGGATGTATTGTAACTTGAATTAAATATCAATTTTCTTACTTGGTATTCAATGTACCCCTCATAAGCTATGTGTCTATATCATTCCACTGTGACCATAAAGCTTTAGGTTTAAAAAATTGAATGCAAGCCCTTGTAATTTTACCGTCTTTTATTAATGTATCCTTAAACCCCTGTTGTACTTAATACTTAACCAAACATAACATCCACAAATTTTACTAAACTTCTTTCCAAATCAGGAAAAAGAGCTGAAAGATGCACAAAATGAATTTGGACAGAATTTACGAAAGTGTCAACAGGTATAAACTTCTGTTTTTTTACAGACCAAGAAAGAATTGCTAATTTTCCCATGTCTGCTAAGTTATCCAGTTTATGATCAGTTGTAGAAATTGTCCATTGTATGCCAAATGCTTCTTCTCACCTTCTTAAATACTTCGTCGCTTTTTCTCACAGTATCTTCTTAGGGGAGATTGCCTTTTTGATTGCAATTTTTTTCTAAAATTGCAGATGAAGTCTGATGTACAGGAACGATCAAAAACATTGGTAAGTGACTCTCATTTATTGTTGGATAGTGACTCTGCTTAGACTTGTCAAATGCCGATTTGTGAATCATTTACGTCTGTTTCTCTCATTCAATAGAAGACATTTTTCTGTTTATTGACTCTTTGCAAGTCACTCACAAGTTATATCAAGGGCTACCAAGAGGGGGGAAAGAGTCCCAGGACTCCAAGTTTAGGGGGGCTCATAAAGTAACGAATTCTGTTTTAAAATGGAATTAACTAAAAGTAACAGAATTTGAAGATGGCACGAAGTAGAGGAAATTTTCTGCCCACTGAACCTCAGGGTCTCCAAAACCTCTTGACAGACCTAGCTATATCATGTTGATTTTTTAATTTGAGAACAAGCAATCAATTGAAATCGAGGAAAAGATACGTTTGGAAGAAGTTGAAATATCAACATTGCATGAAAAGTGCCAAAGAGAGCAAATGAAGATACATGAAATGGAGGATGAAGAAGCAAAATTACTGGAAAAATTGAATACCAAAAGTGAAGCAGATAGCTTTGTCTCCGAAAAGTTTGTTTCTTTCTAATGTAGATATATTTCATCATCAAATTTTAAATTCAGAATGTAATTTCAAAGTGTTTAAATGAATTTGTATATTTGAACAAAGCCCATAGACATGTTGTTGTGACATCAATGTTTTAATATGTGGATTTTTGTTACAGATATATTAGTTTGAAATAGATATAGAGAATGAAATATTACAATACTATCTATAAAATATTCTTGTTTAGATAGTTTTAAATGTTTCAGATTTAAGAAGAGTGACGAGATATTTGTAAGGTAGTGTTATGATGCACCTTACTCTGAGTAACCTTTCGTAGTTCTTCATTTGACGACTTTCTATATTAAAAGTAACACCTTGCAATTTCTTATCTCCTTTTCTGTTTGCAGATTAGAAATACTGCAACACCTATCTGGAATCACTCTAAATTACATTGAGGGCCCTGTTGCGTCCTTTTCGATTGCAAGAAAGAGAAATACAGAACACGAAGAGAGCCAGGAGATTGAAGTCGTCCTGACATTTAAAAATTCTGTCTTAAAAACACTTGTTGATGTTAAGGTAGGCCAATGAAAGAATCATCTTGCAATAAAAGAATTACATATGGGTTCCATTGCAAATTTGATGAAAAGTGGGAATTTACAAACGATTTATGCAGAGCGGCAAAAGCAAGACCTGAAAAAATATTTCTGTATTCGACAGGACAGCAGAGCTGCACTTTAGATGGTCTTATTTTGGTTTCTGACGGAGGGTGTTATCCATTTTTAATTTTTTTTGGTTGACTGACACGGATACCTTTAAGTTGCCATAATCGTATTTTGATATTTGTGTATTCCATGTTGTCAAGTTATGAGAGGTCTCTGATATTGTTTTATCCGTTTTCTTGATGACATCATCAAGAATTTACTTAATTGCTTTGTTTGTCAATCTAACTAGCCCACACTTGATCATTTCGTCTTCAGGTGTATCCTGAGAAGCATACATGGAGCGAACTAATTGACTCTGCTTTGCGACAAGAAATTTCTGCAAGTGAATTATTGCATTGCATGCAAAGAATGTATAAAAATATTGATGGTTTGGAAGAAGAGATAGAATTCCTCCAAAACAGGTGAGTATATACTTTCCAGTGCGTGTAATATTATTGTTATATCCGGTTGCAGTCCAACGCACATCATCAGCCCATTTTTTATACTTGTTGGTCAACCACCCTTGCCCCAAAATAAGCTCAATGGCCCTAGCATTGTCCCGTGCAAGCACCATAGGTTATCGCTTCTACACCGTGCAAGTGTGAATGATTGCATGATGTATGCTCAAAATCTACAGTTTGCTAGAAATGGCGTGAGCTTGACATGCCCTATCAAACCACAGTTGTATATTGTGCTCCTTAAGCAGCATGGAAAAAGACAGAACAATTGCCTGATGATCGCATTGCCTGATGATCGCAAACGTGAAAATTGGAGTTGCAAATTGAAATCGTTCTGTTCTATACACGAAAGGGACAAACACAGAACATACATGAAGCTGTTCCCATTCTAATATGCAATAAGTAACAAATTTCATTTTTCGCCAAGAAACGCATTGTAACAAAAATTGCATTGTAAGGTTCATGGATGTATTGGTATGGATATTTTTTACCCATTCCACAGTTCAGCTTCAAAGAGAACTATTATTCTCAATGGAGTCTGGGATATCATAGAATTTTTGTGTGTTTGCAGGTACGCGATCGACTGGCAACCAGAGCAGAAACTTCTTACAGTGATCCTGCCAAATGAAGGACAAGCAATGTGTAAATTGCAACTAAATGGGGATTACCCAGGCAACCAAAGCATAGAATGTACTTATACAGATGAGCTATTAAAAGGGAAAATTGATGATATAAGCAAACGAGTATGTATTTTCTTGTTTCTAGTTGCCTATTGCTAGCTATTAGATCCATGACGGAATAATTACATTTCATTTTATTCCGTATGTTGGCAGAATCTTTCTGTTGCGTGTGTGCTACACTAATAGGCCATAACATGATACAGATATTTGTACACTTTATTCACCTCGAAAGATTCAATGTGAGTGAAATAATCAACATTTTCATGTTCAACTTTTTTCTTTGTATTTCAGGTGAGGGATGGACAAGTAAAGAATCTAACCGAATGGCTTGAGCTTCTACATTGCCCGAGCAATGGCTGACATCCAAATGCAAATAAGTCGAGAAGATTTGCAGAAACTGAATTATATGCGTTTTTTGATTTAGTAAACTTGCCTTTGCTTGGGTTACTTAGTTTTGTGTTTTTTATTAAATGATGCATTGCTTGCAGCATGTTTTGTTTGTGTATAGCTAGAATTAGCAAAGAAAAAATTTATTACTTTAGAAAATTGAACGTGTTACTACCAGTCAGCACTGGCCTTCCAATACAAGTCAAGGTATAAAAAAACTCTTTATTTTATATCCTTCTAATTACAATAGCATATCTGGAGAACAAACACTGGAAGATATCTGATATGTCTGCAATCAGATGTGACATAATTTTATAAGGATTGAACGATGAAAGCTCTTTTCTTTAAAGCAACATCATATACTGGGAGTCAATATGTAGCTCATTTGTTTTTAGAATTATTTCTTCTCTAAATTGGTGCTGAATTCATCGAAAGAATTGGCTAGGTACCGAAACTTGCACTTAGATTTCTCAAGGTTGACGTCCAGGATAAATATTTATTGACGAGTTTCTACAGCCCTCTCAGGTCTCAGGGGTGGCTTATATGTTTGAAGGTACGGGAACGTGCCATAATTTAGGGGTACCCTTTTCTGAAAAATGCGGAACTATCGGTATCATTTTTTTAAAATATGTGCCAAAATGTGGATATCATTTGAAGTAACATGCATCTTTTTGGGTACCATTTTGGGAAAATATTGCAAAATTATTGGGAGGGAAATTTAGAATTTTGGCAGAATGAATGTCCAGTTAGAAATGAAAATATGTGTAACAAGATTTTGAGGGAATGGACATACAAAATTTGTTTGATGATTTTGTTGTGTCTTGAAAAATGTCCTTTGACTTGCAGAATAAGGGGTCAAATTTTTTTAGACATGTGCGCAATTATGGATCCAAATTTGTTAACCGAAATTGTACGTCCCCGTCCAAAATCAGGCTTAGTTACCCCCCCCCCCCCCCCGATTTTTTGAAAAATCAACAAACGGGAAGGGAAGGGGTGAAGGGGTTAAACGAGAAATGGACATACCGAATTAAAGCCCCGAAATGTCCCTCGTGGGTTTCTGGCTGATGAGTTTTTTATCACCCCCATCTGAGTTTGAGGCTGTAACCAGGTGGTAGTGACTACTCCTTATCTCCTTTTTTTTCATTTTTCTATTTTAGATTTTATACTTTTATTCACACATTGGTTTTTTAGTTTTTACCTTCTATGCCTATAAAAACATTGACTCGAGAGTTCCTTAGACACCCGACACCGAAAGGCTTCTTGAGCCAGGTTGCCAAGGCCAATACGAAAACGAGTCTGGTTGTTAACAATAACTTCGTTGAAAAGATCAACAAAATGGCGGATAGCCTGGCTGCTCTTTTCACAGGTAACTCTAAACTTTCTTCAGGTAGCCACATATTACAAAGGCACTATTTATTGACGGATTTATCGATAGTTCAAGAAGTATTTAAATGCCTTTGGTGCATGAACAAGCCATAAAATGTCATTTTACTTCAAGAAAATGAAAGAGTAACCCATGGCTTGCTTGCTTGTTAGAATTGTTGCTGTCTGTCGATACCTTATCTAGCTTTAACTATAATTTATTTTATTTCCGCTCATTTAAGAACTCGGCTACTTAACATAGTAATCCTTTTAAGCTCAATATATTTTTCAAGCATGTAAGCTTTATACCCTGTATTTTTCACCACGGACAACAGCCGACAGGGTTGGAGAACAATTTCAGGAGCTGTTATTTTGATCCTAATTAGCTACGTGTCTCAGCTTCCATGGACTGCCCTTGCCATCTTCTGTCTTGTTTCATGTGTAGATAACTGTTTTAAACGTTTTCAGGAAATCATTATTAGGACATTGAAAGTGGGCAAAAACTATATTTTAATGATCTTTTTTATTATATAATTAATTTTCATTTAACTTTAGGAACAGGACTTTAGTGATAACAGTGCATTTTTGCATCGATAGATTATCCTGTATGAGAATTAGATTTGAGTTATTTTTATTATCATTTTATTGAATTAACATACTTATGATAATAATAATTTTCTAAAATTAGCAAATTGGCAAATGAGAAGGAAACAAGCCTAAGCAGAGTCAACAAAACTGGATACAACAATGATCCTTGAGATTTTCACAAAATCCAGTAAAAGTGAAATTTGTTGTAAACCCATAAAAATTGTGATTGTGGTAAAAGCATAAAAATGCACCACATGAGTGATTTATGCAAATCCAACATATTTTAATGCAACTTAATTATCTTTGATTATGTCTGAACAAAAGTGTTTTTCTTTGTTTGGCTCAATATGGGAGGTATAAATCAAGGTTTTCGTATCTATTCACTCTCTCATACAGACAAAGTTACTGGACACGACCACTTAAAAGTTTGCAAAAATATCATCTTTGTTGTCTTATTGGTACTTGTTTAGAAGCCTCTGTGTGTTAAGTTGCAATAAAAAAATGAATGAAGTGAAATAGCTAAGGATAAGAGTCAAAATCAAATTTCAGAAGACTATTGTAATGTTTACAGGAAAAGGTAATATGCAATGCTCTATCCAGTTGTAAAATTTGAATATGCGAGGAAAGATTTGAATTGACCGGATTTAATTCAGATAGCTGATAGGTTAAAATTTCTCACTCTAATAAAACCATTCATTTTAGACTTCCTATCACAAAGCATTATAAGATGATTGTTGTTTGAGTGCTTTTCTTTGATTGAGTTTGATAGCCCTCCAATACGGTTTAATCAAGATTGCCTGGCATGGACATTATTTGCAACCACGCATCTTTTGATTTATAGAGCAAAATTTTTCATTCGTCTCTTGTCTCAAAGTTGGATTCCTCATCCACACAATTAATATTGTGCTTTTGGGGGGGGGGGCAGCTTCTTCTTATTTTTTTGCATTGCAATTGAAGCTTTCTTGACATCCAGAAATGAAAAGTAGACAATAAGCCCAATAATGTCACCTGATAAGGTGTGTATCAGAATTCAGCAATAATATGCAGTTCTATCATACATTTGTATTGTACAAGTCAAAAGTTTGGCTTGTATATTAGAAGAATCTTCAGGCTAAGTAGGGGTTATGTCGCTGATCATCCATTTCAATTTGCATAAAGTTGCCAAGTATTATCACCTTTATCTAAAGCCTTTTCTCTATAGGCTCTAAAGAATGCATGCTCAAACTGGAAACATCAAACAACTTGTCAAAATACATACTTTATATTGATGTACAACTCTGTCTAAATGACATCAAACACTTTATGAAAGAAACGTAAAACAGAAACTTACATACAACAAATGACAAACTTGAACATAAAAATATCTGAACATAAAATGACCAGTTAGAAGAGGAAAAAATTTCATGATTTTCGTATCTTATAGAAAAGTAGAGTTGAAGGGATATTAATGGTTTTTATTTGCTTTAATTAACTGGTTTATACTTGTAAACAGAAATTTTCTATCTTATCTTTCTATTTTTCATCTTTGGTCGGAAATCACGTGGCAGGTAGATAAATCTCATCAATATATTGTAAATTAATTTCAACCTACAAATTTGATAAGGTGAGGCCATTTTCATACTCGCTAAAGAAGTAGAAAATTAAGAAACCACAATGTCTTTTTCCATCTAAGATTACACCCTCTTGCTGAGGCGCTAATTAATCATTTATCACTTTTTATTCGATTAAAAACCAGTTCGCTCCTTCTTTTGATCCTTCAGCTTTCCACACTATCAGTTTTGTATCGTCTTAGGTCAAGTGTTCAACAGAAAAGTTTTAGATTTGTGCTAAAAGATCCGCTCTTGAGAATGCCAGTTTCTGTGGCGGAGGGTGAGCCATTGGAGCGCGAGGAGACGGGAATAAAGCAGGAGGACGTCGAAGAAGAGAGTGAGCGAATCCAGATGGAAGAGCTTGCATTTCTTGCAAATACATTTTCAGGGTGTGCTGCGACTGTCTTGCAAAGAGGATTCCAGGGTGACTGGATACGATTGCGGGAATTATTACAGATAATGCAGCCTATTGGAACAGCGTTACTTCAGTTCCATGAAGTACAACATTACGTTCAACGTCTGTTTCAGTTCATCGATGAAAATAGCAAAATCGCTGTTGAACTGAAATTGCCTGAAATATTAAAAAGTGTGTTTGTCGACTTCCAATATGAAAAAACTCAGCTATCGTACCCATCTGCAGGGAAAGACAACGAAGTGGCTGATTGCAGAGAGCAGCAATGCCGGCCACGAGCAAAGGAGATTGTAAATAATAATCCTGATAACCTCTTTAATCTTAGTTGGAAAGATATCGAGAAGAAACTTCAACCGAAACAGCTCAGTCTTATTGACATTCCAAGGTACTTGCCAAGAGTCATATCTGAGATTTCCCGGCAGGAAGCTGTCTGGAATGAAGGTTTAGGGTTAACACTGATTGCAGCAAACACAGACATACCAGCTGACATACAGAGCCATCAAAGATCCTTCAGTGTTCAGTCTGAGAACTCAAGACTAACATCATCGCATGACACTCTTGAATGGGCTGCAGCGAAGATGCCAAAAACCGGCCTAGAAGTAGTTGAGTCACTTGTAAAAAGTCAGTCATTGGAGCTAACGAAAATATGGTACTTGAATTTAAAAGAGTCGAAGCAGTACAATCCGTATGATTTAGTCGTTGTATCGAAAAACAAACTCAATCCAGAACATTTTGTTATATCTGTATTTGGGGTATTGCATGTCAAACCAGGGGGCGAGTCAGAACTGGTGTCTTTAGGCCAATGGTTCAGAGAAGCAATTGTATTCAGGACAATACAGAAAATTGACTTTTTCAAAAATTTTCAAATATGCAAAGCTCTAATGCTTTGGAGAAATAATGTGAATTATTTGAAATTTCTAAAGATTCGCAAGCAGGTAAAAGATATGCATTTACTTGAAGTTCCTAGTATGATGTCTGCAATTCTCAAAATCAAGTCATTGCTCTCAGAAATGCAAGATGTAAGCTTACTTCCCAGTGACACTGCAAGCTGCTATTCACTTGACAAGTTCAATCAAGCCGTGTTTTTGATTTTGCAAAATGCCAAAAAGTATGCGGGGAAATTAAATAGCCATTGCCAAAAGATCCTGTCAAAAGTTGAAAAGGACTGCCTTGAGTTTTTACAGTACTCTGAGTTTCAGATTGAGCAAAAGTCGAACAATATCAAAGAATCGATGACTTTAGCTAGACAAAGACGGAACAAGCAGCTAAAGAACTTGAAGGTTGCCAAATACATTGGTCAGAAACTTCCTTGTTTTGTTAGGCTAGTTGAAGAGCTACTCCATCAGTTTATGCTTGTATTTATATCTGAAAATATCGCAAACTTTGTTCACGGTGTTATGGGTGCCAATAGTATTGAAAGGAAGGGACTATTCAGTGCAGCGTTTGTGTTTGATCCCGAATCAAGCTCCCTCGTTTTGTCTCCAAGCCCAGAAGAATTTATTAGATCACTCAAAGTGAGCTTTGATAACATACCAGTAGTCCTGTCGGAAAGTTGCCTTCCTTTTACTTTGGAGCAAACGAATCATACTGGAAGCAAATCTGTGATAAACAATGAAGACCTTAGCAGTAAGCTAACAGTTGATGAGCTGCGAGTACTGCTTAATCATGGGCCAAGGGAAGCCCACGAAGCTTTTAAACAGGGCAACTTGAAAAGTGCGACAAAAACAGTCCATGATTACAATGAAAATGAATCAATGAAACAAATTGGTTACAATTCTGCTGGATTTTTGCTTGAAGTAAGATTAGCTGGCGAGTAAGTATTTCGTTCTTTTAGTATATCATAGGTGATCTATTCCTCTGGGAAGGTGCAGATATTAGCTTTAAATTACTGGAAGAAGAAAATAGACTAGTACGTAAAGACTAATAAAGAATTAGTACGCATTTTTGATCAGTTCTCACTGTTTTCTCAAGTCTTACTGGTCTTGATAGGTTTAACTTGATGTGTAGCGAAACATAGCAAGTGTGACGCATTGTTTGTTTTGGTAGACGAATACCATAGTTTTGATAGATCAATATAAAGGGCGACAGTGTGCCTCAAAGCTACTCAATTTTATGCATGGGCTTTTTGGGTACTTCAAAGGTATGATTCCAGCATGTTTTCAAATTATGCAAAGTTTTGTGATTATATACCGTTGTGTCAAATTATGCAAAGTTTTGTGAATTCTTGTTATATACCGTTTTACTAGAGACAATTCTTGACATGCATTGAATATTTTATTTCCAATAGCAAGGTGTTGCAGAATTGTTTATTTTTGATGCAATCCTTGATGCAAGATGCGTTTGCTGAAGTAAATGAATTTGCTGAGGACCACAAGTGGATTGCTGCCATTCATTCATTTGTTAAAACATGGAACCAGGAAACGCTGGAATCGTGGAAAGGCCAAACAGCATCTAAAATAGAGGTGAATATTTAGTCAGATCTTGTCTTGGTGTTAGTTCTTTTTGGGGCTGGAAAAATGGAAGTAAAGATTTCCTTGTGTTCAATGTTACTGAACTGACTGTAATGATATTCAATGTTGTACAAACAAACGAGCATTCGTTTCAGCAATTTTAAATCTTATGTTAAATATAATATTTCTTTTCTTTTCAACGGAAGGCTTAGCCAAAGGTGTATTATCTTACTGCCAAATATGCTTAATTTATCTTTGTACTCTTCATTCAGGCGAGCCCAGGATTCAACAGGTTTATTTTTAGCATCAACTGGTTTGAGTTTATTGGCACGTGAGAGGCTAGGTAACTTAACCACATGTACTGCGCAGTGATATGAGTTAGTTATTATGGTCAACCAACACTTATTGTTGTAGAGGTCATGATACCCAAAGCCACTATAAATTAAAATTAAAATGCATATTCCCGGTTGGAATTTCAAACAATTCATTATTTTTGGTTGCAAGAAATGATGCATATGTATGCGATTTTTGCAACATGCTATCTATTTATCTTGGTTTCTATAAAAATCAAGTAATGATTGTATCTTAAAAATGCGATGCCGAATTATCTTCTAGAAACAAGTGCAGCAGATCAGAACCTGGATGGATCAGGTCGAGGCAGTCGAAAAGTCAATGGCAACTTCAAACGGACTCCTTTTTGTCGATGGTTCAAATATTCAAGACATCATTGTTCCGGGATTACATAAAATATTTATTTCGATGATGGACATGATATCGAATAATTGCTTGCTTTCATCCGAGGAGCTGATTGCAGAATTGCATGAGACATCAAAGGTTTGTGATAGTTATCCCTTGAATTGCATAAGCGAAGGACAGAAATTTTGTTATAACTAGTCACAATGCTCAACCAATTGATTTTTGTGTGCTTTACATTTAAAAGAATGAGTCTAAAATATTAGAATGTTGCATGCAAACTTATATAGCCTTTTCGTATCAGAGTTTGATTTATTTTTTCGAAATGCACAATCAAAGTCTGCTTGGTGTCTGGACCAGGCATGGACTTATTCAGAGCTTGTGACTTTTGTAGAACTAAACATTTAGATAATAAATTTAGTGTAAGGTGTTGAATTTAGGCTTAAAGTGGTAAGGGCCATCATAGATAGCAGCTGCTGTAAAAATGAATTTGCAACAAGTCATATGATTCAATAATTTTCATATCAGATGTGGAGTATAACATTTTTTCAATATTATGTGTATTGATAAACAATAAACAACTTATTTGAAGCTTTCCACCATTTGAATTAGTACATAATGCATGGCAGTTTTGAGCGGTCAAAACGTAATGGACTCAAAAAACCATTTATTCTATCTATTTAAATAATCATGTCAGGGTCATTATGTAGACAGAAGGAGTTTGTTTTTTCTCTTGGAATCCATTGGTAGTTTTTCTTTAGGCACGCGGCACTGATTGGACAATGTTACCGGTCTTGTGCTTGCCTGATTGGCCTATTCCGATCCACAACTGGGTGTATATTTTTTATCGTGTTCTTTCGGACCCTTATTCTGACGTTTTATGCTCTGAAGAGTGTCAGACTAAAAACTTTTGGCCAAAATGATACAAAATGTTTGCTTTTTTCAAAGTGCTGATATTCTTGAAAACAGCTGATTCTGATGAAGAATAATTCAATTTTTTTGTCAGGAAAGGCATATTATGGACCTCGTTTTGTCGTAGGTATTATCGGCCAAAACAACAACAATCGAAGAATTTGCTTCTTTTTACAAAAGCCTAAAACAATGCAAAGAACGTACGGTGGTTTTGCAAAACAAAGAAGAATATCTCAAGTCTATTTTTGAGGTAATTTTTTTACTTCGATGCACAGTGAGAGGGCATGTTTTATAATATTTGTCCTAGCTTGTCAGTTTATTCACCAGTAATATGTGATGTTTCAAAGCATGTAAATTTACCTTATCCAAACAATTCAGTTCGCACTGTTAAGTTTGCTATAAGTTTGTGATAGTCTGTTTTCATCAGCCCATAATGGGTGGACACACTGAAGATTCTTCACAGCAAAGTTCGACTTGATATTATTACATGAAACCTAGGTCTGTTATTCTAGGAACGCATTTAATATTTGAAATGAACTGATTTTTGTAGCGCTTGCTGCAGGAAAATACCTTTGCAGAATTTTGAATATAGTTTTGCGTAATTCAGCATCCTGTGCATTATGTAATTGCTACTACGATTCACCCCAGATATGTTTTGAGTTATGGGTGAACCTAAAGCTTACACATCATAAACCTAATATTACCACTTTCTTTAGGTTGTTCGTCATTGTTATCGCCAGCTGACATCCGATGAAGAGGATACAGAAGAAAGAGTAAATTACTTAGAATTTGAATTTGTTATGCTTGCAAGTATCCATAGGCCGGTATGAAGGCTTAATGAGAGAAAAACTGCTACCTTACAAACTGTAGCTTTTTACAACCCTAGTCAAGAGGAACGTTTTCGTGGCCTTTTTAGAAACTAGGTAGACTTTCCATTGTCAAAATCCTTCATGTTTTTAAAAGCAGCACATTATTTGTTGCATAATTTCCTTTTTACGCTCACTTTCACTTTGCCAAAATGTCAATTTTTAAAAAGTAGGTCACTCTTGTAGCATTGAATATCATTCAATTATTGAATTGGCCCTCAAGCCAGTTTATGTTGTCATGAATCAGTATTTATGCTGTTTTTTTCTCAATCGAGACTATGTAAGCTGCATTTGATTCCAGCTGAATTCGGAGTGGAATTCATACCTGTACATTCTCCAAGATGCAAACAATCGAGTGAATGAGCTGCTACCTCAGATGTTGGAGAATTTGGAAAGTAGCATTTCTGTAAGTCTGCCACACGCTTTGATCATTTAAAGCATAAGAAAAAATATTGAAAAATGAGATGTCAATCAAGGGTTGACATGTGATATTCTGGTAATATCCAAACGACCGAGAAAAAAAACAATTTGGTCTTTGAATCCATTTTGCTCTAAATGCGTTGTTTTAAAAAAATACGTTGCTTTAGAATATGGTTCTGTTTAGAAAATCATGTTTTGCTTATAACGTTACGAAGCAAAAGGTGCGATGTAGCATGAAAAGTTTTATACAGTTGCACGTTTTTGCCACTTTTTGTCTACCATGTTGCTTGTATGATGCGTTTTTACTTCAAAATAGCAAGGAAAGAATGTTTCTGAAGTTACTGGATAATTTTTTGTATACTGTGTTTCCAAAGTTTTTATTTTATTGTAACTTCACGTTTTCTAGAATTATGAAGAGGAAGAATCGGCTATTACTGAGAAAGTCACCAGTGGAAAGTTTCTTGACGCAACTGAAGATCCAAAGATTCTTTTGCCAGAGTTAAAAGAGGTTTGTACGGATCGACATTCTCACCAGCTGTCTCTTTTGTTGTATCTTTTCAAATGTTTGCTTTTAATCCCCTGGCTGTGTAGAAAACAATTTTCTTTGATTAAATATAATGTGCATAGATATATTCCTCTGCTTCTCGGCAGCTCCACCATTAGTTTTTATTTTTACACCTAATTGCAAATTTCTTTGGTTTAGTTGCACACAAGATTTTTGGAAGTGAAAGAGGAACTGTTAAAGCTTGTGAAATGCAAAGAGATCATAGAAGAAACTGTTCATGACCTAACATCTTTATCGGTAATGCATTCAAAGATCATTGCGCGGCACGAGCTCTGGAAATACTGTGAAGTCACCGCATATACGATTAAAGATTGGCTCCAGACACCATTTACCAAAGTAGGTACATCATCGTTAACTGATCAACAGAACATGATATTTCGAATTGTGGTGATGATAGAGACGACAATAAATAGATTTTGAAATATTCTATCACTGTGATTCAGTTTTCTATATTCCCCGTTGCTGTTATTGGCTATCTACTGTTTTACTACATAGAGTATAAATGTTAACAGATGGCACCAGCCAATAGAGTTTATCAGATAAGAAAATTTTAAAAGGTGCTTCTACAGTTTCAATAATGTGCGTTCTAGTGCAAAAACTAGTGCTATTGTCTTGAAAGCGATAATTTATCATTTTATATATAGCTCCCTAAATTTTGTGACTGTAGATTAAAAAAAAATCCTTTGGCTTTTGAAAGAATCAGACGAGAAAAGTACTGACATACCAAGTAGCATATCATTCAGAGATTCTGGAGAAAATGGACCAATATCTGTTAAATATGCCCTGTATTGCACATTATATTGCACATCTTGAGAGCCTTAGTTTTTTATTTTCGTGTATAAACTTACTTTAAAACGTACTTCCAGATTTCAATGTTGTGTGACAAGATTTCTTTATGCTTCTTATTAATTCTTGCATCAAAAGAAGAGCAATCATCAGGTATGACGAGCAATTTTCTAATACATTGAGGGGAAAATCCAGCTAAATTAGAAATGTTTTATATTTGCAGTTTCAAGTGAAAAAAGTCATTGCGAAGGTAGCAAAATGGAGAGAGGCAGTCATTAAATTGAAAAAGGATATAGCATCAAACGACGAGGTGCTGAAATCATGGATCGAGAAAGTTGAAGGATTTGGTGTTGAGCTGCCTTTGCTTTTGGAACTTTCATCTGTATCATTGAAGGTACGTTCTTTTTATGTTTACATCTTACAAGCACTCTGTAGTTTTTTATTAGTTATGCTATTTTCATATCTATTTCCATTTTGCAAGAATATTAAATTCAGTACCTTTTGGTTCCGTTTTTAAGTGATGCTGTTTTCAACTTTTTTGAAATGCTCTGCTGTATCTTTCCTGTACATATAATTCTTAAAATTGCTGAATTTAAAATCATAATGTATGTTTAAAGATTTCTGTATGTTGAATTGTTTTTTTAGGCAAGACATTGGAAATGGTTGTTTGCAGGTTTAGGGCAAGTCTATGACCAGTCATATCAGTATCTCATATCTGATCTTGTCGGATTTGGACTAAGGGAAAATTCCCAGCTTATAGTTTCGATTTGTGACAGTGCTGCAGCCGAATTTGCATTAGAATCGCATTTAAAAAAGATGATACGACGCTGGGAAGAAGAGGAGTTTAGGTTGATGAGGTATTATCAGGAAAGTAAGAATAAAGCACCGAGTAAGGGAACCAAGGTTTGACATACTTTTGTTTTTTTATTTTAATGAGATGATGCTTCTATCTGTCCGAACTGACTGATTTTTTGTTAACTAATTTGCAACCGAATATTCAGAGCAGGAAGTTTTTGGCTATGCTAGACAACGTTTATTGAAGCACATTTGCTTTAACTCAGGTAATTGAGTGGCAAAGTGAGTACATCGTAAAACCTTATTTGATAATTTTTGAATCTTTAATCTACTTTCCGAAAGACCAACAGGAAACATCTCTGCGTGAGGAAACTCAGTAGATTTTTTTCAGATTGCCTGGGATGTGACTACAGGGGTAAAGGCTTCTTCTCAATCAAACCTCTGTAATTTAGGCTAAGTTCTATAACTTATGAGCTAAGGTCTAAATAACAGTAATACATTAACAGGATTAGTGTTTTTTTACCATGCCTCGGTAAATCTGTATAAGATTTATTGTGATTTGCACATTTAGATGTATTTATTGTACCGTGTACTTTCTCCTAAAGTGGTCAAAATCTGAAAATTCTTAAAACACCTCTTCATGACGTCATTATTTTGTCACTCTATACCATAGAGATAGGATAATAAAACTAGCTGTGCAGTTTAATGGGAGGTATTTTGTTAGCAAAGAAACTGTCCTAGATGACAATTTTCTTCCTGTCTGTTATTGTTGAAAGAGGCTTGAAAGTAGTGTAAGGATGTAGAGCTATAGGCCTGAATCCTTTAGATATCCAGGCTCGATTTCTGTATATTCAATTTTGAAATCAGGCGGTCTGACAATAAATGGCTAAATTTTGCATTTAAATCTAAAGATGCTAATATTTCTCGAAATTATCCTCTATAAAAAACAATTTTCCATTTAAGGCCTTATCAGGAAGCAAACCAAGATTCCATAAGAGAGCTTCATCTGGAGATATGTTTATTCTCACTGGCGTGAATGAACTACAGGCTCAAGTTGAGGTAAGCAATTTTTTTGATCGTTTAGAAATATGTAAGTATGTCAAAAGGTCAAGCGCTAAAATCTGCAGACATTTTTTGCGGATTTATCCTACCAAAAACCTAAATTTTCATATTTATCACAGATTTTTTCCCTTGTTAGCCGACCACTCACCCAATGGGTTTTGCAAAGGTCTGGTATTCTTGCCCGTCTGTCACACAAAAGGGGTGGTAAAAAGTTTAGCTTACAGACAGCGCATAGGGTGTCAATTTGTCATATCCCTGCAAGGGACATTGTGTATGGCCTCCCTGCTTTGAGGAATTTTGAATTGTATCATTCTCTCTAACATTTCGTAAATACTTCAGTGATTCTCTATCCACTAAACTCTTTCTCATCAATCTCCCTTCTTTTCCTTTATGACATGAATTAAATATGGCGAAGGTCATTCTCCTTTAAATATTTTTTGAAAACAAGAAGGATCAAACTGTTTGTTTGATGCAATGTCCTTCAAAAATGTGGCATGCCAAAGATTAAGATTTGATGAAGGGTTTGATAAATAATCTTTTGCAGGACAATCTGGTTACATTGCAGTCAATGCTTGTATCTCCGCATTTATCAGAAATGAGGAACCAAGCTGAAGCTTGGACCGGATATTTACACCAACTTAAGGAAATTTTGGATACATGGATCTCTTGTCAACAAAAGGTTTTTTGAATTTTTGCAATATATTAGCCCCGTTTTAGATAATGAACTGCTATTACTGAAGCCTTTGATAGATGTTCCGTTATCATGACTCGAGCCTACTCACTCGTGTACTCCTCGTTTCTATAAGCTACAAATTTTACTATTTGTTTTTGTTTGATATTCGGCCTACTTTGCACAACTATAGAAAATAGCTTGACACATGCTTGAAATTGCTTTCAGGATTTCTGAACAATTATACAAATGAAGCACTTCTTTTGTAGCAGTTCACGTTTTTGTTGCAAAGTAAAAGTTGTCGTCTCTAAACAGGAAAATTAAAGAAATCATTGAAGACCAATTTATAGCACCATTTCAAGAATTGCTTTTGTTGTTGTTGGATATTTGATTACACTTAAACTTTAGTAATACATATAATAGCAAGTACGGCTATTTTTTTGAAACACCGTGAGAGGACTAGTGATCTAGAACTAGTATTTATTAAAGCTTAAATCGTAAAAGTAATAAAGCGATGGCTTATATTTGAATGACACCTAAATTATCGAGTTTACTTATATCTTTCAACCTGTTTCTACTTAGACAAGCTTTAGTGATACGTCATCAATTCTTTTATCTTTTTCTTTTGATAGTTTTAATATGACGTTTATTTAGGATTTAAAGTTATGTTACCTAATTTCATTTTAGTGGCTTTACTTGAAGAAAATATTCGACAAGTTCTCCTCATCCAACCTTGAAGAACTTCGAGTTGATTTTCATGATATCGACGCTAAATACAAGGTATAACCCTAATTTCGAAAAGTCTTAGATTGTTTATTTTCCATTTGATTGGAAAGGGTATTTACTTTCGCATTTAAAAACAAACTTCTCAATGCAACAAATTGAATCTTCTTGTGTCTCGCTGACGAGGAAAAGCCGCATGAAAAACACAAAGTTGTTAAAGTGTTTATATTTATAACAGGTCAACATCTGAACTGAGGAATGACACAATCCTAAACGATACGCAATCCTGATAAGATCTAGTAGTGCAATTCTAAAAAAGATTCTTGGAACTAGTTATATTACAAGCATTGCAATTATGACACATTTATACATTAAGAAGAAACTCGCTCAATAAGATTGCTTGAATCTTCAATATCATAGGAACACATGTCAGCAGTATTGAAAGACCCCAAAGTTCTATCGGTGCTGGAAAAAAAGAGAGGCGATCGTGGCTATAGAGAATTGCAGGGTGAAAATCTGAGAAAACTACTTTTCCAGCTTGTCACAAAACAGGTAACTCAAGGAATTGCAGCTTATAGTCTTGGTGAAGACAGTATTTCCCTTTTCATTTTTTTCTCGCTGAAATGTCCCCAAGTCTTTTCACTGCATGATCCATTATTAAAATCATCAGAACAATTTCAGCATTCCTAACAGAAAAATGAAACACGCCCCCATATAACGAATACTTTTGGAACGAGAGTAATTGTTTATTTGGAAGTGTTCATTATTGGACGATATCAGCTAATGGTAATTTCACTGTATTAGACGTATTGCAAACTTGCTATTAATTAATATTGACAAATTGGTGTTCAGCTGTTTGACAGCAATTATTAGGAGGGTTGTGAACGTCAATTTACAGGTCCTTATATTTAACATACATGGAAATTTTCTTACTGAGATTTTACAGTACATCCATTTCTTTTCAAGGAAAAGGTCATCAAAAGTCTCGATAGCTATCTTGACGAGATTCGAGCCTCTTTTCCACGATTATTCTTTCTTAGCAACAGTGAGATGTTGGAGCTTCTTGCAATATCGCAGGATCCCAAGGCTCTTGTTCCGTTTGTAAGGAAGTGTTTTCCTGGCATTGTCAATTTGAAGTTTGTACTGCCAGCCACTGTATCCAGTACGATAAGAACGCAGTTAGATGCCGCTTTAAATGGTATCTTATCTCATTTCCATTTTCGTTTCAAGTATGGTAAAAGTCTTATTATCTAAATGGAACCCTGGATTATGACAGTGGTGTAAATTCAATGTACATTATATATTTCTTAATACTCTAAAGCTAAGCTTAGGAACTGTTTATTATTTTGGTATCCTTGCCACGAATAGTTGTTCTATTCAGTGTATGTAAAGCTAGTGTTGCGATTCAATTATCGAAGCCGAAATCAGCAGGGCACTTCCTTAGACATGATCTTTTTATCAGTGAAAAGTAGAATTTTCAAATCTATAATTAAAAATACTAATAGTTATGATTGTGCTACATATTACTCCAATGCTAGAGATACCGTTATCAATACGGGTCTTGTAAAAATAAAGTACTTACCCTAAGTAAGATTAAAAGGAAGGTTAAAATTAGAATCTTTAAGTTTAGAAGAAAAGTTCAAATCGTTTTGAAAAGTCTGATTAAAATATCTTGTCTTTTTTTCAAAGTGATATTAAGTTGAAACACCCTTTTCCCAAGTTTGCAGGTTTTCTCAAAGAAACAACTGCTTATGCATACTTTTCTTATTTACGTAACAATGCACAAGTTTTCTCTCAAAAATCTGTTTCATTCTTTAAGATCTGACATTTTTAGTTCCTTATTTTTTCGTAGCCCATCTTCTTGAAGTCGTCTGCTTGTATGGTCATTGTGGTGAAGAAATGAATTTGGCAGCTCCTGTTCCACCTTGCAAGTCGGTGGAAAAATGGTTCTGTGACTTAGAACTTGCAATGAAGAGTTTGTTATGGAACAAAATGGCACGTTGCATTGAAGAAAGGTTTCTATACACGCCATCGATTGACAGTTTATTAAGCGCTCTAGGTAAGGTAGTTCTGTCTTCAGGATATAGCGCAAAATATAATGCTACAGGGTCTATATAAAAATCTATATAATTTTCTTTTTATATAACATTATGAGTATGCATATACATGCATACCTAATTTTATTTTATATGCAGTTTAACTAATTGGCAGTATAAAGATGTTGTGGACCTAGATCTATCAAACATTTGAATGAATATGGCTAAAATACCTTTCTATCAACACGTTGCTCTGGTATGTTTTTAAAATTCTTGAAATCGGAGGGGTAAAAGCAACTGAGTATTCAAGTCTAAAGAAAGGTATTACATCAAAGTCAGACATCTAAACGCTTGACGTGGTAAACCGGAAGTGTCATTGCGACTTTAAAAATTGATTGGCATCTTAGAGGAACTTTGAATAAATGTCTTGTATTGCAAATAATTGGAATGAGCCTTAAATGTTTTTATTTGTTATCTGGCCTGCTCGTATGTGGCTATCTAATGAGCTTCTTAAGCCCAATCTCCAGTGAGAAAAGTCTTGCGAATTTTCGCTGCGAAATACTTCACGCGACAAATTTCTTTGAATGCTCTTGTTGACCTCACGACATTGCAATGCAAAGTTTGGAAGCGTTACAAAGGGATACGGAATATGATTGGCTGTTGAAGGATTTTGCAAGCGAAAAGCGAAAAAAGTTAAACTCATTTTAACTTTTTTTCGCAGAGAAATTCTTCGCGAGAAATCCCAGCAAAAGATTACTGCGCATGCCTAAGACGTATTTCGCGCGAACTTTTTCGCATTTCGCTGATTTTTTTCTTACTGGGTATTGGGCTTTAAAGAAGGGTGATAAATTGTTCCCTTTGGTCACCAGGTTTTTACCTTTTAGGAGTTATTTCCAAGAATCAGCAGCCCGGTGACATATCAAGACCTTCGTCTGCTCGTATGAAGCTAGCAATTGAAGAGGGAGAGAATGCCTATTGGTACATGGTATACCCTTTTCAATGTGTCTTGGCGGCTGAAGAAGTTATTTGGACCTCTCATTTGAGAAATGCCGTAGAAAAAAGAGGTTTTGAAAGCATGACTGATGTCAGGTACTTGAAATTTTGCATTTGTCATCCTTCTATCCTGGGCACTTATTTTGGAATATGAATTGTTGTGCAGCATAAACAGCGTTTTTGATTATGTCCTTGCTCTATAATTTGACGGCCACTAACTTCCCATTGAATGGGATTGGTCTGTCTGCACGAATTTTTTATCGTTAGGTAGTTTGAAGGCAGATTTTAAAACGTTTCAACAATAATACGATCTTGCTTGCCAAAATAGTCTAAGATTGTTGTTATTGTATCCTTGCTTTTTAATTATCTAGGAAAATGGTGGAAACAAATATAGATCAATTCACATCTGCTTTGAAATCAAGCATGACAGTGGAAAGCAGAAAGCCTTTGCTTCGGAAATTGATGATTCTTGTCCAATCCTTGCTGACAAGAGCGCTTTATCAAAGGGAGATTTCGAGCGGTATGTTAGCTATTCAGTGTCATATCTTATTTCAGCTTTAATTTTTTTAGGCCATCAATTTTAGATTTTGAACTTTAACTGGTATGCTGAAGATGAACACCAATCTTAACATGCTATTTGTTGGCGATAAAATTTTGATGGTTGTTTCATGTAGACTAGTTCTGCTTTTTAAAGCTGAAATTCTGTAAAAATTGGTTTATATATCAGATTTAACAATATCATAAGTAGACATACAATTATATTACAAATGGTGGCTGAATTGTTTTTTCTACAAATGATTACAGATCTCGACAAAGATTGCGTATCAGTAAAGAGCTTTGAATGGCTTCAGTGCTTGAAATATCAAATAGAAATATCTCATGACAACAGGCAAAGAGTGTATGACCGACAAGGATGTGCTGAGATATACTACGGTAAGTGGAGAATTGCCTGTAAGCATTGCAAATGGCTATGCGTTACGTATTGATAAAGTAATACATATTGTAATGAGAATCAATAAATTAAGCACAGATTATTATAAATCTTACAATCGTTTAAGTGCCTGTTCAGAATGACCATTACCATTTTTTTGTACCCAGCCCAGAAGTTTACTGTGTTTGGTTTATGAAGCTTACCAGCTATTACCATATACGACTTGGTTCTCTTTTTATTTCTACCACGGTATTGTACCAAGATGTAGCATGATTTGCATTGAGTGGCGGCGCCAGCCATTAAGCTCTGGGGGAGGGGGGGGGGGGACAAACCGAAAAAAATTCAAGCCACGCTTTTTAACCACCAGAAAACGCCCTTTTACCAACAGGGAACGCCAATTTTATCCGAAGGGAACGCCTATGACAAACTTTTGTTTGAAAATTGGCAGTTTGAAAATCATAGGATTACATCACAAAAAGTACGGTATCAAAATATTACCCCTCCCCCAACATTTTCTCATCGAATTTAGACGAAATACAAAATCGATTCTGCTGAGAACTGGGGGGGGGGACGTGTCCCCCCAGTCCCCCCAGTCCCCCCGTGGCGCCGCTACTGTTTGTATTTAGAATAGATTGTGCGGTAGTAAATATAAATGTTTTGTCATTGTGTCAAACATGTACTTGCTGTAAATAATTGCAAAGTAGCAACTTTGAGCTAGCTACTTCAAATGAAAGAGAAATGTTGTTGCAACGAATTTGCCTCATTTCAAGGTATCAGCACACATGTTCTTGTTCCAGGTGCTAAAAACTCTGCACAGTTTGGCATGCTAAGTGCAAGTCAAATGGGTCTCTCTTTTCCTTATGGCTACGAATACCAAGGTCCTACATCTCGACTTGTAATCACACCCATGACTGATAGAGCGCTTTTCAACCTTTCTACTGCACTTAAGCTGCACTATACGGCTGGATTATTTGGACCAACTCAAAGTGGGAAAACAGAGACAATTCAGGAGGTTTCCAAGGTATGCATCGAATTTTCCGATCTGGTATTTTACACAAGTTGAGAGATGTATATTTGGCCATGTTTTTACTCTTATAGAGACTTAATTTTTCTTTGTTGATTAAATACATTCTTCTTCCGAAAAAATTGGGTCTAATGTGAATGTGATTCTTCAGTTTTATCTTGTTCCTGATCAGCTTAACATTCATTAGAATTGGTATTGCTACTTCTATGAGAAATACATTCATGCAACTTTCCGCCTTCTCAATTTGTCTGGACATGATGAAAAGACCATAATAAGCTGATACCAATCTGATTAAAAATTCAATTTATCTTGAACTGTCTTATTTGATAGATATTTGCTTGAACAAAAACATCCTTGTTAGATGTTTGAGCTAACTGCAATTAGGATTTATTGCTTGATTATTGCTTGTGACACAAAGCAAATGATGATTTGTTCCACCACTGTCCATTTAGATAACTGGTACACAGTTGGTGACTTTCACGTGCAACCCGGCATTATCCTTATCGCGGATTCTGCATTTCATTTCTGGTGCTGTCCAATCTGGTGCTTTGCTGTGCTTCGAAAACGTCACGGTGCTATCAGATGGTATTTTGTCAGTGCTTGGCCAGCATCTTGATGGTATCAGACAGGCATTTTCTGCGTTACAAAAACGAGAGTTTAGCCAGTTTGAAGTCCGGGATCCTTCTGTATCAAAAGAAACTTCTGAAGAGGTAATGCTCCTGCTTGTTAGCCTATGTTTGAAAAATTATTATTCAATATTTTCTTGCGATATTCTATTCATTTGATGGTATTTTTGGAAACACTTTCCTCTAACGCAGCTTTCTGACTTTTCTTTTTAAACCTTTCTGTTGATATGAAAGCTATCTAGCCTTATTTGGTACAAGTCTCAGTCTGAACATATGCTTGATCAAATGTTCATTTAAATAAAATATTTTATTTACTTGCATAAGGCTGTGACCAAACGAAGAAGAGGAATAACTGTAATTTCATTGCATACATTACTGGTGAATGAAAATGCAGCTGGACTAAGTGCTCAAGAGAACGATTTACAGGTAAGCAAGTTTATTCGAGCTTCTTCTTTGTTTCATTGCATATAATTATCGACGATTATTGTTATCTTACCAGAAACATTTGCCCTTTTATGTTTGTGTGAAGCTTCTTTCAAGATAGGTTGTTTTTGAATGTCACTTATCGTTCTTGTATATAGATGACAAGAAAACAGAAGCCCCAGAGAAGACATTCTATCCACGAAATCATAAATATTAACGATCCAAAAAGTATTCCAAATGCTCGTAAGAAGAACCTGAAGGGTGTCAAATCTGAGATGAATTTACCGAAGAACAATTTCGATTCAAGCGAAGAAACAATCAGCGAATACAAAGGCGTAAAGCCCCTTGGCAATATAATGGTCGCTGGCAGCTTAATGAAAGCAAATCCTCTTTATGGATGCTTGATGACAATTAGTCCCGTTCATCACAAGTACCATAGCATTCCAGATAACTTGAGGGTAAGAACAATTTTCAGCATAAGTGGACCTTACTGATGCAAAAGTAAAATTTGAACTGTCATATATTGGTGTTTACGGAAAACCTGTTTACTATATCACTTTTGTTCTATGTACTAGATCTATAGATCTAGCAAATGTGAGTATAAATACCGTATAGGATGTTAATCTTTCTCAAACATTTTCCCGCATAGAATACTACAAGACTGTTTGGAATGATACAACCTGATTATCGCATAGTCACAGAAGGATGGTTGATATTGAATGGATTCAGGACCACTAGCAAACTTTCGAAAAAAATAACTGTCTTTCGAGAATTGCTCCGTGACCAGGTAGATATTTTTTCTTGACTATATTTAGAGACCAGGGTTGGAAAATAACAAAAAATCTTTTAACATTGCTTAGAAACGCGAGTGTCTAAAGATTTATTCATAGAGTGTGCTTAAATTTGCTATAATATTTGCTATTGATTAAAATTTTGCTGTAAAGAATTTGTTATGGACCAAACTTTTTGTTTTTTTATTAGCAAGCGAGTAGAGATGACAACATAATATTTTGTATAATTGTTCGTAGTTTCTTGACGATCCGGTGTACACAATGTCTTTGACACAAATAAAAGCTGTCGTAGTTTTGGCGGGAAAAGCTTGCCGGGACTTGAAAAGAGAACATGTAGATTTGAATAGCGTAACTGAAGGTGAGCTAAAGAGTGTATGCCGCTAAAAAATTGTTTTTTATTCCAGCTTTTAACTTTGTGACCTGTTTGTAAGTTTTTATATAGAATGTAGCTGGTTGCTATAATTAGGGTTCCATATTGATAAAGTTCAGTCAAATATTTTTGTTCATTCCTTAAACAAATGATTTTCTGCAAGAACAATTTACTCTCGTTGTCACTTCTTTGCTTCATTATTTGTTGCCTAACCAATCTTTAGTTTTTAATTGTGATATATGATGCACACTGTCTCAAAGTGCGATGTATGTCACATGAATCCGTATAGCATAAACCTTAGGAAATGTTTTAGAATTCTTTGACATGCATCGAATTGACTATAATAGAATTTATTAGTTTAGACTTACATATTCTCTTTGTAAACATAAGAATGTTTCATATAGGTTTGAAAAAATCCCTTAAAGCAATGTTTCCTTGTATTATTTTGTGTTCGGCCTAGAATATACAAGGCAAAAAAATATTTACACCAAGATAAGAGGCTGACATCTTCTCGATCTTGTCCTTACAATGTGTTGAAATTAGTTAATTTACAACACTATCCGCTGTTGATATTCTGAAATACTTATATATATAGAATAATTTCAGTCTATATTTTTTTATCAGTTAAGAATCCTTGAGGCCAATATTCCTTTTCAAATAATATATTAACCAAAATTGCATCGAAAGATATAACGCTACATATTATGCTATATAATTGCTAGGGTTTATTCTAAAAATCTAGTTTGATTTGAATTTAGTCAAGTATGAATAGTAATTCTGGTGTTTCCCATAGCTCTATTACGTATCTCTTTTAGACACTACGCCATATATCATCGGTACAAGAAATATTGTTCCTGTTTTTGAATTTCTAATATTTCAAAAGTTCATATTTTTTATTCCTCTTAGCGAAAATTGAAGAATCCTGCGTTGCACAAGCATTGTACTCACTCATGTTTACGTCAGTGTATCCTCGAGATCTTCCTAATTTCATCCGCCTTCTTAAGGTCTCTTTTCCTCAAGTCAAAGACAGTATTGCAGAAAGTAGCCCCGAAGACCAGCTTCTACTTTTGTCAGTTGAACAGCAGATCGATTCTGACAATTTATTAGACAACGAAGATTTTGTCAAAAAGGTAGGTGGCGATTTGTATATAAAAAGCTTTGCTTTTTACTTTGCGATTTGCTTTAGACTGTACAAAACAACTTAAAAGCTTTTGCGTCTAATACTCTGTAACGTAAAAGTGATGAGTGTTGTTTGTTATTGATTATAAGTTAAAAGCAAAAAAGTTATTAGATGAAAAATGATAATCTATGTACCTAGTAAATTCGTTTTGACTTGAAATTACATTGTTACTTTGAATGCCAATTTTCATTTGTAGCTAGTCCCTGAATGTACTGAGTGACATTCTCTACAGACCTTTAATGCTTATCTGCGCATGCCCAGTGATAATCCAATAAGCTCTTGCCACCCACTTGCCATTCGTTTACAATTGAATTTGCTCAAAACAGGTCATGCAACTGCATGCGACAATGTACCTCAATCGTTCTGTGATTTTGCTGGGAGATAGTGGCTCTGGTAAGTCTGCTTGTTACCAGACCCTTTGCCGTGCTTTGTGTCAATTCTATTCGGTCTGGACTCAAGACGTGAAGAAACAAAGAGATAAAAAGAATGGCGTCATCAGCGATTCTGCAAACCAGAGGTCTTCTTTCTCCAAGGTTCATCTCTCAACCTTTTATCACAAGGCCACAAACAACGATGAGGTAATTTTAAATGTTTCATATTTATCATGCTACGTATAATTACATTTTATTGCATTAAGTAAAACGTGTTACCTGTATCAATCTGCTTTCCGTATTGATATTATTTGCTTTGAAAGAGAAATATCCTATACTTAAAGATCTTCTACTTGAATTAAAAACAAAATGTCGCAACATATTCATGGAGCTGAGTAAGACCTTTCATTGACAGATAACAAGAAAGCTTGGTGACTGAATTAATACAAGCCATTTTAACAATTCGAACTAGTGTTTGTCTGTAAGTGGATTTTTGCTCTACATATGCCTCTATCTTGCATTCGAGCCCAAGATAAAATAGATGTAGGGCAGAAATAGATGTATTATTTTCTTGTTGTAGTTAAATTTTTGTTGAGATAGAAACCCTTGATCCTTTATGCGTTGGTATTGAACTTTTTGTGTCCCATCGCCTCGTAGCTTTTCGGGAATTTCAATGAATCAACGCAAAACTGGTCAGATGGTCTGTTATCAAAGCTCCTCCGCACTGCTACACAGTTGCAAAGTGTCAAGGCACACGTTGAGCGCAACAACGAAATGCCATACGATGATATACATTACTGGTTTGTTTTCGATGGACCACTAGATATGAATCTTACAGGACCCCTTGAATCTTTGCTGGACGATCGGCAAGAGCTTTGCTTAGTCAATGGAGAGCATATAAAACCACCCAGTACGTAATCTTTCACCTAGAAAGTTGCAAAAGATAAACCTTAATGTCAGGTTTAATCTGAAAATCTTTAATGAGCGTTGCATCAACAAACCGATTCAACATTAATGGTCTTCATTGCATTCGTTTTCATTTAAAACAAAATATATTCATCGGCATACCTGGATATGGAACTTTGAATTACATAGCCCTCTTTTGTGCTGAAATCAAGATTTGACTCTGTGCTAGAATACATCTAAGTGAAGAAAAAATATTTGAGTCAAAACCCATTTTTGCTCACGAGGTACTACACAACGTTCGTTTTTCTCAATTGACCGTTGTGATGTATATTCATTTGTGACTTTGTATTTCCAAAGATCGAAGGTAAAATAGAAATAAAATCTGCACCCTTCAACAGATTATTGCTAACCATTCCATTGGTTTGAAGAAGATGTGAAGCAAATATATCCTTTTTTTCTTATACTTTGTAGACTTCATTTTGTTTATTTTTTATCATCTTTCCTTAGGCTCAGTAAAGTTTCTGTTTGAAACAACGACTTTGTCCAATGCATCGCCTGCAATTATCGCTCGTTCCGCGATTGTCAACTTTGAAAGCAAACTTGTGCACTGGACTTGTTTGTTTCATTCCTGGAAAAAGACTGCACGAAACAAACTTGAGATCTCTACAAAAGGGTAATTGGAGAATTTGTAATCAGATCAAATTCTTTGCAGTTTTGCGTTCAGAAACGTGAGCCTCTGCGCCTCTGCTCGTAATGAAAACGAATATAAACTTCTGTGCTGTGCATAATATATCTTGCTTAATGAAATAGTGGTTAGGTGCGAGGATGGCTCAGTGGTTAGGGACGCTGACCACAGATCCAAGGATCCGTGGTTAGAGTTTCTGGTAGGACCAAACTTCCACCCAGATTGAGGAGAGTCGCCAGCTCTCTGTAATTCCAGGCATAGGAATCACGAGGTGTTGTCACATCGAGAAGAAGGACCAGGACACTGCTCGATAAGCATAAGCTTATCAGTGTCCTAAAAACTACCTTCGGATGTTAGGTAGAGACGAATACAAATAGCTAGGCAAGGATGTCGCAATACCTACTGATTTATGGATACTAACTTTTAACTGTTTTCATAATTTATGGAATACTAACTGTTTTCATAAATGACTTCATGTTTGTGATTCTGTTCTCCATAGAACGCAAAGTAATTATTTCACTTTTCAATAGATAAGAATCAATAGTGGCAGTTTCAAAATTCTATGCAACGATGTGACATTTCTGAAATTCATATCGTGACATTACAGAATTCGTTTTTTTCTTGTAGCTTCAAGGTCATTGAAGCAATGTTGGAACACATCTGCGCTCCCCTCGCTGAGTTCCTTTCCAACGATGGTGAGATGCTTCTGAATAATCACTCGCAGATGGCAACCGAAGATGCAACAGTTTGTTCAATTGAAGTAACATCCGTACTGCAGGTTTTGAGCGCATTTCTTGAGAAGTTCATGTCTCGAGAGATTGCTGAAAGAAGACTCAGAAAAGAAAGCTTGTCAAATGTAACTGATGTGGATTCAAGTGCTAGTGTAACGAGGAACAAAGAAGAAGTCAAGTTTATAAGCAATTCATTGGCATATGCATTTGTTTGGGCAATTGCAGGCAAATTGCATGAAAGGTATCTCCCCTTGCATTTTTTCAAGTGATAGATAAGCTGTTTCTTTTACTTCGAGAGCATTGAGATTAGATGCGCTATTGTCAAAGGCGACTTGAGGTTATTGCAATAACTTTGTGTGATTAGCAGGGTCTAATTTCTAATATCACATATCCCATATCATATCATTCTCGAATGTCCCGTTATTCCAAGTTACTTTGGCACCCAAGGCTGTCGGAGATAAAGGAAACAGGGAGAGGTGGCCCTAAAATTCAGTAAAAGGCCGCTTTTTTACAAATGCGCCCTGTGGAACTTTTCGAAAGTGCCCTGTTTTCTGAGACATGGTCCCTCTTCTTACCTGTACCCCTTCACTTTGAATTGCTTCCGAAATTTCTGATGAGGCCAGATAAATGCACAAATATCAGAATGGCATGAAGATTGGAGAAATATTGCATGGAAGCTCAATATATTCATATTTGAAGCACATTAATCGGGTGGTGACAAATATGACAGTTGCAAACAGAGACACGTACCAGTCGATTAAGAGGTCCTCTAAAATCAGTCACCTAAATCAGAAGTAAATCAATCGAGGAAGAGATCTTCTTAATGGCTTTTACTTGAACTGGTTTTTGCAAGTATTATTGTAGCGCAAAATATAGCACATTCCGTAAATGATTTTTAGAAAAACAATTTCAACCCAGCTGAACATGAACCTTATTATTTCACCAGTATTCAACTTAGGTTATCTGCTTCTGGAAAGAACAACGTGGCGAATAGAAATTCTCTCAGAGTTGATATGTGTGGTTTGAAATATTTTCATAGTTTTGTCGCACTTGCCTCGCGAACGTGAATTACCTTAACAAAGGAAATTGTCAATTTTCAAAAGATAAGCAACAGTTTCTGTGCAGTTCAATCCTTGTTTTTAGGTGTTATCCAAAATTTGATGTCTTCACCCGACAGACATTTGCAACTTGTCCGTATTCAGTCATCTTTCCTTGCTCTGTTTTTGACTGCATGCTAGATCCTGTCAGTGGAGAGCTTGTCAGGTGGGAAAGCTGCGCGGACATCCCAAAAGCATTGCCATCACAGCAATACGTTGTTACACCGGAGGTACATTATTTCAACCCTTTATTCAGCATAACCTTGTCTATACCTTGTCTGCATATATGGGCAAAGTATCAATAAACTCTTTATACAAGGATGTTTGTTAACCACTAACAATATGCAATTTATCTAAGAAAGTTTCCGAGCCTATGGCACCATCGTGTTACAATCTGTTGTAAGAATTTTTCTTCATTTTCTGAATACTGCTCAGTTCCTTGTGAGCCAAGATGAGGCCCCATTATAGAAATGTAATGTCTATGTATCTTAATGCTATTTCTATTGTGCGGTAAAGTCATTTTTACTTAAAGCTAGTATATTCCCTTAAAGCGAGTTGGTCTGTTGTTTGATTACTAGTTAACTGAGGCTCGATATTTGTCTGTTTCAATTAGATAGAGAAATGCTTCGTCATTGCTGACTTATTGATTGCCTCTGGAAGCAATGTTCTTATAGTAGGAGAACGTGGCGTTGGAAAGACAGCATTCGTGAAGGTAGTATAAATTTCTTTCATTCTTTTGATATATTTTATATACACGAATCTTAAAACAATGTTATTTGTGAACTCTCTACCTTTCGACGCGTTAGAAGTACTGAAAAAGCCCGAGGAGGTTCCAATGCTGTCCTTTAATGTCATAAATTTTGTCTCTTAAGAACTTCCACAAAATTCATGAATGCCTGAAAGTTTGAAACAAGAAATTAGCAAACCTGTCTAATTAAACATTCTTTCGTAGAACCTTATCCAGCAAAAGTACAAAATGCATCGGATTGTTTTTACCCAAGGCCTGTCCTCGCAGTCCTTCCAAAAACGAGTTCAAAGCCATATCGAAGAACATATCAATCGTTTTCGAAATAACCCTTTGAAGCCACCACCACAGCAAAGAGGTCTTGGCACAAACAAAAATGTCTTCTTTATTGATGATATTGGGATGGCCACCGTTGACCCTAGCTGTGGCCAGTCGCAACCTACGCTTGAAATACTAAGGCAAATCATCTCAGAAGGTATACTTTGATGCTTCTTCTACTTACTTTGTGCATCACTTTTTAATGCTTTTATTTACTTTGCTACTAAGCATTCTGTATTATCAATGCAGATTTAGAACAAAACTTGCAGCTTTGACTTCGCTTGATCATTTTTTATTCACTTGTCATGCATAATTTTTTTCAAAAGCTATTGTTGAGTAGAAAACTCTGGGACAAAAAAATCAACCCATTCTCAAGAAAGCAGTGTTTGTCAGGTCAAAGATAGGCTGTACTGTCTACATTTTGACGCGATCCTCTTCAATTTTTTAAAATATTTCCTATTCAGCTACTCAAAAAATCATTGGTTCTCAAACGCTTTTACTCCTAATTTACTTCATTCACGAAAAAACAGCAACTTTAATTGGCACTGTATTTCACAGGTGGAGTTTTCAACTATAAAAGAAAATATTTCCAGCACTTCCCTAACCTACAATTTGTAGCAACGTGTGTGCCGATTTCTGCTCAAGGCCAAGGAAACTCCAGCCTCACATTGAGTTCTCGGCTGACAAGACGGATGAATATCATAAACATGGCTGCCCTGAAAAAGGAATCCCTGGTTACTGTTTACGCAAGTGTTTACAAATCGTGGCTTGAGGAGTTTCCTGCATACTCCCTCACACACATAGAACCATTGGCAAAGGTAAAATTTGTTGCTTTGTTATCATCTCAAACTGGAAGCCAGGGTCTCTTTGGTGGATTTTGTCGTCTTCTTAGCAAAGGGATTCATTCATAACTCATGTTCCCTTCTAGCTATACGCGTTCGTTTCAAATACTTGCTCTTTGTATCTTTTTTTTTAATTTCCTGTGAAGAATTGCCAATGCGCAATCGCAAAGTAAATATCATATTTGATATATCTTAGCTGTAGTGCTGCCTTTTGAAAGTAGTAAAATTTTCTACAAAAACATTGAGGAGTTCATAAGGGCTGTCATGTGATTACTACAAAGAGCTAGTAAAGAATTTAATTGTTTAAAACTAACGTTGCAGTGCGTCAATAACCAGTCACAATTTGAGTTCGACGCTGCCTTCAGACGGTTAATTTTGGCATTCGTCGACTGTGTAAAAAGCTAGAGACATTATTCATTTTCTTACAATATACTATCATTTTTTATATAAATTCTCATAAAATTTTAATTAGGTTGTTTTTCAACACTCACAGGCCTAATTGTAGAATTTTCACTGTTTTCTTCATATTTGATATTAAACAAGATTCAATTTTTATTTTTATTTGATTAATTCTATTACTAGGCCCTTAGCCGTTCATCTGTGGATATTTTCTGTAAAATCAAAGAAAGTTTCACTCCTTCACCTACAAATCCACACTTTGTATTCTCACATCACGACCTAGCACGGATAGCCAAAGGCGTCTTTATCTACTCTCCAAAAAGCAGATTGAAAGCTAGAAAAACAGAAAAAGGCTTACTTGATAGAGCACATTCGGGTGTGAACCAGAGCCTTCCAGATCTCAAAACTGCCGATCGAGCAATACAGCCAGACACAAGGTTTGCACTTGTAATTAATATGTTACGTTTCTAACTCACGAAGACTGTCATATCGATATAGATGTGAAACCGTACCCTATCAAGTTTATAAGAAGTGAGATAATGCGATGAAGTGTAATAAAGGTGGCTAACCTAGCTAATTGGTCAACCTATACAGTCATGTGCTCGTGTTTTCTGATTGGCCTATTTCGATCCACAACTGGGTATATATATTTCCTAGCGTAGAGTTTTCGATCTATGTTCTGACGTTTCAAACTCTGTTTTACACGAAAAGCTTTATTTCCTATCGAGTTTATAAGAAGTGAGATAATGCGATAAAATGTAATAAAGATGGCTAACCTAGCTAAAAGTCAATAACAAAGATAGAAAATGACTAATATGATGATGCCTCTGGTTTGTGTTCTAGGTGGCTTCTGGTCACAGTTTGATAATGTTATATTTAGCACAATTTTTTTTTTAAAAACGAGACTTCGACGTGAAGAATGTTGTAGGTGTTTTGATACATTTACATAGCGGGAGTGCTAATTGTTTGAGTATTGCAGTATTTTCAGAGATAACGTATCACGGCTTTAATACTCATTCTTGCGAATTTGAGGACAGGACAAGGAAATAGTAGAGGAGAGAGGGAGAAAGTAAAACAATCGCACAAGGTTTAACGAATGTTAAGTTGCATAATTCTTCAATCCTAGGACCATTAGTAATTTCCATGGAGCTTTTCTCATTGTACTTGAAAATGGGGCTTTCTATAGGGCTTGAAACTTCTTTCGCATGATCTCGTTGGCTCTAACACGTCAAATTTTATTGCAGCCTTTCTCTGAGCAATTTGCCAACACATCTTAGCACAATTGATCGATTTCCAGCCTCTGTCTCGCCGCTGATTCGCACAATCATTCGATTATGGTGTCACGAGGTTTGCCGCTCATTTCAAGACCGAATGGTTGAAAACAAAGATCAAGTTACATTTTCTGCCATCCTCAATAATACAGTTATGGAAAATTTTTGTGGAAATATCGAGATTCGAATGACTGACCCAAATGAACACCAGATCTTATCAAGAGGTATATAGCTTGTAGTAGCTTAGAAAAGTTTAGCAATTCGGCGTGGAAATTATCTCATTAGGTATTGAGATAGGTTACAGTTTGTTTGTTTGTGATCTAATTTTAAATCGAATATCATTTAGGCTACAACACAGTAACTCGTCTAATTCGATTATTTAAAATAGAAAACAGTAATTTGTCATAAGTAATTAAAAATGAATGCTCTAATTGGAAAAGAAAGTTATATTCTTAAGATTGATTCTTTAAGAGCATTTCTTTATAAACATGCTACATCTTCATTACAGAATCGTCAAGCTTAGAAAAAAAGACTGGCAAAAATCGAGTAAAATTCAAAGACATAGAGTCGAGTAAGACAGCTGATTATGCGGGCCCATTGATCACCTTTCAGCATTTGCTCGGTGAAGAAAAAACATTAACAGATATCAAATTCACTAAGCACCTATTTCTATATGGCTCACTTGGGGCTGAAGGTGCTGGTGAACACGACAAGGGCTATGTTGAATGTCAGGATCAGCATGTTGAAGAGGCTCTTAGGAAATCTTTGAGCATCAACATATCATCTGATTCTAAACAGGTGGATTTGGTTCTCTATAAAGATGCAATGCAGCATGCTGTACGGATTAGTAGGATTTTGGTGAGTAGCAGTTTTATTATCAATATGATCCGCGAATTAATGCATCCTTACTGTCATTTCTTCTTTCTTTATTCCTACTTTTTTTGCTGATTGTCAGCGAAACAGTCTAATGTGTCTTAAATAACTAGCTTTGAGAGTTTAGTCTTTTTGCGAAAAGTTATTTGTTTTCTGACATATTTGCTATATTTGTAGATAGCATTTTAAAACTTTGTATTTTTACATTCTCTCAAAGACGACTTTTGTTGCTTACAGGCGCTACCAGGCGGGCATGCTTTACTTGTTTCTGCCAATGGGCATGGGCGGGCAAATATAGCAAGCCTCGTGGCCAAACTCGCAAATATGAAAGTAAGTACTATAAATTTTGCCTAATTACATCATACCATACCATACCATACCATACCATACCATACAATACCATACCATACCATACCATACCATACCATACCGTACCATACCATACCATACCGTACCATACCATACCATACCATACAATACCATACCATACCTTACCATACCATACAATACCATACCATACCATACCATACCATAACATACCATACCATACCATACCATACCATACCATACCATACAATACCATACCATACCATACCATACAATACAATACCATACCATACCAAACCATAACATAACATAACATACCATACCATACCATACCATACCATACCATACCATACCATACAATACCATACCATACCATACCATACAATACCATACCATACCATACCAAACCATACAATACCGTACCATACCATACCATACCATACCATACCAGACCACACCATACCATACCATACAATACCATACCATACCATACCATACAATACCATACCATACCATACCATACCATACCATACCATACCATACCATACCATACCATACCATACCATACCATACCAAACCAAACCATACCATACCAAACCATACCATACCATACCATACCATACCATACCATACCATACCATACCATACCATACCATACCATACCATACCATACCATACCATACCATACCATACCATACCATACCATACCATACCATACCAAACAATGGATAGTGGATGATTCTGAATAATTTTTATCTTTGCTCTTCATTGTTTCGCACTTGTACCTATTAATCAGGAAATCTCCATTTTTAATACAGATGATGACTGTATTGGGGCCTGCCCTTTCCACTCAGAGTCATTTCCGTTCGATTGTGAAAGATGCCTGTTTTGTTGCTGGTCTTCAAGGAAGGCCCATCGTTCTCTTCATTCAAGAAGGACTTTCCAAAGAGGGGATGAAAGACGTTGCATCTTTAATGGTTGAAGGTGATTTTGGGTGTTGTTATTAACCTTATCTGTCGCATTGCTTTAAGTTAGTTCTCGCTTTCTACATCATTTTAGCGGAATTGTTTGCTGTTTAAATTCTATAATGTAGGACTAGTTTCTATTTACCGACTCGAAGTACTGCATCATCTCACTTTGCATTGAATGATTCGTTTCTGTACTTCTTTGCACAAATTAACAACTTAATTAACTCGATTTTCTTGACTTGTCTTGTAATGTAAAATCGATTATTGATCAGTAAGAAAATTGTGCGAGTGATTTTAATTTTCCAGGAACATGCCCAGATTTATATTCGAAGGACGAGCTCACGGCGATTGGCAACCATTTATTACCTGGCGGACAAGTTGGCCAGAGGAGAACCGAAAGCAAAGTAGTTGCACAGGACCGTTTCCTTAGACGTATAATGACAAACCTACATATAATCCTATGCACTTGGCATGGAAGTTTAAGTGATATAGCGGAAGAATATCCCAATATCTTGACTCGTATTGCGTGTGTAGACATATACTGTGAGTGGACTGTCGATATCTTGAAAGAGGTTGCCGAAAGATGGCTGCTATCGAAAGGAAAGAATGAATTCTTCTTCAAGGTTTTGTGGGAAATGGACAACAGAGATCGACAGCTCAGTGCTATTTATACAGCAATGGCACATTTCCATCTCTCTGCACGGAATTCGTTGGATAAGGATTTTAAAGACCTTGGTTTGGACATTTTCTCTCCTCTTAAGTTTATTGAGCTTGTCGAGCTCTTTCGGACACTTTGTAATGCGATTTGTCAGACCAAAGAGGTAGGCCTAAAATATTAATGTATTTACTATTATTGTAATTGTTTCTCATTTTTTAAAGGGTCCTTTCCGAAATATGTTTTCTTGCATGGTAGAAATGTCGGAGAAGGCCATTTTAAAAATTTTATAGGTATGTAGTCACCAACAAGGTGAATAGGACCGTAGATTGCTATGATATAAAACTGATAAGTTTATGCTTTTTATTTTCATACATAGAGTGAAAATTTAAGGTTTTTTATATGGAATTTTGCTATTGAGAACCCTCTCTTTGTGTTATCTTGATTTTTTTCGTTATTAGTCTAAGGGCGATGTCAAAACCCCGTCTTCCATGGGATCATCCCCATTCTGTAAGAGAACAGAATGATTGGGGCGATTTTCTCAGATATTTTAAGAGTTGTAATTCATTTCAGGATTTGTTGGCTCGTCTGACTGCAGCAACGGATAAAATTAAAGAGGCAGAAAGATACGTTGACAATGTAGAGAAAAGTATCAATGATTTGACGCCATTACTAGAAACCGCAAAGTCAGAGCTAAAGACTTCAGAAGATAATGTAAAAGTTGCTACGCAGGAATATCATAATTCAAAGCAGGCATGTGTCGACCAGCAGAAGGAGGTAGAAAACCTTAAGCAGCCAATACAGGTTTTGAGGAAGGAGGCAAAAGAAGAGTTTGGTAAAGTACGTATGATGATACATTGCTTTCCTTTTTACAGTTTTGTAGGAATGACACTGCTGTCTTGCCTAATTGCTAGCAAATGCTTCTAATTGCAGTTCAAATGCGCGAATGCTGCTAAAACCTGTTAATGTTCGAAATAATTTAGATTCACTTCTTGCACTATATTTATGTCTATATCCTTTCGTTTTGAAAAATTTGCGATGCTTAATCTGCGAAATCTACAGGAAGCTCTTGATGAATTTTTGCTTAAAGGTAAGGACACATTTTAGTGGAAGGATTGGGGAGGACGATATTTTAATGGTTGGATTTTATTTGCCCGAGGGATAATGGTTGGATTTTGATGCCATACCCATCAGGTGACTAGAAAATGTATGGCACCCCCATTTTTACAATTTCATGTTTAAATTCAAGATAAAGAAGATAAAAAGACAAGGAAAGTTAAGTTTTGGCGTCAATTGATTACTATTGACTATCGAATCGAAGCAATAAGCTGTGAGAATGATTTGCGTATATGGTGAAGAAAAATTGACTCAAACGAAGCAAATTACATTTTCAAACAATATGCAAATAACTTTAGGCAGAGCAGCAATGGAAAAAAAACCATGAAAAGGAAATAAAAAGTAGATTTTCACACATAACGCTTTTCTATACGTAGCTTACTCCTGTCTACGAGGCTGCTTTGGCTGCTCTGAAGTCACTGGATATTCACGATGTCGAAGAGATGAGGAGCTACAGGGCGCCGCCAGTTGGAGTCAAGTTTGTTGCTGATATGATCTGCCTAATGTTTGAAAAACCAGCTAAGTAAGTCGCTTTGGTGCAATTTTTATGACTGTTTGACAGAGACGTGTAAAGGACGCTGGTAAGAGTGACTCTTATTAATGATCAGGATTCAGGGGGTTGTGCCTGTTAGATGTGACAGTTTCCTTTGAGCAACAACAAGGTCCAAGAATGGTTTAAAGTGGGGCTGATAAATATACGGTGCAAGTAAAAAATATTAACTTAAAGAGACAATTGAATAATGGAATAAGTGCCAAGGAATATTTTTTCTGAATTAAGGGTAAAGTTTTGACTGTTGAAATGGGGTTCATTAGAATAACAATTTTCTCAAAATGCTGTTGAAAGTAAAGGCTCTCCTTCCAATAAGCTATCTTCAGAAACTATGTTTTGTAAGTGACTTTCTTTCTTCGTGAATTTTATTTCTTACATTATAAGAACTTGACAATTGAGTCTACAAACGAGTATAACAACATTTATCGCTTCCTTGCAGCTGGGAAGACGCAAAGCTATTGCTTATCCGAGAGAACTTTTTCCAAGACCTTGTTTTCTACGATAAAGACAAAATATCTGATGATCTCTTCAGGAAACTTGAGAAATTTAGCCAATCTGCAGAATCGTCACCAGAGTTTTTATTGGATATAAGTAAAGCTGCAAGCTCCCTTTCGGTTTGGATTCGAGCTGTGTATAATTATTGTAATGTACTGCACACATTCAAGCCAAAACAAGAGGAAATGAAAGAGGCTGAGAAGCGACTTAACCAGGTGAGCTTCGTCGCCATCTTTTCAGCCTCGTTAATTTTTTATCATGTTCTTGAATGGACAGTTCGATTGTTTTTAATTGATACTTAGCATCTATCTTCAAATGACAAAAAGATTTCGATCAGTTTTACTCGTTAAACGCAGAATAGACTTCTTTTTACATGGACAGTAAAATTTGTCACAAAAAAGTGTTTGAAGAAATAATCCACCACAAATAATCGTATTGCACAAAGTTGTAAAAGGGTATTTAATACCATGGAGCCCCAATCATTTTGTTACTCATAATATTTTGAATGCAATTATGATGAGTAAGAATGGGCTACAACTTCGATTATTTACAATATTTGTTCACAAATTAAAAGCTGCAAAATAAACGTAAACCCAGCACTGGAAATTAATAGGGAAAGAAATTAATTTTCCTTTCACTTTATATTGCCGTGGCTCAAATAATATTCAGTTAAAATTTGGCTTTATTTCAAAATAAAGCCAAGTTTTTGGACTAATTTTCACAAATTGTTAATACTCAGATTCAAGGCCATGTTTCTTATTGTTGTCTCTTCTAGGCAAAGGCTCTGCTTGGTGAAAAGCGTGTTTACTCTCATAAAATGAAAGCAGCTCTTGAAGATTCTATAGAGGTGTTTAAAGATAAGATGAAAGAAACAAAGAGTTTGGAAAAGCAGCTACAGGTAAGAGGTTCTTTGTTTGTGAAACCTCCTTGTAGTTTTTCCAACGCATTTGGAAGGATGTTAGTTAAGTGAAAGGAATTTTTTTTACTTTACTATAGATATTCAAAAACATCTTTGCTTTTTCAGACACTGAAACGTGGAAAGAAAAAAGCTGACAATCTTCTCGAAATCATGGGTATATACACAAAGCATTGGAATGAGAGGATATCAGATTTGAAGAAGAAGCTTCGCACTGCAGCTGGAGATGCATTGCTAACAGCAGCTACTGTCTGCTACCTTAGTGCTTTTGGAGACGAGGTCCGAAATAGATTAAAGAACGAGTGGGTTGATTTTTGCGCGAAGGGTATTAGGACTCTGGATGGACAGGTGCAGATTCCCTTGGACCAAGAATTTTCAGTTGCTGATATTCTAAGTAGTGAAGATGAGCTGATTGAATGGAGAAGGAAAGGGATTCCCAGTGATATTGCCGTTATCACAAATGCACTTTGTACTAGGACATGTAGCCTGGCTGCCAAAAAATGCTGGCCTCTCTTGATAGATCCTCAAGAGCAGGCTCCCTTCTTAATACGGAGCATAGAAGAAGGATTGTCTGGAGAATGGGATAAATCAGGTAACTCAAATTTTTTCTCGAGCTTATGTAGGAGATTATGCAGAGTTCTTCTCGTGATTGCTTTGCAGTACAGCAATTGAAATAATAACAAAGTGGAAGAGGTTGATCTTGTTTTTTTCGCAGTTTTTAGAAAGTATCTTGCTTCAACTAATTTTTAATACAGATTTTTATACAATATTTCTATGGTTTTAGATTGTAGTAATTCTTGTCGTTATTGCCCTTTTCAAGTCTTTTCCTTTAGAATCTAGCCATTTTATTACAACTTAGAGTTTTCTCCGTAGACCCTACATCCACAGAAAAGAATTATGATTTAAAAGGGACAGTAACGGATGTGTTGGTGAAAAAATCTTTTGTGCAAGGTGACCTACAAAATGAAAGTCCACCAAGACCAAATACTAAAGGCAATATCTTGGAATCTAGCATTATGTCAGAGAATCTTCTTTCTCACGAAAGAGAAAGAGGAAGACTTTCTATATTTTCTAGTAGGTGGTTTTGTAATCTCTTAATTTGTAAAATTTCATTATATGTAGTTCAATGTTTAGCAAGTTCAGAAACTACGTTGGAACTATTTTTATTCAGGTGCGCAATGTCCCTTTCTAATCCAAGTGAAACCCCGTCGTTTATAAAGATGCCCAGGCCATAGATAATTTGATAGATCAAAAATGCAGTGTAGTTTTTGGTTTTCTTCTTTGTCTTCGTAAGGTTAAATATTACATTCCCAAACAAAGCTACCTGGTGGAATCGATATCGGGAAAGCACGAATGTTCCAAAACATGTTTCAATACTAGTTTGTCTGCATTACTTAGTCTGTTGATGTGTCTGTATTTTCAATAGCTACTGATGACGTCGAGTCTGGCACCCCAAAAATAACGGACCAATCAGAATCAAGAGCAAGTTCACAAAGACCAATCAGCTCTTTTTCCGCTATTACAAACGAATCTGCATTTCTCAACAAATTCTACACAAAGGTACTTTCAAATATACAGTTTGAATAATAGCAGAGCCGTCTCTAGCATATCAAAGCTGTTGCTCCTTTTGGGAGACCCGTGCCTCTGATCCCTCTAGAGTTCTCTGAAATATACTCTTGGCAACGGGCCTATTGGTTTCTTTGCACATTTTGCAATAGGCTGGTAGCACAAGATGTTTAAAGAAATGAATGTTGATGCAGACGAAAGTTCCAAATTGGCGTGAAAAATTAAGTTAACTTGGTAGTTAGGGATAAAAAAGAAACTTTACAGTGAAAAGTTATAGAGATATTGCGAAACATTTATACATATGGATGATAAAATTAAAGCACCCAGGGCTCACTTGGGAGGTATGAGCTGTAGAGAGTTATCATAATATGAATTTATGCCTATTCGTTTACAAGCCGGGGCAAACTATTTGTCAATTCAGCAATTTTGTTTTTTATTTGAAACTTTGAAGAAAATTTAGTATTTTTGTTCAAGAACCTATCAAGATTAAAATACTCTAAGTCGAGTTTAACTTGATAATCACGCTGGTGATTTTTTAGACTGGTCTCAAGGAAGTTACTGACATACGTCCGCCTTCGCCGCTCGTGGAGTTAACTGAAAATACATTAATCATTGTTGATGCAGATGCAGCAGATTTAGGTATGCTTTCTGTAGCTGTTTTTTACAGCTCATTGGTTGATAATAGCTAGACCAAATGCTTTAGCTTCTTTGAGAATTTTGTTTGTTTATTATGCCGATGTGGTTTCCTTCCAGCCTTTTTAGCTAGGAAGTCAGTTAATAGCTCTTCAAAAGATTTTTGGTATGCGCTTTGCAGTAAATCTTCACACCAATCTTTAATAAGAATGAATTTTCTTCCAGAAATTACAAAATGGATAAACTGGGCTGTACTCTTACGTCAACCAGCTTTTATTTTCTATTTCTAGACCAGATGTTGAAAGCTGCTGTTGCAAAAGGCATACCAGTGTTAATAAATCACATAGAGAGGGGTGTAAAAAATACATTCCTCGCCTCAATTCTTAGTAGAACATTTTCAACTGCAGAAGGTGATGATATTTACATTCGTCACGAGAGCGCGAGACTTCAGTGCCATCCTAATTTCAGGCTATATCTCAGCGCAGCTGTAACCATGGACTTCAATAAATGCAATAGATTCATACTGCCACTGCATAAAGCGTTGGTGATTGATTTGACCATGAGCAAAGAAGGCCTGGAAAACAGATTCACTTCATTAACTTTACAGTCTGAAAAGCCTGAACTCGAAAGCCAAAGGCGATCATTGCGTTTTGACTTGTTTTACCTTCGACAAGAAAAAAGGAGAATACAGGTAATGAATAAATTATTAGAAGGCAGAAACAGGACTTTTGGGAATATAGCTATTGAATATTGAATTAACTGAAATGAAAGTATTTGTCTGCTTCCTTGTGTCTGAGAATTTTATGGACTCATCTTAACGAGAAAGAAAACTTTGTCTTGTGGTGAAACAATATAACTTTAATCGGTTCTTGTCAGCATATTTTCTGTATTTAGTTTGTTACGTATTTTCACCTTATTTTAATCTTTTCTTTCAGGAGTCCATTTTAGACAGAGTTTGCAACATTTCCGGGGAAATTTTGGAAGAAACGTCACTTCTTGATGCTGTAGTCGAAAGCCGAAAGCAACTCACGGTTACAGAAGAACGTCTTGACGAAGGACTGGTGAATATTCCTTGCTTAAACATTTACTTGTAAATCAATTTTATTCCCAAGAAGCAACGTACACCAGACGTCGGTTGCAACGTGTGTTTTCTAACTTAAACATTTTTATTTTTTCAAATCGCCCTCAGATAAAGCTTTTTTCTCAGATTAGAAAAAAATTTCTTGGATTGGAAATTTTGCTAATAGATTTGAAAATTTTAAGGCTAAAAGTTACCGTCAAATGAAACGTTTTTGCTTTCAATGTCTTTTCTTCATCTGCAATCTCTATCTTTTTCAACACATAGATTTTCCAAAGTGAGTTGGAAGCAAGGCGCCAAGATTACTACCAAGTTGCTTTTCATGCTTCGATGCTGCATAGGGTGATCTCAATGATTGGGCAATTGGAACCATTTTATCGGATGCCGTTGTTTTTCTTTGATGAACAATTAAGAAGAACGCTGGAGGAGGCAAAGAGAAGAAAAGCCGAATCGGGATCGATCAGTGCAAGGGCAGCTGAGATTAATGCCAAATTTACTTTGGATCTTTACAAGCGTGTTTGCCTTAATGTTTTTAAAGGTAACCTGCCTTTTTTAGAGGTCATTTTTAAGTGCTTAATGTTGCAGGGCAAGAAAAACTTTATATACGTGGCATTAACTGCAGACTGTTAAAATTTGTTTTACTTTTTGTTTACTTCTTCATTATAATTTGGTATAAAGATATATGTCGTATTGATATAAAGAATTTCATTATACAGTTGCAAGTCTGAGGGTAAAGCTTTATGAATTTAAACAGCCGTAAAATCACATTAATATTATAAAAATTTTGCCTGATTTCTAATCGATTAGATTACTTGACTTGGTTAATATCCATGCTCTACTTATCTTTTGTATGCCTTTTTTCAGAGCATGTGCCATTTTTTCCACTACTAACAATTTTGGAAGGACATCTAAAAGATGGAAAGATTACAATTACGCATTATAAAGTGTTATTGAAATTATGTTCAATTGAAAATGAAGTACTTTCATTACCAGACTCAGACTGGATAGATAATGATGTAAGTAGGTTCTACTAAGTAAATAAAGATTACGCTATATTATCCTTTCAAAAATTTTCGTTCAAATGTTAGGTGTAAAATGTTCCTAAATTGTCATTTTAGCTCTATGTTGCAGTTATTTATTGTCAACTTAAGTTAAAAATATTGATCTTTTATTGTTGATTTAGAATTGCTTTTTTATATTCTCATAAAATCTTTACAAAACATACAAAAGTTTACCAGACGATACCACGGGAAGCAAGGGAATACATAGCAACCCTGTGGTATTTGTTTTGCTTATTCATAACGCTTAGCCTTCAACTCAGATTTATGTCCATGCCGCATCTATTTTGCAGCTCAGACACCGATTGACCTATATTGAGGAGATTGAAGAGTTCGATGGTATCCTTAAATCGTTTGAGAAGCACCAGAGCCAGTGGAGAGAGTACTTCAGTGTATGCTGTTCAAATTTAGTGACAATGAAAATTTCTTTTTTGAATCTCTTCTTGAAATCAAATCTAGTTTATGATAAAAAACACAAACAGCTGTGTTTGCTTACTTCAGTTAGCCCTTATTGCCTCAAGTAAGTTAATTAGCAACGTTATTGCTTGAAGTTGCGTTTCTATGCCTATGGTTTTTCATATTTGCCATCTTCATTTATTTCGAATACCCAATACTGTTAGCAATAAGCAAAAGTTTTTTACTTGTTTGACGACTTTCCTCGTGCTACATTTCAGATGTCTCCCAATCTGATTTGCTCTTGCCCATGTGGATATGAAAATCTTAGTCTGTTTTCCAAAGCATTGCTCTGGCTTGCCGTATTACCGTCAAAGGTAACTATATGATATTCGTACCGTATACTACCGTGGAATTTTGATTTCTCTTTATTGAATTCAAAGTCAACCGCAGAAAAGCAATCTTAAATCTTTTGGAACCCAGTATTGTCTCTGTCTAGATTCAGCATACCTATTTTTTATGATGCTAGGATTTATAGACTTGTAGCAAAGCCCACCTGTCTTTGTTATCCTTTTTCATCTCCCATTTATCAATTGCAAGGTGAGTGTAAGGAATTAATATTTATGAATAGTTTTTTGGCGGTACAGAATTTGAAAATGGCTTTGAAAAAAGCAAATATTTTACAACATATTTGGCTAAAAGTTTTTCGTCTGACACTCCGCTGAGCATAAATCGTCAGAATAAGGTTCCGAAAGAGCACGATGAAAAATATATACCCAGTTGTGGATCGAAATAGGCCAATCAGAAAAACGCACGCATGACCGGATTTTGACGTTTTATGCTTTGAGGAGTGTCAGACGAAAAAGCTTTTAGCCAATATGTTGTAAAATGTTTGCTTTTTTCGAAGCCATCAATATTTACATTTAAACGTAGCAAAGTGGGTAAAAGAAAATCATAATACTTTTCTAAGATTTTCTGAAAATATTTACTGATAGGTTTTTTGAATGTTTCGACACAGTTCACCAAATTTTACCCTTAGCATTTTGTTCTATGGAAGGTTGCGTTTAAAAACTTTCCCAAACTGATTTTTGTTATTTTACATTACAAAGCTCTCTTTCTGCTTTGTTTTCCTTTTTGATGTTTTCTTTGCTTTATTTATCTCAAGTTTTTGAATCAGTTATTTTCTATCATGAATCTATAGAGAAATATTATATTATATTCCCTTTTAGCGAGCAGAAGTTTTTCAGAATCTTATTCTCAACATCCTTGGTCCTCCTTTTACTGAAGTAATCAGCCGAAACATTGCAGACGTTGTTGAAGAATCTTTGCCAAGTACACCTTTAGTGGTTCTTTTACCTCAACGACGAGGTAACATCCTCGAAGAAGGTAGGAAAACTGAGGCTATAGTTTAGGCTTTGCTTAAGTCACAATGTGTTTTGCAGCTCTTCAGTCTACTAACATTTATCATTTCTAGCAAACAATTTATAATCATGCAAGCAATAGACCCAAAATTCAGTAAAACTTCTTCAAAATGGACACCTTTGTCACTTAAGTGACTGTCCGGCATAAAGAGTTGTCTATTGTCTTCTCGTATTTAAAAAAGACCTTAAACGCAGAAATTTTCATCAGGAAAAAAGTTCTGTTTCTTAGTTGTCAGTTGCTGAGAGCCTTCTGTTAATTAGTTTTCCTGCGTGTATCTATCCAGATAGTAGATTCATTATTTTTCCAACATGTTGAGTCTCTTTTAATCTAAAGTGCGGGTGGTCTTTGTCCGATCTTTTATGTTTGTCGTTAATAGTAACTACATGGGAAAATGCTTACTCTTTACTTGGCTTGCAGATGCTACCTTGACGATTGAGAATCTTGGAAAATCGCTAAATGTGCAAGTAATAACAATCAGTTTTGGAGTGCCAAGTCAATTGGTTGAGGCCGTGAGAGTGTTGAGGGATGTGAAAGGGACCTCAAGGAAGTGGCTTATTTTGGAAAATTGCCATCTTGTTAAGGCCTGGAGTCGAGAATTCCTAAGATTGATTGAGGTAAGAAACAGTGCAAAAATTCGCCATCATGAGCCTATAAAAATTTTGGCAAAGCTATTTGAAAGACAGATACTTGCTTAACCATTTCAGTTAAACGATGAGATGCAAATTTTAAACCGACATTGCCTAGCTGAATTATCTACTTTGGTCTCGGGGGGGGGGAGGGGGGTGGGAACCTTAATAGGTTTGAGGTACGGGGATGTGCTGTTGTTTAGGGGTACCTTTTTCTGAAAAGTGCAGAATTATGGGTATCACTTTTTAAAATTTGTGCGGAATTATGGGTACCGTTTGAAGAAACATGCAGAGTTATGGATACCATTTTGGGATATTGTTGCAAAATTATTAGAAAGGGTAATTTAGCATAAAGAAAATAAATGTCCAGTTAGTAATGCAAGTGTGAAATATGTGTAATATTGAGATTTTAGGGGGTGGGGGAAGGACATTAGAAATTTGTTTGATGATTTTGCTGTGTTATAAAAAATTGTTATTTGCCTTGCGGAATTATGGGTATAGTTTTCATCATGTTTGCCGAATTATGGGTCACATTTTTTCAGAAATATGTGGAATTATGGGTCGAAATTTTGAACAAAAATTGCACTTCTTCGTCCATAACAAGGCTTAGTAACCCCCCCCCCCCCGAGACTTTAAGATGTTCTACACAAGAAAGACATCTACACCAAAGACCACAAATGTGTTGTGCTACTTGCCTATCTACAATTTAAAGCTGGTACTCATTCTTTGGAAAATTTTCAATTATGTAAAAAAAATACTTCTTTTAGAAACCTTTTGAAAGTAATTCTGAGAGCTTTTACTGAATCAAAATTCTAAATATCAAAATATCTCTATTCCTTAGCCGGTCTATTCCTTACGTGTCTATTTTGTACTTAAACTTAGGAAATAACTGAAAATGATGGCACCAATCAACACGATTCGAGACATTCTACTGGTCAAAGAAGATTATTCCGGCTTTGGTTCATCTTCAAATGCACAGCTGATTTTAAAATACCAGTGGCAATTTCCAAGAAAGGACTGCTAATTGCTTGGGATGAGAAGATATATGGCCATACGAAAGGAAACAATAACTTCAAGGTATTATTTGTTTTCTTTAAATGATATCAATCTTAGAAACAAATTCAATTAAACTCGATCATACCAAAACGCTGGGAATTTTCTACCTGTCGTTAGCTTGCTTTGACCTCTCAATGTGTGAAAATGACTGGCGGAGTAGCAATGACTGCTAGCTATGTAGAGATGTTAGATTACTCTAAAGTCTACTAAAAAGAATGTAGAATTACTATTTTTAAATAATATGGCTTACGCTAATTCATACTTAAGACGGATGGTCGAAATAAGAAATCGCATCCTGAAAATTGAAGCTTTTTTTTATATTTGTTTCTCATGTAATACTGTTTCATATCCTTTCTTTTTGTCTTTCCTAAAAGTTTCAAGCCAAAACCAACCAACAGTTGAATGCATCGATCCACGAAAGTGGTTTCAGAGATGAGCAACACGATGAAGAACAGGATGGTGGAAATAATACGTTTTTCGGGTACTTATGTCGCCTTTTCTGTAGCTTTTTATTTGAGTTGCAACCTATTGTTAGTTTTGCCAAACAAACTTGCAGATTTGCTTTGTTTAGTTGGGTTTTGCCCTTGAACCTTGGCAGCCTCTGAACAGTTTATAAAAGGCTCATGAAAGGGGCTTCAATTCCATATTATTATACTGTTTTACTGTTTTATAGATTCACTGCCTATCGAAAATTCCGAAACGAGATGATGAAACACTTAAAAGACAGGAATGCAGTTACCGACCACAAAAGCTTTGCGAAAACATTCGCTGCTCACATCAGCAACCAAGCACCGCATTTCCCTGTGGTTTCTGAGTCCAAAAGTGAAGTCATTTCATCTATAATAAATGTGATTGCACAATCTGAAAGGTAAAAATTTGCATTTTGTTTATACACTTAGATGTTGTTTTTGCTGTTTTGGACGGTAATGAAGAAATACCGTGCAATCCTTGAGAAAAACTAGGATCTCTATCTGTGGTGAGGATAAGTAGGTAAAGAATAGGGCTGAGAGCTATAGTATGCACTCATTTTTTTATAAGAAACTGGCTATAAGAAACGAGTACTGGACAGTCAGAAAAAATTAAGAAACTTCAGTACTCGAAGCAATAAAAATTAAGAAACTATTAAATCATGAAAAAACTGAGAACAACGAAATTTTGTAAAATCCAAGAACATGTTGGCCTAGAATTTAGACACAAGGGATAAAAATATACTTTCCACATCTAAATACAGCATCAGAACGTAAGCGAATCTCTTGACGTGATAGAAAGGTCACGAACATTTCATAACATGATTTATGACATCATAATTAAGAAACTCCTAAAAACAATGAGTATTGAAATTTCCAGAACATTAAGAAACTGGAGTACTCAACATCGACCTTTGTTTCGTATAAAAAATGAGTGTAAGCTGTTCTCGAAGTTTTCAAAACCTTCCTTTAGTGTTTCTTTTGTTTAAGGGGCTCATAACTGATATCTGGCAATTTGACTTTAGCCGATCTAGTTTTTTATCCCATTTCATCTGAAAATACTAAAAAGGTACACTACACGCTTTGATATTCTTTTCAAAAATTAAAATTTATCTGTTTTTAAAGTATTCTCTTGGATTTTCGATTTCGATTTTGTTGCATGTTAGCATTGAGTCTCTTTTAGAGAGTTCGAGAGAGGCTCAAAATCTCTTATGATGTACAGTCAATCAGGGCATGACAACAACGATGGTTGTGGATTTGAACAAAACGACAGCAGAGATGTATTAAAACAGCTACAAAGTATTCACGAGGCATTGGCGAAGAAAACAACTTCACGTTTGTCTAAGGCAGTTTACCAGTTTTTTCACCGAGAAATCAAGACGATGAAAGAGTTCTGCGAAAAGGTTATGGAATTTCTTGGTAAATCACAAACGTCGACGAAAAAAGGTGCGATTTTTCAATTGCAATTGTGTTATGCTGACTTAAAAAGAAATATGTAATATTAAATAGTGTAAGCAATCATTGGTCTTGAGATATTGGCTTTACTTGCCCTGTATTGTATACTATCAATAATTATTTGGGCTGGAAACTATTCTTTGTCCTTCAAAACATCACACAGTACCATGAACTCTATCCAAATTATTAACGAAAGCTACTTTTTTCCAATTTTTTGTCACTTTTATCCAGTCTTCAGTCTTCAACTTTACTTTACAGGTGCCTCTAGAACAAAAATATGTGTCTTGGAAAAGCAACTGAGGGAGTATAAGCCAATTCTGAATTTATTGCCATACAAAGAGTGGCAAGAATGGGTCACAGGCCTGGGTGCAATCGCCAATGCATTGTTGAGTTACATAAGACCGAAATCTCGGCAGCCTTTGGGATTTGATGTAAATATGATACCGCATCTTAAAGGGTTTTTTGCTAGTGTAATGGAAAATTTTTGCCACGACAATTTTGCAGAAGTTGGAGAAATACATTGGGAAGGAAAGGTAAGCTGAAAATACTATCAATGACGTCATCAATTAGAACCTGATTCTGAAAGAAGCTTTCATCTGTCGTAATATATCTGGTTCTAAACGCTGCAAATTTTCTGTGTTTAGCTAAGATGATCATCGGTATCGTGTTAGCTAAAATATCACGGTTTCGCTTTGCTGAAAAACTTGAATTTGAATGAAAGCATTCCACGCCTAAAGGAAATGTTTTCTTTGCGGATAGATGACCTTTGCGTATTTTTTTTAAATTGATAGATTGATCCTTTTAAATTGACCCTTTTTTAAAAAGAAATACAGGCTCACGTGCTTGGTAAGGAATTCTCGGCAGCATTTACAGAAGAGCGGTGCAAACTAAAGTAAATCTGATTGTGATCGTATGACCAATCAAGATTTAGCATTTCGTTTTGGTACTAAATGAAAAGTGATATTATTGGACTTCTGGGACTCGGTTTTCTAACAGTCATGTAAAAACATTATTTTGTAATTGATCGACGACATAACGCAGCACAATCGCAACCACCCTTACGGATCTTCCGATTTAACAAGCTATCTTAACTGCCAAAGTCAAATTTTTTATTAACTTAAATGTGGTTTACACAAACATTTTTGAAAAAATGATGTTTTCCTTTTTTGTAGGTACTTCAAGAAAGCGATGAGCTATTGCCACCAATTAAAGGCGTGTACTTGAAAAGTCTGGAGTTGCGAAATGCCGATTGGAAATTTGATACGAAGGAGCTTATTGCTGCAAACAAGACAAATAAAGTCTACATCCTGCATGTGGTACCGAAAGAAAGGAGCTCCAGTGTAGAAAGCGTTGACATTCCAATCACATCCGTATTTTCAAGCGCTCAAACTAACATAATAAGTGTAAATATCAATTCGAGCTTGAACCAGGATTTCGTAAGTAGGAATTCGGTTTGTTTTGTGAATAAGTTTTGATTATATTTATCTTTTTAGTCTGACTTGTGTAAATAACAATGCTTGTTGTAAGGATTGTGTGTTGATTGCGTAATTTTTCCAGCAAGAGCAGGGCCTGCAACAAAATAAAAATTGTAAAATAGTTGTTTTAATATGCCTATGAGCGAAATTATTCATCAGAGGGTGCCTTCTTTGTCGAAAAGGAAACATGTCACTTCAGTTAATTTATTTTGCACCGCCTAAAGAACCTTTCGAAGTAAGTGACTTATTAAGCACGCACAAAAGAGATGACGTTCAACCAGTCATTTTGCTTGGACCCAGCAATGAATTACTTTCTGTTTTAATAAATTTATTTGTATTTTTTCCTGTCATCTGTCTGTGGGGCTGTATTGAAATCCGGATATGATTGTATCGAATAAAGTCTATAGGTCATGTCAGTAAGAGTATGTATTCTAAAAATGCTTGTACTTCATTCTTGTAGAACCATTAAACGAAATCATCTTGATGTGGAATTAGGTTGGGGCTAGAAAATTTTGTAACAGAAATTGCTCACAAGCTTAAAATATGTAGCAAAACTTATAATTTTTATATAATCAGAATGTGTGATTTTGAGGTCAGAAGATTCTTGGTCAGGACGTGAAATTTTTGAGGTTATAGTTTTGAGGTTATATAGTTTCCATTATAGGTATTAGAATGCAGCTAAGCAAACCTTTTTACTGGAAATTATCTCTGATCAGGTAATTTTCATTCTAATTAAAAAAACTATTTGAAATACCCAGGTTAGAAAGGCAGGAAAGGTGAGCTATGTGGTGTTCTGGGAATGTTTGAAAATCCTTTTTTGTCATCAAGCCTAGGCCCTCATGACTAGCTTTTTCGTTACCGAACTGTTGACAAAACGAATAAAAAATATGTAGACAAAAACGACTTTAGAATTTACTTTTGAGAAAATTTAGTGTTATTCTAGATAACTAAATCGACATCAAAAGGTTGGATGCAGCATTAAAAATCAAATATAATGTTGATATCTTTTTCAATATAATTTTTCATTATTGCTTTTTTAGAAAACGTTTATCATGAAAAGGATTCCTAAAACGTTGTTTAGAGTTTTAAAACATAAATGAAATAGTATTGCAGTCTGTTTTATATGTTATAAATAAACTGTCAATTTGCGAGTGTTCGGTTTTTGATAAAAGACTTGACAAAATGCCTACTTATTGAAAAATTTTCATGAAAAATAGACCACCTTTGATGCTAACAGATATGAAACAAGAATGGTATTTTTGTATCTTGTGTAGGAATGATAATGTATTATGAGGTCGAAGTTTGGTGTTTTAGTTTTTATGGAGAGGTCAGAATCATGGTAAGAAAACTTCAACACAAATTGATAAGAGAATACCAAAAGGAGAGATTTCGTTCTTCGCTTGTCTTCAGTATCAAAGAACTTTTGAGAATCTCATTCTATAATGGCTTTGATAAATAGACCTTCCTCGGGATTCTGCGAACACACACTGTTTTACCAATAGCAATTCCACGTTAGGAGCCAATCGATAGTGTTCATCAAGGCTCAGCACCGTTGACTATTATACTTTATATTTAATATTAAGGATGAATCGCAGCAAAACAGCAAACGATAAATATAATTGAGAATAATTGTCATTAATTCATTTATATTGATATAATCTACTATTTGACAAACTAAAAATCAATATATCTTAAAATAACGCTTATTGACAAGCGTGCAACGAAAATACCAATTAATTACAGTCTAAAAGTTTAGATCCAATTAGTCATATTCAACCAACAAACTAAGTTGGATGAGAACTGATGTATTTTTTCTGAGTTGTAGAATATGATTCGAGCATTTAGCAAAACAAAATACTTCTATTTACCGAAAAGGGCCTTTAATTAACATAAAAGAAGGAAATGATGATTTCAGAGTAGCAATGATTATAGAACTGGAAAGTGCTCGGTTTTCGTGCTTAGTTCTATTGTTCAGAAAGCTAAAGCAAGAAAAATCTTTTGTTAAATTTTGCGAGCATGCATAAAAGAAAGTCTTATGATAGGCTTTTAACTGACATTTTATATCTATGTCGACTCATAAAAGTTCTGTCGTAAAGAATTCACTCTGCTCACCGCTAAAAGCTTGTGTTGACCAGCACCATGAACATACTGAAACTCCCAACCATTATGAATAAGAGGAACTTGATCCATCTTGTTTCAACCAATCGTTGCGATAAATAGTTGGCTCGTATTGGCATCAAAACCCAAACAGCTGAATACGGTTATTTCTGAAATCAGCTTCTGCAACTCGACCATCTGAAAGAACAGCAAGTCCATGTGGGTCGTTGAGTTCCCCTTCTCTCTCCCCTTTGGAGCCAAATTTCATTAGAAATTCACCCGAAGGCGCAAATACTTGAATTCTATGGTTGTCTCTATCAGCAATTATCAGTCGGCCTTTTTGGTCCACTGCAATTCCCGTTGGTCTTTGCAATTCACCATCTTTTTCGCCTTTTCTGCCATAACTCATCCGAAAAATCCCCTCACCGTCGTACACCTATAACAAAACTCTACTCTAGCAAAGCAGACGAGAAACGCTTGAGGAATTTAAATCTAGCCACCTATAACAAATCTGTTAAATAATGCAAAATTTCTGTTTTACGAATTTGGCATATCCAAAACGGATCCTTACACTAATTTAGCAGGAATTGGTTCGTCTCAACTATAAAGGGTATAAATGGCTTCCCTTGGAAACTAGAAGACTTCTTTTCATCATCTTTTTTCAAGTTAGGGCAAGATAGCTCTTTCCTTTCCATATTTAGTTCCAACAATGTAAAAGAAATCACACAATGACAACAGTGAGCTACATGCAATTTTTTTACTCCAATTCCTCTCCCTACTCCCCAGTGCCCAAACAAAGAAATTAATTTTTTTCCATACCGTCGTAGAGCACGTTTGATTTTCGAAAATGTGAATTCTAATAATCTAATGATGATTACAGACGTTTGATTAAAATGATTTGGCATTCCGACCAGCATGTCAAGAAGCTTCCTCTTCTTTTAAGAAATGTGAAATTTCACAGACAAAATTTATTATGTGAAAACATCTGTTTTATAAAGTTTTATATTTCATATTTCTGATTAAAAACCAAAAATAGGCAGCTCACCTGGATTTTGCTGTTATGCATGTCTGATACAAATATATGACCATCCTTGTTTGTTGTGACATAACACGGGTACTGAAGCTCACCAGGCCCGTATCCAAAAGCACCAAATTTTGACCAACGTTCTAAAAGTGAAAAGGGGGTTGATAGTAATAGGGTTCTTAAACGAATTAGCATTTCACTATCAATATGATCTGAAGTATAAACAGTTTAAAAACAAAACAATGCATGTGGTACTTATCACTTGAATCCTACCAGACGTACGGCACTTTAAGGGTAACTGTTTTATCTAAAGGTATTCAGGCCCAGAATCATCCAATTTTTAAGAATGTTATAATGAAATTGCTTAGCCTTTAGCTCGCATATTTATATCTCATCGTTTAGCAGTAGCCTGTTTTGCGATTTTCATAGCAATGCCTTACTGACATGTCTCATTTTTTAAAAAAATGTGGTTAAACACAGGCTGGACAAAATTCGTAGTGTGTTTTAACAAAATAAGTGTAGAAACAGCCTGCTTTTATTGGAAGGAAAACAGTCCTATTCCTTTGACACTAGATGGAGCAAACTACAACAAAAATGTTGGTAATTGCCTGAAGTGAAAGATGTAATCTTGAGAAACTGTGCTAATAGGTAGGTAGAATTTTTTCAAAATAAACCATAACTTTAGTTATCACTTATAGCCCAATTATAATATATAATTAAATGCCTGGAAATGATTTTTTCTCTTGCGCCGTTGCCGGTTGAAGTCAGATAGCAAGCTGGCTGTTCAATTTAGCTTTTCAGAGACAGATAAAGAGCTTTTGATCAACGAACAAACCCTTACACACATTAAGAGTGCAGTGCAAAGCATCTTTAAGACAGTGACTTGACTGTTATTAATTCTATTTCCCTATATGGAGTTTAAATAAGGACGCTTTTAACGCTTTATTAACTCGTTCTTCGTACCTAAAATCGGATCCAGTATATAAATGCAACAGTTTGTGTAGTCAGCTATTATTATCCTTCCGCTAAAGTCGACTGTCAGTGCCGAGGCTTTCAGTTCATTGAGCAGGTATCGTCTTTGAAATGTTCCATCGTTTCCAAATACCTTGAAGGAATTAAAGTTTGATAGTTGCAAATGCAAATTCACATTAGGTCTGACAGATCTAAACAACCTACTTAAGAATTAAACGGTCACTCATGAGCTTTTTATCTTAGAGTTAAGGATAGATAAGTTTGAGAAGAGTAATACGATGCCTGATAACATTATCGTTAAAATGGATTTTGATGTTGAATTGAATCATACAGTTTGTGGTTGAATTGAAACAACTCAGTTAATATTCTTGAAGCCCAAGAAAATCATAGAATCAATGCCATTTCAAAAATATTGAGAAGGAACAGAATAAGTCTTTGATTGGAATTTTGTACCCCTTTCTTATTTATGAAAGTTTTAACGACCACATTTGCATACAATTCTACAGTTCCAATGAATTTGATAGGTTGCATACCTGTATACGCCCTTTGAGTCTCTCGCATACAATTATCTCTCCACCAGGGCCAACACCTATGCCAGTCGGGCTCTGAAACTGACCATCCGCCATTCCTCTTTCGCCAAAAAGAAACAGGAAATTCCCTTGCTCGTCAAAAACTTGCACTCTGTGGTTGTTGTAATCTGTTGCTAGGATACGCCGTTGGCGCACATCAACCGCTACAGCAAATACGCCATTAAATTCTCCAAAATTTTGCCCTTTTCTGCCAATCGACTTCACATATAACCGAGGTTCTACGTGATTTATAGGAATACTTGTGTGTTGCTCGTAAGAGTTCTCTGGTCGTGAATAGTTCGGTATCTTAATCGGTGAATGCTTGCTTATAGCGTTAGTACTATCACTTAATGCATTTATGATGAATGGACTTCCAGGTATATGCTGGTTATTGTATCGTATAGTAAGCTGTAAAGGAAAAATAACATAGCTTCACTATATGTCACAGCAACTAAATCTACCTGCTCGTAAGTTTGAATTAACACTAGCAATACTGATTATGCCGCTTTATACAGAAAGACCTGCAGTCAATTTTTTTTGCTCATTCTCAGATATGCAGTCCTAAAGATAGCAATTTACCCATTTCAACGTAAGCTGTAAACCTCTCAGTTTCAAGATATCAAATCATTTAAAACACAGGTCCCTCCCTTTATTTCCTTCTCGCAAAAACGCATATAGCTTTATATCTCAATAACATATTAACCAATGCAAACGATTAAAAGTTTTAGTTTAGTCATTTCACCTGATGTTGCCCGACGGAATATGTTCTGTAGGACATTGAAAATGTCCCGTCTGACTTTTCTTTTATCTGAAAATAAGATATTTGATGCATCTCATACCAATTGTTATTCACATTCTATGGACATCTTACCATCTTATGTGTACTTTACGTTGCATATGCAGATCATTTTTCTTGCACTGAAAAGCTATGCTTGTCCAATGATGCTCTAATTTGTTGAGCGAATGCATATGCATGTCTCCCTGTAAATTCTAAACTCTAAAATTCTTCCTCATTTAAGTAAGCAAGCCGTTCTAGCAACTTTCTTTGATAATTCCTTTTAAGAACATTGAGATGACGCTCGCGTAAACCTTCCCTTTTTATCGATGAAACAAGATCGAGTCATTAAGTCATTTATTCACAGAGCACTATAGCATTGGGGGGCTCTTTCCAATCAGAAGTCAATAGTGCTACTGCTCGTTTAATATGCCAACATATTTTTATCATTTTCCTGTTTGTTGATAATGATGAAATATTACCTCAGGAATAATTATACCAGTATCTGGGGTTCGCAGCTCTGCTGTTATAGAGTCTTTGCTTGCTCTCCTCTCTATCCCAAATTGATTTCTAGAAAGATTATTGAAACTAGAATCAATACTTTTTCGTGAATTGCAGATAAGTGATCGGCTAACAACAAGAGGCGGCGCCAGCCACTAGGCTCTGTGGGGGGGGGGGGAGCAAAAAATCTTAGGTCATGCCTCTTTTACTGTCAGAAAAGGCCCGTTTGCCAACAACGAATGCCAATTTTGCCAATAAGGAAAGCCCATGACTAACTTCTGGATTCGAAAGGCAGTTCAAAAATCACAGGATTACATCACAAAAATAAATTGCTCAAAAATTACCCCTCCCCTAACTTTTTCTCATCGAATTTAGACGAAATTCAAAATCGATTTTGCTGAGAACTGGGGGGATGTCTTCCTCGTGGCGCCGCTACTGTTTACAACAGTATAAGGTAGGAATTGCGGTGGGAAGATTGAAATACTTATAAATATGATTCAGATCCTTCAATATTAAATAAATTTCACAGGCATTGGCAGCCGTTTGTTCAAAACAGATAAGATTAAAATTTTTGGATTCGATAAAAAAGATAAGATTAAATCTAGAAAAAAAGATCTAGATTGAACTTATGGCAGTATCAACAAAAAGTGACTTACCTTACTGCCAAAGACAAATTAACAGTTTTTCCTTTGCTGACATTCGACTCCATTTCACCATCAATGCTACAGCGCAGTATTTCGACTTCTTTTGTTGCTATCTGTCCAAATTGCTGTATTGACGATGTGATGGAATCGACGTTGGTATCACAAGACAAATGGTCATTTTCGTCAGGCTCTAGTTTTAATTGCAATTTTAACAGATTTTTCAAATTTTCACAAAGCTGCTTTTTGATAGTAAGAAGCTCAGCTTCACTGCTGAAAGATAGCACTTGTTCTGCAAAAAATGGAGCCCAAATTGCAATGAGGATAGCAAAAGCATATAGAAGATAGCAAAAAAGGAGCCCAACTTGTAATGAGGCCACAAAGAAGATAGCAAAAAATTAAGCCCAACTTGTAATGAGGTCACATAAAAGATAGCAAAACAATTCTTTTCAATAATCTTACCAGTGAAATTGGTCGAAGTACTAAGCCGTTTAAACTCTTGATCAAATAGGTCCATTTGCTTTTTCAGTACCTTCTTCTTATTCATCACTAGCACATCCAAATCGGCAAGCAGCTGACTTTCTCTTTCTTGAAGAAGTCGAATAAGCCTTGGTGTTCGTTCCTGGATCTCATTTCGAATCAGGTCCGACCTCGCATCAAGTTTCCGAGCTGTTTCATCAATATCCTGACAAGCCCTAGACAGTAAAGGCACCTTTTGCTGCAGAGCTCTGTGCAAGCTCATTATGTCTCCTTTCTGAACATCAACAGCTTTTGATAGGATTGTATATTCATGATGGGAGCTAGGGTGTTGCGTCATTGTACATTCGCGGCAAATAGTATCCTGACACGTTAGACAGAAATATCTAGGGTATAAAATTGAATCGTGTTCATGGAGCGAAATAGAAGGTGGTTTGTAGCATTAAGCAGGAGCGGATCCAGACTATAGCAACTGTAGCTCGAGCTATAGTCAAATTCTCAGTGCTTGATTTTCGAAATACAAAGTTTCCTTGCAGTCCCTAAAAATGTGTTTATGCCCACAAGTGTTTACTATCAACATTTGAAAGCAGCGGTATAGGTTATCAAATGGGATTAACAAACATAAAATGCTGGCAATGTGTCATCACAATGCCTCTCCAGATAAGATATAAAACACTGAGCGCAGAATGGTCTAATATTAAAACTTAGACGAATCAGAAGTTTTTTTCTTTGTTGACAGTAACCAACCAGAATTGAGCTACAGTGGATATTCCGAGCTATAGTCGGTCTGGGAATTTGCTCTGGAAAAGACATCGAAGACAATGAAACCCGTACTATAATTTTTGGCGCGAGCTATAGTGAAGCTATAGTCAGATTTGAAAATGGCCTTTTAACCAATAGAATATGAGTATCCATGGTATTTCTCCGCTCTCTGTCCCCTGTAAAGCAACAGTGGACTATAGCTCATTTTCACATCCTGGATCCCCTGTAATGTAGCTTCAAAGGCAAGCACCTACTAGGGAATAGACAGGGACGGCGGAACGACCAAGCGGCAAGGGGGGGGCAGGCGCGAGTAAAAGGGCTTTTGAAAGATAAGGCTCAGCTTCTACAAATTCATACGTAACTGCAATTTTATTTCGATCTTCTGTAGGTATCTTCAACATTGGCTAACTTTCGGCATAAGGAATTATTTCACATGTTTTGAGAAGTTCAGAATTTTATATGAATTTCTCTGATTATTACAATTGGCCAGTTTCAAGGGAACTTTATTAAAAACAACCCTTGCCCCTTCTGTCAAAGGGCAACAGGGGCGGTTGTACCCCCACACCCCCTTCTCTGCCGTCCCTGGAAATAGAAAAATGATGTTCGAAGGAATATTTATGAATACAAAACAACTATAAACACACATGGTTATATCATTTGCCCATAAAGTGGGCGTGTCCCACAAGCAAGGAGGGCGTGGTTCCGACCCAAAAGATTTGAGCTACAGTCAACAAAAATCCTGGATCCGCCCCTGTTAAGGATGTCATTTAGATTATGCTATGCTATGAAGTTTCCTTGGTCAATCGACAGACTGAGGTCAAAAAGTCAAAAATCATGATTAGCGATAGATCAATTTCATATTAATCACGACGGACATTTCCTGCAGTAAAAGAATTTCGGAACAAAATAATCTGTTCGTAGTTTTGGTGTACACTGTACACTGCAGCTCAATTCCATACCATCTGGTTTAGGTCAGCAGTCATTCCTCTTGAGTCTAGTCACCGAGGTTCCTTCAAATGAACATCATGAAATATCTCAGTGAGAATTTTCATTAATATTCGGCTAATAGAGCCCTACGGGGTTGTGATTATGTAGGATCAGGATGACGTAGAGGCAGAAAACACCAGATTTTAACAGCTGTCATCAGACGTAAAAATTGAGTTGGGCCGATCCTTTCCAAAAAGAAATCTCATTAATGGATAGAGAAGTATTAATATTCAACAGATGAATTATTAATGTGTAATGCCGTTTTACAAAACAGATTCGGGCACTTTCATCTGCAAAACAATTTTGAGTTTTTTAACGCGATAAAAATAATAAGGAATTTCACAAAGAAGTTAACGGGAGCCATATGACATCACGGGAGCAGTTATCAAGCAGGAAAAGTTTATCTAAACAACAGTATCATATATATCAATGTTTATGTCTGTCTGTCTTGCGAATGCCTAAGTATTCCAGCTTTCCGATATAGTTTACACGTCAAAAACAAAACCTTTGTCTCAAAAATGCAGCTGCAAGACATGACCTGCAATTTGTACTAGAAGCGAAATAAAATTTGTGCAAACAGGAGTGCACACACCACTAATGCTGAAGTATAACTTTGATAAATAAAGCTGAGATTTTGCATAAGAATTTCATATCTTCTGATGCCGAAAGACTTTACATCTTACGATTTGATGTTTCATCACAGCTGACTTTTCACAATGCAAATCACATGTCAAGGTGTTGCTAAGAAATTCCTTCATCCTTAGTTTAGGAAAATCTTCGCTTGGATGCGACAGATTTCATATAGAATCTCCAAAATTCCATATAGAATTTCTTTCTTCAGCAATTGAAATCTTTGATAAAAACGTAAATACACAAAAGAAAAAGGAATGAAAGTTCTAAAAAAGAGAATAATTAAAGAGTTTAAGTACATGCTCTGATATTGGTGCAAAAAATGCAGTTTGAATTTCTGCACAAAACAGATGCACCTAATTGAATTTTCATGGTAACTTAGATTGTTATTGCAGCCACTTCCAACGAGGCAGATGTTTTGCCTGACGATGCTATTAATAGCTCTAGATCTCACAAAAAAATTAAGGCCCGAAGAAGGTTTTTTGAGAATGAAGAACTGCAAGTACAAGAAAATACAAGAACGTAAAAAATACCGTTGTTTAGAGAATAGGGCCTTCTCTTGACTTGTAGTCAAATGTAGCATATTGTCAGATTTATTTGCTCTCGAGTTAAGAACAACTATTCATCTTTAAGTCACTAGCCCTATAATACCTCTTAGAATTGCAATTTGTGAGGAGGGAGTGAGTGATAAAATGGATATGTCCAGAACTTTCCTGCTTTATGCGTCCCTTTGGAGGGTATATGGCAAGGGGTTGTGATGATGTGATACCTACATTTTTGAAAGTCGCCTGAAAAAATTTTCTGCTGGTCCCAAATCATAGGCTAGACATATTTGAGACAATACATTTACTCATTGGTGTTATCGTTGTGGGCGTCACCTTCTACACCTCCGTCCATTCAGAAAAGTCAAGGTACGCTATTGTCAATCTATGTATAATTCTCTAAATAACCGTACATACTGTATCTTTTCAACCGGGTGTACTGCACAGGTTATTGGTCGATGTAGAAGCCTCCAGGCATCCTCGCTCATCTTTATTTGTTCGAGTGTCAGAATCTAAAAGCAAGAAATGATGCTTCAATGAACCGTCAACTGACATTAATGCTAGACTTTATAACATAACTTATTGTATTCTGCAACTCATGCAGAACTATATACATCATATCATTGTAACATGTTGCATCATCATGGAACTTGCTTTGGGTGCTCTTTGAGATTAGAAAAGTAGAAAGCTCGAACGATATAGCAAGTAATGAGACTGTTTCCAGCTCTACGGAATAACACGTGAAATAAACTCAAATACATTACTTAAAATCCCTCTGCAATCACATAACATATTAGAGATAAAATGCAATAATCATTGGTAGCTTAATTAAGAACATTGTCCAGCAAATATTATCCTCTTATGTGACAGGTGTTCTGTGACTGCGCCCATCAGACAAGCCGATTCTAAGGTCAAGATAAATAGATAATATCTCACTCTTACTTTTACAGCAATTCAACTTGTAAATATGAAGAGTAAAATGGCAGGAAAAGTCCAAGAAGCTGAGGATGAGGTCGAGTAAGAAAAAAATATCAATTTTCATTGATTCACATAAAAGGGTTCATCAAAAAAAATTTGACACATTTTTGTTATCGTCAAATTGAAATCTGTAAAATATCTTTTTTTTATTTTTTGTCATTCGTTTGCGTTAGTGTAGGACAGTGTAGATTCGAGTTTCACAAAACATATTAAAAAATACCAAAATTTGTGACCCAAATTGTGATTAAAAAAGTTAATGGGTTAAAAGCTCGTAAGAATAATATATGAAAATAAAAATAAATATATAAATGTCAACTAAGTTTTAATGAGAAAATTAAATTGTTTCTTACAAAAGGGGGAGGGGTTAATAAATGCGGAAAATGAATTGACATTAGAAGAGAAATCGACGAAGGTTTGGCATTAGCAAAAAAGGAGTAGAGGCCCTGGTACAACAAAGAGCCTCAGCTACCCTTACCACTTAAACCCTTGTTGTAAACACAACAAATTGAAAATTGATCAAGGAACGAGAATGAAATGTAATGAAAAATTAAACAGTACCTGGTGATCTTTGGTGATTCGTACTCTTCCATGAGCGCTGTGGCAAGCGTAGCATAGAAAATCCATACAGTCGATGCATCTAGCGGTAGCAGGGAGCTGTTCATTGCAACTGCTGCATAATATTGGCTTCTTGTCACTGTTCTTTACAGCAACAAAGTCAAGCATATTCAGAATGATAAAATTTGGAGGAAAATCTTTAACACCTTTTGCCTACAAGATGAGAAACCAAAAGAATCTGATGTAAAGAACATTTGTTTTGTTTTTATTATTAAGAATACTGCTGCTCTAAATTACTGTTATGTGTAGGCAAAGTTTCCTTTCTTAACAAAAAATCTCTAAGATTAAACCGTTTTCAGGAAAATTTCCAACGCCATGTGCCATCCATCAAGCCTATGGTGGTAAAGTAAAACAATTGCACCATAACCTAATTCTAACCATAACCCAAAGAATGATGCAGTATTGGACCAACTATATGTATCTTCCCTTCTTAATCTAAACGCAATTCGAATAACGAATTGAGAATATTTCTTTCCGCCTAGCATTCTTTGCCTAATAATGCTAGCCCTTTGTTATGTGATCTACTTACTCCCGTAAAGACTGCAGAAATGAGGTAAAATGTAAAATTTGATATTAGAAAGTTGTAGGGTGATATTTTCTGCCTTTATATTGGAAAACGTCTCATCTATGTTATTGATGGCTTCAATTAGCAAAGAAGGCTAAATCTCCCGATTTTAAATCTGGAAGTCTGTGGAAAAAAGTTTGATTCCTAATTAGGTCTCTGTGAAAAAATCTAAGCACAAATATTGAATTAAACCTACATATATATCAGAAACAGGTGCTTTAGTTATAGGATAAATAAAGGGGTTTTTGCATGAGGTTATTTAGCAACCTTAATTCCTAGTTCTTCAAATGGATTAAACGAGAGGCAGGTGAATAGAAATTATTAAAATTGCTTTTGTTTTACATCGTCTTTAATTTTCAAGTGTGCATAATTTATGTAAAAATCAATAGACTATGTAAAAACATTGTCAAGCATTTATGAGTTTTACAGCAAACGAATTTCTCAAAACACTTAGTGCAACTAAACATTGATTTAAACCATAAACCAAACTAATACAATAAAAAGACAGAGTTAGCTTACTTAAATTCACTCGCATTTTCCTTTACTCAGTTTCACAAGAAATTAGATTATATTTCACTGTGACGTATATTGACATATTTTCCACAATGAAGTAAGCCTTTGTACTGAATAAATGTTAATAAATCCGAAACCTTGTGAACTGGAACGAGGCAAGGTGAAATCTGATAACCTTAAAAACATCTAAAATGAACTCTTATAGCAGACAATAATTTGTAACCCCAAACTGCATTTTAATGCTTTCACAACCACTATTAGGAACAAGCTGTAATTGTTTTTGATTACGCTAGGGAGAGACCCAGAAGGCTATAGTTAAACCCTAACAAGGAAAAGCGGAGGGGGGCTTAGAAAAGTATGAAGAGAGTGTGGTGAGATCAAGTTTGTTGATATTTGTTTGGAAATAAAAAAGTTGCAAGAGTTAGGAAAGCAAGAAGACGGAAAGTGTTCTAAAGTTCACAACTTATATGAAGGAAAGATTAATTTATGGATAAATAAACGATCTTAGAAAGGTACATATCAAGGACGAAATGTATCAATAAATAATCACGAACAAATTTTTTTAGGTAAACAGGGAAAATATATCTGATCTCTTCGAAGTAATGTCCATTAAAACACGTCTAAAACATTATCTGAACAATAAAAGGTGCTTTGTACAGATCTGAAGCGTCCTGACCTATTTGTCTTCTACAAAGAATGAGCCTTTAAAAAATCTTCTATATCCAATGTCCTAGAATTCTAGCTTTCGCAGAGTTTTCGGAACTCACATGAGATACGTTAGACTAACTGACTGAGCCCGCCGGGATCAAATCAATAGGTTCAAGTTAAACTTTGTCAAGTTGAAGTAGCAGAGGAAAAGATATTATACCAATGTTTTAATGTATTTTCCTTCGCCACTTCAATGTTAAAATTTAATATGGCTCTCTAGCTCCAATTTCCAAACGAGGCTAGAACAGCCAAGTGATCCCAAGCTTCTATAGGATAGGAGATTCATCGCTTCAATTTCAAACGCTTTGAAAATGAAGCAGCAAATGCTTTTAATATGCCTAGGAAGGAGAAATGCTGAAATTCATTGACACCTTTCTGAAAAAAACCATTAAGCTTGAAACGTAGGTCACTAGGTTTAATTTTGTCACATAAATCTTTGCTAGATGAATTGGTGAAATATCAAGACACTGTTCCATCATCGGTCGGAATTCTCAAGAAATCAAACCCTAAGACGTTTTTTAAGGTGAGTATAGTTTAAGAATTTTAGCAATAAGGTATGAAAGATATATTCTGAATAAGATTTGCTATTCAAACGCCATTCGGACTCATTAACATCTATATCCCAACTTAGAAACAGTCAGACAGTCCCGGTAATCGACTCGTTCCAGGTGCCCCTGCTTGACAATGTCATTGAAAAAACTAAAAAAAGGACTTTAGTAAACCTTACGTCACAAACAATAACTGTTTTAGAAGAGTGAACAGAGATAGGTCTCACAAATCAACTCTCCTTTCATAATTCGGCAAGTAAACTCAATAGATTGTCTGACTGAAGAAATAGAGAAGAATCATTTTAGTTTGCTGATCAATAATTGTTTGAGTAAACAGTGCATTAAAATGACAGGTCATCTATGTATTATTAATGACTTCCGTTGTAAATTAAAAATTTTTAACGGTTCTTCGAGTTACTGATCAAGCATTTAAATTGCTCTCTGATCGGAAAGCTAAGCCAATAAGATGCTAAGCGGAAAAATCTTGACAAGGCTAGAAATTTACTAATATCAATAAATTTAATACATCATGAAGTTATCTTATGTAATCTTGCTCTGTTTGAAGATGTAAAAAACCACAATATACTAAAACCACATCAAAGTCATAATGTTAAAATGGTGGACATAATCAATGCCAATGATAAAATGAAATCGAGAGACAATATCAAAATACTGTTCATTTATCGATCAAAATTGTAAAATTAGCAAGCTCTAAGACCTTTTTGCAAATTTGAAGTTGCATTTGATGACCAAGAAAGATGTCAGGACTAATTTGAACTCCCAAAGTGTCTGAAAATCCCAGAGAAATAATTTTGAAAAAATTTTGTACGAAAGCAAGACCTGTCTAATGTTTAATATTAATTGTAGAATGTAGATTTTCTGATATTTTATTCGAATAATTGCATGTTTTTGTATGATAAAACCAATCATATTAGACTTCATTTTTCCATCAATTCTGTTCTAGACTGTGGTACTGTTATATTTCTATAGATCATGGTATTGAACCATTAATGCAGAACCAAAAATACAACAAAAATGCATAAAAAACCTTGGTTCTTTAATCACGGAAAATAAAGAGAGTAAAGGAAATTTTATTATATCATTGCAAAGGTAGGGAAAATCTTGCAATATTCATTTGCTAAATTTTGACACTGAAATTCTTAGCAACGATTTTCATAAGAACAAGAGGAAGTATAGGACTTCAAATAGAATAAAGTGAACTTATAGGTTAACTCACCATAAGTGAAACTTCTTTTCTGCAGCTGTGACATGTTATTGTGGCAGATCTTGGGTTTACTGTGTGCTCAAGGCATCTTTTGCAGAAAGTGTGTAAACACGGTAGAAGCCTCGGATCGTTGTACATCTCGCCACAGAGTGCGCATATCAGCTCTTCTGGTATTTTGTTCGCGAGTCGATGTTGTGGTTCTTCTCTTGCTGAGGCCATGTTGGGAGGTTCCTGAAACATAGAATTTGTACCATATAAAAATTCTCTGAGGCCGTTATGTATCAAGCCTGTCTCTTGAGTCAAATGTTCCATCCGCTGTTGTGGTGGGAGAGAAACAGAGCTATGATCCATTGCTTGGTGTCGCGGTGAACTATGTTTTAGCGGAGAAGGCATATTTCTTTCACGAATTCCAATGCTTTGACGAGTCTCAGACAGGTATCTAAATGAGTCTGTTGTTTGCGTAGAATCAGCTTGGCCTGAATACCGGCTTTCCATTGCGCTCGCCAGGTAGTTGCCGGATATTCCCTCCTGGCTTGAGTTCTGTCTATGGTAACTTGGCCCTGTTGCCATCACCGGCTTCTTTTGATACATCTTCAAAGCATCGATTATTATTTTTTCTGTTTCTGGATCACATTGTCCTTTGTTTTGATCCATTCGAACTTCATTAGCACTGGTCAACCAAAAGCTGCACGGATTTTTATGTGAAATTTTTTGGCTTACCAAGTAACCGTTTTTACTCGATATTGAAAATACAATATTTAAGCGGTGATATTTCAGCGTTGGGGAACTGATCGCATTCTACAGGTGACCAGATTCCTTCAAAGCTAAATGCAATGTTTGTATTTTGCCAGACTTGGTAAGTGAATTAACAGTCTTAGAGTACCATGGCTTCTATCAAACAAACCAAAATTCTTCAGCAGTCAATATTGCTGCCGCCATCAGCAAATGTTGATGAATAAAGTGATAAGGCAACACGCCAGAAACGTTAACTGCAACAACTAAAAGCACCTCGCAGATTGTGTTGTCTCTAAACCTGCTTTTTTATCCTAGAAAATTCAAGTTCAAGGGCAGAACCTCCGTTTTATTGCGCCAGTGGTTGTTTAACAGAGCTCCCGGCAGGTTTTTCCCTTGCTGCGAAGTCGTTGCTGCCCTAGCAGTATTGTGCTGCGGCGAATTATCTATATCTGTTAATTTTCTTGTAGAAAGATTATGTTTGCAGGAACATTCCAGAAGTCATTTTACGTCTCTTTTCTTGTAAGAAATACTTGTTTGCTTCTTCGTGATCATATTTGCACTACGTAGAATATCTTGGCAAACAAATGTTTTACCAAATTATCACGCTGATTTCCACCAGTGAATCTCGTTGGCTAAATTCTTCCTGTACCTTAAGCCGTATTCTTGAAATTACACAATAGTCTTTCGTGTCCATTCATTAGCAAGACATAATACGAATATACATAATTCTCAGGCCTTTAGCGCGATAATGTATTGCACCTGTGTCTTCCTCTCTTGATTCTCATGAAGAAACAGACCTGCATAGTCCCTGACTTGAAGTATATAGCACTCTCCTAAGTGGGTAGAATGCAGCCGCAGAATGTTCTTCCAACACAATAAATCACCCGCAAGAGCATTAATAAAGCGAAATTAAACCAAACTGTCAAGCAGCGAAATAAAATCAATTTGGTACTGGAATTATTCGCAAACGTATTAACCTCATACGATGAATATGGTCTAAAGTCACCTCGATCTGGTCTTAACCAACCATAGTTGGGGATATCCAGCTCTTTATTTATCTCTCATATCATGTGGTAACACATGGCGCGCAGATAGCAACATATTGCAGAAGTTAAGGCTCTTAAGGGCTACAAAGATCTGTCTGACTCACGATATTTGGCTAAAATGAAGCATTATTTTATGAAAGAATAAGATAGTAATTGTCTATTAAAAACTGTATATCACCTGGTCCCATTTCCGTTGTTCTCTGTCGTAGAATAAAAACATTGGTGAGAACAGTGTGCTTAACCATTAAAAGTACCATAAGGCGAAGCACAAAGAGGCAGATTTCCAAGTCGATGTAAAGTACAAAGTGCAGGATATCAAAGTTGAACTACTCCTAGCTGAAAACTTCATAAATCGACTTCATTGTTCAAGAAAGAACTACTATTGAACAATTGAAGTGGTCAACACCAAACAGCTGTCTTCAAAGCTTTCTGTAAAAGCTCTTTTCAGCACAATGACGATAATAATGGCGCTTTCTTGAAAGCTGAAGTAGTATGTAGCTGTTTGGTGGTTACCAGGTCCCCCGGAATGAAATTTATTGCATAGCTTTCCATGGTATTAGGATTGGGCGAGATTGGCTTTTCAAAGCAACCATGAGCTAACCAAATCAATGATAACCGCTAGACTACGACACGAAGTGCTGGCCGCTTGAATTAGTCAAATTTTTTCCAGTATTTCAAACAAGCTGCGGTGCTCATTAAAGATTCATCGAGTGAAGGTTTTGCTGAACTATTTAGATGGGAGTACTGCTAAACTTTGACGCATGAAATCGCTAAATTGAGTGAAGATCGCAGCTGGTAAACAAAGGCTCGCATCTTACATTAAGTCAAGTCTATTTACAGAATCTGTTTGTTTTGATGCTTGCATACAAAACTGCATTCTACTCTTGGTATTGTGATATTTTCATCGAGCAGACTTGTTAATGGAGGAGAAATCTTTCATCTCACCGGTATTGCGAATTCTGTCAGTAAAATTCGAATCAGAATATTTCATGGCATCTTCATTTCATAAAGAAGCAACATTTCCTTTTTCTAATGACGCTAGAACTATTTCAGCCTAAATTACTGCTTTTATCCTTTAGTTAAAGAGGTTTTCCTACTCAAATAATACTTTTCTTCCAAGAAGAATCTCTGCCATGATTAATAAACTGCTCATGTTTCACCAAGAGAAGGATAAAGAAAGAACTAAACCATTGAAAAACAAAAAATCACTGAAATTTGTTCCAACCTTAACAAAAACTGTTGATGCTTTCATACAGTTGTTGTTAGTTTATTGGCAAAAGTAGTAATCTAATTAGAATAACGTCATGTCTGCAATAAATGTTTGATTCTGAATTGCAAGATATTTCAAGCCTTTGCTAGTAAGGTCTAGTCACACAATTATTGTTTTTCTTGGAATGTCGATTACTACACCGGATAATCTTTTCTAAAATGAAACTCGAGTTTTTCGTCGTGTTCCTCATACCAAAAACAATGTCAAAGCTATACTTCCCAACAAATGTTTCAAACGCAAAAGAATTTTTGCCTTCACTAATTTAACTTATCATATCCTTAACTAATTCTGAACTCGTATATCACTTACATTGTTTGCAAGCATGAAATGGAAAATACAGAGGACTTTAAAGCTCTCTTCATACCAAATAAGACATTTTTGAAATATTTAATGTCAGATCAATATCATTCTCTTTCTCTTGGAAAAGAAGACTTGTTTTAACCAATCTTTCTGCTTTCTTTTTTAGAATGGCAACAGTGTTTTCCACCTCAATGGCTTCAAAGTCATATCTACAAAAATCTTGCGAGGCTTAACTTGGTTACTTAATATTTAGCCTTTTCCAGTAACTCAAATGTTTATAAGTGCGCGATACTCATTTATGAATTTTTAAAACCTGTAGCAGCTAAATCGGATTATCTATATATGTTCTATTCACAGTCTTCAATAACTCGGAAAAATTTACATGTTTTCTCACAGCGAATCTGTTAAAAGTAACATTGTATCTTGACCTCTAGAAGTGAGAAAGGTTTTCCTTGACATCAGGCCAGAAAGAAATAATGAACATTTTTGGTGATTGAAAAGCATTGTATCCATAGAAATAATATGAGATGAGACACAAATTGATATGCTGGAAAGATTGAGAACAATACCTCAATAACCAATCAGGTTTCAAGAATATGACAGCAAACGTGCCTCGCAGCTAGATTTAGGCCTATTTTGCACGTTTTTGCCACTAACAATACAAAATAAACGCGGAATATATGTTCAAAGATAACCTAAATTTTTTTTAAAAAAATTTATTGCTTGATAAATTTATGAAAAAATTGTACTCAGTAAAAATGTTTCCGCGATCGCTAGTTGTGAACACTTGAAACTGTCCTCTTCAAACCCTTCTAATAATTAGAGGGGAGAAAGCACGAAAAATCACAGTTTTTAAACCTTACAAGTTGTTTTATCCAAGTCATTAACAAACATGAACTTACCTTTACAAGCTTATGATAAATCAATTCTTGTATAAAACGTTTTTTTATACCAATTAGTCAGAACAAGGAATATAAAGTTTCATTAGGAGGTCATTAATCGGGAAAAAGTTGGCTTATAATGAATTAAGAAGTTGGCTTATTACATATAATGGAATGTAGTTATAGTATATGTTTTTAAAAGATCAAAGCTCAGAGTAGAAGAAAAATATAAGAAGCATTGCAAATGGAGCCATCTACCAGTAAATTCTAAATTTATCAGAAGGTCAAGCAATCATAATGGCTATCATAATTCATAACTTAACGCGTCAGTTTTATGAAAAGACAAGATCATCAATAAACGATAACGATATTTAGATATTAATTATATAGAAATAAATATGCAGTAAGAAGCCTCTTCAGGTGCGGTCAAAACTAGCAAGGTGTTTACTGTCTGGCATGCACGTTAACAAGAAATGCCAGCTCGGAAAACCATCCCATAACATTTCATTGACCTTACACATAATTTGCATTCATTATGAACCCTAACAATATATTTTCTCAAAATCGCAGCAGGATACAGATAAAATTGCTAAGAAATACTTTAATCCCTTGAAGGCCTGGTTTGGGACAGCTGCCATTAGAATCGCTTTCTTTAAAAAGTTATAGGTTGAAATGAGCGAAAATCATCGAAAACATCTCCATGAAATTTGGAATGCGAGCCTGAATCAAAGCATCGATGACTGTTGATAACTGACAGTAACCGGGGATTTTGCAGTTGGTTCTTTAGACATTGTCAATTAGGATATATAATGAAAGACGCAGCATGTAAATAAAATTTTGTTCACTACAACAGCTAATCTAGTTGAGATAAACTGATTAAGACGGTTCTTCATCGACTGGGAGGTCGTATTGAATTCCGAATTAAAGTAAGGAATGCACGTTCTCCAACGGCAGCTCTCAGTACAATTTCATTTAGAGCTATATATTTTAGCATCTTATTATAACATCTATCATCATGTTTCGTCTCCTTTGTTTTAAAATCAAATTTTCAAATTTCTGCAAGAACTCTCTCATTTCCAACTGGAAAAAGAAGAGCAACCTCTGCATTTGGTATTTTACGTTGATGACTTTTTAACAAGACAAAAGGCAACCTCTTGAAAAAAGATTCATACTTGAATAATGTATGTAAGATATTTTGAGAAGAAATTCCTCGTTGATAACATAAGAACCTATTCCTCTTATCTTTGGAAGCCAATCTAATCTGAAGCTGCAGAGACGGACATGAGGGAATATCTTGTGCATCCAAATTGAGTTTCAGCTGCCAGATATCAGCTATCATTGACAAGATTCTTGCTGTTTACTTAGAAATAAATCCTAATACAAACGATAAGGACTACAAACTAAGCAGCGAGAAAGAACTTTTTTGTTTGATGGATATGAAACACATAGTATGAATGCAGAGGACCTTCAAATTCGGAGCTAATTCAAGTTCTTCAGTCGGCCTAACTTGACTGTTAACATTTCAATGAACCAGATTAGAAGTTGCCTGTTTTCCATTCTGATATTTTTCTTTAGACGGTACTCACAAAAGGTGCATTTTCAATAAAAACCCATATTGTAATCTACTCACTTTCTGACCTGTATTAGTTTCGAAGAGCTCCGATTCATAATATGATCATGAAATAAGAACTCGTACGGCACAAGAAAATTGAGCTGATTAAAAAGATTAATTTCAAACTTAATAACCACATCTTTTATCGTATCGACATTGATCGTTCATTTTTCTGATTATCAAGAAATAACACTTTAGAGCAAGCAAAAAATTCGGGCATGGTTGAAAAAATTATCGGGAACCGATTAACTTTCTTGTACATGAATGAAAATAGCCTGACACCATCATACAGTGCATAGCATGTTGTAAAACAATGCACGAGGAGTTTGGGCAAGAGTACAAAGCCTTTCGGAAGGATCACATACGCGTGTGACATCTGATCTGTACTGTAAAAGTACGCTCTGACGGCGCCCCGTATACCAAGGCGAAATATCAGCCATCTTAAATATATTTTCTTGTTGTCATTTCTTCTAGGCGCGTTGAGGTGCTTCTCATTTTCAACTCTAAAATAATCACTTTTTTACCACATGGTCCATAGACAATCTTAGTATTCTTATAACACGGCCACTGATAACACATTAATGGGTTTGATTTAGAGAAATATGTGGGTAAGCAATTAAATGTTAAATCTGTATATACCCAGGGGGTTGCACAGTAACGTGGAATGTCTTCGTGTTGGCAGCAATTATCAAATCTTTGTGGGGAATCAAAAGCACGTGAAGCACGCAAAATTGTTTTATTTTACAAATGAAGCTGCTTTTTCGAGAAAGAGGTTCCGAAGCAAAACCGTACCGAACTTATGCGTTCAAATGAACTCAAAAGTCACCCGGTATGGCTCCATACCTAATTAAAAGTGGAATGGTTTGATTCCGCAAAAACGATATAGAGCGTATCGGATTTAAGCGTAACTAGATGTCAGTTCCATAAGATATGATTTTATAAGCCATTATCGTTATCTAAAGAGGCTAGGCACAACAAGCTCGACGATTTTTGTCAGGAATCAGGTAAAACCTGGAACAAAACAAACATTAAAAACCACACCTGAGGCAATAGCCACTTTTCCAAAGATATCTAAAGGGTATTCTAGATGGAAGACCTGTGACTGCATTCCATGGACCATTAACAAAGAAATAATGGTTTGGTTTTAATTCAATGGAGAAACCACTAGGAGTACATCAGTAGGTATCATTTTGCGTTTAATAAATAGAGCTACTAACACGTTTAAGAAATAGTGCTACAAAAATTGACATATAATTTCAAGATCTTCATTTTTGCATCATCATTTCACTTGCGTTTACTAAATTTTTTTGCATGTTATCAAGAAACTCTTTTTTATTCCTGCCCAGTGCACTTTGAAAAGCCACAAAATGACCATTTTGAAAATTGCAAATAAAGCAAAAATCATTGCACATACTCAGCAACATTGGTTTCAGTTTCAGAAGTTTTCGAATTCCAGAAGTTCCAGAAGAGAATTATAAAAGATGAAATACAAGTTGCGAATCACAAGAGGCGAATCGCAAGAGGCGAATCATAAGAGGCGAGTCGCAACGAGTTAATCACAAGAGTCGAATCACAAGAGGCGAATCATAATAGGCGAATCGCAACGAGTTAATCACAAGAGTCGAATCACAAGAGGCGAATCATAAGAGGCGAATCGCATCGAGTTAATCACAAGAGTCGAATCACAAGAGTCGAATCACAAGAGGCGAATCATAAGAGGCGAATCGCAACGAGTTAATCACAAGACTCGAGTCACAAGAGGCGAATCACAAGAGGCGAATCACAAGAGGCGAATCACAAGAGGCGAATCACAAGAGGCGAATCGCAAGAGGCGAATCGCATAAGACGAAGCATAAGAGGCGAGTCACTAGAGGCGAGTCACAAGAGGCGAGTCACAAGAGTCGAGTCACAAGAAGCGAATCGCAAAAGACAAATCACAAGGAGTGAATCAGAAGAGGAGAATCAATAAAACAATACACGTATATATTATGGATTGCCCATAATGCAGTGCAAACCTTGCTGCACATAGCTCACCGGCCAGGAACTAATTCAGAAAAGCTTTGTATTATCAGTAACCAAATGGTTAATGAAAGTTTTTCCAACTGGAAACTGACAAACAGAGAAATTTTCTGTCACCTTGAATCAATTGATGAAAGAATGACATTTCCCTTGCCATCTAAGGCAAATTCCATTTCTAATCGGACAATATGAAGTGTACTTATATGCCCATTTCATTATTTCCTTCTCATACTTGAAAAGACTGACGTTTCATAGTTGGTGCAAAGATGATTCCAGCATAAGCATATCCTTTCAACTGATTTTTTTATTATTTCTTACAAGAGAAAATTTGAAAGGTGGCTATGTAAGGGTCTTTATATATTTAGAATAAGTTCGTAAAACTCCTCCAGCAGCTGACATTATTTATGCATTAATATGACGTATATATTTCACTGTACTGTAAAACATCGTATTTCAATGTATCGTAAAACGTCATTTCTACACGTAGCTTCTGTCAAGGGCATTGGTCATTCATCCCGAAAGATTCAGTGACTCAATTTTGCGATTCTGTTAAATCTCTATAACTGAAAAATGCCAGTTCAAAGCAAAGCACCATTGCAACTCATTTTGCACGAGGAGCTTTAGTTCAAAAACATTTGAACAAAGGTTTCATCAATATTGAGTAGCTGCTTACACATCAAATTATTCAAAAAATGACTAAAGTTTACAACAGGGATGGGCAAAATTAAAAAAAATTCTTTAAAAAGCAGGTGCTGTAGAAGTAGACTACTGTACATAATTCTAGCTTCAACTGTATGTAAATTAATTATAACCATTAATATTATTACATGGTAACAGAATTAATGTATATTGTTCATAATTAAAATGAGGCATACCTTTTCTTTGATTACAGAACGATTTTCCTCGCTGTTGTCGGGAGCCGATATCCGTTTGAAGAAGTTAATTATCATCTAGGCTGAAGAAGCCGAGTCTCTAGAACGAGACGACATTCGTGCTAGCTGCCTGGAATGAAGTCAAAAAAACGTTATCTATTGTGTCAAAAGAGACAGGAAAGCAAAAATCTTACCAATATATTTATACACAATGTCAAAGTAGTTTATACGAAATGCAGAACTAAACTTGTTCCAATCTGCTAACAGTAAAAGAACGATTCTCACTCTTTGAGTTAAGAAGAAACCTTTCCTTTTAACTGCTGAGTTTTATATTTTGCATTGATATCATCTATTCATATACTTGCATATTCTTGGATCATTTAAGAAATATAACTGATATTTCTAAAAGCTGGCTAAAAAATCCGGCTGATCAACTAAGGATAAAACTTCGACTTCTGTTCTCAGGTTTAATGAGGAGACTTCTGTTCTCAGACTAAGCGGGTTACAGATCGCTAATTTACGCAGGGTTTACTGTCGTTAACACCCTAAGTAAAAAATCAAAAACTTGCTCAATCAAGTGGTAGAATACCCTAAATAATGAATCCAAACAGCAAGGCTCTAAAGTTAGAAGACATTGACAAGCATATACTAATCCATTGTATTATGCTGCGAAAGATTCTTTGCTGTTTTGCTGCTTAGGGCAGATTTCATTCTACCTTAGGATGTGAAATTTTCTGTAAAGACGTATTTCATGCAAAAAATGTTATGCAATGCTTGGTGATATTTCTTGGTTTTAAAAAGCTTCCGATTAAGCACTCTATCTCTGTTAATGCCAACGTTTCAAGAAATTTTATATAAAAAAACGAATCTTGTGCTTTCAGGATTGTAAAGTTTTCTATAATTCATAATGACCCACTGATCTCGAAACTCTAGGCCATATAAGATTTAAAAAACTTGACATTTTAAAGTACGGTATTGTCAAGTGCAAAATCTAGCCTAAATCCCTAAAGTTTGTTACTGAGAGAATATAGCGATTTTTCGACTGAAAAGGTTAATATGCATGATTTGACTGATAGTGTAAAACAGTCTGCATCTTTGAGACTTTATAATTTATTATGTATACTTATTAACCAAGTTATAAAAATCTGAGAAAATACAATCTGGTGAATCTATTCCAAACTATTGTTGATAAACACAATTAATTATAATGATTCATTCACGTCACAATATATTTTCACTCAAACAATAAAAATTTAACAATAAGCCTGAAGAGATATAAGAAACCGAAATTTCTCCCCAGCATCAAGAACCAAACTAACATTTGGAAATCTCTTCAAATGGCAGCTACATGAACTGATACCATGCCTTGTAAATTGCTACTGGCTTTATCTAATCTGGCCCTCTTTGCACAGTGGAAAAGCAAATCATATTGAAATCAGAGGAATTGAACAAACTAAATGATTCAGATATCTTTAAAATTTCCAAATAGTTCCATGATCACATGTGACAGAATCGCTCCTGAAAAAGCGCGCCATTTTCTAGTTAACAGAACAAATGTTTTAAGCAAAACAAGAATTTTTTTGATGCTTTGGCAGTTTAACAGACGGTGGAGGAACTGCCAAATGCAGGACATTTCTGATAGTATTTTTATATTGTTATGTTCTGTTAGGCTGGTAATTTTAGAGCAGGCCTGACTGCCTTGATGAAACAAGAGCCCTGCCCGACCCAATTTCTTTGTTTATCTGGCACATAAAAAACCAAATAAAAGGGGCCGCCATATCGTGATGATGTTTATGTTGAGTTTTTAGCATTTTGACCTCAAATTGCTTTGAACAGTATTGTAGAAAAGTATCATGTCGAAAAGTATTTCAAAAAAATGAAGACCCCCTTGATAAATTTCGAGCCCGAAATTCTTATCCTTTTTAAAAAAAATAGCTGAAACAATGTTTTAAGAGATCACATAGGGAATCTATTCCAAATGCTTTAAAATTCCAAATTGTTAAAAATTTGCACCCTGGATCTCCCTGTTTATAGAATAGCATAAGAATGAGATTGGCGTTGTTTAGTTATGATGCATGAAAAGTGCGTCTATCATTTTCTAACGAATATGAAAACGTTAATTAGGCTTTCTCGTTGAAACTCTTTTAGTCATTTCGAATCAACAAATGCAAAAAACAGTTGTAGGATGACAAGCCATTCTAATGTACAATGCCTGCCAAAAGTATTTGGAACACCCGGCTATTTACGCTGCATTTGATATCTTTCATTCCTTTCATGAAAAAAATTACTACTTCTGCCCCTTCCCCCCAAAACAATGTTGATAATTTAGGGAAATTTAAAGAAGCGCAAAAGAAAGTGCTTCCTAAAATCCTAACCCGTTTGATAGTAAACCAACATTGTTTCTGTAGGTGAGAGGGGGATGATTTATTTTGACCTTGGAAATTGACGTCAGTGTTTCAAGACTTTTGGCAGGCATTTTAGGTTGACGATTACTTTCTGTTTTACTTGGCTGTGATTATGGAATTCTTATGAAGCCTACTCCTCACGTATCTCTTTGATATATTTATGATGACATCCTCCCGCTAGTTTTTATCTTATAGTTTTTGTCGCCAAGTTAAACAAAAAACAAGTTAAACACGCGTTTCTTGATTACGACTATTGGTGGCCTTTCTTCTACAAGGGCAGAATGAGTCATGCTGTAAACATAACAGGTAGCTGCTATAATTTTGTTGCTTAAAAGTGATTTTGTTTTTTGTATACAAACTACTTATAGGGCGTGATTATCAACAATAGCTTGTTATTGCGTTAAGGCCTGCCTTAAACCTCAAGTTATAATATTTAGGCCTGCCTCAAACCGCGTTTGCTTTGGGGGGCTTGCGTGCTTATCAATGATAAGTTGTAAAAAATTGTTTTACTATGCAAGAAGAGTTATTTTTCAAATGAAACGCTTAGATAAAACTCCAGGTATAATGAGAACATTTTGTTGGAATGGGATAATCTGACCGTATGGCTCTTCAAGGAATACCGAGTTTCTTTGTTTCAGGTAAAAAATACAGCATGGGTATTCTAGCAATGGCATCATCAAACTTAGTTTACATGGTTGATTGTAGATGTGTTTTTCAACTTCTCAATTGTAATGGAACAATTTAGAAATCTGGGATAGTTTTAATCAAAGGTGTATTTTTACAGTTCAGGCCGCTTAATTGTTAAATATCTATACACAGAGGCATGACGAAGAGATGGATAATTATTCAACAACAAACAGTAATTCACTGAATCTATCTTTGAATACGTTGAATTGGCTAAGTCATTTTGCAAACGGGTATCACATTCCCTGCATCTTTCTCCTTAGCGATGGTCCTGAAAATGTAGCAGTGTGAAACGCAATTGACATGACACGTAAGCTTTCGAATCATTTCCTCTATTTACAACCGATGAACAAGTCCCGCCTAATAGTACCCTATCCCTCAAAAATGGAAACAAACCAGAGAAAGATAACGTTTAAATAGAACGAGAAGTTTCAATGATGTCAGAAGTGAGGGCTAATACATTGTTTAAAGGAATGGAAGGTGAAAATTGAACAATAAAAGCATTAAAAGCAACATTCATATCTGGAAAAGAAGGCGAGAAAAAAGGAAAGAAAGGCGTAGGCACAGCCATCTGGCTACAACCCCAAGCCGATAAAGGAAGTAATCGTCCCTAAGAGGCCCTAGAATGCTACCCATAAGAGTCTCTTGAATGCTGCGAAGGGATGTTACTTGGTGTGAGGCACAAAACATTTGGCTCGTGGAGAGCACCCCTTTTGTAAAGCTCACCGAAATCTTTACCACGAGAAAACCTAATAAATCGCTCTCATGCAAAAAGGTGTCAACGTTAGCAAAGGATTTCACTAGAAAGGCTTGATCTCTGAAGACAACGATATCCGAATAACAAAAATAGCTCAAATCAACCTATCACAAGACGTTATGAGCCCCAATAGTATCACTACTGAATTTAACAAATAGCTAGCCTAAAGTCTAAATCTAAAAACACCAGGAAAACACAAAAAACGGGTAAAAAACTGTTACCTAAGTCAAAGATTGGCCTGAGCAAATGTTGGCAAGCCACATTTAGACTGTTGCTCCTCAGAAAAATGAAACCAGAAGCAAATGCCCCAAAAAATCAACTCTGGTGAAATTCAATATAAACTTACTTGATTCAATACATAAAAAGTTTGTTAATCCAGACATAAATGATTTCAAAATGTATTCTGCCAATCAAGCCTTTAATTAGGGCCTAATCTACCTTCTCATTATTCCACCTGACCATAAACGTATGCGAATTTCCATCAAACAGATGTATTTGGAAAATAAGCTGAAATATGTGAGAATATTTGATCTATATGGTCGTAAAAAGGTGAATCTGCAAGTAATTATTTAAGGGAGAAAGAAAAACAAGATTGAAAAGCTGCTGGTTTGAACTTTTTTTAAATGATTCTAATTAATTAGAGCATGAATAGATCTATTTAAAGCGCAGATAACATAAATTGATCATTGTCTTTCCGATCTGAGTTTCTTTTCTTTTCTTTTCAAGCTGGACTAAAAGTTCGTCGCCACCATTCTCACGAGTAATGCAAAAATTACACATACTATAAGAATATGACGATTTCATAAATTGTAAAACCAAATCAAGAATGAAGAATGAAGGAGTATTTCGCTTCGAGAAGAGTGCACTGGAGTTTTTGAGTTGATAAGACCGATATTTATCATAATGATATTTTAGATAGATAAAAATTTTGTGAAATATTTAGAATGATAACAAAGATAGTTATCAAATCTACGAAGAAATCCATCCACAATAAAAAAGGCTTTTATCGAGTTTCTCAAGGGCATACTGATGGCTCAATTCTTCCTTATCTAGTTCAAAACCAAATAACATTAATCATTCTTTTTAACATATAGACGTCTATGATTCTGTATTTGAGTAGAAAGGAAGTGCAGCATGTAAAAGTATTGTAATATAAAACAGCACAACTTTTTTCCTATTTAAAGAAACTTCTTTCCATCATCCACATATAATTTCTTTCAAGGAGGAATTTTATGCAGCTAGAAAAAATGTTCTGTAAAACTTGACGATTAATTAACATAGTTTTTTATGTTTGGAATGACGTCATTTTCCGAACAGAAGATGATGGAATTCACTGCAGCATGTTAAGTGATTATGTTTGAAGGAAAGTCTTTCCATAGCATGAAATTCTGTGCAACTTTATATTTATATACTCGGATTAATTATTGGTCTTTGGCGGAGTTAGTCACCTGTATTGGCATATGCAATCTGGCAATCATGTTTACAGTTTGTGATAAAGCTGCTGAGAAAATCACAGAGTTGATTAGCAAAACAGACGCTAGCTTTCCTAGATTTGCGAATAAGGCAGGTGAATGGTCTGCATTTCTCGGAATATAATGACATGATGTTTGTAAATTTTTGCATGTTATGCTGATCAGTAATCCTATATCACGTTAATGCATCTCGTACGGTTCACCACAGCAGATCAAGGATACATCGAAGTGTATTGAAGAGTACATCTAGGTCTAGAATCTGCCAAGGCACACAAATAAGCTGGGCCAAATTCTTACTGGCTTTTAACACCAGAGAGTCTAAAATCCATGATATAGATTTCAAAATAAATTGCAGCAAGACTTACCCACAAAGTAGAGTAATGGTCTTTTAGTTAAAATTGTTAATTATGCTTCTAATAAAAGCCTCGTCCACTATAATCATATAGCCAGACAAATCATCATATGTTCACGATTACTTTTCATTGCATTTTCTTACAAGCGTCTCAGAATCGATAGGGATCATGCCGTCATTGATGTTGCAAAACTGATTTTGAAATCGTAGTTGATGGGACTAGGAATTAGGGAATGATTAGGGTAGCATAGAAATTAGAAAAAGTGAGAAAGGCGTTGTTAAGAATCCCTGATCTGTATCATAAATAATCTCAACCCCGAAGGAAGTGACACACACAGTTGGTCACATAATTAGAAATTTTGTGCCTGCAATTTAGCAAAAAGTGCAAAGAAAAGAAAAAGTGAGATTTACATGCAATAAAACAGCTTGAAAATATAACAGAAAGAAAAATTGAGGACTCCCTGTTCTCTTTACTTTACTAACAAAGGATTGTTTGTCTGTGCTTGTTATTAACGTGCCATAACCTGCCTTCTTTGGCCCCTTAGGTCTATTTTTGTAAAATGCTCTAGATTGTTTAGAGCAAGTAGCAAGATAAATGCCAAACACGTCTCCATCAAAATCACTATCACAATGGCAGCAATAACCTCAAACTCATTTAAATATCACTATGACAACAGTCAACCACCTTCAGCATGATCGCAATAATCATTACCACGATTAATAGGTAGCATGACATAAATCACTATGAATCATTTCAGATCGTGGTCATCCACAACCTCCAAATGACCGCAATAGCCTCAACAAGAATCGCAATATCATAATCAACACCACATTGGCTTCAAAATCAAATCAAATCAAATCAAAATCAATATCATCACTCAAATCGTTACAATCGCAAATGATATCAACGGTAACAGAATCTCAATAATCTTTATTAGCATTTGTCAGATTCGATTCTAATCCTTATCGTCCAAATAGTTTTTTCTCCATTCTCGCTAACGACTCAATCAAAATGATTATCTGAACCGAACTAAAGTGCTTAGAGTTAACAGAAAGAAACGCGACAAGTAGTTCGTGAATAACTATTTAATTAACGGTTATACAGTGATTTCCGCGAAACGCTCAGGAGGTAGGTCAGCTGTGGCAAAAACAGATTTGCGGACGTTTTCATATATTTTCACCACAAAATAACATTTGAAAGAAAAACAAGAAAAATCGAAGAACTCACGTTCTAGAAATGGTTGTGATGCTCTTGTGATTCTGCTACCAAAGCATTCACCACAACACTGCAAAAGAACAAAAGATTTAGAATATTGGAAGACAGTCGTTTCGGAATAAATACATCATCAAATGACAATTTAGGAAATAGCGCCTACCGAAAGCTTGTTGTCTTCCAGACTGAAACGGGCCTATGTCAGTTGGAGAATTTTCTATTCAACGTTGTTTGATGAGCAGTGAAATTAGCGATCCTCCGGCATCCTTTTGTTGTTCTGTCCTTTGTACAACTTGAAGCAGGTGAATGATCCACTACACTTGCACCTGCCGGGCGAAAATAATGGCAGACGTGACCACGCACGACAACTTCTTTTTAAAATACTTGTGACTATAGCAATGATAATTATCAGAATTTATAGTCTTTCCCATGTAACTTCTTCAGAGTCTTAAAAATTGGAGGTCACACGGCCAAAAATGCGAGAACGGGGATTTTGAGATGGAGAAAACCTATTCTGGACTAGAATGCTTTCCACATCGGAAATTAGAGGGAGTTAAAAAAACAATGTCAAAGCATCTTTCTTGAAAACCTTAAAATATTCACAGCTTGCCGACTACAGAATATTTGAAACTTCAATCTTAGAGAGTGCGCCTAGTACCATAACAACTGTTAAAGGGCGAGTCTTTAGAATAGCACCTCGGATCTGCATAAAAAAGCTTTTATTAAAACTATTTTTCAGGAGTTTATCAACCTTTAATGCTTGATATTAGATTTAAAAATGTTTGGAGATTGCATTGAATAATGCACCAGTTTCGTGCATTCTATTTTCCACAGTCAATTCATATGCATTTTCATTATAGTGACTAAACAATAAGAAACTTCCATTGAATTATTATCGGATAGAAGCTAAAAACTCAATCATCTAAAGATTAAAATATTCTTGATCTAAAGGTTAAAAGATAATCGTTGAAGCTATAACAAACTAAAAACTAGACGGCCTACATGACCCTAACGAAAGATTTGCGCATCAGGCAAATATTTACATTTGCTGGACAGAGAAAGTCTTTCTGCAAGTTTTGCCTAATACTGTCTTGATGCCTGTATCCTTCCCACTTCAAATGTTTCATTAGTTCTGATGCTAAACACGACAGCCCACAACTTTTGGGATTGTCTGGGAAAAAAATTCATCCCCATGCTTGTACTGCTGGCAATTAAACAAGCAAAGTAAATAAATCTTGCAAAAAATTCTCTCGCGTTTCTTAAAATATTAAATGTTTTTAAAACAGCAGGTTGGTTGTGCTAATTATACATGTTAGAATAGAATATATCCGTTATATATACTTACAACTTCACTTGGTAAAAAACATCGTCTTTGAAAGATATCAACACCATTCTTTGTCCCAGTTAACTGTATGCGTCAATGCTGTCAAAATTCACAACACTAAAACGTTTAAGCTAAAACATACTCAGCTTAAGTTAAAAAGTGGTTTACTGGATCTTGATGCTTCGTTCACATCAAGAACAAACGTGGCGTAAAATATTACTTATAAGAAAACAAAGCGTTCAGTGTAAAATAAAAAGTCCGCGTAGGAAGAAACAATAATACAGCACTGAAATGCAGGTGTATATTACAAACATAAGACCTTGAAAATTTTGACATTCCGCAAGCTAACCTCGTGTAGCTTGGTAACAGTATTTCATTGAGGTAATGTTCTATTCCAGATGGCACAAAAGCAGAAACATTTCGCTTCATACTACAGTACCTTCCTCTGTAGAAACATCAGATGGTGACAAAAAGTAGAACAAGAATTTTGTTTGTACTTCAAATGATCAAGAAGAAGACAAACAGGAAAATGAGGTTAATTCAAGCCAGAAAGTTTAATTTCAGCATTGAAGCTATGAATGCCAAACCTGTATTGATAACGTCCTAGCCTGCATTGGTAGCCTGCATTGTGATCGAAAGCTGAAAGCGTTCAAGAAATGAAATCAACGGAGAATTGACCAACGGGCTCCGGAAGCGCCATATAGCCAAAACAGTATAAATCTAATGAAAAAACTGGCACTCACTAAAAAAAGGCATTGTTACACCTTTGTATGCTAGTTCACTGGGATGTCTAATGTAATTATATTTTTAGTTCTATTTAGGTATCAAACATCCAGTAGCATAACAATAAATGCAAATTATGAAAAGAAAACATCAAATGTCAAGACAGTATACAATCTACAGCTAGGTGAATCGGTTATTAGTGCTATTACTACCCCCATTGACTTGCCTTGGTGAAATGAATTCAATGGGTACTTTAGGGTGTCTGAGCCTAGTGGGTTAAGGCGAGTTTTGATTAATATCTTTGTAGCTCTTTTGCTTATATAATTGGAAAAAACAGTCTTTAAACGAATCATTGACTTGTATGATGCGATGCTGTTGTCCGAAAAATTTTACATTGCACAAATAACAAGTAGAAGTAGATTTTGTATCGGGTCTGTCCCGTATAAATCTCGCAATTAATACCTGTCTCAGTGAATATAAAAATCTCTTTTTCCACCTGCAGTAAAAATTTGGTACAGTAGTCCTCTTTTTCAGAAATATTTGGAATAATTTTTAGTAAAACTTGAAAGGTGCCTCCACATCCAATTTTCTCTTCATAAAAACCTGACTTTCAAATGTACTCTATCTGTTCTCTTCGATCGATCTATCAGACTTAGATACCGAATCCCATTCTCTACCTGTGATCCAATAACCTCAGACTAATGATCATGTTTTAAATTCCAGATAAAATAATAATAATTGAAATGATAATTGAAAATCTAGCAAACCTGTAAAGAGTTCGGTCGTCTTTTTGGGTTCATAGAAAAAGGCGTAAAACCAGTTTGCTAACATCTTTTGAGCCATTATGAAAAAGTATCAAGTTTAGATGTATACCATAATTTGAAAGCGTATGGCATTATTGGAGTTGGCTGGGTTTACATGTCCATTATCAAATCAACCAGGTCCACTGCAAGAGGCAATTTTGATGTTGAACTTTATGGCTGAGTATTGTTGAATTTCAAATCGAAGGAACAGGCTTTTAGTGTTAGAAATCGCAAATGACTTATTACATCATCAGTGAGGATTTTAGAAATTTCGTAAAGAGGAAAAGATAATCTACAATGTTTATAAGGGAAAGTGGATGGATTACCAAAAGATTTAAATCATTTGCCCTTTGACTGTAATTCTAAAGCGAGTGCAGCGTTTTAAGCAACTAAATTCGCAGTTTCTTCGCACAACAAAGCTTCCAGTGGCACAACAGATTTTTCTAAATAGTTTAATAAGCTGCTCACCACTGTGTGAACTTTACTAGACTTCTCCGCGAGAAGTGAAAAAAAGCTTGCAGGCACATAATAGCTTTTAGGAAAAGGAGAATACATCCGAAAATTGCTACTGTTTTTGCAGTTTCTTTCCCATCTACTGTGACAAAATCATCTTTAAAATCATGGGATCGTGCAACAGCGAGAAAAAATCATCCCAGTTTTCTGACGTTCTTTCAAGTAATACTGTGCTCCTTAAGAAAAAATAAACGAACTTGATTGCATTTATCATACTGAATAGAAGATTAATGTTCACAATCACTAGTCAGTTTGTCAATTCGTTTATACTACATTACATCCAATGTAATATCAGGATGGTGGTCAGTAGAACCATTTTCAGATATGCTACGACTGTCTTTACAGCAGAGTCAGTCTTCATTCTTTTGGCTACTTCTATTTCAGTATATGCGAACTAGATGTGGATAAAGATTAATTAAAAGAAAAGAAGGCTAGCCACTTTGGCTTTGTTTTGGCTAAGCTTAAACCTTTGGTTTGTATAAATTGTGCAAGTGAGGAAGTTAATTTTCTCTGCCTCTTACAATCTTCAGTTCCTAAGTCAGCCTACAGTTCTTCAGCCTATCAAATTCTTCACCCTCAGCCAGCTATTCATACTCTATCGCTTCGATTGTATATTAAGACAGATCGCCCTTTAAAGAGAGCATCTGATGGTTTATCCGAATTTTTTTAGCTTGGAAGCCTTGCCGCAACATAAATAGAGACTAGTTATAGGCCTGACCTCACTGTAGGTTCTGTATCTAAAGATCACCGATGACTGGAGTGGAATAGTATAGAAATAGAATGTTAAACATCTTGACCGAAACGAGCCCTTTTTAATTCTGAAGCATTCGGAATCTCTCTGAAACTTTTGGGATCATTAGTAGTCTTAAAATGTCTCATAGGTTAAAAAAACAGTCGCTATTAATTATCAGGCATAAGCAATCAAAGCCCCTTTACGAATATAGATAGACCAAGCCATGCTAAAAAATTCATCGAGGTTTAAAAACTTTCAAATATTCAAGTAGGTGTTGGAGATTTTTTTATGAAGCGTTATATATATATTTGACGTCAGTGTCGCAAATCAATATCAGATGTTTAAGCCAGGCGCAGGAAAGACATGACAGTTTTTTTGTGGACAGCTCAAAGATAATCATACTCTATCTCAACTACAGAATACTATCTCATGAACCATTTCTACCAATAAACTACCAAATGTTGCTGAATGTACTGATTAAGACTAAGAAGATATTATATTCCTTGAAACAAGATCATTGCTCTGGAAAAGACTGGATCAAATTTTTCACACATGAATCCTGAAGGAACATATTATCAACAAATGTCTTTGACGCTTATCAGTATCGCTTTTTCAAGTTACATCAAAATACTGTTTCTTTAGAAAAATACAAAGTAACATGATGTTTACCTGATCACTATCTGTTAAAAAAGGAATGTGCCAATATTTGTGATACTTAGTAAGCTCAAGGAAAAGCGAAAGCTGTGGGAAAAGCAAAAGGGTGACACTTTGCAACAGAATAAGAGGAACGGAGAGACATTTGATTGACAGGAAAAGCAGTAATTTAAAAGAAAAGGCAGCTACATCTTTAGAGAAAGGAAGAAGCAGTGTATTTTGACGAGGCACAACAACATTCGATTACATATTCAAAACGAGTGATCTTAGCAATACACTTTATTTGCAATACACCATATACGACCTTGTCTGAAATTAAAATTATTTAAATAAATAGAACTCGCTACTAGATAGTCAATACAACATACTTCCTAGCCAATTTTCTCTAATAGGCCAGTAATTCTTGCATCAATACTCTCACAGTTGGACTGGATAGCTTTCATGTTGTCAGCAAAATTTCCTTCCATCTGTTAGAAAAAAGGAAAAAAGGTTTAATGAAAACTGTGAACAAACTGAAATAAGACAATGATCAAAAGCTGTCTAACTAATCTTAAACGAAAAGTTAAACTTTGGCGTGATCGGGCCTTACTGAAATCGATTATTCCATTCTCAAACAAACAGCAATATGCCTTTTTGATTAAATTAAGGTGACAATTGCTCATATTGAGAGAAAAAGAAGACAAGATAGATTATCCCTCAAAAGTAATCCTTTTTCTTCCACATCATGTTTTGAGGTGCTTCTATGCCACTCAAATTTTCTTAGATTTAAAAAGAAAAGATGACTTTTATAGGTTTAGGATTCAATTTGCACCATTTCTTTTCTGTCCACATTCTTAGAGGGTAATGTTTTTAATCACCTTGAAAAAGCAGCCATAGAGTCGAAGAACGGCCTTCAGTAGAGAAAAGCTTTTTGGAAATATGTATTGAAAATATGACTAGATGCACAATGGAAACCTCTAAATTAAACCAAGAAAACGATGATAATCCTTTAAAGAATTAATCTGGACCATTCTTTGTAGAAAGCGGTCATGGTATGAATCTCTTTGAATTAATTAAGTTTATAAGCGACATGATGAAAAGAAAGCCATACCTTTTCTAACATTTGTGTTTCAGATTTCAGTTGATCTTTGATTTGGCTTTGAGTGGATTCTAAATGTACTAGAGACTTTGCGAAGGTGCTTGCTGCAACAAACATAAAATAAAATGTCTGATGATTGTAACAAATGTTAAAGTTGAAGTTGCAACCCGAAGAACTCAATGTATAAACCAATTAGCACGGAGCTTCTGTCCTTAGAGTACTGTGAATTATAAATCAAATCAATATAAAGAAGCAAGGTATTCATAAATCTGTCAGCAGCGCAAAGTATAAAACACAAAGCATTGCTTGGGAATTCATGGAACGTTGGTATTATAATCTGCCGATCATAAAAATTACTGTTCACTGGCCTGTCATAAAATGGTCGATACCATAAAGGGAGAGCTGTAAACGCTACTTTTGATGTAAAGAAAAGGATAGTTCTAAGATGCTGCTCCGATTATCACGCTCAATGCGTTAATCAGGCAACTGAACCGTCCTCGTGTATACACCAAACAGCATAATCTGCTGTAAATAAATCGAAACCTTATCAAAAACAAACTTAAATCCCACATCAATTTTTAGAAACAACAGTTTCTTCTAGATTTAAGTTCGTTTCATCGTTCATGCTTTGAATTGCTTGAATACTAAAATTTCAAATTTCATAAGAGATATGACGCGACAGCATTGCAAAAAATTATATAAAGCAGAACGGTGGTGCGCAACAAAAGCACCGAGAGTTGGAAATTTCTTGCAAATGATTGGTTCTTTGCTTTTGACCAATCAGCGACTAATAACCCTTCAGTTTTAGAGTCCTGATGAGAAACCTCGTTCTTTACGTCAAAATAAACATGGATTTTTGCCTTGATGTACAGACTTCAAAACGCCAAAATGCAAAAACGACCTTGCTTGCTAAATTATCATAAATTTGCCGTCTATGTATGCTTTGGCAAACCAGGGATTCCCGAGCAAAATTTGTTTCTCTTTTTATTCGCCCTGCACACTGATATATGTAATTCCGAATAGGTGTGATCCATCTATTTCGGAAGACAAGCCTACTTCCTTTCTACGGTCCTTGGATACCAAAAGTCATCTCTATAGGTAACTGTTGTCTATGAGGTAACTGTTGACCATCTAAACAGGAAATAACTGGACTGCTTCCATAAACAGAAAGACACAAGAACTCACCTTGTTCGTGCAAGGACGTTAATGCTTTGAGGCGATCTACCTACAAAGGTACAATTGATTCAGCAAATAAGCCTTTGGTACCACAAAATTTGAATCTAGCACAGAAAAGCGGAAGTATAGCAAACTAAAAAGCTTTTCGTCCGATAATCCTAAGAGTTTGACATCGGTAAGAAGAAATTTATATACAGATGCGAATCGAAGGTAGCTTGAGAAAAACAATGACATATTTGATTGGTTCCTTATTTGCGACAAATCCGCTGCCGCTAAACTGTCACCTAAAAGTGTTGTCAAGTGATGACGTCACAAAAATTTATGTTTAGAATTTCTGAACCTAAAAGATGATCCCAGAACCTAAAAGAGCACTATGAAATACCTCTAAATCTGCAAAATCAGTTAAAGGTATTACGAATTGGCTGAAATATGTCCAGATGAGCACAAGCTTTGGCCCCATCAAACCTCTGTAATTTCCATTCAATTTTTCATTGTCAGACAAATCGTCAGCTTTAATTTCATACTTGACAACCCTATAGTTCTGATACTTGACAACCCTATAGTTCTGATACTTGACAACCCTGCAGTTCTTACGTTTTTAGTTGTAGGCTCTTAGGATGTATTTTTCCATCCTATTGAAAATTTTTAGAACTTTCGAATTTTGACCACATAACATAAAAAACACTATGAAATACTCCCATATATGCAAAATCAGTTAAATTTGTCAAAAATCAGGTGAGCTTTGGCAAAAATCAGGTGAGTCTTGGTTCATAACTTTGTGAACTGAGACAAAATAAAAGTAATGAATTAGCGAATCCCAAATATTGGCCAAAGCTCACCTGATTTTTGACAAATTTAACTGATTTTGCATATATGGGAGTATTTCATAGTGTTTTTTATGTTATGTGGTCAAAATTCGAAAGTTCTAAAAATTTTCAATAGGATGGAAAAATACATCCTAAGAGCCTACAACTAAAAACGTAAGAACTGTAGGTTTGTCAAGTATCAGAACTATAGGGTTGTCAAGTATCAGAACTATAGGGTTGTCAAGTATGAAATTAAAGCTGACGATTTGTCTGACAATGAAAAATTGAATGGATATTTTTACTAGTTTACCAAAAGCTAAAATAGCCTCCACAAAGGGTTATGCTGTTGAGGCTGTCTTTGGCTCAACAAAGATCGTTCCTCCTTATGATAATATAAAAGTCTGTATAGGCATCTAAAACAAACTTTGAACTGCTTAACACATGTAAGAACAGAAAACTCCTTAGGTCTTACTCCAGGAAAATATTCATGACAGAATATAACCACTTTCATGATAGATAAGCAGTCAAATTGTCGGCATAGATGTAACTGGCTTTGAAAGAATGCTCAAGAGGAAAAAACATACCAAATCTGGAACAATTTCAGCGATACCGTCCCATTTGCGCATCATTTCGTACAATTCAGCGATCTGCAATTAAAATAAAAATTTCTTCTAGTATTCAGTGATGTATGTGGCTATGACGGTAAATGTACGAAGATTACTGTTTACCAGTTTGTTATCATTTCCTCGATGCTGTATTGGCAGAGCAGTATACACATTGGAGTGTTGAACAGGACAGTTTAAAGTTGCTACTCCGTGTTTCCAACAAAGGAATCGTTGAGTGGATAAAGTGCCATTAAACCTATCCATGAATTTTTTACAAACGAATTAGTTGCTTACCAAAAAAAATTCATTCTTAATTTCAACTTATTTCCTGACAAACCTTCGTCTCCTTGTCGGCATTATCCACAGCCTCCTTTTTGCTTCCGACTTGAAGGATGTGTTGTAGAACACCCTATCAAAAACAGGCAAAATATCTTCAACTAACAATATTTGTCCAAAAAGTTCTAGAAACAATTTATCAAGTTGAAAAGCTTGATGGCAAAATCTGCTTGATCGGGCCTTGCCGAAAGACAAGGTGATCAAAATATTATTTAAGTTGTCTATTCAATCCTGCAAATTAAAAGACTCTGGTCATTTCTACGTGCCGGTTTGAACAAAATTCAAGAACTTCAAGCTTCTAAGGCAGAATTTCTTCAGAGCACAAAATCAAGAACAAATTGAAGTAAAAATCATTTTGAAAACAATTTTTAAAAATATGGTTGAAGTACGCCAAAAACAGGAAGTAATCCTACAATGCTATTTCTAAAATATTTATTTTTTACCCCAGGGCAAAAATCAATATTTAGAGGGGAAATTGCATTTACTAAAATAATAAATTACTATACAATAGATTAAAGTAAAACTCCTTGCAACTATACAAACAACATGTTAAGTTAGAGGTGACATGATTATGCTTTAAGATTCTATAAGATAACAGTGAATCAAGCGCAACAAGAAATTTCATAGCGATCAATTCAGGTGCTTCCAAAACCAGGAGTCTGAAAAAACGAGAACTCACAGAGACATTTCATAGAAAACAGGCTTAGTAAAAACGAATAGATGGAACAAACTTTCTGTCAACTTGACAACAAGGGGAAGTGCAGGTGCATGGAGAAGGATTGAACACCGACCTGTAAGCGAGTGTCGACGATATCGATGTTCGTTGGGTCAAACAGCGACATTTTTGTTCTTAAAACTGCCACAATGTCCTAGAATTGTAAAGCCAAGATAAAATGAAATGGAAAATGGTATAACATGCGCATGACATGATCAAACAACTAATTTGGATTCTGAAAAACAGAAAGTCGAAAACTGAATGCATTTCCTTGAAGACAAGATAAGTTTGTTTTAACATAATAGGTCAGTATGAGCAGATAATTGTACATTTTTAATTTAACATTTCTGCCATTGGCATTTAAAGATACGATTTATAGCTACCTAAAGTATACAGCTATATATCATATGATATAAAAAATATAATAAATATACATAATTGAATATAAATTGATAATTAAACAGTATTTTTATATAATGTTCAGCCTTGGTAGCTTCGCCAGCGTCATGTGCTTATTTTGAGAGTAAACAGGGAAACTACTCACAAAGTTGCTACAGATTTATAAAAAAGAACAGTTTGAAAATAGTTTGGACAATATTTTTAACTGGAGTTTGTTCACATGTAGGAAAGGGATAAGTTTTGGTGTTGGTAATATGGTCTCTAAAGATCCTCAGGCCGAGAATAGAGAGAGTTTTCTGTCCTCTAATTACATTCATTTGAAGAAATAAGCTGAAGAATAAGAAAAAAACACTGGAGGCTATCACCAAAGAGCTGAGCATCTTAATGGGAAAAACATATTTTGGCAAACATATTTGAAAGTGTTACACCTGTCGACCTCACATTTTGAGGAAAACAATATCACATGTTCTTACTACATTAGAGTGATCGCTCCAACATTCGCAGCAGCTAATCTGCACTGCCCAGCAATAACAACGAAATTTGCTTCATTTCAGCACCAGCATTTGTGACGTATTTCAAGCTGTACGTGCAACACCTTAACTTATTGAGTACTTACGAAGGAAACAAAAGCAAAATTATGAATAAGCGAAGAATGACCGGGTTTCGTAACAATCTGATTCTTTCTTAATCTATGAAAACACGTGTTCTCATCATGCATTTTCAATATTAAATAACAGTATCAAAGACAGGCTTTTACGTGCTGAGGACTTCTGATATATTTGAAAGGATTAAGTTTAAAGAAAGAAAGTCATTTTTGGCGTCGGGTTTAGCCTGTAGCCTATTAATTCACAATAGAAAATTCTTTTACAAGTTGCTGGTCGTACCTTCTGCAATATAGCTTCTAGCATCTGATAGCTTAAGATGCCTCTTCGCATATTACGATATAATAGGGGTGTTGTTTTCAGCAATAGTAAGGATAAGATTTCTAATGAAAAATGGAACTCACCATTAACGATAAATTAGTGTTTTCTGGCTCTGCTATGATTGCAGTCTGCAAACGAATCATATCACGGATTATTTATGCAAGAAAGCAAAAACAAAAGACAGACGTCCTTGAAGAATGTCATTAGGCAGAAAGGAGGGCGGAGCAATCTTACAGAAGACAGCTAGAGAAGCATTGTTACAGTTTCCACATGGGAAGACCAAAGCCAGCCTCTCCCTTTTGAGCCATTATCTTAATGGGGAACTTCTTAAATAATTTGATTGCAAATATGTCAAAGCAACAAAGATAAACTTAATTATGAATGAGAATGGCACTTGACGTTGATAAACAATTTCAAATCGCGATTAAAAAGTACATAGGATTTTAAATTTTTAGCATACACTCAAGCCTGCTCACATGTCTCCACAAAGCAATGAAATTAGAAATCTCAAATTCACTTACAGACTATGGCAAATGGGGCTGAAGCTTAAAAAGGCTTTTAATCGCCCTGTTTCTATTCAACAATTTATTTTTACGATAAATCTTAAAAAAAGGACAGACCATTTTAGCCATAAGTAAGTAAAAAGCAAACGTATGGCTGCCAAAAATGCTTAAACATTAAACACTAAATGAGACAATGATAGAAAAATATAACTACCATTTTTTGACTGTCCTTTCCTATGAGGTCTTCCATACCTTTGAGCCTTTTTTCTAGTTCTGCTATCTAGAAGTAAATGTCATTGCCATATCATAAATTCATAAATAAAAATGAAACTGCAAAAGGATTTTTCGACTGGAGATTAAACTTCAAAAATTTTAAACCATCCTTATTTGAAAGCTTTTTTTAATTTTTGTTATCGAAAGTACTTGTCGCTTGAATTACTTGTTTCTAATGTTTATAGTTTTTAGAAAATTAATATTAGCACTTTGGCAGGAAAGTTAAAAGCTGATAAATCTCATTTTAGATTTAAGACCTCCTGATTTGTAAAGATATTAGTTAGTTAGTTAGTAAATCGCATAAATAGCCTTAAATGACGAAAATGGAATACCATAGGAACATTCGTTTGAGTTTGCAATCTTGGAATTTTAATCATTAAAATTTTAGGAATGGATGAAAGTATTTTGAAAGGGTTTCTACCGGCTATGAGATTTTGTTACAAAAACTGCACCTTGGACTGGAATACGGCAATTGACTATGTGAGGGCAACACTGATTGGCTCTGTAGATCGAGAAAGATCAGACCTGACTGGTAGAGAAAAATGATGAGATAGGATGTCTAGAACGGGCAAGTTTCCTGCTTAAAGGGAACCTGTGAAATTCGACAGCACGAAGACGGCAAAATTATAAATGAATACCTTGGCTGTTTGACTAAACTTGGCATGTTCAGGTCGACAAAACATTTCGTATAGCACATGATCCTGTAGGGAAAATCAAATGACGTCAAATGTTTTTAGCTTGTATATTGAAGAATACAAACCCTATTGATAAAACCAAATTGATATAAATTGAAACAAAAGCATTGTATCGCTGTAGCTTCTGGCAAGACTTGAGAGAAATACCAAGTATTTTTAAACTTTTTTATATGAGAGAAAAAATTAGGTAACAGTTCAATGTTTTGTCTTCTGCCAAATTCTACCATTAATTACAAATCGAGGCAACAGGCACCAACCTTCTCCGACGGATCTTTACTTGCAGGCTTTGACTTAAAAGACTCCAGCTGATTTAGCACTTGTCTACCGGTAGAAAATATTACATATGATATATTTTCAATCGCATTTTACTGTTTTTCAAATGAATGAATATTTCCACACTTAGAATAATGATTGTGTGACGTAATTATCAATAGCTAGGTTTACAGATCACGAAAAAACGAATTGCTATTCATCAACCGGTAAAGTCTACTTGAATCTATCAACAACCTGAACAAAACAATTCAGAGCAGTAAAAAGATTCCCAAACTGATGACCAAAAAAGAGCTCAGCATTGTTACAAAGGAAAGGATTTCACCCATAAAGGCCCCGTCCACACGTAAATGGGTATTTTTAAACACTCTAGCAGTGATAAAAGGTGACTATCGTGATTGATGTGTCTGTATTTTAGTCTGCGGGATCCACCGCTGCTCTCTTTAAGACTATCAGTTACGGGATGCTCAACCAATAATGAACCAGCGTCATGATCAATCTACTTACCCTAGCCAGTTCCCTTGCAGCCCTGCGTTTCCGGCTAGCGTCTACAAAAAACAGACCAGTGGTATATGAATTTTAGCTGGGTTTGAAAACACGGACAACAAAACCAATCTGCACCATGATTGCTTCCAGAAAATAGATTCGCCAAAACTTTTCACCCTTACTTTAAAAATACTTTAACAAATAAAATGCACTGGATACTTTTACGATTAGAAGCATTGTTACCTGTGCGCCAAGAACTTTTTCTAGATGCAAACCTTGGAGCTGAAAATTAAAATAAACGTCACAAAATTTCAAAAGGAACACCTTTTCATTGACTATCGAGTGCTTCAATTTATATAAGTGATGCGTGGGATGAAGTATTAAAATAAATTCGTCAGGTGAGGTAAGCAAATTTTGTCAATACAGAAGTGATAGTAAATTCATTTTAAACGATTTTAGGTAATTTCAAACGAGTCTGTAAACCCATTTCACATTGAAAAAAAACAGATGTGTCAACAAGTGTTTCTAAATGAAAATTTTGATCGAAACTTTAAGCTTGAAATGGGGCAAAAATAATCATTGGGACATTTCAGTATCCGTTTTTAGCTATCATCTTCTTGGAGATTTATAAGATTAATCCATCAAATGGCTTTTAGTTGTTAAACTGTGTTTGTGTTTGAATAGAGTGGAAGGGACGACATAATAAAACCTATTTCTAGAGTTTTATAACTCTGCTTACAAATTGTCTAAGCTTAGGCCACATGGACACGAGCACAGGCCAGTGCACCATCAGACAACTGAAATTTTGTCAGGTCAAAATCAAACAAAAACGACATTGATTCATTAGAAAAACCAGCGTCGTCCCTGACCATACTCTTCCAACTTGCAAAAGATTTAACTGATATATCACATCACGAAACTCTTATCTTATTCATTCTGTACAATTGGTAAATCTTAAAAACTTCGAAGAAAATATTGTTATGACGTCATAACATTCTTATTCTTTTAAGGGGTCTTAGAGCAAATAAGACCCAAAAAGACCCAAAATCAATATGAAAATACTTCAGAATTATCAAAAATACATGCAAAACCATCCAAGACTTACTTGCTTCTGCAACTGCGATACCTAAAACAAAGAAAAGACTTTAAATAAAAATTCTTGCTTCCGAGTTGCTACACTATTCCAATTAATTTCTGACAATGAAAAGTAAACGACAGCAGGCCACAGAGGACAATTTTTTAAAGCTTTTCTCGACACGCACCCGGGCTCGTAAGGAGCTTGTACCCCGTATTCAAAGAAGCTGAATATAAAGCGGCCTTTTCAAGGCCTGACTTTCACTTTGGCGAAAAAGCTTTATTGAGATCACATCATTGGTGCCAAACCAAAAAAATGGAATGGTAAAAAACAAAAGCATAAAATCCTTATTGAGAAACATTAAAGAAAAGGCTTTTGCTTGTACGGATATGGAAGTGGCACTACTCTCTGACAAAAGTGCACCATTTTTAGAAGAGGATAAAAGAGGTAAATTGCTTAGGGGCGAGGCAACAGAGTGGAAATCACTGCGGATCGAGCGCTTACACGGAATAAATGCGGATTGACATTCACTTTATCTCGAAAGCGGAGTGACTTCCACAACGGTTTGGCAATCCGAAGCACTTTTGATTGCATCAGCGTCGTGCAACTGAAGCCCCTATCCGGATCAAAAACCAGTTCGGAATGAACCCAATCCGACGTCGTGGAACTCAGGCTTCATTCTTTTCGATAGCTCTTTTCACGGTCGTTAGCAATGCAGCCACCAATTTTTAGATGCACTTCAATTGTCTCAAAGAGCGATGCCTCACAACAAACCTTCTGATATGTAACACTCTTTGATCTTCACAAAAATCAACAACGATTCTAGATGCTTAAATAGTACCCTCCACGGATGGCCTAACCTCCCTTAGTATGTCATAAATACCCGACTAAAGGTTATTTGAGATTGTATAAATATTGAAATGCGTATGATATGACACATTTGGACAAAAAGGAAAATCAAATAGCTCCTCTTTGTGTCCTCAATTCTGACCAAAATAAAGTGTTTTTCACGTAAAAATGAAGCAATAACATTAAATATCTTCTGGTAAAAATTCACGAACATTTTTGAAAGGCCCGAAACCCTGAATGCATGAAGATATTTTTAAGACTCTCCTATGATACAGATAGTTCTGGGAAAACAAATTTAATCGATGGCATCTATGTGGTATACATCTTTTTTTGCATTTAATCTCACAGTGAAGATAAATAACTGATCAGGACTTGCCTACATACTGCCATTTATCGTATGCTTAAAAAAATAGGAAAATGCTATTTATCGGAATCAGAGTATTGATATTTTCGAGTATTTAATCATTCAAAAAGTTGAAGCTGAGACGGAACCTTAAATATGAGACAAGAAGCGCAAAGGTCAATAGAAGCTAAAAGATGTTAATCGTGGATACTTAATCGGTGGGACTATCTTATTTTACAACCTTAGTCTTGACGGATATGAATAAAGTAGCCCATAACATTAACTTAAGAAGTTCACAAAACATTGTGGAAAATTCAATTCTCTCATACTTTGCAAGCTGGTTTTCTATTACTGTTCATCAACAAAGTTTTCAATAAAGCACTCCTCTTCAGAGGCAATTAAAATATCTTGCAACCGAAAATGAGTTAACCCTTAGTATCATTCGATCACTGAGAGGTTCCAAAGTCTCTAAAGACAGTAACTTCTACGAAGTCTAAACTTTCAGGGTTAAAACGAGTCTAAAGTTCTGATTTAAAAGTTAATGTTGTGCATGAATCCAAATAGCTATGCACAGTGGCCATTTTGATTGGCCCTTCGAAGTAATGGAAACATGAGGATATCAGATATATTCATTACGCTCGACTGTAAGAGAAGAAGGCAAAGTAGCAAATAAGGAGATGTCATACTTCATTCGCAAGCACCACTGGAGACATTTGACCATCTTTTGCTGATGATTCAACTACCTCCTAAGAAAAAGAAGCGAAATTTCTTAGCCGAAGGGAAGTTTCTTTAGAAAATATTCTTTGCACTGTAAATATAAAGATTATCTAAAGAAAGTAATCAGCACCTAAAGCTGGATTTCCCCTTATGCACACATTTTTTAATCAGAGTGAAATACCTCCACGGAAAAGGTTATCGTGCACATACATAATTTACCCTTATCGTAGAAAGTTCTGCGGTATTTAAAAGAGCTGAATAAGAAAAAAGACAAATGTGCCATATCGTTTAAAAGAACATACAGAGAAAAAAGAACGATGTTTTATAAAAACGATTTTGCTATCTGCTTCGAAGGGACTCATCGTGGTATTGCATTAATGCTACTAAAATGAATTAATATTGCTGACCACTGGATATGCTGTCCTTAGCTAAAAGTCAACGATTAGAATAAAGATTAAATTTCGAAATTTCCATTGCTATAACGATGCTGCATTCGTTCCCTCAGTTATTTACTGAAATTATATACTCAAAGGACAAGCTTAATAACCGTATTATTTGTGCCAAATGTTGTTCTGATATTTCTTACATATCCTACATTTCTGTACTAAACATATGTATTTACTAAACAGCATTAAACATATGTAGATAATGAAGATGGATACTGTTAGTTGGCCGATCTCTTCTGCGAATGACTGCAGTTCGTGTTGAAGTCTCTGATACTTTTGATGTGGTGTTTCTTTTGCTACAGCTTCTCCTAGCTTTAAGGTAAAAACATATACTGAAGACAGTGTCAGTCAAAGATGAAGGATATTCCAATTAGTACAGAGCTTTTCCTTGTAATGTTCAATTTCAATCTATTTAAAGAACCGTTAACCTTAGAAGGCTGCCTGCCATTGCCTAACCTATATAACTCAGCATATTGCTTGCTTTTTCGTTATTTCTGAACTGGCAATGATTTCCAGAAAGTAATTTATAATAGAAATATTGTTTGCAAAAATTTGGTAATGCCCTAAAGAAGTATATGCAAGAGGCAAAGGGTGGAGGGATTAGAATTTCCTCAACTGAGGCTCAAAAGACACTGCCAAAAAACTGATTTAAACTTCTATCTTTAAAAACTAAATAGGCATCATCTCATTTGTAATTTATCTGTCTCTACATTTGTATGTCTTCAAATAAAATTTAATTTCTAACAACAGCAAAATAATTTGGCAGCAGGGTACACAAAATCTATAAATAGGAGAAAAGATCACAGCTTATCGGTGAATAACAACATTCAGAAATGATAAACTTGCATTGTAATCTGGGTATCAGCGAATTTCTGACTTGAATTTTAAATAAATTCACGTAAAAGAAAAGCCTAATTTTTAGAGTTAGGCTGTTCTTGGCTGTTTTTCCAAGGTGCATATTGCTATTTCAGGATCAGAATATCTTATATATCTTATTTATCTTTCATATCCTGTTTATATTAAACATCTCATACATCTTATATCTTTGTCAGCATGCAAAATTTTACGACCTTACGTATTATATTAAGAGTCTTATAAATGCCAGCCTAAAAAGGTCCGTAACTACAAGATTATCGATCAAAGGTCGTTAATTGGCTCCTTCACTTTAAAGCGTTCGTGAAGAGGATTCACTGCTCAGAAAAGTGAGATTCCAAATGTTCAAAGTTCAGTTTCTACAAGAGACATTTTATACAAATTCCGGTTGAAATGTTGACAAACGCTATCGTGTATACTTAAATGACCAATAGTTTGTCTATCCATTAGAGCCGCGTGGACGGGGGGGGGGCTTGGGGACACGTCTCTCCTATCCTCGCAAGATCAATGTATTTCTTCTAAGTCCGTTGAAAAAATTAGGGGAGGGTCATATTTTGGCAACGAATTCTTTGTGATGCCATTCCAAGATATTGACACTTCTTTCAAGAAACAAAAAGCTAGCCATGGGCGTTTCTAATCGGTAAAATTGGAGTTCTTTCTAGGCAAAAGGGTTTTTCTGCCATTAACAACGGGGGGGGGGGCAAATTTTTTGTTTTGTCCCCCAACAGCGTAGTGGCTGATACCATAGATTGTTTTTGAAGACATTTTTAGATATTAAAAGAATAAAAGGCATGAGATCCTATCTACAGAAGCCGGATAACAAGAACTGAGACATTGAACTGCAATTTGAGCTCCACTGACAACGTCGCAACTCAAAATGTTACGAAAACTAATACCCCCATGATGCTCCATTATATAAATACTTCACGGGAATAAGTATACGCCTATATTAGCTTTGCAGGAGATCTGCTAACAATCTTTAAGGCTTAGAAAGCAGTTGTCAGTTTTTACTGAATGACTCTACTGTGCTCATCAAGATAAAAAAATTCGAAAATTGATGTAAGTAGCCTACTTATCTATTCGTGGTATGACAAGGTTAACCCTTGGGTAAACTAGGATGACCATCTTACGCTGATCAAACTCTTAGAATATTTAAAACACGCTAATGCGGGAGACCTTGAGGTGGAAGTGACCCGCCTTTCTTAACTTTACTATCAGTGCAAACTTGCAGTGATGTAACGCAGTTTAGGGCACCTTATTTCGACGACCAAAAGGGGTCCCCAAATAATCCTTATAAAAATCACCTATATTTCCACTCACTTTAAAGATCTTTGATCGAAGCTTCTATAATTCAGCTCCCACTAATTGCCTGGAAAAATCTCATTTTACTTTCGCTATTTTGTTTGACATGCTCTAAAGCGTTGTGTGGGACTCTCTTGCAATCCAAAAGTAGGGGCCCCGTTTAGTTGCTTTCTTCAAGGGCCCAGATGCCTCCGTTGCGCCACTGCTCACTTGCCTTGGATTTTGAAGGAAACAATGTAATTATCACCATTTCTATACGGGTGTTGATTGCTAAAGGAAGTTAACGATGCATGGAATAGAAAATTGGCCCATTGCTTTAAGAAGAAACCTATCTAAATATCCGACAAGCCAGTGGCGGATCCAGCCAAAAATCTGACTAACGCCGAAATGAGATAGAGGGTCGACCACACCCTTTAGACCACACCCATTTCCTGGTCACACCCGGTTCTAAAATGATTATTGCTTTCTATAATTTCTTATGTAGACCATTTTCAAGAGACAAGCGGTGCTTTACTGAATTTTCATGTATTCTTACGACAAGCTTGAGAAGAAATAAATAATTTTGTTCAATATTCTGAGGATGGATATTCTAAAAAAATTTACGGCATTTAGCCGAGGAACACCATAGAATTAGAAAAAAAGATACATTTGGCAGAATTTGGAAATGTCGCCTAAAACTCGCATTAAGTCGCACAATTATTATGAAAATCAGACCTGTTGGAAATTATAAGTTTAAAAAGCCAGATAAATTTGCAATTATTGAGAGCAACTTTTGTTAAACAAAGAATCATACTTTTGGCGCACTTTGTGGGCCTGACTTTTAATCCTGATGCCTTCTTAAATTTTAGAATATTTGAGTCTAAATATTCTTATAAAATATATTGCTACCAATATTTGTGTATTGTACAAAATACACATCGTCTTTTAGGTTACAGTTTGCCCACTTGCAGAATATGTAGGCATCCCCCCATCTTTCTGTAACGTTTGAGCCGTGTTGAGCAGCAGTACTACTCAACCCCCCATCTGAGCGGTAGTCAACTCGGTTGTTCATTGGTTGTCAACAAAATTTGTATGCATCCCCCCAGGTTTGCTGTGATTTCTGATGATTTGATTGGTTTAGGCAGGCTGACTACCGCTCAGTGCAGCTCGAATCCGCTCTACACCGACTCAACCCCCCTAGCTAGCAAGCCATGATTTCATCATCCCCCCATGCTAGAGTTTAAAGTGATGACGTCACAAAAATCTTTTTTAGAATTTTTTAATTTGGATCCCATAACCTGAAAGAGCATCATGAAATACCTCTAAATTTGCAAAATCAGGCAAGTGTAATACGAAATGACAGAGATATGGCCACATGTTTATTGGTTCTCTCCCCATCAAACCTCTGTATTTTGGTATCTGTTCATAAAGTTATGAACAGAGCCAAAATAACAGTGATTCGTTAGCAAACTTCAAATCTTTCATTAGCCATATCTCAACCGATTTTAGACATATTTGGCCAATTTTGCGTATTTGAAAGTATTTCATGGTGATCTTTTACGCTATGTGGTTAAAATTTAAAAATTCTATAAAAAGGTTTTTGATGACGTCACATTTCAGAACTCTATTGGCACGCAATTTCCATTGCGATAGGGATTAAAAAGTATTTCTGTTTCTGTGTAAAATTTCAGGCATGTTTCTAGGAAGGAATGCTTGGTTTGCAGCGCGATCAAATATTTTCAATTTTCAACTATGGTTTAATAAAATTAGAAGGATAAACATGAAAATGATCCTTGTTTCTATAATTTTTTGAATAATCTGACTACCGCTTGAGCGATAATGGCGGTAGTCTGGGTCCGCCACTGCAAGCCCCCTTCAGTGTAGATGTTTTTGCAACACACTAACTTATACACAAATCAACTGACATGATTGATCAACATATTGGAAAAAAAATCATTATTCCATTTTAGAATTACTGTTACAAGGGGGTAATGCAAAGGCTTGTTCATGCTATCAGTACAGGCAGAAGGCAAACTTTGTCAACTCTCCTTATGTAAAGTGTCAACTCGACCTGAAATGCTGGCCTTAATGAAAAAATTAAACTTATATTAGCGAGATACCATTTGGTGATGGTTAATTATCAAACCCTTAAACGTTTTGTTGACAAAAATTGCATGTCAAAGAGTGTCAAGCCTTTTAATGTCAGTACCAAGAAAAATGTTATCAAATGATGGCTTGAAAAACCAAATAGCAAATATCAGCAACTCACAATTTCAAAAACAGTTCTCGTGTCATAACCAGTCCTTCTTGAGGACCCAAGTTTGTCTGAGAAGTCTGGAAAAGAGACACAACTTCGCAATTAGATGAAATAGCTCATAAGACATAAGTTGTGCATATTTGCCTTCCAACTGTTGGAAATGGTTATGAATTCTAATGCAAGGCAATAACAGGAAAGAGCCTCTATCAGCCTATAAATTTGTGATTAAGTTGAATACTTGTCACTATCATTGCAAGTTTCTCCTGCAAAAATAGATTGGAAAACGAAATTATGACAATACAAACGAAATTATGACCAACAAATTATGACAATAAATAAACATTGTGTAAGTATATGATCACCTGAAGCGCAAGTCAGTATTCATAAGAAACTTTTACACAGTATCTGGTGTATGCATTAGTGCTTATAGCTGGAGGGTAATAAGTTGCATTAAACAACTGGATAGGGAAAGTTTAAATGCATTTGAGTAGAGAGCACTGAAATTGAAATTGATGACAATTTGTACCAAAATTTATTCTGACATAGAATCCCTATACTATAATATAGCTAACTATGCCAGCAGGCAAACTTGAATTGCCAATATAAACACAAAATCAGCATTATAAAAAAGATGATGAAAAAAGTACCTAGTTCAGTTGAATCAACATAGCGATCCTTGAAAACATCAAAAGCAATCTTCTGGTCTATCTTATAATGATCAACTGCTTCACTGCCTAAATCATTCTGCAAAGAGGAAAAAGAGGTTGTTATCTTATTAAAAAATCATGTAAACTTTTAGATCTTTGAATGGTGCTTGAATTAAATAAAGTATCAAAGTATTAGATACTGATATGCTAAAGTTTTTAGAAACAAAAACATCAGTTTGAAGCTTGTTAGACTATTTACAGCTTGTTAGACTATTTACCTAGAGAATGACCTTTTCAATGTATAAAATTTTTTTCAGTGTTTCTGTTTGTGTACAGAACATGATGGTTCTAAGTTATAATTCAGAGTCTCATGCTTGATACAATTATCAGGCAGCTGGGGCCTATATGGCTGATAAGCTCATTAGAACCACCCTGTTCTGCTCCAAAGAATGTACAACCCTGCCTATATGACACAAAGCACTATATAGTCAATCAGTATACAGTAATTTTCATGAATTAAACCTTTAAAAAATTTCCAATTATATCTGATTATCCAGTTTCCAATATCTACTGGCATAGACTTTAAGCTGCCTTTTTTGTATTTTTAGAGACTCTTAAAGACAGTATCTATGGGTTTCAAGAGCCCTTCCCTTAAATTTTGAATGATCATTTTGAATCAGGCAATTAAAGCACCTTAAGGATATGTATTTTCAAAATGAGGCCTATCAAATTCAAATTACCCCACTGGTATTCTTTCCTTCACCAATGGTCTCATCAGTTTCAAATGTATCCTTCCCATTGCTGTCCTGTAAAAAGGAATGCACAGATCTAAATTTTTACACAAAGGAAGGTGTGAATTTTTTGACTAGAACCTCCCCCCCTCTAAAACAAGTAGCTGTAAATTATGTAAATAAAATATGTGTGCAAAGAGTAACCTAGGACTTGGTACACATGTTAATTTAACTTTATTAAAAATCTGTATATCTCAGCTTTTTAAAGTAGGCCTTGTGAGGAGCAAAAACGCAGGTGCTTGAAAAACTGAGCACCACCAAACTTCTAGGCGCTTCATTGAGCACCTACAAAAAATATGGCTTAATTAAGTAGCTTTCTTGTTAATAATGGTTTGAAAATAGTGGTTTATTTGCTCAAAATGTAGAAATTAACTTCTTTCTAAAGTTGTGATTTGTGCTAATTCATTTTTCATGATTATGTAAGAAGAATTAATTTTAAGTAAATTATGTCTAAGATGAAAGGATGAACAGGGTGAAATGTTCGTGTGAACAGGATAAATGGGCAGCACACATACAGCCTGTATATTTGCCTATATGAAGTTTTTCCATTTAAAGTATATGTTTGCAGTTCAGTTAAATAATTTCAAAACAAAAATATTATTATATCAAACAAAACAAAATTTTAGACAATTAACAAAATTTGGTTTTAAGCATTTGGTTTTAGACAGCAAAAACATGCCAGGTACTCCATTAATCAAGCTCCTTGAAATTTCAAGGCATTGCGGAGGTGCTTTATAGAGCTGGAGCATCTCTCCTTGTAAGATCTGATTCAAAGGGTTGATCCGGGTCAATCTACTAGATTTGAGTTAAATGTCCAGAGTCATTTTAAAAGGAGGGGGTATAACCAAATATGTAAGTCATGATTTTTGTGCTCCAACACTACTGGTGGACCTGACCTTGATTGCATGAGGTTTTGAAAAGAGGTTTCTTCAACAGAATGCTCTAGAATTTCTTCTGAAATGGGACCATATTTGTCTGATTTTTTTATGATAAAACATGACAGAATAGTTTTTTTTGCCATCGGCTTCTGCCTATACATTTACATTTTTCACTGCATAGAAAGCACAAATGAAGTACAATAGTACTTTTGGCTATTGATCATATATAAGAAAATATTCAGTAAAAGAGACACCTTTTTGTCACCTTGATGTGATCACAAAATTTCCAGGCCATGTGTGCAATTTATATTTCATCATTCACATAAGCATGAAATTATTTCTTTCAATCTCATTTTAGAAGTAGATTTATAAGGTTGAGAATTGGCCCTTGATTTCTAGAAAATTATAATATTTCCAATCCCAGTATCCAGGGCATGGTGATGGCAAACCCAAGATGCAAACATGGTATCATTGAATGTGCACCTAACAACTTCCTTGGCACATTTGAGATCTTGTGAAAAACGGTCACACTCTGCAAACTGGTCCCTGTGATGCTTGGTGTACAAATAAATTCATTGATCAGTTTATAATTTTGGCATGTTTTTCCACATACTGGATTCTTCTCATTCAAACAATCCTTTGGTGGTACAAAACTTGAAAATGGCTTTGAAAAAAGCAAAAATTTAGTAAACTAAAGCTTTTTGTCTGACACTCTTTAGAGTTTAAAACATCAGAACATAGATCAAAAACGCTACGCTAGGAAATATATCTACCCAGTTGTGGATCAAAATAAGCCAATCAGAAACATAAGCACATGACTGTTGAGGTAGACCAATCAGTGTCGCTTGCCTATTGAGAATGTTACCAATGGAGTCCTAAGGTGAAAATGAACTACTTTTGTCTACACAGTAGCGGTTTTTTTGTGCTTATGTAGATAGATTCCAAAACTGCTAGGTGGAATGACAATCCGGCTTTACCAATAATCCAAAACATGTCGCCATTATAGTTTTTTGCACAATCTGGGTTTTCCAGTAAATGCTGCCCGATAGCAGAATCACATGTTTTAGTTGTAATTTTAGATTTGCAAGACCGAGGTGGCTGTTCTCTTTGGAGACAAGTTTTGTTTCTAATACTAGGCGGAACATGTTGTTTTATTCTATCTTTGGGTAGTGCGTCCTACGTAGCCAGATTCACACTGGCACGTAAATTCATAAACAACAGAACTTTTTTGTGTGGTAGGAACGCAGTCCTTTTGAATGGACGGAAGGGCCTTAGGGTTTTTGATCTATGTTCTGACGTTTTAAACTCTGAAGAGTGTCAAACGAAAAGCTTTAGTCTACTAAATGTTTGCTTTTTTCAAAGCCATTTTCAAGTTTTTCTTATTAAAATAGTTCAATGCTTGTGAATTGACTCAAAACTCTTTCAAACTGCTGTCAATTCAGCTAATTTCGAATCTTATACTGGATGCTGTAATTTTTGAAATAAGTATCTTCCATATGTTTGATTGAATTTCTCTACTGTTGCTGGCAAAACTTTTAAGCATTACACCAGGCTTAGTGGTGCATACAATTTTAAACAACACAAAGCATGCCGGTAGGATGCAGTAACTCATAAATTACGATTGCTCTGCTGACGAACATGACACGATGTGTGAGAATGTAGATTAAATATGAAACAAGAATCTACGTCAGACAGATTACCTACGACTTTTATTTAACCACAAAATGGTAAACTTTGTGTCGTACATAAATTTACTCACAATATAAGGCAGGTTGGCATATTTCTCACCCATTTCGAATTTGTGATTGATTTTGTTTTCTAGCTTTATTCGCTGCTTATGCTGCTTCGCCCAATAGCCTCGCTCTCGTCGGACAATCTCTACTTCGTGATTGGAAATGAAATCAAAAATCAAAGTACAATCAGTGAGTACAATACATGATCATTTGTAATGGGGCGACAAAAAACAGAACAGGGGGCCGTCAATCCCCCTGATCACATTAGCATCACTAGTTGCAGCATAGAAAGCATCAACAGTTATGAATGGTCCATAAGAGTTGGGAGCAATTGAATAACGATGGTCTCAAACCCATGCATGCTAACAACCAGGGGTGGGCCCTTAAAAGTGAGAAGGGGGCTATGCTCCGGAAACTTTGTTTCTTGCGCGGGCAAGTTTTCACGCGCCTTACTGTGCGACTGCACGCCTGAAATCAAGCACTTTTAAGAGATTTGTATTGTTATTAATGTGAAATGTATTCAAATAGGGACTCTGCGCGGCCAAAATGCAAAAGTGCGCGGGTGGAAAATTTGAGTGCGCGGGCAGTATATCGTAGGCGCGCGACAAAGTTTCCAGTATTAAGTGTGTGAACATGGGTGTAAACTTGGGTGTGGCTTCTAGAAGTTTCCTATATCATAGCCTATTTATTATGTATTTGTGCATCTGAGGCGCTTGGTGACGTATTTGTATTTCAATGTATGAAATCTGTGGTCGGTAAATCTGCAAACTTTCCCCACCTGAGAGTCCCTATCCACGACCCTTCTGAAACAAACTGATGATCTCAATCAGACGATTGATATGGTTTCAAAAAATACTAGTCTGATGGTACTAACTAGCTCGAGGCCGTAATGATAAAATCGTGCAGTTCCTTAATAGTCCTTATTAGTTTCTTAATTAAACTGCACATTTGGTGCCAAATTGCACATAATTCATAGAAATTCTGTATAAGTTTCGCTAGATTCTTAACTGTAGCTAGAAACATAAAAGACGTTTGATATATGAAAAAGTGGAAATTCACTCAAAATGAAAATGAAACACTCGATAGCTACCTTCGCAACACAACTGATGTTGTTTTTAACTCTTAATGAATGGAACTGGCTTCCTAATTCTTGATCGTTTGCAATGATAAAAGTATTCAAAGTTGAAAAGTTCTTTAAGGATTTAAACGATTCTTTAATTATTTTTCCGTCTTCTTCGTGTTTTAGGTTCCTTATGAAGTTGTTCCTTATAGTGTGTTCCAGGATGTATATTGGATTTAAGTGGATTTCACTGGATTTGGATTTGACGAAAATCACACCTGGACAATGATCCTGCAACTGATTTGATTTCTTCTCATCACAACATGCCTACTATTTGTTGTTTGACAAGTGACTGCTGTAACCACGTGTCAGTCATTCACTTTACGCGCTCAAAGACCCTTCTGTATACGCGCTCAAAAGTGAAAATTTTCTACTGGCCTAAACAGAAAACAACCAGGAAGTTGTGGAGGTTTAAGATTCCGCTTCGAAAGGAATAGGTAATTATTTTATTGTCAATGATATTGATTTAAATTCATCATGTTTCGAATTTACTCTGTAACTTGTTTATCTTTTTTATGCAAGAATCGTTTGACACAACAAAAATCGTTGATATACTGGTGTGATATCAGATTGAACGACTAAACATAAGCAAGCCTTGTTTTTTGGAACCAGTCTCTCTGAGTTTATTACGTTGTTTCTCGCTGTCTCCTTCATTTACTCAGCATTTAGAAGTAAAACATCTACTACGTCTACTTTAACCGGAAGTCATTTTCATCGCTACCTCCGGTGTAAATTAGGTTCGTGGAAGATAGTGACGCTTTTTGGTTTTGTTTCGATTTCACATTGACAGTGCATTCAAGAAGTTGGACTAGGAATAATGAAAAAAATGTATTTTAGGGGCTTTCGCGGCCGACTTTCACATACAAAAATCATGACCTGGAGCGGCATGAATTTTTGGCAATGGTGTTGTTTATACGTATTAACATTGTAATTATCATCAGCAGGTTTGGGTGTCAAAACAATTATGGTGCATCGTTTTCTAGGTTCTCAGCCAATTCAGTAGCTACCATGTTGTTAACTTATGTTACTCAAATTTTTTCTGTGAAGCTCTTATCTTAATTCAGGAAAGAAAAGATGGGTGTAACTTAAATGATTCGGTTTCTCCTTCTTCGACCATGGTAACAACCCATGAGGAAAAAGAAGTTGCATCGGTATGTCTGGGTTTTAGAAGGCCCTAATCTGGGATAGGAAGCTCTTTTGTGCATGACATAATGGTTCATCGGATGTGCTTTGTGGTTGACTACAAAAAACTGATTGCGATTGACCACGCGGGAAATTGGCTTTAATCTTCCTATACGATCAGTTTTTACCAGTTTTTTGACTGACAGTTTTCAGTCTCTCAAAGCAGATGTCCTCCACACATGATCGGTTTTCTTCACCTTTTGACTGACAGCTCACTCTGTTTTGATATGGAGCTTGATCGTGAACGAACTGCAGTTCTTTTTGCTACAGTTTTGCACTTCAAGAAAAGGCGAAAAAACCGAAAAATGAAAAAAGAGATCGTTTTCAAACTATTCGCATTTCAAAACTACTTTTGAGTATGACGCCACATTGCATAACGATTTTTCGTACTTCCACGCATATATAAATTAATGTTTAACTTCCGTGCACAAAGTTGTTATTTGTACTTATTATTATTTCGATGTACAACTGAATTGATTGTATGACCTCGTTTTCCCTGATATGACGTCAAATTTTTATGCCCTGAAAGAATACTGAAGAAAGGTGTGTAGGGAAAATCATAACAAAACATCGGCATTGTGGCTGAGAAAAGGTTTGGGAAAATTAGCCCCTGTCGAAATTTGCAAGCAAAAGTTTCCGAATTGCATCCAGGTAAAAGTAGCTTACAGCCACTCGACCATCAGCGGTTGTCCAATCAAATTGCGCACAGGGAAAACATGTGACCAGTTTCCGTCTTTCTGCAAATCGGTGAAATCCTAAAGCAGCGCACAGTGGTTTCACGTGAGCAGTTTCCAATTCCTTTCATACACGCGTGCTCTGATCAAAGGCCTGTCAAAGGCCTTTCATAACACGATTTGTCAGTTACTCTGTGGTCTTGCCCCTTGCCCCTTGCTCCTTGCCCCTTGCCCTGGAATTCGATTGTCAAGATGCCTATGTAATAACTCTAAAACACAAGAAACTAATCGAGAAGTGGACTTTTCTCGAAGCAGTTTACGGAAAATAAATACTTTTTTCAGTCCCAACTCAACATAGTTTTAAAGGAGCCCTTTTGCTCACCTTATTCCCCTCGTCAAACAACAATGGTGATATTGTCAAAATTAAAATAATGTATTATGCTAGCAAATTTAAATATTTATTTATATAAGAATGGTTAACACGTCATCTTGGTGGCATAGTGTACAAAGTTGTGAAAATTAGTGTATAAAGTTGTTAATTAATATTTTGGAGAAATTTCAAGTCTGGTAGTTTTTGTAATTGCTCAAAACATTTCCATAAACGGAAAAGTAGTTCATGGGATATTTCTAAGCTGATATGTAATGTAAGCGATCTTTTTTAAAAAATCCTCCCTGGAAATCTGAATAACCTTTTGTTGCTTTGGTAGGATGGATATTATCATATGCATATCTTATTGAATCCCTATGCAGCAAAGCTAAAGGAATCAATGCAAAAAGAGAAAAAAAATTAGACTGATTAAACGATTGCCATCCGGTACGCATCCAGGAAAATATCTGACTTATGCTTAAAAAGGAAACTGGGGTCCGGGGGCACCCTGGAAACGTTTTAGAGTGACGCTCTCTAGTATACCGCAGAACGGGTCTAGACTGATTTCTCTTCTAGTTAGCCAGTCTATGATAGATATTGTGTTTAGGTCGTTTTTATCATTTTAGAGAATTTTTCTCAAGTACAGTCTTTCAACTTTTTGCAAAAGAACGATGGCTCAAGACTGCTTATCTTTAAAGGAGAAAGATCGAAATTCTTGAAACATGAAAAAGAGCAAAATTAGAGTCCAAATGAACTGGAGATTTTTAATTTCTGGTACTTGCCTAATCACAACTACCCTTTGGTATGCCTCTTTTCTTGCCGTCTCTTTCCTCGAGCAGAGCGAATTGTGTTGGCAGTTCATCGCCGTCAAGAGTTCGAGGTGAAGCAGGATGTGCTGCCATTCAGGGGCGGCCTGGCCTTTTTTCGTCCGGAAAGGGGGGTGATAGTAGCAAAGTAGCGTCCTTCATAATTGAAGTTGTTGTCTTTTTTCAGACAAAACTTTCATTTATCAGAACTACCTTAAATGAAAACATGTGTATTCATTTAATTAGTTAATTTCATCTTGATTAACTGGCTCCGACAAAGATCTGACACATACTGAGCTGGCCAAAAACTGTTATAACAGTTTGAGCTGTTATTATTAAGGATGTCGAAGCAAAGAGCTTTATACCCCTGCACTCTGTTCAAGAAGCACCTTAGATCCTATCTAATGCTGGCTAAGTTTTCAGACCCTATTTAGTACAATTATGATAGCTATTTTCAATAGCTACTGCATTTTCAGGCTATTAATTTTTATATTTTCTGATGGGAAATCTCATGACAACGTTGCTGCATCCTTTTATTTAATAGCAAATAATATTGTCTGTCATAAACGAAAAAAATCAAGTAACTTTTTGTTAGTTGGCCTTCGATGAACCGATCAGCTATCAAAAACCTTCATCCTTCCTGCCCATGTGTCTATAGCCTTGCAGAAATTATTGGCTCACCTATTTATAGTTTTGCATTTCAACCATGAAGTCATTCATTGTCAACGTTGATATCTTTAGCTAACGTACATCAAACGTCCTTTTTGTTTGATTTTATAGGATGTGTCGTTTTAAAGTACAGCTTTATGTGCAAACTATATGAGTAGACGATTTTTCTACTGAATAAATCATGCTACATTGGAAGTACAAGGTCGTTTTATGCTCAAAACTGATTTTTTCTAATCATATCTTCCGATTAATTGAAGTTCTGATATTTTCATATCTCTGTTGTCGGTGAAATTAAGTGGCTGTTTTGTGCATGTATTCACTAGATTGACGTCAATGTAATGTACACCATGGTCACCTTATCCTACTTCAACATTGTCCCATTCATTCTTTTATAGTCAACAGAACCCTTGCTCTCAAACTAACATTAACGAAGGTTGTGTTATGTGTGTCGAATAGAAGATACTTCAAGAGTACCTTGTGGGGCTGTATCAAGTATTTTTTTGCTGTATTCCAAACGGGTCGCAATCCTAACCCTTAAAATATATTGATGTGCCATTTTGGTCATGTTCCCATGTCAATATACTTTCAGTTCCCGAGCTATATTGCGTATTGCTGTCCACATGCAAAGTCTGTACATCCTAAACAATAAACATCACTCTGATACAATTGTCTACCAGGGAAAAAGCAAGGCGTATTTTTACAACGAATCAGACCTAAGAGACAAACACTAAAATCATCACTGGAAATGAAGAAGGACTAGTATGTATTGCTTTTGACTGTTTTTTGTATAAGGTATGCTTTATTGGTATCAATCGTCTGTCAAAAGTCTTTGGACCAACTTGTGGCAAAGGGTACCATAGTGTACCAAGAAAATTGGCAGCTGTTCATATTAGGGATAACCCAATTACGTATTACGTAGATGTTTGCTCGCACGATATATCAAAAGAGGTAGTTTTGGCATCTGGATAAATTTCAAACCGAAAATCATTGAGTACCGACATGTAAATATAATAGCAATGACGCGAAGGACTCGCTTGAAAAGAAGCCTGAAACAACAGCCTCGCATGCATGATATAAATTGATGGCATTGCATTTGATTTGCTACTATCAAATTCTTTAACCTCTAATTCAATAACTTTATAATTCTTTAAAAATCGTCCAGATTTGTTTTAGTTTGATACGTTTTCAGCTGACAACTTAAAGTTTGGCATCATCTGCTCAAAATGTTTCCGACAATACTTATTTAAAGCTTGATTCTATAAGCTGTTTTTGTAAGCAATGCATCATTACTTTTTTAAAAGTAAGAATATTGCAGAGAACTGTATTGGTTTTGAATTAGCAAACTAATCACGCATCTTAGTTGTATTGATATTTGCTAAACATGTTAGAGCAACTATAGCGGATTAGAGTTCTGTGACTTCCATTTAGATTATCAATTTCCGTGTTATTTATGACATTGTTTACTGAAAAAAAGCGACAGAAGCAGAAAATGCAGTTTATTTTTACGCTTAATTCATATCCCTTTGATTTTCGTGAGAGAGACTTCAGTCTTAGTTCAGCGATGCCGAGAAAAGCATACACACAATGAACTGTTGACTCCTTTGCAAAAGGAAACCCTTTAATCTCATCCATACATTTTTTAATTATCTTATATATTTAAGATGTTATGTGAAGCGGTTTCTATATATAGAGAAAAACGGACCGCCCCTTTAAGGAGACTTTGGCCTTTTAAAACAGGGGGTAAGGGCATGAAGAAAAATCAAGATATGGGCATTTTTAGAGAACTCATCTGATATGTTGTTTTTCCTGACAACTTTTCTTCAATGATTGACGAAATCCTGAAATTGGAATTATTTTTTTATCAAAACAAATTCCCTGCTACCTGAACAGAGACTATCCGATCAGTATTCTATGCCAAACTTGAATGAACTCCTTATAAAAAAGAAGGTTATCTTGATGTTCTATTCTAATATCCTTGAATATAACTTGCAAAATATCACCCAACACTAAATATTCTATAGTCCCTTCTATTTCTTTATCAAACATTTAGAAAATTTTTGAGTGAGGTTTAAGAGAATTGAGAACATTTTTTGAATTGTTGAAAGGTTCCAGAAAAGACAATTCAATTTTTCTTGCTGTGCTTGTGTCAAACAGGGGCAGTTCCAATATGTTATTTTCCTTGTTTATATGATTTTGATGCCGGTTCTCTTACTTCTTGTTTCGCCAGTTCAGAGTACCTCGTTACTGCTATGCAGTGTAAGACGTTCTAGCGAAATCTTCACATTAGCTTAGAGCATTAGAAGTTTTCATCTCAACATTGAAGGTTGTTGCTTTTCTATTGTCTGTCTAAAGATATAATTTCAGAGCTCTGCGCGAATTTGTTTGAGATTTCAAGATTACGTTCAGTCAGTGTTAGAAATGCACGTTGCCTGCCTCTGAAGTCCAGAAGGCATCAGCTCTACGGCACTGACGCTGCTACGCAGTCTAGTCAAGTTCCAAATGGAACCAGACAGTCACGTTAAAACGTTAGTCCCATCCATACCCATTTCAAACGGTTTCAAATAGAACCGGTCCAGCTTTTCCTAGATAACATTGACTCGTCAAATCAGAAACGCCACTTCCGCCTCTTCTTAATGCAAAGAGAACGGTTTTCTATCAAAAACAAAATTGAGCAAAGACATAGCACCTTTCCTAATAGGAACATATATTCCTTCCTCTAGTGAATCTTGCCCACTGAAGGGTCTGAGCAATGTCTTGAATATTGATCATTACCCTCCTGGGTTCTTCCTACTGGAGAATCTTCCTTTGAGCAGTTAACTCTCTTCAATAAACTTTTTAAAAAACGGCCTTTTTTGTTTGTCCTTAAAAAATAAAGATTGCTTGTATGAAAAACAAGCAATCTTTATTACAAACTACCTGTATGAAACTTTCTGCATGAAAAACAAACTACCAGTTGCTTGTATGCTCAATATCTTTAATACCTTAAACAGATTCTATTTCAATTGCAAACTCTGTAAATAAGTTCTGATTACAGATTTAAAACAGTTTATAGTACCAGGAAGTCCTTTGTTGCATCTCCATTTAACAGTTGCTTTGGTGTTTATCTATTTGCTGCATCGTGAAATTTCACCTTTGTTTCTAGGGCTGCATACCTGTTGCGAAAAACAAAGAGCATTGATTTCTGATTACTGTTCCAGAAGAGTAAACTCTGAAAGTATCCTTGTTTAATGACAGACGAATTCATAAAATTCACGCGAGTTGGCGCTAGGGATTGTAACAGGGCTGTTTAAGATATCAACAAAGGGTCTCCAACTTTGGTGCTTAAACCTGTGAATATCTTAATTAGAATCATTGATTCAGCTGACAACAGACTTCTTAAGCAGGGATGGTAAACATTTGCTCATAGGCAAGATCGAATTCACGTGGAGACAACCAAGACTTATTGAGTATGAAAGCTAACATTTTCTCAGCTCTTTGTAAGCGCTTCAATTGTGCTTGTTAGTCCAAAGCGAAAAGGATAAAGTTTTGACACCGATTGTAGACCTTCTAATCAATTACAGGAGCACACTAGAGGTCCTCTTTGGAATGCCAAGTGATAAATTAGTTTAAAGAACAACTTTTTAAACATTGATATCCATATTGGACAAGAAATCAGACGATTTGAGAAAAGGAGTTTTGCGAGAAAGTTCTTTGTCGAAAAGCCAGGAGTCAGTGGAGTGTGTTAAAAAGAATTTTCAACAGTTAGTTTTGCCAACAGGGAAGAAGTTTTTCCTTCTTTATATGTTTGCATGTTTACACGACATAAACACAAGTTGGTTTTATTGAACTCTAAATTTCGATCGTAGATAGGTCAAGTAAGAGCATCTCATCGTAAAGAGAAGAGAACACGAAACTAAGATGACAGATGCAAGTAAATGTGGAAATTTCAATGAAATACCCGGAATATCGTTCTTCACAGCCGCTGCAACGGCCGTCCTTACAGTTGCAACAACAATTGCACACTGCCTTATCCTCTACGCTATAATTAAAGACCGCGGAAAGAAGTTCAAGATATTTTTCTACAAACTCCTATTGAACATCTCGATCGCAGACGTTCTTTCTGGAATTTTTAACGACCCTTATGCCGTTATTTTCCACGCGCAAGAGGGTCTGAAAAAAACGCCTATTGACATACGGGTCTTTCACGTCTCACTGTTCCTGTTGGGTAGTATTCCACTTTTTACAATGGTTATGTTAGCTGTTGATCGCATTTTAGCACTTATGAACCCGACAGTCTACAGGCATGGCTTCCAAGGCTTGAAGTCCTGGTTGATTTTAGCTGCTATTTGGTTCATCTCAATTTTACAGATTCTGGCATATTTCCAAATGGGCTTCATCCCTTATCTTGTGCTGTTCGCAGGCATCAATATTGCTGTTGCTGTCATTGCCATGTTGGTAACTTTTGGGTTTTATCATAAAAACCTCGGTCGCAGCACAAAGACATCCAGTCAAAGCATGAACAGCGGAGAAAAACCCTCACGCCGTCGCCAAGAACGAGAAAAAAAAGCCACGCGCACATTTCTCTTCATGTCTTTGGTGATTGTGTTCAGTTATATGCCAACATGTTTTGCTACAGGCTACATGAATTCGTGCACAAGCTGTGATTGTGCCATTGTTCACAGCCTGAGGGACATTGCTATTGTCTCAATTCTTGCAGGTCCCTTGTTCAGGGCGATCAACTTCATGGTTTGCTTGAAGTCATTACGTACTGGCTTATGCATTATCAGGATTGAACGAAGACCAGCAGAGTCATCCCAGGTATCGTCTGACCAGCCAAAGCTAAGGAATTCAGAGGCAGGAAAATTGTCAAACAAAGAAGATGTGTCGGATAAAGAGGCGAAGAACAGGGAAACAAGCATTTAGACTTTGGACAGGGTGATAAGGAGAAAGAATTATAAGTCAATCTTTGTGTTTAAAATTAGCCATAAAATTTGAACTTCATCATCTAAAGGGGTGTGAAACAAAAAGATATAGTTCAGTATAAGCTGGCTTTGAAAAATGAAAATCAATTCAAATTTTGTAGAATTCTACGACCCTATGAACCTGAAAGTTATTTTAAACTTACAAACATTTGTCTCGTACGTGAGTTAACACCATTGGTAGTTTTTTTTAGCCTTACAGACCACGATCAAACGATTCGCTTTTAAAATGGCTTCGATTTGCTCTCTTAAAACATATTGTTTCCTAAAGCGCATCATTGAAAGCTATTAGAGATTAGTTCGCCTCATATAGATAGATTAAGGTATATAGATTGAAGCTAGTGACACCCTCGACTTGATTTGACTTTTCAGGCTGGTTATCCTTCAGAGGCAAGTGTCCTTCTGAATTGCAAATAGCAAAACGCAGTTTCACCTACATTTACGTGCTTTATTTCCAACCTGTCAAAGACATTAGATAGAAAGAGTTAGTCTTACATCTTTATCAGTCTATACATCTCTATCTAAAAGACGTTGGTGGTCACACTGTGATGTACCAAGTTTAGAATTGCGCCCGTCGACATTGGCACTTAATCTGTACACCTCTAGGTCTGTGGTGATAGATAATATCGAATGCACAAGAGTATACTTCGACGCTAAGTGTAATTATGTTCATGTAACTCAAATAGAAGCAATTGTATTCAATTTCTATCGAGTATCCTTTAAAGTACTTCTGCTATGCTAAAAGGTCCGTTCAAATCGTGGACACAAAGCTACTTTGATGCACAGTTATGAAAAAATCGACTAGAAGGGTCAGATTAAAGCGATTAAAACGAATTTGCTCGAGGAAACTCAAGAAACGAGAGTAAGAAGGATAAAGGTTGGAGTAAACAGAGAGAATCGTCATGGTTAATAGGCAAACTTTTGTGAATTAACAGGTTAAGCTGTGAAATGATCAGGGCAAGTTCATTTTGATATTTGTCACTTGAAAGTTAGAGTTTCGTTTCACCTCTGTCTTTAATCAAGGTGCTTTTAAATGAAAAACTGAGTTGCCCGCGCATTCAAAATGACTTATTTTGTGTTCGGAGACGTCTGATCTCAAGCCAACGACCTGTAAAGCGATATTTTATCAGATTTCATTAATAGAAATCGTAACGATTTTTTGAGTGATGTCGCTGTCTTAAAATTAAGATTGAATACTCATAACTAAATTCAAGGCATTAACTTTAGACATCGAAATCTCGTTTTCGGATACCGACGCATCCTGTATTCGAAAAAGATCTATAGAGTCCTTTTACGTCTTTTAGTAAGATTCTACGAAGATTTATTCCTCTCAGAGACATTTTCTCTATGTCGCTCAGACATCGATGGTTACAGACGCAAAGAAAGATCTTGAGCAAATGCTATGTAGATGACTGCTTCAAAAGGGCGAAATGACAGGCATGAAAAGTTCTTTCAAACTTCTTGAAACTTATATAAATTGAATTCTTGACTAATGCAAGAATAATTTTATCAAACTAAACTTTCTAAAAAGTCAGCTTAAAAATCAGGATCGTAAGAGAAACTTAAGAATGCATGCATGAGTTACTTAGTGATTGCTTAGACGTTCATTAATGCTATGGAGCAAAATAAATTTAGAACTTTTACTTTCGGCCTAATTTAAGTGGCTGCAACTGATTACTGCCATCTAGTTTTGTTAATATATGTCTCGTGAGGAAATGCAGATAAGGCTTTAACTGATAATTGAATATTGCGCGAAAATTCAGAAACTTAACATACTAATCCTCGGAGTATAAACGTCGGAAGTGTCTAAAGATAAGCAAAAATATTACGTCCATATGGGGATCGAAAGTCACGTGAGACGAATAATGGCGCGTCTGATTGGTTTCTTGTTTTTGACCAAACGTCGCCAGCTGGTAAGTTTATACAAAAGTTCAACATGGTAACCAGTTGCAAGAAATTACCTTGAATGAACTTTTTATCGTTTCAGTTAATCAAGTTGTGACTGGGTTTCAAACGACCCGGTCCATTTGTGCTTTACCTTTTTACACCAATAAATTCAAAGGATGTAAAGGTTTTTATGACATATCATGATTCCTAGTGCACTCAACTTTTCATTTATTCGAAAAAAAACATAGATGACAATTTTACATGACGTAGACAATGCCTCCGGACATCACGACAACTGATGTGATCTTGAGGGGACAATTCAAATATAATTTGCACAAGGCTTCCAAAATATCAGATTTGTCTTTAATGGAATTACGATGGGCTTAGATTTCCGCCAACCAACAAACCAAACAGATCTATGATGAAAGAAGTATTCATAAAATATATATTGGATTCATTTTACGTCAGAAGCGAAGTGAAAAGTCGGCCTTTATCTTCCAAGCTTACATGACGAGCTTCGATCAAAAGATCATTCATGACTTTCTGCATTGTGGTGTATAAGTGAGTTAGGATACAGCATTTCAGTCGGTATTGCCTCGGATTACGTGCTTGTTAGAGAATCGGAAAATAAATATGCGGATCCCCTTGGTAATCTGCCATGATGTGTTTGGGATTAGGCTTAAGAGTTCAGTGTCAAACTGGAGAGAAATACAATCCTCTTTTTTCTTTAATATAAACAATTTGTAGATATCTGTCCCTCGTTCGATTGGCCTATTCTTACTTCGTGGAAGAATAACGTGAATTTAAAACGCCGCCGTCGACTTTGTCTAAGTAAAACGCATTGCTTTTTATATTCTCTCAAGACTATGGTGAGTAGGCTATCCAGCAAAAGTGCTTTAATTATTATGCTTAATGATTTATAGTTTCAAGCTCAAAAACTCAAAAAAGTTTTTAAGTAAAGGAATATAAAAATTTGACCTACTCCAGAACCTCAGAATGACACAGAAAGAGGCAAAATTTTGTCTCCATTCTTTTTTCAGACTATGGGCTAGTGAAAAGCAGAAAGTACTTCTTTTAGGCCCCTATGATATAAGGCCTAAATATTTCTTCGATAAGTACTTTATACTTGGAGGAACATCTTAGCTTGCACTCAATAGCGCTATACGAAAGGAACGAATTTTGAATCTACAACCTAATCAAACGAAGTTTCATTTCCATATGCCCAACGTCTTTCTCTACAACCTAGGATAACTGTTGAATGCAATTGTCTTTAAATCACATATATCAAGCTCTCTTCGATAAGAGATGATATTTCCAAAACGTAATTAGTGAAGTGCATGTGAGCTAAAGTAAAAAGTAATCTTGTTTAAAGATAGTGAACTACTTTTTCTTCATAATGTCATGTTACACCTGGTAGAGACCATTTAATGCTTCAAAAATTCTTGAAAAATCTTCATTGATCTTGTACATGACTGAATAGGTCAATTTCAATTTTTCAGAAGCTGGCAATATCACGTAAGTGTGAAATTTTGAAGCAATTATCTTAAATCTTCAAAGTTTACAGATTGTTTGCTCTATTTATTTAAGCTATACGTTTTTACTTAGAGCATTGCCTTACCACCTGAACTTTTGTTTGCTTTCTACGCATTATGATATTGAAAAAGCTGCAGCTGAAATCACCAAGTTCTCACTTTCAATTACAACTAATGGCATTGATGCAAACTATCTTTCTCAAGAAACAATTTAGTCAAAAGCATCTGCGAATCAGAACAACCAGTCTAAGAGAAGGGCACGACCTGCAAAACTTTCATGATATTTATGTAAACCGAAAGTAAGATTTTCATTGTCAAATATCAATAGAAGACATGACAGACGCCAGCAAATGTGGAAATGTGAACGTGATTCCTGGTATTTCTTTTTTTACTGCTGTTGCCTCCATAATATTAAGCATTTGCACAACTGCACTTAATGGCCTAGTTCTTCGCTCGATCTACATTCTTCGAGAGAAGAAGCTAAAAATATTCTTTTACAAACTTTTGCTTAACATTTCAGTGTCGGACATAATTACTGGCATTTTCACAGACCTGTATTCTGCAATTTTCCATGTGCAAGAAGGCCTATTGGTTACTCCTATCGAAATCCGAGTTATTCACGTGACACTGTATCTTCTTGGTAGTGTACCCTTGGCAACACTTGTTTTGCTTTGCATTGACAGAGTTCTCGCATTACTGATGCCGCTTTCCTATAGGCATGGGCCAGCAGGGAGAACAGCGTGGTTAATTGTGCTTAGCACTTGGGTGATATCAACCGTCCAAATTGCAGCGTACTTTCGCCTCGGCTTTATACCGTATTTGGTAATTTTCGCTGCAATAAACATAGCTGGAGCGAGTTTTGCATTGTTTCTGACGTCATACATCTTCCATAAACGGACGAAACGAGAAAAGCTTCGTAAAAACAATCGTCGCGCAGATGGCAGGCTGACTGTGGAAATCAGTGGCTCTCCGCAAGGGCGTAAAGATGCAGAACCCACAGTGAAAAAGAAAGAGAGGCACACCTCGCCTGAAAAAAGCGCAACGAAGGCATTCCAGATTATGTCCGTGGTTAACGTTGCAACTTATTTGCCTACATGTTTTGCTACAGCATATATGAACGCATGTACTGATTGCAACTGCATGGTTGTACATAGCATGAGAGACATTGCAATAGTCTCCATTTTGTCTGGGTCACTTTTTAGAGCAATCACACTTCTTTCATGCTTAAGACCACTCAGATCAAGCTTCTGTAACCGAAAACCTGCCAGGCAAGATGCCTCTGGATAGAATAGTAAACAACAGTCTAACAATTGACATCGTGATATGAGAGATTTTTGCATAAAAACGGACAAAGATATCCCACACTATATCTTGTAGATAACAATTGGACAACTAGCAGTTAGGGTGATTTACTTTTAAAATTGTTACAGTATTCAACATAGCATTTGCTTTTAAGGTTTACATGCAGGCAAACATGCATTGAAAAAATGCTTCTGCCGAGACTATCCTCGTACCACATTAAAAAAATTATTTACTCGTCTCTTATCGAAAGATGATAGAAGAGGTAAATTCTGATTACTAATCAAGATTTTGTTTCTTGAAAAGACTTCTCAAAGATATTTTATTGCAGTCTGGACTGAAAAGCATTCTCAGTCAAACCATATTTCCACGATAGAAAATGAATTACAACGCCTCTTTGTAGCTGCATAGGAGACATTTTCCAAAAATGAGTTTGCAAAGACAAAAAGAAAGAATATGGTGAAATAGCCGTTAATCGTAACGACTACGGGAATGTAAATTGTAGCTTGTTTTAAAAACGAATTCTGTCATGAAGGCAACCAATTAGAGCATTGAACAGAAATATCATTAGCAAACATTTAACATTTATTAAAATCATGCTTTTATTATAAAATCAATGTTTTTTGTTTAAAGCTCACACCATGAAAAATCAATTAATTGAACAAGATGATCAAAATGTTTTTAGGTCAGAGTCTTAAGAAACAGTACAAAGAAATAAGTCTATTGAAAAGGAAAATAAAGCGATATCTTCAGTAAAAAGTCAGCGTTGCTGTTATCCAATAACTCATTAGCGAATTTATTTGAAGTTAGCTACTATGTACTAGAATACATTTTGTCCAGTTAAAATTTATTTTCATTGAATTGAAAAGTTTTTCATGGTCTCAAACCTTGTTTTGTGTTTTAAGTGTCATTTCATAACTTTTTTGTCAAAATGTTCATAACTTTTACAGGTTCTCGGTTTGGTCTTGTATGATTCTGCATGGTTGAAATCGTATATAAAATCTATAGAAATTATTGCAGGGTTTAACATGTTTATAACAGTGTGATTTTAACACCGCTTCTTAAGTACAGCTATACTTGCAAAACTTTGAAAGAATGGTTGGAAAGATTTTCACCTATGAAATTGTAAGAGAGCAAACAGAGATACTAAATATAAAAATCAGAGATATTAAAAATTGTTCCAGCAAAAATGATTATATTGATATGGCCTTGCCACTAAGAAAGGGTTATCGCGCAAAATGGAAGGGACGTTAGTCAAAGGAAGGTTAAAAAATATCAACTGAAGACAAAAAAAACCAGATTGAGGCGATGATGAAAATATCTGAACCCTTCCAGAATGTATAAAAAATGTATGCTAGAGGTCTGAAATATTAATTTCTAGGATCTGAAGGAGCTTAGAGCTTGTAGGTTGTGAAAACGAACACAGTAGGCTGACTGGTTGAAAAGAGGTAAATATTGAAAATATTAAATAGCAGCAACTATTCAACAGATTCGAGGGCCTAAAAGTCTTGAAAAGCAATCTTGCCGGGAGATCTTTTCCTCTATTTCTACACTACCGACGGTTTCCTCAGCACAGAACGTACGATAAAATAACTTCAGGGACGCACGTGTGTTGACGTTAAACTGACACCATCGAAAGCAAAGACCCTGCCACTCGAGCAGTGATGATCGCAGGAGATCCCTCAGTAATTGAAAGACTAACTGCGACAAAAAGCAATAATCCGGGCTACTTGGAAGAGTTAATCTAGAATCAACAAAGAGAGAGCTTATTAGATTCATCCATGCCTAAAATTAAAAGGCTATAGGTACCTACATAAGATAACGGACAACAGCATGGCTCTTTTGCTAACGCTACTTTGCTTATTGTTAAACAACTGTAATTGCATTCATGTAACATCTTTTCCAAATCTACCCTCACTAGTTGAAATAATTTTCAAGACCGCATCTGTAGAGTGCCACAAGACTGTCGTTCTCTAGTTTTGCCAGGAAGTTCTTGCACCATTCTTGTGACTAATTTAAAACCTTCTTTCTAGTTGTTTTATTCCTGTCGTAAGGGTGTTGACCCCTTTGAAAGAAATATTACAACTACAAAATACAATTCCAAAATTTAACTGCAACTTCTAAAGGATATGATTACATTATTGATTTCAGGCACAAGCAGACATGATCGGGTTAATTCTAGAAAGACTCTTTCTGTAGCTCCTTAAAATTTCTAACTATAAAAAGCAGTTATCGTTCACAAAATTCAAAAAAAAATTATCAGTAATTCCTCGCAGGAAATTGATTACTGTTTGGCAGGAAATATTTAGTGTGAAATCTCCATTGTCATTAATTTTTTGCTGTGACATAAAATTCTATTCTGTAAAAAAATAAAGATAGGCTTTCAAAATACAATCAACATGTATTTTCAGCACTTCATTTTCTGTTGTTTTCTTGTCAAAATTTTCCGGCATTTCTAATCTTTGAATCAATTCACATAAGCTACAACAAACAATTCTTTTTTATATGGTCATTGTAGATAAGGGTAAACCACTCAAAAAAATTACATCGACTTTACATGCCTAAATACCTATGTGGTTGCAGCCATTTTTATTAATGTTTTTCATTGGAATTTCATAAATTTGCCATCGGCAGCTTAGGAGAATGTAAGTGTCTTGGACCTCGATTTTCTTAAATATCACGTAAACTACCTCATTTGATTATGGAAATGACCAGGGAACATAAAACTCATATTCTGCATAGATCGATCTAGGATACATCGATATTTCAATTGTGCCTAGTTTGCTCGTAATCATATGAAATTAAATCAAAGCTCTTAGAGAATGCAGATTTACTAACTGTATTCTTGAAAAAGAAATGTGAGTGTTGTGTTCTGTTCAATGTAAGTTCTCCTTGGTTACCCATTACAGTATAAAAAGATGAAAAATCTTTTGCTTCCAGGAAGACAAATCTTTTTTCAAGCCCTGTCGTTTGCGATACTCAAGCACGTGCTCTTGATAAAGCTTGGTCTTTAAAGAGTGGTTGATGATGTTTTGTGGGCCTTTATTGTAGTCAATCCATCGAATAAATGATACAGCAGATTTTTTTCGTATGGCCGATAATCATCAATCATCTCAGGGGGGATTGCCAATCGAGCACACTTTTCAACTAAACTGTGTTGAATCGTGAAAATCACTGCATGCAGCTGCTGAACGATCATGGTGATTAAAGTTACTTTAAACTCAACCAGCAGCCAAGCAATAAACGCAAATGAATTCGGCTTCGTATCAAACTTTTCCGTTGATTTCAATCGTCTCTTTACATCTGTAGGTCAAGGTCGAGGAAGGAGAACACTTCTACACGCTCCCATAAATTTCAAGAAATTTTGATATAAATCTATTTGCCCTTTGCTCGGGAGTGACATTGCAAAAATAGCCATTAACAGTATTCAACAATTTGAAAAATTTCAATAATTTTCTTCTGGATGTAGCTAATTCTCGTCTTTGCAAGTTCACCACATTCAGAAACTTAATTTTTGTAGAGTAGGACTAAGGACCGCGAAGCATATTACAGCCTGAGGGGGCTAAAAAGTTTTGGGGGGCTAAACATGCTAAAAATCAAGAGCAAGGTAACTTTTTCCATCTTTAAGTACATTTTGGAAATTATTAGGGGGGTTAAAGCCCAAACAGCCCCCCAAACAGCCCTCCGTGGACACCATTTTCTAGCAGAATTCTCAAAAACCCTAAATCGCTGTTTCTCGTTATATGTCACATAGCCCCACGCTCATGTCCTGAGCATCAACTCCTTCGTTGGCCAAGAGAAACTAGGCATTATGTTCATATATTTGTATAAAATTTCATTAAAAGGATATTGTTAGGGAACGGATCTTAGGTAAAAATGTTACCATCAAAAAGAGAGACTGTTGACATTTCATTTGTTACCTGAAGCAAACAATAGGGTAAAAGGAACATTAGGGAATAGACGACGTAGCTCAGGTGTCAAGAATTGGCATTCAGGCTCCCATTTCTCTCTTTCCTGCAGATGTCAGGCCTTTCACTTGCAAGTTAGGCCAGCTTTCACGCCTTCAATAAATTCTCTTCTTCACTAGCTTCACGAAATGTTTTCTCCTCTAGCTTCGTGACATTGGCTTTGAAGTTAATTTTAAGCTCTTTAGCATGCAAATACCAATGGCCTAAACAATGTAGGCGGTACCAATATGCAGAGGTCTATTCTGCAGCTTTAAGACTTTTGAATACTTTTGACAAACTTTTGACCATTTCAGATGAGAAAGTGATTTGACACAGAGAGTTCTCCTTGATCGGATTCAAAGAAGACAGTGCTAAAAAATGAATTTTGCATGCATAATACTGGTGTGAGTATAATAGTAAATGACTGCAATTTCTCAGGTCAAAGATACAGAAATTCGATCGTCATTTGTCCGAATATATCCCATTTGTCTAAGCACATCTATGACTTTGCACACATTCTAATTACATAAAGAGGATAAAGTAGAAGAGCCAATTTCACAATACCAACATGCAAATAGTCTTAATACCGTAACGATTCACACAACTAAACTGCGTTGCCACACAAGATGCACTGACAGCACTAAATTAATCTAGTTCTAGCTTTAATAAACTTAGGATGCAATGGGATTGCCATTTACGCGACCCTGACCCAAGCTGCATCAGGCCAACTAGGACAGGTCTGATGCACATATCATGTTTTTAAGGCGGCATCACTATATATTTAGCAGGTAAGATTTTCCTTGGTTCAAAGGCAACTGAACCCAAGTTAATTTTATGAATTCATGCATAAGTAAGACAAAAGACCTAATTCATCAAAGTAATAACCATTTCATCAAAAACACTGAAAGTTTGTGACTTGCAATAAAAAACCTTGGATAAAAGTCTCAGAAGTGTTAATCCAGCATATGCAATATAAAAATGATTGCATATCTTTTTATGTGTTAATTTATTCAAGCATCAGCATCACTTCTTCCTTGGGCGTCAAATATCATAAAACAAGCTACATTTTGAAGAAAAACGTAAACTGACATCATTGACTTTTCTGTAAGGACTATTATAAGTGATGAAAGTAATCACGTTTAAATGTTAATCATGAACTCGACATCATACAAATATAGCTCAGTAATCAGAAGTTAAAAAAAATGGCAAAAGACGATCAATCGGTTTGGTTTTCGGTAGAACAACCTATTTTGGAGCACATATAAAGGTTGGGTGCAGCAGCGCTTCAAGGAGAGCTTTATTGCTCACTATTGCATGTTTCAAACAAAAAGGAATTCAACATAACCATGCTTGATCAAGCTTTATCAAAAATATAAGCAATGCTTTGAAAACTTAACTTTCCAAGAAAATACAAGAAAGCCTGCAAAATTTTATTTCATCCAAATTTTGAATTTTTGAAAAATACGAAGGTATACAGTAATGTCACGAGAAACCATAAAACTCAAATATCAATTGGAGTAATGAGACAGAAAATGGTAAAGTTTGATCCTTTGAACACAACTGTGACATTCACATTTGGCCGACAACCTAATATCTGTAAATTGACAATTTAGAGCTGACCGGTACCCGAATTCCTCTTGCAGCAGGATCAACAACCCTACTGCTGCTCGAACCTCTCTCTCAAGTACATATGTTTCCAGTGAGAAAACTGAATGTTCTAAATAATGAATGACTTGAGGGCATCTCTGGTATGTCAGATTTGCGTCATAATGTACAACCTTAATATTTTTTTACGTGCCAAAGACTTGCCAACAAACAAAAAGTTAAAACAAGATGAAAAATTTCCTATTCAAGCAGCCACATACATCCTTATTAGACAACCAGTGGAATCGCAACTGCCGTCGCAAAGGTTGCAGGGAAATCGCAACATAATGGCTTCGCGGAAGACGCAAATCATGAAAGAAACCTATGCTCAAAGTTAATACTTAGTCACATACCTCACGAATGTCCATTCATTTATCGCTTGTTTCTTTTGTTAATAAACCGGTTTAATCACTCTAACTAATCATGAAACTATTTTTATACGTGACATAGTTCGGTTTTGAAGGTTCATCTCTGAATGATCTTCTTATCATCTACTCTTTGAATAACTAATTGCAATTATGCTCCTGTCTATTGGGTTAGGCGTTGAAATGGAGGCATTTCCTTGCGATAACGTACAATAAAACGTGTTGCTCAAATACTGGAACCCGACAATGGTACATCATCAAAAACACAAATTTGAAACACAAAAAATAAGTTAAACAGACACTATGAGGTAATAAAAAGCTAATTATTTTTCAATCATCCGGCCGAATCGAGAGCCTGCGAATTATTTCTATCTAAGAACGGAAAAGCAGAAATAGATTGCATTGCTACACTTCCCTGTCTCGTCCCTAAATTAAGATTTGTTAAAATTATCAATGCAAATCATCTTTAATTGGCTTTGCTTTCTGAAACCACACACAAAGAAACTGCATGCTTTTTCTAATAGTTTTCTTCTTGAACACAACCCAAACTCCTGAGGCAATAGATGGTGGTGGTTACAAATACTTAAACATGCACGTTATTTTTATGCAATTGATGTGCCATCAACCTTATCATTTAAAAAATGCAGTCTACACACATTTTTATGAGAATATAGTCAGGGACGGATTTTAGCAGCAAAAATAAGGGAGATGTGCTAGACAATGATTGGATCATGGTGCCACACCCTACAGGTGCCTGGAAAATGAATTCATATTTTTTAAAATCAATTTTTAGCTTTTAGATGAAGAAGGCAGGAAGATAAAAAAGTCAATTTTTTGCATAAGTTTATGATTACTGACTACCGAAAAATTCTTTTGACCGAATCGAAGCAAAATTTTCCTAAGAACACAATTATATTGGGCGTACTGTCACGCCTTCGCACTCCCCCGGTAAATCCGTCCCTTAACGTAGTTTTAAAACACAGTAACTCTAACAAACTAAAAAATTAAGAACAGGAAGGCTTAGGTTCGACAAATACTAAGAGCATTCTATAGCTTGTAGTGATGTAAATATTACTGTAAGTGGATGGAAATGATGTGTAGATGTCGTTCTTTAAAATTTTTAAGAACACGAGGGCTTTATGCCAATAGGAATAGAAAACTTTTTCATATATATAAGAATTCTACATTTTAAAGACGACACAGCCTGCTGACCCCCATACCACCTTACTGCTAATATGAATACTGCAAACTCTATATCAATGTTTGGCGACTATGCAAAGTGTGTGCATTAATATTTATTTTTAACCTTGTGGCCATATTATCGTAGATAATGCTACATTATTATATATGAAATGAGCTCACTTTAGATCCTGAACTATCCGTTTATGTATAACCAATGTTTCACTAAATGTATATAAATTATAAATAGTAGATGAAATTCATATTTAAAAATCGGTACAAATTCAAACAAAGCATCAAGTTTAGATCCGTTTTTACTTTACAAATAGGTTAACTCGTATGATTCAGTTGGAAATTCGAAAATTGGGAAATATGGCATATCCATGTCCTAAACTAGGCATTGCGATTAAATTCTAATTTTATAAAACTATTTCGCTCAATTTTTCAACAAAGAAGTTACATATGTGTTGAAAGTGTGACATTTGGGGTGCTAGACAACCCACCAAGAAAAAGAACTGCAGTGAAGTGTTTGATGAAGTCAATCCCTGATCAAAGACAGCAAAAATTTTGCATGATTTTCGATTATCAATCAGTGCGATTAATCATCTATGGATTAATTTACAATCAAAATTGATAGTTCTCAAATGACATGGCATGTGATCGAAACTGTTGCTTTCTTCTGCAATACAGCACTAAAGAGCAAAGGATTGTTATGTCAAGACTTCAGCTTAAACTTATCAAAAATTTGTTATGTTAAAGAGATCTCCAGTCCATCGGCAAACAACCGCTTCCCTTTCGTATAAGTTCCACCTTTCAGAAATTAACTTTTGTCTCGGGACGGAGTCACCAAATCCAGCAAAGGCTTAGGACAACAGAAGCTTTATTCAAATTGGAATAGGCAGCCATATGGTCAACGTGAAAGCCAATGAAAAATGATTGGAAACCGTTGAACGTTATGGTCTCAATTAAGACCCAAAACAGCGGAAAGCAGTGAACGGTCATCTATTCACCAGGTACTGTACAAAGATGACTTGGGCATGGTGTATTTGTCGAGCACAATTTCAGTATAGCCGGGACACCTTAAATCTGCTAGCTCATGGGCATTGTACGGATGACAAATCAAAGAAAAGAAAAATGGGAAGGCAGAAATTATAATTATAATTACATGCAGATAAAATATTGGAAAGGGAGAACAGTATTTTACACTAGGCATAGAAGGCACGAGCAAATACTCATAGAAGGCACTGGGCGCAAAGTAATTGTACAGGTCATTTGATGTTAGTTTTTACAATAATGAATGTACCCTAATTAAGAAGAACATAAAGCAATTTCAAGGATTACATAAGACAGATAACTTGCTGCAAAAAGAGCATGTGCACTTGTTTTTAAGGAACAAAGTCTTAAAAAAATTCTTGAATTGTCTAGTATTTTGCGCTGTCTTTATTGATTCTGTGAGTGAATTCCAGTCTCATAGCTATTTTCGCGTCTATGTTGTACTTTTTAAGACCAAAGTGTGATTAAATTGCCAGTCGGATAGGTCATATCAAAATTTCAGTTTATACATTAAGTTGCATTCTAATGAAATTTTCAAATTCGATAATTTCAACTACAGATGGAGCAGGCACGAGGCCAGAAGGGGGCTTGGGGACTTAGCCTGGGTACAGTTACTGTTAATGGCTTTAGCCCCCACCTCAGGAATGTTTCTCCTAGCCACAGGCTTTATCTGCTGTTAAAATCCATTCACCTCATATTTGTTTTGCGCGTTGACTCAGCAGCTGCTTAGGTGTTTGTCCCAACAGCTGTTTTAGGGTTTAAGATAGAAGCAAGACAATAAAAGCAATCACAATCAATCTATTTTTTAGAAAAATTGTCGCATAACCCGGCTGAGCAAGGTGTCTTTTTTGATACACATACACTTAGGGTACACAAATATGGAAACCTGTTTATGGAAAGCTATTTTGGCGGGAAATTACCGATGGCGTAGCATTATTTCAAAATGGATATAAGAAAACCCTTTAAGAAGTTTTGCTGAAACCTCAACGGTCATTTTTGTTCAAATTTTCTTGAAAAAGGCGTATTACGATACTTTTCGAATAAACGTAATACGACCAAACTATACTTTTTGCGAGAAGGTGACCATTCGTAAGCAGTATTATCATTTCTACTTGGTTACAGCAAATCTTATGAGCACGAAATTTATAAAAGAATGAAGAAAGTGGCTTTTCTGGGAAGTAAAGACGATCTGACCGTTCAAATGATTGAAAAAAGGAAGAGTGATTAGTATGTAGGATTGCTAGAGAGCTGAGGTACTCTAATTTTGGGCGATATGAGCAAATGTTGCAGACACTTTATTTTTGAAATGATAAAGGAATGAATTGCGACCCAAAAAATAAAAGGTATCGAAATATTCTCTTCATTTCGAATTTCCCCCTAAATAATTTTCTGGTTCCTGAGTTACAATCTTGGACAGAGCTTTTGAAACAAACCCTAAACACAGCAGCATGCGTGTACAGTCCAGCCTCTACCCCATCTCCCCATTAAAAGTTGGGGTGTACGCCCTATAGATAACAGATATATCAACATTGAGCTAGGAGAGGAAGGGGGTGAAAATCTCAACATGCTCTGTCCAAGATTGTAGATCACGTGGGCCATTGAAGCAAGCTATACCGTGGTTCCCATACTTTCTATTACCTTGTCCTATTAGTGCAGTTCTTCTTAATAGATAGGGTTACGTCGCAACTGCGATGAAAATGGCGGTTCATCGGCATAGAAGACCTTTGGCAGTGGTTTGATGCAGTGGAAAGACGCAGAGCGTTTTGCTATGAATGCTGGTGCTGTTATTTCATGACACTCTCTCAGTGGCGGATTTAAGGGGGGCAACTAGAGGCAGTTGCCCTCCCTCGACGAGTTGAAATAAGTCTGGTGCCCCTTTTTTGGAAATTGTGCGCCCCTTTTGAAAAATGAGAGTCAGGGGACAAAGTTTCTGAGACCGTTAGGTTAATTTGCTTTAAGGATTACCTCAAAGATATGTTGTTTATTCTGAAGATGGATCTGAAATTGTTGTATACAGCGTATTCTCGTCGCCAATTTTTGAAAATGACTTCAGCGCTCCCACTACCGACTGCCCCTCCTTTAAATTTGCTCTGGATCCGCCTCTCACTCTCTACAAACACATCAATTGGCCTTACTTGTTGCAGCTGTAGTGAGTAAGGTCAATGAAACACCTAAAAGCTAGTTCAAAAAATTGACATTATATAGAGTGATATACTTTATCGAGAACAATTTTATCAAGTCATAAACTCTGCCATCAGTACACTACCTTGTCCATCTGATTTTAATGAAAAATCTGAAAAGATCTTTGAATCAAAATGATGTTTTTTGGAACCCATGTTTTGATGGGATAGTTTTTAATTCCAATTTTGTTATAATTCTTCGTGGTAAAAAACAGTTTTCTGTGTAATGGGTATTTCTTATTGCCATAGGGCTTCGCTCCCACAAATTTGCTTCATCTCGAAACGAATCACAGAATCACAAATTCAACTGACCACACATTCCATCAAAAGTTATGACTATAGCAGACTATTAAACATTCAATCATGCTAGATATTAGTTCACAATCACTTGTACACTGCTATTCAAATCTGTGCGGCTCCCCCAGTTTTACACTTGCATCGAAGGCCCTGGTAATTTTTACCATAGTATACCCTTACATTGAATTTAAAATCAGTAATCTGCAGATGGTCACAAGAACTTTGAGAGAGAGAGAGAGAGAGAGAGAGAGAGAGAGAGAGAGAGAGAGAGAGAGAGAGAGAGAGAGAGAGAGAGAGAGAGAGAGAGAGAGAGGGAGAAGAAAATTAAACATTATCCAAGCTGATGGTAGGATATTTACAAAAAGAGGCGTTAAACGAAGATCCTGATTCGGCATCGTGATGCTCTAAGGATGACCTATTGGTGTAAATAGGGTGGAATGCCTCATCAAGCTTGCACTGCCTTGCGCAGTCTCCTATTTCCTTTAAACGTCATTTAAGGCTTATATGCGAAAGCTTCGTTTTTAGCCCCTGCCGAGATGCAGAATGTGTGGTGAACCACGTCGATGCATGCTAGTGCAGCAGAAAAACCTGGATATTCCCAGAAACGCCAATGAGCTGATAGAAGGCAGAGACGTCAAGTAGCCTTCCAAATGAGAATGTGGGGATATCCCAATGGTTAGGGTCATGGCCTATTAATCGAAGGGTCTTGGTATCCATGCCATGACTGGCCTCTGCGCAATTGTTTTTTTATGTAATTTTATTTTAAGATAAAAATTTTTGGCGTGACAATCTTTAAACCTTGGTGTATGGTGTCTGCATCATTCTCACAGGACTGCAAGTTAAAATAAATAACATCGTTCTCATCTTCTATCAAAAAGTCACCTTCGCTTTCTCCCCCTCCTTTCTACGTCGCATCTGACTCAACAGTATCAATGCCTTTGAGAAATGCCTGATCATAATTTCAGCCAGAAGCAAGCCCAAGATGAAGAAAAATACTTTTTTTGAGTTTATATATTATGTAACAGTTGTGGTTTTGCATGAAACATCCAAAAGCCTGAAAATATTTTCGCCGAAGTTTATTGTCCGATAATAATATCAGTACTCAATGTAGATCATAACTTGTTATCTAACAAAGTGCAAATTCAAAGGAAAATAAAGTATTTCTTGGCCTACTTTATGCGTTGTTTATATCTATTGGAGCTTTTTTCAAGCTTAGCTAAAAGATAATTACAACACACAATTCAAACTTTTAAAATATCGAAAGAATTGAGGAATCTTGTTTCCCCAACGTACGTATGACCTTGAGTACCCCCACTTAACACAGTAAACAGCTTTGAATAGTTTGAGTGAATAAATACTGTTTAAAAATTAAAATTTGCTATTCTAGGCCAGTTACTCTTCTTTCATATTGAGGCTATGTTCACATTGCTCCGTATTAATTTTTACCCGTTCTCGTATCGATCCGTTTTACCTGTTCACACTGCTCCGGATATATTTGATAACGGTGTGAAAACGATGAAGCGCTCACATTGCTCTGCCTTGGATAAAAAGGAAAACGCCAAAAACTGGTTTACAGCACTCGCAACTGCTAAAAAACTCTATAAATAGCTCACTGCCAATAATATTCCTCCAAGTAGTATATTAACTTCGAGTGAATCAGCCATGTTAAGAAAAGTTGTTCAAATTGACGCGGTCTAAGTCTCTTGCTGTGTTGTTGTTGTTGTTAGCGTTTTCAAAAGTATCCGTTTTCGGTGTTCACACTGCGTTTTTGCGTTTTCAAAAGTCTCCGTTTTCAAAGTGCGTTTTCAAAAGTCTCCGTTTTCAAGGTGGAGCAGTGTGAACGCAAGGCACAAACGGATACTTTTTTATCCGTTTTCATATGAATACGGAGTAGTGTGAACGGAGTCTTTATATAAAGATATACAACAAAGAAAGACTAGCGCGTGCCACAACAGCGAGCATAGAAAGCATAGAAACCATGTAGCCTTTACATGCAACATAAAGATAAAAATATCAATATAACATTCTAATATTAATTGGAAGAAATAAAATTTCAAATACATAATATTTTGAGCTGAAAAAGAGAGCAACTTAAAGAAGAACATGCAACATGATATTCACACTCTCGATAAAATTATGTTAATTTTTAATTGCACGCATAACAGAATAACAATAAGTGTTCCCTACCACCAATATCGTCGATAACTGGACACACACTCTTTTTTGTATTAGAACAATTTTATAAGAACAGGAGCCTCAAAATTGGTCAAAAGTTAAGAGCAAATTAAGAACAAGCTGAGGTTTAGCTTCTGCAAAGTGCAATTTTGAACAAAGTTTTTTTCTCAAAATCGAGAATTTAGCCATGTGTGGGTGCTTTTTTGGTGAATGTGTCGGCAAATGAAGGTTCTGTCTCTGTCTCATTCACTTTGTTGGCAAATGAGTCCTGACTACCTCTCTAGAGCGAAAAAGCTAGCACTCGCACTGCTTACACCCTATTAAATTAAAAACAAATTAAGAACAATCCAGCCTCAGAGATTCTCGAAATAATAAGAACAGTCAGCCTGAACCTAAACTTACTGGTTCTTATAAAAAAAGAGTATAAATAGTTCGAGGACAGAATTTTTACAGGAACTTGAAAAAATTTCTGCTTAACGTGTCCAATGATTAACCGCGTTTCAATTGATACATTTCAGATCGTGCACAAATATGAGCGGTAATAATTTGTCTTGAAAAAACACCGAGTTTGATGGTTTAACCTCTAGGTGTAATTTCTCCCACTACGCTAACTCGATTTGAACCTTTCTGTTTCCACCAATCATCATATATGTCCTCTTTTGTAACCCAGAGTTAAATTCTTGATAGTGTTATAGTAAAGCAAAGAAGAACTTCATGTGATAGCGATATGTCAAAAAACCAAACGAATACAAAACTGTCCTTTCTTTACCTTGATGTATAGTCATACAATTCTTGACCAAAGTCCTTGGAACACCCTGCGACCAATGAAAGATTTTGAAGAAATAAAAGGTTTCCGGCTGTAAGATACAGAAATATCCCCCTACCCCCAAAAAAAATGTTGGCTGAAAAGCCTATTACTTACCCTAGCTGATAAACTGACATTGGACGAATTTCAAGCTTTGAAACTGTTGTTATTCAACATTGTTTCAAGGGGGAAAGGGGGATGCTACTGAAGTTATGCGAAATTTTAGCTTGGTGTAACAAGACTTTTGGCAAGGATTGTAGATACTAAAGCGGACGGAAACAACTTTCTAAATACAATATATTATCTGTTGATTGTGTATCTTTCAAATTTCTAATGTCAAATTAATGCAAGGCATTTTGGTTTTGTGTCGTATTAATCAATTCATGACATTAATTTTTCAGTAACATCGAAGTTTTACAGTCACTCATATTGAGGTGAAAAAGATATTAGTTTGTAATTACTTCCAGATCAACAATTTGAAAAAGAAGTACACTGGAGCCGGAAGTTAACTGGAAGATTTAACCAAAGCAACCAGCTGGCTAATGTTATCAAGTGGAGGGTTAGCAAAATCCTTGATCAAACCCAATTGATACAAAGTATTTAACTTTCGGATCCTGAAATCCTACCTGTGCTCTAAGCGCACTTTGAGAAGTGGTTTTCTACATTAGTGTTGTCCAATCACTGGCCAGCATATCAAGGTAGAAACCATAATGCTTTGAACAAACAGCCTCCCTCAATTAACCGCTTCCATTACGAACGCACTTTCCAAGCCTGTATAAAAGCATCACAAGATCCGCTACTGTCATAAAGATGAAAAGCTCGTCCTTGAAGAAGGCAATCGAGATAGATTTCTAGTGGGAAAAAGATGTGATCATGAAAAATAATAAGATTCTGTGCCTTTATAGGAAATGAGAAGCCCTCTTCCCTACCTTCTCAGTTTTCAGCTATTCAAGTGACATTGTTGTCCAGTGCAGATGTCAAGGTGCTAATGACAGGAACCACGCAGCATATTACATTTTTTGGGGAGGAAGAGGTAGGGGGCAGGGGGTTCAGCATGCCAAAAGCATAAATCAATATATCTTATTGTATGGGATTCAGCGCATTTTTAGAATTATTTAGATGGTTAAGCCCCCTTACCCCCTTCGCTCCCACATTTCCTGCCAAAGTATTTGATAACATGAAAACACAACCATAACTATAAAAGAACTAGGGAGCACAACATAAACTACATCAAATGTCACTTAAAATTTTTCACTTTCCTTATTTTGGCAAAAAACACGCGAGATTGAAAGATTTCTTGAAAGAAAGAAAACCAAACTACAAAGAGCACTGACAACATAAAAACTTTCTAATATGAACTACAAAGACGTTACCCAAATCCCTTGAAGATGGTTTATTGGAAAATACGGTCGCAATGATAATCTTTCATGAGAAAATTGGAAAATGTTTGCGTTGGGATCCATCACGAAATGAGTGAAGAAGGACCGGTACACCAATGTACAATCAAAACTAAACAAATAGAGTCACTTTGTATTCCACATAAACATCTTCTAATCAACGACTCTGGAATCCACTTAATCTATCAGGAAACGGCCTATAATCCTTTACGATAATCGTATTGGCCAAAGAAGCCATCCAGAGCACGCAGAATTTCTTATGTCTCCCTTAAGGTCTCTTCCATTGGTAATTCAAAACTTCCCTTCCTCATAAAACACGTTAACAAACTTCAATTATAATCCAAGATGCAGTTCTCACATAGAAAGGGTTAATGTCAAAGTCATGATTCTGAGCACAAGATAAACTAAGAAAATGATGATATCAAAAGTTGCAAGACGAAAACCCTTCTCTATCAGAGGATCATCGGCCAATTGTTTTGTAGGGAGATGTGCGGTGGAGGAATAAGAAATATTGATGGATATGTTTCATTTATACCCGCCCTCTGCGGGCATGGAAACGCCTAATTCTCACACATGGGTATTTAGAAAGTGTATTCTGTCATTAGTACCAAATATTTTAATCGGTAATATTTCCTGGTCAAGCATTTCTCACGATCTGGCTATTACAGCGCCCTAGATAGTAAGATGTTACTTTTACGAAGCTGTTTGACGTGATACATTATACAGAAATTGGATTTCCATCCTAGGAATCAGAATTATGAATAATTGTATGACTCTTTAACAAAAATACGAAGCTTAACACTACGGGTATCGCATTATTGAAAAGGGTGTGGCTCCACCAAAAAGGGTGCATCCCCCTAGGAGCTAGTGAACAAAACTAATTTATAGAGAAATAACGACATCAAAGGCCAAATAAAAGCTACATCAAAACTTATTAGCCAGTACAAAAAGACGCTTTTTACAATCAAGATATGGTATTTCGAATAAAGGCAATTTCACAACAAAGAAAAGAACAAGACTTGCAGTGAAGGATCAAAATCTAGGGCTAGGATCTGTGTTGAAATGGAGTGATCTGGCCTTTGGGAACAACATGTTAGGGGGGAAAAGGGGAATGAAATACCTACAAAACACTTTTAGTTATTTTAAGAATTTAGCAATTGCCAAATACCTTCAAGTACGTACGTACGTACCGTGCATTTTAACCGTTATAGGGTTGGGGGTGTGGCCTGAGGCACTGAAAATTGATTGGGCATTTCGTCTCTCGAAGAAAGATCTCCATCGTCGTAACAAGATTCTCGCGTTCTTTACGATTTAAGTTTGCGGGTGCCCGCCAAGGACAAACTTCTTGCTAACTGCAAATGCATGCACAAATCAGAACACGTTAGAATGCGTGTATGCATGTGAAGTAACCCTAAATATGTAAATCGTCAACTTTCATCAAGACCGTAATATTAATGTTCGTAGAGGGGGGCTCGAGCCAAAAACATGATAATCATAAAAATCCTTCCGTTCCAATTTCCAATGAATTGTTTACTCTTCATGACACAACTCCTCAGAGTAGCAGCCATGTGGCTAGATTTCATTTGGGGGCAGGGTCGAAGCCACAAATCACTGAAGGTCAATACTGTCTGGCCTAAGGATAATCGCAAAGTGTCTCTGTCTGTATCCTTCAAAAATTGGTGTTGGATGCCAGCTGCAACTCTTTTCTTCAAAACGTCCATTACAGTTTATGAGAAGTTGAACATGGCTCCTGTTTATTTCTGCTCCGTCTTCAGAATAAGCCACGAGTAACTCGAAAAATTCAAGCCATCCTATGATTTACCCCTGTTGTTGTAAACTAACAGGATTTTCATTAAAGCATGAAATTTTTTTCTTTAGTCTCATGCGAATAACCAAACTTTAACACGGCCCAAATTTCTTATAAAGACATAAAAGGTATCCTCTCATCAAAACGTTATGTGAAATCTTTGATATACCCACGTCTGATGGTTAATTTGTTATTCCAGTCGATCGAAAACAGGCTGATCACTAGTTTGAGTCAATATCAACTGTAAAATGTCAAGGTGAAGAACTGGCGACCAATTGATTGCAATGATACTGCGAAAAGCTAGTGTTGTAATCGACACTGTGACTTTGCGAATAACGCGTGGTTGACAAGACATAAAATCTTTTTCATTTTCTATCTTTCGAAAGACAGTCATCGCTTATTTACCGCTATGTTATACTCCTTCATGAACCAAAATACTGCTGCTTCACTTTTCTATTGCATCTGTTTTTATGAATCTTTGGTTAGGATTCAAAATGGAACAACTTGAATCATTCGATCAAAATAAGACGAACAACATTGAATTATAAATCCTTACCAGCGTGCATCAAGAATTTCGGTCCATCCATGGCCTGGGTACCTGAATTGAATTTGTCATTACTGACCAAAAATTCCCATCTATTATAGGTTAACCAAAGACATACTCGTATATCTAAGTTGTGGCCTTGCTCCTGAGAATGGAATTTCATAGAACACTACAAACCATATGTAATGGAGATGTGGAAACATTCGAAATGGTTTTGTGTGTGAGAAAGACAACCAGACGGGAGAAATCTAAAGGAAAAACTTCCTAACGAAATTCATATTGTAAAAAGCATTATGTCTTTTTGACATTGAGTTGATATTTCCCATTTCCCCTTATCCAAAGTTCTCTAAAATTACACTCTTTTTTATGTTCTTAAATCAATAGGGTTTACGCAGTGCGATTGCTAGCTTTTTCGCTCTAGGGAAGTGCTCAGTTCTTATTTGCCAACAAAGTGAGTGAGACAAACTTCATTTGCTAGCAAGTTTCAATATTCACCGAAAAAGCACCCATCCATTGCTAAAAATCCTCGTTTTTGAGATAAAAAATTGTTAAAAAGTGCTTTATACAGTAGCTCAGCTTCAGTTTATTCTCAATATGTTCTTAACTTATGACCAATTTTGTGACTCGTGTTCTTAAAAAATCGTTCTTATAAAAAAAGAGTGTAAATATTTTATTGGAGCTGGGGTGTTTTTCTGACCAACGGAAGCACATTCCGACACACTGAAGTTGAAACCAGGTCCAACCACCACTATCATCGTAGCTCGTAATGAAACCTTTTTTAGATTTTTAAAGTACCTGAAATAAGATGGGGGAGAAAAATAAACGAAACACTGATTAATAAAAAGTATTAACGTTGAAATATCAACAGACGAACTATCAACTAGAAATAAAAAGTTAAGCAATTTTGTACAGTTAAGATATAACTTTGTAACATCTGATCCTAACTTTTTCGGAAATGCAGTGCTTTAACAAAAATTTGAAAAACCTTCAAACTGGGCTTGTCAAAATGAGTTTAAATAGAATTTATAATTGCGTCGATATTTTCTCTTTCTTAGTAGGAATGGATTATCCAAACGATCAAACTCTGAAGTTTTCTTGATGATACTTTTTAAGAACAAATCTGCCCTTAATTTATTTCTCATATCCTCAAAAAAGTTCTTTCCAGCTGTTTCTTTTCCTTCAACAGCTGATTTCTATCTTTTTGTAATGTTTCTGAGAAAGTTTTCGTTAAGAAATAGACCTTGTGTGCCAAGTTTAGGCAATGGAAAAAACGAAACTCCGTCAATTTGTGCTGGCACCAAGTTATTCTGGACTAGGTTTCTCGATCTATTTGCTAAGCCAAGCTGCTACTCGTTGTAAAACTTAGACAATGACCGATTTCTTCGATCTAATTCCCATATTCAATTTTATGTATGTCTTCTATGGTAAAGACATAGCAACCATGGTAACGCTAAGGACACATTTAAGAGAATACTAAGCAAAGTTACTTACAGAATCATACTACATTTATTTCCACTTTTGCCTAAAATTTTTCTTTAGCTCTGCAGAAAAGTGGGGCATGCCCCCCCCACCCCGGTTTCGCCGCCCTGGTATCTCTTTCTGGAAAGGAATGTTTTATTGAAGAACCAAACAATTTTTTGCATAATTTCTGAAACAAATTCTCCGGGAACAAGTAATAAATAGAACTTTGATTCACTTTCTTGTTCATTGAAGATGAGATCATCTGTGAATTCAATTATACACAGACACTCGTTGTTTTCTATTTTAATGACAATCAAATTTAGTGCTTTTCTTTGAAAAAGGACAATTTTTGAGATCAATTAATTATAGCAGTACAGATGACATTAAGAGACAGAAACAATTTGTGTTGATAAAATGCAACTACTGATTCTTCTTGATTGCTACTGGCCACAAGTTAAGTTAATAAGAACTTATATATTTATACAAAAATTACAAAATATTATAATGGTGATGAAATTTTTACTAATTGTGCACTAGTTTTAGCATGCACACTCGATAAATATCGTTATCAGGATTAAATACAGACATTTTGTGCCGACGTGTGGTAAGGCAAAATTATTCTTCTTCGCTGGTAATCTTTTTTGATATAGTGGAAGAGTCTAGCTAGAGGGGTGCAGAGTTTTGTCCAAGCAAACGAACACAAACATTGACATTTACAAAAAAGTAAAAAACCCTACATTGATTCTTAAAGTTAGAAGGGCTGGGTGAAGTGAGGGGGAACTGAATTTGAAGAACCGATTTCAGCCTTGTCTTGGATAAAAAGTAACAGCTCCACATTTACATGTTAGGGAAAATTTCTATAAAAGCCTCACTTTTTTGGGAGCGAATAAAACAATACTGCGAAAGCAGGACTGAAGTTAGTTTAAAAACATCAATAACGTTACGGTTTGCATTTCTCCTAAACGGCGCACTTCGTTGCTAAAATATCACAAAATACGACAATAAGCCTGGATATTGGGCAATATTATGCTGCGAGTGGATTAGGGAGTTACAAACAACACAAGAACGTGGAATATGCGAGTGAAAGTTTTCAACTTACGAAATTATTGTCTACCAAAAGGTGTCACTTATCAACAATTGGTTCCTTGTCTTGCAACACGTGCGCCTGTCAATGCCTGATAACATCAAATTAGTCACGGGAAATTCAGGTGTCTTTGAGACGTTTTCACCTTATGTTCCGACATTTTGTTTGTGGCAAGCACTAATGTGCTGACTCTGTATGGCGACGGGAAGGATGCGATCAAGGCGCGGCAGCCAGCGCACATCGTACGACCAAAAAGCCGTTTACTCATTGGCGACGCGTCGTTGTCTGCAAGGTTATGAAAAAGGTCTCCTCGCCCCTTCTTTCACGATACAACTCTAATTTCTTAGCCATCTGCAATCTCTACCGGCTTTTATCCAATGGCAGATCCTCTCAACTTTTTTCTTTGTTAGTCTTGTGGCGATGTTGTGTCCCTGGGTGATTTTTCCATTATTTTTCTTGCCCCTAAATGCCGAGAGTACGGCGACAATCTTCCTGTCAAAGTCATTCACTTTTGAGGCAGACCGTGAGTTTGGCATCTTTTTCTGGTATATATACACCCCAGAGCCGGACATACCCTTATACGCATCACAATTGTTGTATAGTCTTCTCTTCTTGAGCATCATGATTCTACATTGGGAAAACCACATTTCATTTACCGGTTTGTCAGAGGGGAACCCGGCAAACTGAATCGTTTTACCCGCTGGTGTCGGTTCGTATCCGAACCTCATGTAATCACGACCATGGTGTTTTTGCAGTTCGATTACCGCCAAATCATGCCCGACCTTTGCATATCCTGATTTGCGATGCCATTTATTTCCAACGAAAACCTTTTTCGCTCTGAACCACTTAAACGTACCACCCTCTCGCAAGATACCCACTTGCAACTTCCTCAGTGGCAACAATTTTTCCCCATTGTGAACACAGTGAGCAGCTGTTAAAACATGCTTGTACCAAATTAGGGTTCCTGAACAACCGTACCCGATTCTCACCACAGCTGAAAATGGGAGTTTTTCTGTTAAAGTTGTCGGCAAATGGACTCTGTTATCTTCCCCAAAGATGTGTCTCTTCAGTCGATCGGCCATACTTAGACCATCCAAAATCGATCTGCTTCTGTAATGGATCATTTGATAATCATCATCCGAGTGTTTTTTATCTGTTTGTGTGTTCTCGTCCATTTCGGCAACGTCTGAATCAGGTAAATGAAAACTTATTCCGCCAATTATTGACGATTTAGGTTTTTGCATTTGAATATAAGCTCGAATTTCTGAGTCTACGTCTTTCATTTCGTAATCAACAACTGTAGTTGGCGTTGTCACGTTGCTCTGTTCTAAATTGCTCTCGTTTAATCGCAGCATTCGTGATAGTATAAGCGAAGTGTTTGATTGTTTTGTGTGATTTTTTTCTTGGAATTGCTTAGTGTTTGATGCCATTGATTTGTTGTTATTCAATGGGGGCAGCAATGCCATACCATAAACGTTGCACCCTTTTGGAGCAAAGTACAGGGCAGCATAAACTATGAAAGATACAAACCAAACACGGGGTAATCCCTTCGATTCCATCCTCATTTTCTGTTAACCAGATTCAAGTACTTTTAACCACAGTCGGTCGGCACGTAACACTACCATATGACACTCGGAGCAATTGATGTAATCCACGCGTATTATTGTTCCGTCCTTGTATAGCTGATTGCAAACAGTTCATAGATTGGCAATATAGTTGAAACGAACAAGTGAATTTATAAAACCCTTCAGCTCTCGATGCCGGACAGTCAGGCAATCAAATGACCATTTCTCTTCTGATGTTGATTATCCCAGGTAGTGTCCAGCTTTTATTCTAATGATCCGCTATAAATTACCAATTCACACTCATCCAACAGAGTGGTTTGTAAAATCTCCGTCAAATCCTTCAAAAAAGTGGAATGTTTTCATAACACAAAACAGGAGTCCAACTGCACAATTGAATAGCCGAGCCAATACCACGTTAACTCGCTGGGCGACGTTGATCTGGACTGTGACGTTACGGTGACAGTGCTGAAGTATACTGAGTGACCCCAACAAATCAATACGCTTCATAAGAGCTTGACAGCTTCTTTAGATTAATCGAGTCAGATCTAAGGATGTTCCTTTGCTCGTCAGATTTCACAAAACGTTTAAATGATCTGTCATCTTGAAAACCACAATGGTTGTCGTGGCAATCACTCGACTAAATGATCGCCCGTGCTTTATAATAATCAGTTTAAATGAGCATGTGTTGCAGGTTTCCTCGGGCGTTTTAATTGGATGAAAACACACTAACTCACATTTAATCGAGTTATACACGATACGATGGTCTTTCTAAAGGCTTCCACGCATGCTACTAAGAAATTTCGAGTTGGTAATTCAGGCTTTAGCATGTCCTGCCATAACCCGGGAGACGAGAAGTATATAATTACTGTCTGGTAAAACTTACACCGGTAGGACGTGATTACGTAATAAACATAATGACAAACATACCAAACAATGACGTCACAATTGCACGAGTGCATAAGGAACCTATAGCTCAGTGATGAATGAGGAACCTAAGAAAATATTTCGTTCCTCAATGTTTCTGTAATAAATGGCGCATTTCAACTGCAAATTCCGATCTAGGAAATATTATTTCCATCCAGGTGGTTGATAATGATTTATAATGATTCATCTGATTCAAATGGACATAAAATGATTGATGTTGATTCTCTGTCACTGACATTAAAGATCATGCAGGCGCTGATGATTATCATTACATAGAAGTCCCTTTTGAAAACCCGACTGTATTTCTGGAGATTGAAAACAGGCTTCGTTTCTTTGGAACAAGATTATCATGTGATAAATGAAGTAAACAAAAAGATGAAAACTTAAATAGAATATCAATATTCCATTTCCACGGTTGACTTTTTGTGAATATTTCTCATGAACTTAGATCTTGCCTTTTTTCTTGAAAGCCTCTACCCAAATACTGATCTCGATTTTCACATCGTCGGTAAGCAATTTCAGTGGTTGCATACATCATTGTATCAATGTTGTCATTGCAATGAATTATAAACGATCAGAAATGCACCGTCTTTGAAAAAGGGGGTAAAACAATGCTTTTCAGAAGAGCAGTGCGGTTCTTTTGTGAGGGCCCGCGCCACAGATCCTATACTGGAGAGGGGGGAGGCAAGCAATGTAAAAAAAGTTTCCGCTTACATGAAATGTTGGACAATCGATGGCAAAAGTTGAAATTGACTACTTTTCAGCATTAACAAAGGTGCTTTGCCCCCTGAGACACCCTAGCACTACACCCTTCAAAAAACATATACAGTTTCATGATATTGATAAAACCTTTTGTTGGGGTGAATGTAAATATGACAAATGAAACATGTAAATGAGACATCGTATTCGTTTTAGGAAATCTATCTGGGGCACAAGCAGATACAAGCTGCCAGTGACTTCAATAACCTACGTTAACAAGTAAGTTTTGCTTGCTTACATGTATGTTTGAGATATTGAGATTGCTGTATAGGAAATCTTGGGTTTTATATTCCAATTATTTTCCAAATTAAGTAAATAGCTTCTTTTAGTAGTTTGTAAATATTTCGAAGCTATATAGTATATAAAATTTTTCCTAATTAAGTAAGATGACGCTTTGTATGCCAGTGTTGGTTTAATTTTGTTCATGGAGATTTACAGCTGTTATCAATAAATCAAGTGCAATGGAGATTAACAAAAAGATACTTGAAGTATAAAATGAATAATAAAACAAAGAACAAAACCAATGAAGAGCATATAACGTACGAATAGAAAGTAGCAGAAACCCTTAAGAAAATAATTTTTGTTTTTGAAAATTAAAAGAAAAACGAAAGGAGATTGAAGAGACAAGATAAGAAAGGGAGAGGAAAGGCAAGGAGCTAGCAGAGGCGAAGAAGTTTGGATGGAAAATTTTGGGAGTAGGCCCTTGGTAAGGTGAATCTGAACACACCCATTTGGTGTGTAAATATGCATCTGTAATTTTAGCGTCGTCATTGGCTTTGCTTCACTCAGGTTAAAAAAGAAAGAGTGACGTCATTAAGCTGCGATTGTTAATGTTGTTGTTGTTATTGTTACCAACTTTGTTATTATGCCTTGGGGCTCCTTTAAGCACAGGGCCCGGGGCAGTCTGCCCCTCTTGTCCTTCTAACGGCAGGCATGCATTTACTCATTGCAGGTTTCTCTTTTCACCACAGCAATATATTTTTATTATCCTATCTCTATGATTACATGCCAGGCAATACCAGGCAGTAAATATGAAAACTTTCATGGATGAGTGCATTTTTAAAAGTAGAAGAAACCCTACTACCAAAGCTTGATAAAAATGTCAACAAAATTGCTACCCTTTTGAAGCTTGAACCAATGTACCATAGAAATATCAAGGTTTTTGAATCTCCATGCAAGCGGGCGTGATGTCGACTTAAGTACTGAGAACGATGCAGGTACATGTTTTGAAGTGTTAGCAGGCCATTATAATGTATGATTGCCCATGGTAAAGCGTAAAGATACTCTAACACATTAGTGTCTCAGCTAAAGATACTCTACGATAAAACAATTTACGCCCTGAAAGACTAAAAGACAAGAAGAAAAACAACTCTTGAAAATATTTCCTTTCTTACAATAAATGTTCCTGCTGTAAATGTACTGTTTAACCATAATGATTGAAAATGATTGAATTAAACTCTTTAGAAACCGAAATATCTAGTACAGTAAGCAAAGTTTTATACTAAATATTTTTGCTTTCAGAGATACTAATAGGACAATAGTTAAGACTAGTGATCTTTTCAACAATTCATTCATGCACCTTGAATGTCTTTTAAACTGGACTGCAGTAAAAACATCAAGTTGTTTGAGTTTTAAAATCACATTTTGAGTCATACTTCGTTAAACCCCACTTCTTAATGAAATAGAAAATGAAGAAACTTTATAAAAATGCACCTTTCATTGTATTATTTAAAAGTTTCGCCATCGTTTGAGCTCTAATCCAAGTTTTTAAAACCTGAGAGAAAAACGGACCGACCACACAGCCGCGCGGCCATTTCCTGCCGCGAAACAGGGAACACACTTCACCAGTGTTAATCACTGCGCTGAAGGAACAGTGAAGGAATGATAGAGATTACACAGCGCAGAGATTGATTCAGGAAAATTTTTTGCAAATATATTAATTTCCTTCATGTTCCTTTTCTCGATTTATGCCCTTGCATGAATACGGAAACAAAACTATTTAAAATTTCCCGGCCGTTGAAGCAGATTCTTTGGCGGTAGAGTCTTGGAAGAAAGCACTATAGCATCCATCTGTGGCTACACGGTGCTTAATTAAGCGACCTTTCAATGTCAATTGGAAAGGCGAGCGAAAGGATGTGGGATCCACTTGAGAAAGTAGGCCTACAGGATGTTCCAGAATCTTCAAAGATTAAAGCCAGGATACAAAGATGTTTCAGAAGATTCTTTGAGCATTCCCTAGGATAGATGATTACTTTAGAGAGGACAAAACAGTACGAGATAAATAGTATTCCTTAAATCTTTTCGTACAAATAGATGAGAAGTCAATGGTAGTCTGGCCAGATATTAAGAGCTTATCATTTCTAAAAAGACCATTTACACTTTAGCAACAGCATAGAAACCACTTTTGTGCAACGGCGTGCGCCTAATGCAATAAGGTGCAATATAGAAGCCACACCCTTTACCGCACCCATCATTCATACACTCTTTTTTTATAAGAACAATTTTATAAGAACACGAGCCTCAAAACTGGTCAAAAGTTAAGAACAAATTAAGAACAAGCTGAGGCTGAGTTTCTGCAAAATGCAATTTTGAACAACGTTTTTTCTCAAAATCGAGGATTTTTAGCGATGTGTGGGTGCTTTTTCGGTGAATATTCAAATTTGTCAGCAAATTAAGGCTGTCTCACTCACTTTGTTGGCAAATGAGGCCTGAACACATCCTTAGAGCGATAAAGCTAGCAATAGCACTGCTTACACCCTCTTAATTTAAGAACAAATGAAGAACAATCCAGCCTCAGATTTTCGAAAAAATTAAGAACAGTCAGCCTGAACTTAAATTTACTGGTTCTAATCAAAAAATAGAGTGTAATCATAAACGCAGCAAAAAATTAAGAAACGGTGAAACTGTCCTGAGCTTATTTTCTTGAAAAAATGCGTGCACCAAGGCGCAGCAAGAAATGGCGCTGACTTAGTCCTGAAGGTAATTCTGTGGTATAAGCAACACTTAACAAGACTACCGCCTCTTTCAGCAGCTATTTACGAGGGAGTACACCCAGAACCACACTAATTGAAGTATTAGCGCATTAAGATTTATGACGTTTCATAAAGCGTTACTAGGTAGTGCGATTGACTCGATGATTTACACGAATCCACAATGAAAAACTGCTCGCAAAAGAGCTGCTTTAAAAAATACTCGGTAGTTTATATTGGTAAGACCTGTGCCACAATTGACCTGCCACCTTCAAATTGACCTGCCACCTTCAAAACGTTTATAGATTCTATAATTTTCGTTGAATCAATGTGTGCTGTTCAAATTTATCAACGAATAGTGCCCAAAAGTATTCTAAACTACGACATCGTGGAAAATGAAAAATTCTTTTTTAAAAGGCAAGTTGATATTTCAGTCAAATAGCACAAAAAAGTCATGTTTCAAAAAAATCAAAGCAAGTTCTTGAAAAGTCTGGGGCAAACTCATACCATTGAAATTTGGCTTAAAGGCAATCTATCTCGTTGTGGATTGGTTAACGAGAACAATAGCTGGAACAATAGCCTAAACACAATTCCAGCGCTCCGCCATATTTTTTACAATGCGATAAATTAAAGGGGGACTGGAAACAATAAAAAATCCCTTTGTTCTTATAATCAATCAACGTCATGACAGATTGCCTTTAAAGTCGGGGCAATTCAATATCAACTTAAAACAAAATCTAATAAAAACATACATCACGAAAATTTATAGAGAAAAATTGGAGGACAGCATTTTTTTATTTACTTTTCTTGTAAGATCGTGGGGGGGCTCATTAGAAATGAGTAGGGTAACGTCAGAGAGAATAGCAGGCTACGGGCATTTAAGAGCTCATTGCATGGTCAATATGATCTGGTTAGCGCCGCGGTTAAAAATGAAACTGACTTTAGAGCATTTACAGTGTGCTATACCTGTTAGTTGACTGCTTATAGACGCAAAATCAAATTCAGGTAGCATCTACTAAGCAAAGGTTGAGTTTATTTATCTTTACAACAACAACCAGCAATCATAACAACCAGCCACATGGCCTTTGATGTTCTACAATTTTTAACTTCCTGTTTTACTAACTTATAATATTTTTTCATACCTTTTTTACTAAGAATAGAAGCTTGGATTTACATTGGATTCACAATATGTCGTATTTACATTGCAACATGTCTATAGAAATTTATATAAAGATACACGAGAGCGCTTTGCAACTTATTTCAAACCTTTTATGGTTAATGAATTTGCAGTCCTAAGAGAGGAATTCTTCTGCTAAGCAAGCATACGTCATTCTCAATCTTTTTACTATTTTCAAGCTTCATAGGCAACTTTTAGTTGAACTCAAAAGATGAAAGATCGCGGACTATGAGGCGTGGCCTTACCCGTTCGAATGAGTTTCTTGCATATTCTCGTATCATTATTTGTTATATTTGTGATTATTTTGATACTTGAAGTTCTGTTTTCTAGCTTTGCAATTAGGCAAGGATTTGATTTGATATGCATTCTTGTAATTTCAAATGTCATCCAGAGCATTTGCACAATTCGTAGACACTTTTTGTATAAAAACGCTTGGTTACAGTTTCAGCTTGGCGTTTCTTATTTTTTTCGCAAATTTCAGCCTCACCTGTTTCATATTTTGTTTCTTATTTCTGTAATGAAACTTCCCGTGCATAGAAGTGTCCGGACATAACCTGTGCTTGATGAAGTTACTAATGCAATTTGCTTATCGCTTTCTGTTTTTTCTGTTCCTATTCATTCATTTTTCAAATTTGCTGCTTTTTTATTCCTGGAGCCTGCTTTGTTTCTTACATTGTTCTTATATTTTGGGCAAATCTCATTATTATTTTTAAAAAGTTGTCCTTATATAAAAGCTTGTAGTCTCTACTCTAGACAATTAATTATTGTAATAATCAATTTGCTTGTAATTTGTACATAGATCGAGTGTCGTTGAAAAGTGCGATCATAAGAGAAAAGTCAAGCCAAAATGGCTGTTGAGAATCTTGAAACTAGCAGGCGTTTTAGAAGAAGTCGTCACAGAGAAGCCAGCACATCTACAACCAGCACGTCTACACTGGTACACAACCAGCACGTCTACACTGAAAATATTTGGGAATGTTGAGGTAAAATTTCTGAAAGACCTCAAGGTAACCTTCCTGGCCTTAATTGTAGGAAACATGTCATTAGGTATGGCGACGACGGAAACCCAATAATGCGAAATGCAACCTGTTTCTCATGATATGTAGAACCTCAGGAAAATATCTTTGTCGCAAGGGCTTGGTCCTGAGCAACCTTCGTAGGGCTCTTACGCACGTATGTATAAACATGTTTTCCATCCATGCTTTGACAATGTTTATAACCATCATGTTATGCTTTCGTCTGACGGCTAGCTATATTAATCCATGTTTGGTTGTATAGATTATAATGGCTATTGAAAATAAACTGTTAAGGATTTTTCTATTAACCAAGGGATAAACTATTCCGTATGTCTTTATAAATGAAAATTCCATTCTGCTAAATGACTTCTAACCAGTCACTGAACAAAAAAAATTCTGTCAGCTTTATGAAGAACAAATCTATTTGACGCTTGCATTTGTTTTAATATATTGACTCCTATTTTCTGGCTAACAAACAGGAAATAGCTGAAGGTTTTTGCAGAATTGTTTTTATTAATGTCATGTCAAAACTAGCGCACGTAGAACATGTGCTGGTCTAAAACAAAGCTGAACTAATACTAAGAGGTGGGGTGATGAAGAAACGCGTTCAATAGTTGCTTAGAAGTCAACAGAACCTGATACATACATACATAAATCTTTTCTTGACTGTGCTGTCGAGAAAGGGGAATCAAGCTGCTCTGGAACCCCAGAGTTGGCGTGGCTTGATAAAATGTGCCTAAAATTTGCATTCATTCTTAAAGACTGGCTGTGAAAATACACTATTTAGCTTATACAGAAATAGACTTGCTCGATTCATCCACAAAATTCTATTCTACCAAAAAGATGTGGTGAAGAAAATAGATTAGGTAACCACAATTGGTTGATTTGCTATTTTATAAATCTGCTTTAACTGGAAGTCCACGTATTAGCAGCCATGGGGTAAACAATATGGGCTTTTGGGGGCAGTATTCGTAAAGCTTATTTCTTGCTCTTTGCTTGCCTACGTAATTGCAGGTAGTTTTCTAACGTTTATGCAAATTTTTTATTTTCTGGCTTGAGCATTGAAATTTATCACAGGCTTGTTTTTCGAAGGGAGGTCGACATCTAGGCACTGTCTTATGTGGCAGAAAGGAAGATGACCCAATTTGCACTAGCATCCTTGCAACAAAGTTTATAAATATTGTTTGAACTGATAATGTTATATTAGAGTGTTATATTTTTGACTTGATTTATGAAAATGAGCAGCCTTTTAACACAAAAACAAAACCCAAACTAGGCTAGCAGCCCCATTTCCGAGTAACTTGCCTATTTTCAAGGGCGACTTACAAAAACCGGAAATTTGTCTGTTGTAGACAGGGGTCTGTTAATGCATGTGGTTAATTTTTAGCAAGAAGTGTTGACCACTGAAAGAAACTTTGTAACAAATGTTTCACTAAATATCTAACTACTGATATGATAATTATTATGATTCAATGTGCCAATAGTCACGTGTCAATTGTGCCTTTCTACGCCATTTCCGTGAATTTGTCTGAAGGTCCATTTTCTAGCTTCAAAGAATCATTTTGACATAAAATACTAGATTAGCCAGGTATCTATACCATCTGTGGTATGCATTGTAAGCTGCAGTGAGAAATGTATTGGAGTGATATCAAGGACTGACAGAGCGATGTTCCTAAGTACCGACAAAATTGTTCATCAGAGGTACCTAAAATCCTTGCAAAAATATTTCGTGAATCGTTTTGAATCACAAATTAATTCCAGCCTTGTTTCCATATGATTCTAATGTATTCTGCAGCATTCGAAGTGCTGATATCCAGAAACCCATTCCATTTTGACGTAATCCAAAAGTAAACAGAATTTTATAGAATGTTTTGACAAGAAATCCAATGAAGAAAAACTGTAAAACTATCATGATTGGAAAGGTAGATCCGCGGTTATTGCAAAAACACCATAGAGGTCATATGATCGATTTCTGTTTACATTTAGTTCTAAACGTCATCTGCAAATCTTGTTTTCCCACGATTGCAGTAAAGGGCATTCTTACCATACCAGATGAAGATGAAAAATTTGTGCCCTTATAACCATCTGGTTTTCAACGTAGCCTTGAACTTTGATGACTTGAATGTGTAACATTACAGGCGTCTGTGGAATTCTTTCTTACAGAATTCCAACCTTCTCGTTATTAAGAAGAATCAATCACAATATGATAAGGAAAGATCCAAAGAAGTTGCTAGCCAGCCAGTTAATTCTGTCTTTTTGAATTTCAAACCAAGACAAGTTAGAGCTCTGTTTTAAAATTAAAGTCTTTATGATATAAATTTTAGCTTCACACAAAGAAGCACAACATACAAAAATACTTGTGACAAAATGATCACGTGGACAGCAGATGCCCTCCTCCATAAAGTGGTCCCACTCTATCACTCTAATTTCTGGACAGTTGCTTGGCAAACACGTTGCTTATTTGGCAAAATTGTTGTCTGGAGGTGAAAGAGTCTAAAGGAAGGTGAAATTGGGACTAAGTTGTATGTCTTCATCGGTAGTTTTTACTCAAATTACGCCATTGTCTATATCAATAAAGGTCTTGTTACTTCTATCGAAGTTATAAAAACAACTCTCGGGATTGGCTTTTGCTTGAGTTGGTACCACTCAAGGGGCAAGAGATACTCGTCTTGATATCCACCCTATTTTTTAAGGTATATAAGAACACATTGTGTACAAATTGGTACTTGTTTTTGGAATACACTTAAGAAATGGATAAAAACAAGAAGCATTGTCAAGAAAAACCGATAACGTCATGATTGGCCTCGGTTTAGCCAAATAATCTGTGAAATAGGAAAACGGCTTTTCTTGCCATTCATGATATCAGGCATGTTCCTTATAACAGGAAATGATTAAAAGAAAGGGTGGTTCACTCCAAAGCTCAAGATCCTTGAGATATTTGTGAAAAGGTAGGCCGGAGCAGAGCTTGCTTTTAATAAATGGCACAACAGTTAAATGCAAGCTAACTTTCGTTTTTGTTTTGTGAAATCAACTAAAGTCTAAAGTCTAATATAAGTTTTTATTTACTTTTTTATTTGTCGAGCAATTATTGGTTCTAGAACTTATCAACAAAGAATTTTTCAGCAAAAGAATGAGAGACAGATAAAAAGTCATTCAGATAAAAAAGACAGACAGATAGAAGTCAATGAGAAACATTAAGACAAACTTCCGTTTTGGTTAACTTCAGCTTGTATTTTTTCTACACGGTTCTTTCCGATTCTTCAAATGGTCCTGCAACAGGAATAGGTTGAAGTCTCAAACAACAAGTTTTTAGATTCTCAAGTTTCTGGATTACACAATTTTTTGTTTCAGGTTTTTGCGCCAAAGAAAGGCTAAAGACAGATACAATGTACCTTCATGAAAACATGTTGTAATGGAGATGAATGATTCAAACAACAAACAAGAACCCACATTACAAGATTTGCAAGGTACATATACTAACCACTTAAAACCAGCCATATCCTTCACAGAGCGCTTTGCTTATTAAAAGAGCAAACTGTATGGATCATCCATATTAAATGTTGACAAAGCGGTAATAAAACTCCAAAAAGGACGGAAAGCCGTTTAATGGCGAGCTAGGTTATGTCCCAGAGGAGAAGAAGAAAGAGTGACGTAAGAATTTTCTTACGAGCTCATATCCTGCTTTCGCACAAAGGTATCTATTGCTGCAATTCGGCATAAACACAACCCATAATGGGACAGTGGGGAAAGCCACCAAGATGTAGACTCAACTTTCTCCTTTTAAATTGAATGCAAAGTGGGAAGGAAAGCTGTAAAGCACCTCTACCGGTAATAAATACGTTGTAGTGTTAGAGTCAATTCATAACATTTTCCTCAAGAAACGGCTTCTTATTCTGGCCGGGGGCCAGCTTTTAGTTATAGGGTCCAACGCTAACTATTACTTTGCGAACTAGTAGAATGTAAAGCAGTAGCGTGGTGGCTCAAAATTAGCTACAAGGCACCGATTTTTAGCGCCCCTTAGATAAGTATATTAGTAGCGTAACGAGCAGCTGCGTCCCCTAGGAAAATTAACAGAGAAAAATTGTTGCTGGGGGCCCCTAAAGGTTCGGGGCCCTTTGTTATCTTGTTGTTATTCAACTAAAGGTAACTTTGGTCCGTTACTCCACTGAATTTTATCTCTTTAACAATAATGCATGAACATTTGAATATCAACAGAAGAACTATACTTAAAAACAAATGGCTGATAGCTTTGTAAAGTTGGTTGGTAAAATTTGTCCATAGTAGTTATGTCCTAACCCCCTTTTCCTTCACGGTGTTGCTGCTGCTAACTGCTTCTGTTCTATATAAAGACATCAGCATAGCACAACAACACTTTTTGATTGGGCGTTAAAAGCATTCAACTGCCTAAAGAAAGAACTAAAAGATTTATTTCTAGTTTAAAAGTGGAAGTAAATTTGGGCTGTTTCAGTTCCTTCTATAGTTTCTGAAGTCCAAGGTGTGCTTCGAAAAATTGTATTACGTCACGAACGGAAGAATTAGATTTTGGTCTTTTCTTGGATCTTTTCTTGGATTTCTCATATTGATAATTTGTATCAACGAGAAAGCACAGTAGAAGATAAAAATATTGTCGATTGTAGGCATAAGCTAGATCAATTTCCATTGCAACTTTAAAGGCCCTACAATTATTTTGGATTCGATTTAGCTTTCAGATTTGCAGAGCGATATCACGTACTGCTTGAATATTCTATATGTTTTGATTTAAAAATGAAACTTGGTTACCACTTTCAGAAACATATTTTCATTAACAATTATACTTGAATAGGCAATGGGGCGCAGTCAAAAATGAACTTTTTTGTACTGCGTCATTTAAGTATTTGTCATATAAGTTCTTAAGTATTTGTAAGTTAAGATGGAAGATCTGAAAATAATGAGCCGTCGAGAATTACATTAATTTTGAGGGGTTATCTAATCTTCCCCTAGCGCAACACCCCAAGGATTCATAGACAAAGTGTAATCCACATCCAGTAAGAAAATATGCTGTCATAAATGAAATTAGTGAAACTGCAAACACTAAACTGTTTCGCAAACTGCAAACTTCTAAGCTTCAAAGCACTAAAGGAAAAATAGTTCTGTCCACCAAGAAGATTCTGAAAGGGTCAGAAAGATTGAAGAAAATACCCCCCAAAGATCCCCCCAAATAGTTGATGATTTGCAGGGAACAACTTTCTAAAACCATTACACATGAAAGCATCTTCAATCCTAACAACTCTCAAAGCTCATTATTGTCATCTTTGTTAACTATGAGGATGGAAAATGAGCAGAAACTTAGGCTCTGCAGTGCGTTTCACAATTTCGCAATGTGGAGAGCTCCTCTTTGCGGGAATCCCCAGATGCATTGTAGCATCAAAAATTCTTGCATTAGGTGGGCATTAGGTGATGCCTTTTCTTGACGAAGATGAATATGAACAAGATATTTTGCGAAAGGGTTTAGCACTAGGAGTTATTCTAAAAAAATTGCAAAACAATTGAGCTTTTTGCAAATCAAAAACTTTTCGCATGGGTGATAATTTTTTCAACCTGTGTCGGAGCCTCTGATACAGAGAATAGATACCTTGATTGATTAGAATTTGAGCACAAATAATTTGATATTTTCAAAATCAAAATTTATTATCACGATAATCATTAATTGCCGCTTGTATTTTTAAGAAGCTGAAACTACGATTTCATTCATTCAACACAACCGTATATTATATGTTACACTGAGATTATCTAGTTTGAACTACCCACGCTCATTACAAACGTCTGGTTGCTTCATCCCTGTTTCGGCGTTTTTGTATAGTCAACTCAACCAGGTAAGTACACATACCCGAACATAGGTTTCTCGTTCAGGAGAATTGGATTGACATTGGGATTTTAACTGGCAGGCCTTAATTCATAGGATAAAGTTGTCCGTTGCGTTACACACCAGGGGATGGAAGCGATTGCTTTTTTAACCAAACAGCAAAGTTTTGATATATCAAAAGGATCTTCTGCCTTTACGAGATCTAGGGATTATTTGTTAAGTCCTGCCTGGTAAGCCGCAAAAATGTTCAACTTTCGCAAATAGTTAATTGAGATGACAGATTTCAAAACACCGAAATGGTGTCTTTCATTTGCACAAAATAGCAATCTCCTTCGTCAACCAAATCAAGGAACAGGTATGATGAATTTTTCTTTGGAACATGGGATGCTGACCCATTTTATGATGCTCGTGTTTTGAAGACTTTAGAAGAAAATACGGCGATAATCGGCATTAAAATTTCCGACATTTGCTTCCAAAAGGCTGAATGTATGTTTAATTTGCATTGAGATTGATATAGAGAAATGTGATTGTACGCAGCCCAGCATAGAAAGCTGATTATCGAAGTTACGAGCCCACCGTTGCCACCAATGTCAGGAAGAGCGACATGGTGGCCTACTGTTGGTATCTGAATGTTGCTAAGATGTTAAAACGAACTATAGGAGGAAAATGCTCCCTACATTGAGGCATCTGGTTATATCGAGATGAAAGGGGGGAATATCATCTATCACCAACATTTAAAGAAATGGTTTCAAAGAGATAAACGTTTGTTTGAGCAGCCTGAACGTCAAAGATTGCTTGTAAGAATAGCTTGAAGACTGTAGACAGGGAATATAGGTTTCATAGAGCTTAACATGGTCAAACATAACGAGATAGCCGGTAATTAGAAATTGCAATTTTGATTCTTAAATTAAGCTAGAACTTATGTATTTAGAATCTTAACAATATGCCATTCATAAGCAGAAATCTAGAGTGATCTCTAGAAGCATTAGTGCTTCCCGCTCTACTTAATTTAATAGAATTTACAAACAAAGTTTCACAGGAATAAAATTGGAGCTTGACCTATGTGCCATTGTTGAAAAGATGAATTCAAACATTTTGTAAAAGACAGAGATGTTGTATAACATACTGTTTATTGTTTCAAGACTGAATGATAACCATTTTGAAAAGATAGGGTCAAGCATAAATTCGAATGAATGAATGTGACGCATAAATTCAGCAAGCTCTGAGGATTGATATGCTTTAAGAACTCCAATACACAACAAGATTGACTACTTAAAAGAACATTTTATCTAAGGTCCCAGGGCCATTTCCCGTATCTTTCAACAAGAAGAAAGCTGTCGAATATCAATGGTAAACTTTTACGAAAGCTTTTTAACACTTTGACCTCTAGAAACTTAGGTTAATGCAAAGCTTTCCTGAGTTTAGACAAAGAATGATTGAGCCGTTTTGTGAGAATTATCATTGACTTGGGTTTAATTCGAAATTTTGTATCAATTGATGTATATCTTGTTCTTGAACTTTTCTCAGAATCTTTCTCTGAGGCAACAGTTTTCTCTCTTATAGATGCCCCCCCCCCCTTTGAACGAAAAAATTGTCAAGAGCAGGGTAAAGGGTCTGTCTTTTTAGCATATAGCCTCTTATTCAAATATGTGCATGAAACATCTGTGAAAGGACTTTGTTTTGAGATGCAGGAGCGGATCCAGACTATAGCAACTGTAGCTCGAGCTATAGTCAAATTCTCAGTGTTTGATTTTCGAAATACAAAGTTTCCTTCCAGTCCTTAAAAATGTGTTTATGCCCACAAGTGTTTACTATCAACATTTGAAAGCAGCGGTATAGGTTATCAAATGCGATTAACAAACATGCAATGCTGGCAATGTGTCATCACAATGCCTCTCCAGATAAGAAATAAAACACTGAGCGCAGAATGGTCTAATATCAAAACTTAGACGAATCAGAAGTTTCGTTCTTTGTTGACAGTAACCAACCAGAATTGAGCTACAGTGGATATTCCGAGCTATAGTCGGTCTGGGGATTTGCTCTGGAAAAGGCATCGAAGACAATGAAACCCGTACTATAATTTTTGGCGCGAGCTATAGTGAAGCTATAGTCAGGTTTTAAAATGGCCTTTTAACCAATAGAATATGAGTATCCACGTTACTTCTCCGCTCTCTGTCTCCTGTAAAGCAACAGTGGACTATAGCTCGTTTTCACATCCTGGGTCTCCTGTAATGTAGCTTCAAAGGCAAGGACCTACTAGGGAATAGACAGGGACGGCGGAACGACCAAGCGGCGAGAGAGGGAGGAGGGGGTGGGGGGGCAGGCTTGAGTAAAAGGGCTTTTGATTCATACGTAACTGCAATTTCATTTCGATCTTCTGTAGGTATCTTCAATATTGGCTAACTTTCGGCATATAGAACTATTTTACATGTTTTGAGAAGTTCAGAATTTTATATGAATCTCTCTGATTATTATAATTGGCCAGTTTCAAGGCAACTTTATTAAAAACAACCCTTGCCCCTTCTGTCAAAGGGCAACAGGGGCGGTTGTATCCCCACACCCCCTTCTCTGGCGTCCCTGGAAATAGAAAAAGGATGTTCGAAGGAATATTTATTAATACGAAGCAACTATAAACACACATGGTTATATCATTTGCCCATATAATGGGCGTGTCCCACAAGCAAGGAGGGTGTGGTCTCGATCCCAAAAGATTTGAGCTATAGTCACCAAAAATCCTGGATCCGCCCCTGAGATGTGTGCCATTATACTCTACCTATTAGTTTATGTCACAAACTATCAATTCAATAATATGAGTAATCATCAGTAAAACCCTTGTATATATAATCTGTTATATGAGGACGAAGTCACATTAATAGATATTGAGTTTTCCGAAATTTGCTTTCAAAGTTGGGTGTACCAGAATCTTTTGGACTTGTCTATTTTCATTAAACAGATAACATGCTTCATGCTTGTGATACCAGTTCAGAACAAGTTAGCTGATCAGGTACTCTAAAAGTACGTATCATGAGCTTCCTCCGTAGTCTTCCGGTCCTACCTCTTTCAGGACTCAAGCAAAAGGCCAACTACATAAATTAGCAAAGGGCCTAGGTTGTCCTTAATCCGGCGCTGTAAGCAGTGCGATTGTCAGTTAGGTATCTTCAGGGCTCAGTGCAAAATAGGTAACATGGATTTGCTTGCATTGAATTATAAAAACGCTTAAAACGTTGAAACATAGTTTTTCAAAAGTGAGCACGTCAAGGCGATCGTTTCTAAATCAGTTGAAGACTTTCCATGCAGAATCACCGTGACGCAGATCCATGTGTAAGGTCCGTATCCCCTGGTGAATGCAGCCTTAATTGGATGCGACTGTATATCTTGCATTTACAAGTATTACACTCAATTACATGCATTCCTGTGGAGATAGCAGTTTCTGAAAATTTGTTTCTTGGTGTTATAATGATGCCTTCCAAGTAACACATGCTTAAACCGTACCCACAAAACCATTTTGCAAAGGCCGTCGATCTCGAACAGTTGTTAAAAAGGCTGTTAAAGACCCAAGATCGAGTCAAACCACCACTTCAGGGTCAAAAATGTATGCCTTTTGATAGTAACCACTGGTCTAAAAAAAATTCATTAGCGAGTACAAAACAACCTGTGCACACTACCTATTCTCCTGTCTGAGCGTAAAATCCTCAGAAACCAACAAATCCCTTACTTTATGTATAGCTATTTGTGGACTCAAAAAACATGTGCTAGGAACGATCTATGCCAATAATATTTAAATCCTTTGCACAGAGCCGTTGCTTAAAATACACAAGAAAACGAATTGAAATAATTGAATGAAGAACATCGACGGACCACGAGTCTGTTTGCAATGAAACGACTGGAACATAAAGAATTGCGGCAGAAATAGTTGGTATTGATAAATTTGTACTTGCTTAAAGTGGCAAATAACAAACTAAAGAAGTGTCTTGTAGACATCTTGTAAACCCAAAAAAACAACACAGAGATCCCTTTGTCCAAACCTTGTTACGGGTAGTGCCCATAGAGATCTCTATGGTGGGGCCTAATCATTAAAGGGGAACTCCGCTGAAGGGTCTTGATTTCAAGTTACCTAGATTCTGCTTCATATGCAATATGGCTAGGCCCTGGCTCTACACCATAAAATTTGAAATTTGCATAGTTCAATGTTTAGCACTGAAAGGCCACTGTATACCTCAAACTTCAAACACTTATTACAGCAAATCGTTAAATATTTCCACATTTAAGTCACACTTCATAAACATAAACGTGCAATTCACTACTTCCATTTTCTTCCAACTGCAAAATGACATGAAACTGCTGTTCTTTGGAGCTAAAAAGGAAGGATGAGTTTACAATGCCTAAAAATGAAATTCGTGGGCAAGGGTTGCTTTCTATCATTGTGTCTGCTGAACAATCATTAAAAGATGGTGAAAAGAAATCAAACCTATTGTACAAAATACAGAATGGAAGAAAACCCTTGAAAACTGTCACGGTTTCTACTATACAACTTGCAGTTTAAGCATTACTAGTTAATCAAGAAAACGGCTTTTTCAAAAAAACTTTGATGGTGAAGGCGTGGTTAAGGGTATGGTACCTATTAACTAACCACAACATAACTTCATTTTGAACTTGCGTGATGGCACCACTGTCGCAACCATAAGCAGGAGACAGCTGTGCACCCGGAGGCTCTCGAGGGTCTTTGCACTTGCATCGCATGGGCACATTAGAAGGGTATCAGTATACATGCTTATAAAGGCGCCATAAAAGATCGCAAGTCGTATGTCTTGTGTGAACAAACATATAGGTTTGGCTGTCGCTGGCAGGCGGTGATCTAGAAGCTTTTAAATCGAGACACAATTAAGCAGCAAAATGAAAGCATCTTTTGAGATGTGAAACATGTGCCAAAATGTAGTCGTCAGTACCAGATCCGTGGGCTTTACGTATTCTTTGATGGCGCTGCAATCATAGCAACCACTCTGCTAGTAGGATAACAGGGGAAATGTTAAGGATAAATAAAATTCATTGCGTGTAAAGCAATTGGGGAGAGCTTCTCATCAATAGAGCATTCATACCAAAGGCTACACACGCGTGTGTTGATCGCCTTATGATGTACCGCTAAGCAGAAAATCCTAACGGCGTTGAAGAGCTGATTCTGGTTCAGATGCTTAGAGTTCAGCTGTTTCGAGTATCGCTGTTTCGAGCTTTGCAATTTCGAGCTTTAGAGTATCGAGCTTTGCTGTTTCGAGTTTAGCTGTTTCGAGCTTAGCTGTTTCGAGTATAGCTGTTTCGAGTATAGCTGTTTCGAGCTTTGCAATTTCGAGCTTTGCTGTTTCGAGTTTAGCTGTTTCGAGCTTAGCTGTTTCGAGCTTAGCTGTTTCGAGTTTAGCTCTTTAAAGTTTAGCTTTTTCAGTTCTAGCTATTCGGCCTAAGCAGTTTTGAGTCTAGCTGTCGAGTTTGACTTGGGTTGTTTCGAGTTAAAATGTTTCAAATTCGCTTCGTTTTCTTGCAAAGAGCTCAATTTGTGACAGACTATAATATTGTTGAAAATAATTGTCAAAAGGTTTTTAGAAAACGCGTTTGCCAAAACGCAGTTTTACAGACTTTCGCCATTTTATTTCTCAGCTAAAATCTTAGTTTGTCCAAAGACATAAATCAGTTTAAGGAAGGTGGCTTAGAATACAGAGTGAAACAACGAGCTCCCATTGGAGAGTGTTATCTTGTATCTAAGGTACTATAATAACTTCTATTCTTTTTTGGGGCAAGCCCTCTAGGTTAAAGGGCCTTACAGTCAACATCATCATATGATCTGTTCAATGTGTTAACAAACTTTCCTTTGATAGGGCTATCAGTCTATTGTGCTTTTCGCATTGCTATCAGTTTAAATTACATGCACCAGATATAGCAGACTGGTTCGTGTTTTCAAGAGTCCTTGTAGAAATAAACAACCACTTAGGACTTGTTCTCACACGTGTTAATATTAAATTTCAGTGTAAGATCTACTGCCTTTATTCTATAAAAACTTCCCAGCTGAACAAGGATAATCCGAATTTGAAATCAGCGGGAAGAGAAGAAAACTTCATGACCTTCTCCCTTTTGGTGTCAAAGTAACGGTTCTTCTGTCATTTTGAAGATTAACCTCAAGGAGACCTTGATTACGTAGTGAAAGACGAACAGTCTACAAGAAGACGAAAAAGATTTGTGTAATTTGTCTCCTTCGTGTCAAAGATGGCGACACTCTGACAAACAAGAAATATTGTCCAAGTTCTTGCAGAAAAAGGCGGATACGCAAATGATTGACGTCTCTGTAAAGGCACTGAGCTTGGGTTATCTCGAGATTCGCATTACTAATTCCCAAAGGCCGCAAGGTCATATGGAGGAAAATTAAGCATGCTTTTATCGGCAAAATTCGAGCAAGGGCAATTAAAGTGGATTTATATATGAGAGCTATTTAACTTTTGAAAAGATACGAGACCTTGAGTTGACAGTTGGGCTTGATCCTTTTTCGATTATACCCGATCAGATGCACCTACTAACTGTTAAGGTAAACAGCATATAAAATACACCTACAATCCCTCTCCCCCTATGGAACAATGTTGATTTGCTGTGAAACGGTTCCTTCGTGCTTCTTTTATGATATTTCTCTAAATCACCAACATTGTTCCGGGGTGAGGGGAGCGGAAGTGGTATTTTTTTCGGAAAAGGAATGAAAGATATAAAATGCAATGCAAATTGCTGGGAGTTCAAAGTACTTTTGGCGGGCATTGCATGTTATAAAAAGCATTTGTAGAAATCTTGCCTCTTAATGGGTCTGTCTGAAGTGGCCTGTGGCTTTACAAAAAAGCGGTACTTCGCCTCATCGCTTTGCCGCTTTAGCAGTTAACTACAGGTTGAATCTCAGTTATTAGACTTTAAACGTATAGCTACTGGAGCTAAAGGATAAAGATGTTCCTCAGGGTGCTTTTCTAGGGTGTCTACTGTTCAATTTTAGCATAATTTATGGCGATCTAATTTATGGAATCTAAGATCATGTTTTCGGTTAATAATCTGTACATGGCCTACAAAAATCATGCGAGACACTAAGAAGCCCATAGTTTCAAGGGTACTTCAAATGAATAATCAATGAGTAATCATGAACCTATAACTATATATCTTTGCAGCAACTGACTACAAATTTCAGGTATAAATGTCCAGGTATTCATTTAGCCAATGTAGATAATTTTCGAGTAAATAAGAGCTTCAAAGGACCACCTATAGGAATCGTGAAATCCCTTCTACGATACAGTGGTGTCCCACTGAATCAAAAACGGATCACATATATCAATTAACCCAAAATCTATTATTTCATGGTGCTTGTTTCACAAACGCCGATAATAAGCATAATAGCACGGAGAAAGGGTTAATTATCCATAAAATTACTATCTCTGCCTTGAAAATCCTTAGGGTCAAAGCTAATTCTTGTCCCTCTCGTATGACTCATTTTCATCCCTCTTCTATTCCCTTTCGCACCAATTGTGCCAAACCCTCCCGAATTGCCCTTTAGGAAAAGGGTTTGACATTTGTTTGGATAGACCAAGATATTTTAGTTTATTTAATCCACAACATCGATAATTAGTTTCAGTTTCAGTTCATTCTTACGTATCAAAAGAAATTTAAAATGACCTTAGAGGTGCCCATCATTTTATCTGGTGTCTGCTTGGACAAAATCAAAATCGCGGCATTGAAAAAATGAATCTAATAAAACAGTTAAGTTGATTTCAATGAATAAAAGTTTCGATTATCATTTTTTTAAATTGTACCTACGGATCCTTTCTGGTTGCAGGATTTCACTGAGAACCTCTTTCCTGCGCATGTACACTTGAGCAAGACCTCATTAAAAGTAAGATTCAACTGATAGCTTATGAAGAGTCTGAAAAGAAACTTCTGATGACTGCATGTCTGTCGGTTCTGGCGTGGAAATAGCTAATAAAAAACACACAAACTTCACAAAATAAATGTGTGTACGTCCTATGAAAGAGACCTTTTCTCCTTCAAGTCAAATCTATTTCAATTTCCTGTCTTACAGGCAATATATTTCGGAGCAGCTTCTTCATTATGAATACCTTAATTAGCACTTGGCATAAATTGTTGCAATAATATAACTGCAAGCAGAATATATGATAGGACTTTTTTGTAGGCTTGTGTTGACTTCAGATAAAGAAGAAAACCAGGGCAACCTGGGTTCTTCCATGGACTGTTTCATATATGAACATATTGACAGCAAAGAAGAATGACTTCCCTGTCACGCCACCGCAAGTCAGTAACAAGCAATCAAACATCATAACATGTGCCATACAGTACAAGATTTGAAAGGGAGGCGGGGTGATTCAGTTGCATATACTGTAAATCCGAAGTGAAAGCCTCAGTAAGGCTCCATCTACTTATTGTAAATGAATTTGAAATTGGAAGCTGTATAAAGATCTTATTATGAGGAAGAGAGGGACTGAGAGATGTCAGACTGGTCAGACATTATGCAGCCTCGCACATGCAACACAAATATCATGAGTATAGTCAAACTAAAAGGCTTAATGTTAGGCTTCTACGATTTCGTTACCTGTGGGTTTACTTGCGGCTGAATACCAGGCAACCTAATTAGTGTATCTTATATACTATCTGGAACAAATAACATACTTCAAAACTCTCAGCAGACTGGCAAATCACAATCTCCGGCAACTTTGCAAAGTCAATCTACCCATAATTTGGAAGGAATGCTATTTTGAAAAAGCATGTGGAATTGATACGTAGAAATTGATCAGGGACGATTGGTGATTGATGAGTGATTCATGATGCTGATTGAAGATAATGAAAATTGATGCTGGTGATGATAATCATGATCATTAGGACTGCAGTGCTTAACAAGAGTGAATAATAAGCAAACAGAGCAGTGAATAATCACAAATAAACGTTGTGTTAATAAATGAATACGGCTCATTATGCACTAAGCGTGACTTATTAAATAATACTTGTTAATTTATCATTCTAATCTACGAAGGCTGCAAACTTCTTAAATATCAAGCATTTGTGATGAAAATTTCTACATTCTAATAAATGCATTTGACTTGCAACAATGACCCAGCTGAAAATACTAGAGTTCACTTTACATGCATTACAGGGAACTTGCAATATTTGATTGAAGATAAGCCGAGAGAAAGGAACGATGACTACAAAAAATCCATCAAAGGATGACTAATTTCCAGTTAGATTGATACAACGGTTGGTTTGTTTTACGACATATATTCTATAAAAAAAGTGATAAAATATAAGCATAAATTGTCATAATAATATGAGGTCTGAAATAGCAGAAATAGAAATTATGTATAAGGTAGCAGGTAGAAGATAAATCAATGCAGCAGAATTAGGGCTAATACGTCAGTTTTATTTCATTGGATGGTAGATTCGTATCCTGTGAGGCTTCATGAAGAAAAGGAATGCTGACCATTGACACTTTCAATCAAATAGATTTGCCTCTTTTTCAGGGTACCTTTGAAGTATGCATAATTCAAAGTATAGTATATCCAAAGTTTTAGACGCTTTCGCAATAGGTGGGGCGATCTATGTCACATTTAAGACACCTGCAAGAAATGTGTCACAAGGTACTTAGCGTTCGCTATGTTCTGACAAAGCTATAATCATCTGATTAAATGAAACACATTTTATGATAATGATTTAATTATGATTGTAAGAGTCAACAAAGCCGAGAAAAATGATGACTGGATCCAGATGACCTCTACAAAAATAGAAAGGAATTCTTATTAAAATGAAAAAAGGAATTCTTATCGAAATAGAGAAAGAATTTCTTAAAAAAAATTAGGAAATGAATTCGAATCAAGGTTTTGCTACCAAAGTCAAAGCAGTTTAAAGCTGATCAGAAAAATGAAACTGGCATAAGAAAGATTTTTTAAATCTATAAAATAGTTGGAAATGAAAATGAAAAGATAGGGAGAAATAAGTTGAAGCATTGGTATAATTTGTTAAGAGAAAGAAATAATTTAACTGCATGACTGTTCTTGGGTGTCAGGATGAAGATTATTTAAGGTTACCCCAGAATGATAATGGAATGAAAATATAGCAAAAAATTTGAATCAGAAAAAACGGAAAAGTGGAAAAAGATACAAATACGGTGACAGCTGGACTGGAAATCATGGAATTATCACTGAACTACAAACAAATTAGGAGAACTGGCTACCTTCTATCGCCATTTGAAATGTTCTAATGAATTAGTATAAAAATATGGTACAGTCAAACTCGCATATGTCTCCAAAAACAGCACGGTAAAGTCAAATTTACTCGCATCAAATATGGTTTTGTTTAATCTTGATATCATTGGAATTTCGATTAACACACCGAATGATCGTTTATGAAATGAAGCTCGTGTCTTTCTTTGTGGTTCTCATACGAAGCTTATATTAAACTGTGCTTTCCACTAAATGTGTCAGTCTTCTAGTTCGGTTATTTGAATACACGAGGATCTATAAGAAAATCTACCCTTATTTTGACACAAAACCAGAACAAGAGAATTCTCCATGGGCAAGATATCAAGATTGGGGTTGAATAGTCGAGCCACTATATTTTGAGTTTGGGACACAGAGCCATGAAGAAAAGAATTGTCAAACACAGGATGAGGACTTGGTAGGCAAACTTTTTGAAACCAAGAAATGCATATCACAGGTTATCGATGCATACGTTGATAATTTAAGAAAGATAATAATCGGAATATGAGCTTATGCATTCTAGCCTTAAATAATATTAAGCACAATACCAGCGGTGCGCCAACTCCCATATACAAATTAAATATATAAGAGCTGCAAGGAAGATGTGAAGCAAGGGGCAAAAGACTCTTGATAGAGATATTATTTTGCATCTGAAAATCCTTATAAATCCCTATCTTTTTGTGGAAATCATATTATGCTTTTTGCATGAGTGAACTCTTTCTAGGTGTGATGCTTCATATAAAAATGGGTTTCATGATGGCGGACAAATCAAAGAGTCGATCTATTGATAAGTATTACCCATCACTAAAAACATTAATCATAAAGAAAAATCCCTCGGCATTCTCGTGAACTTGATATTTGTTTGCATCTTACCAAAACCTTTCGGATTTTTAGACTTCTATTACCAGCATCTTATACAGAGCGGTAAAATGTTTTTTAGCTTTAAGATACACTGTTTGAATTAATATTATCTTTAATCTAGTACGTTGTTAGTTGTCCCGAAATATGACAACTTTCACACAGAGTTGTATCTTTAGGGATTGGTAGTTGGATATGATCTGGATTCGAATTGGATTAATCCTTTTTTAAGCGTCACGAGATCTGTGTGTGCCCAACCAGTCCTTCATGTAAGCCAACTCCATTTGTTGAGCAGTAAAAACAGTACCGATTTTGTCTAAACTTCTGGGATAAATTTTCAAGACCTTAGAGATAACAAGAAATTTGGAGATTTGAAGGAGGACAAAAATGATACGACTTACGATTTTCTAGTCTGCTCTTGCAAGGCCGATGATTGACAAGATGTAAATGAACAACGTGACAATATCGATGTACAGGTTCAAAGCCGCAAAGATGTACTCTTCAGGTGAAATTGAATAGGCCTTCCCACCGCCCATCATGATTTGTGTATCAAAAACGAGGTACTACAAGAAATAAACCATATCAAAAGAAGAATAAAGGATCAGCTCAAATTATCTATCAATCTCTCACGCTGCAGTTAGAAACATTTTCAAATGATTGTCTTAAGAATACAAAACCCCTTCACATCTCCAAAAGAACAGATCACAAAATTTTACGAGCTTCTATAATACTATGGCTAGTGGATAAAATTCAATTAATGCCGCCATTACGGATAATAGCTCGGAATTATGAACGTGAGAATATTCTTGATACAAGGCTTATCAACTGCTGTCATGGGAAGATGACAGGGAAAAGCTTTTTTTCTCTCAAGCTGGTCTTTAAAGATGTCATTTTACTTGGTTTCAAAAACGAGAAATTATTACTTCTAGTTACGTTGCAAAATTATAAAAAATTGTCCATGGAGATTGAATGGGGTAGGGGGGGGGTGGTTGTTGACGAAAACGTTGCGTCTTAAGATATCGATTCAAGTTGTGAATCCGGACGAGCAAGGAAGCGGGCGCCATCAGTAACACCCTATCACTTTCAATATGATGAAAGCAGCAGAGTGAAAATAATACATTGCTGGATACGATGTCGGAAAAATACACAAAAAACAGAATTTCTTAAAATCTAATATCATCAATTGTTAATAGAAAGCCAGCTAGCAAACTGAAAAACATCTGAAAAATATTTGACGAGCTGATGATAAAAACATGACATGCTGGAAGAACAGCATTCCATTGGGCCATTTTTAATAAATTATAAAATTCTACCAAGTATGTAATGTTTAGTATGTCATATAATTTTAAGCCGAAGAGGTTTTTTTGTGTAAAAAATTTGAAGATGAAAATACGAATTAGAATATAGTTTCGAGTAACAGAAACACGTTTGGTGTTTTGGTTTCTCTCAATGGCCATTTAGTAAATATAATGAAACCAAAATCAAAGATCCCAATGCTTCAACTGAGGCATAAAATGTTCATGATACCTGCATTTTGGAGAGAAAATAAACAATTTGTTTGATTAATTAATTCTTTTTCAGTAGCATCCACGTGTTTCATCTTAAAGACCAATGGTTCATGCGCTAACCTAATTCATTCATCAACAGGAACTAAAACATCATGCTTTGACAGAAACACCTAGGCCTAACATACAGACTGTACAAGCATTGTCTATCTCTTTCAAACATCTTGGCATTGCTTTTTAAATCTCTAGCAATTAGCAAAGGATTCTTAAAAAATTAAATGTAATAAGACTAACTTAAAATTGAGTGAAATTCGGTGTTACATATTTCGGCTACGGTGTAGCTGTCTTAGGTCGCGATTGTCAGTTCTTAAAGAGAATTTACGATACTCCTAAGGTCAAGCCATTGTTGAAGAAAATCCTCTAGATTTTGGAGATAACACCAATATATCATTTTACTATGGTTTTGGGCTTACATGACTGCTGAACACTTGTCTGTCTGTTTATAATGTTTGAGAAATCCCAATAAGGAAATTTCACAATTGAATCAAACTTCTTTTCAAATACGGAGGGCGGTGAATTAGGAAGAGTAGCATCTGCATTTGCTTTGGTAAATAAATTGAAAACAGCTAATAATTAAAAGGAAATTATTGTGTTGAGTATGACTCGGGAAGAAAATCTTAAAACCAAGGGATGTAGTTAAACAATCACATATTTAATTCTAAAAGCCAATTTCCATCTGAAGTTTTGGACTCGATTGCAATGCTCGTTCCACTTTATAGAGGTCAAAATGATTAACAATTAACAGTTCCTTTAATTTTTAGGATATCAAGTAAAAGCATTGCATAAACAGGTCTCGGAGTGGAGCCAGAAAACCGCGTTGAAAATCAATGACTCTCGGCATTGGTTTACACTTATATGATGACAGATGACGCAGAGACTTCGATACTTCGACCTTCCATCAGCTTTTGATCTGGGAGGAAGTCAAGCAAACACTAGATGTATTTCCAATTAAAGTAATTCATGAAACTTCAGCAACTTCCTGTTTGTAAATTCTATAGCTAAGGACGAGCTTTGTCCGAAACGAATCAAGAACACACTGCCAACAAGTCGAAATGAAGTATTCTATTGCCTTGAGAACAAGAAAAGCGGAAAACGGTTAAATCTGATTGGAAACAATAGCACGCAGTGTTTCAAGCACCGGATCAAGGCTTGCATTGGGTTCATCAATCAAAATTTAAATACTTTTCTCCCTCCACAAATTAAATATTGAGTAAAACGTTTTTTAGCTCTTAACAGAATCATCAATGAAAATTATTAGCCGCTAAACATAATATGAGACAAAAAGCGCCTTTTAAGAAATACGGTCTGTATGTCTGGACATCTTTTGAGGTTTTTACAGCTCATTATCAAGACTACAGTTGGGAGATCTGAGAAATTTCAATCCTTATAAACTGACTGAATGTATTGCTCTACACTTGAAAGGAAGGTTCTTAATTTTTGGAAAACGAATTGTAAAGAGATTTTTGAAGGCAGAAGATACGGACTGAGAAAGAGCAAACGGAAAGTGCGTCAGGGCAAAGTTGTCGAAATTATTGACTAACAAATAACGTTTTAAAAAAAGAAAGCATTGCCAGAAAATTGTTTAAAATATGACCAAACCAATGAATAAAGTCAGATTGGTTTTGATTTAGAAAAAAACTACTCTTGACGAGTTTGATCCATCTTGTGACAAATTTCTTGGAAAGTAAAACCAAGAATCTTTTCACTGGTTTGAAAATAAATTTGATTTGTGTGAATAAGATTGATTAAGACGTGTGAATTTGAGACTTGCTATGCCAAAAATTAAAAGAAGGGAAGATTCTTACCATAGCAAAGATCAAAGCCCCCAGGCAGGCGTAAATCAGCGACATTATCTAGAAAGATATCAAAATTCAAATCGATCAAAACCAAGATGCGATTTTCAGGAATTAAAACTTTTCCTTCTAACAAGCCGAGAGCGTGGGAATAGAGAAGCGGCTTCTCGAGCTATTTTCCCACGACAGTGAAGTTGGTTAGTGCGTGGTTAAAATCTAGCAAAAAAGTCTGATCAGGTTCTGACAAGGGTAATACCGATTAAAATGGATAAATGACTCTTGCTTTTATTCCTTGAAAAATCTTACAAAACGAAATGTTACTATGCAAGCGGATCAGCAAAGTATTTCCCTCTTAAAAAATGTGTAAAAAGCAACATTGCGAAACATCGTAACGCTTAAATGTATCTAGTACTATATTTGACACAATTCAAAAGCTGTTTTGTTAAAATCAAATCTTTAAGACATTTATGACATGGCCGGGTTTATAAAGGTACTCTTCTGAATAGGTTGTTGCATATAAACAGCTGAATGCCGACAGTAATTTCTTTAGTTTGGTTCATTTGGCCAGTAAGAGTATTGCTAAGTATGGAAATTTGTTGGCTACATTGTGAGAAGGTTGAGATAAAACAGTCCTTAAGTCTTTCTACACATAGAAAAGGACCCAATAGTAGCAAGGATTACAGCATTGAAGTTACAAAATCTTTGCTTACTCGGCTGTAGAAGAAAATCGTGAGGAATCCGAAACAGATGAGAATTATCAAGGCCACAAAAAGACAGCCACCCATCATCGTGAAATCATACTGTAAAAAAAAATTTTCACAGTTATAAAAAAGCAATAGCTAGTGTGTTTTAAGTAGTGAAGGCTGTTTTAAGAAGAACGACTATGTTCTTAAGATGACCAATACACAACAGAAAATAATACTGACGATTTTCAAGCTTTTAAGTATTAAGTTTAGAGACTAAATTTAAAAGGAAAGGAACTTTTAAGCATAAAGTTGCAAACTTCAATAGGCAATTTAAGAAGCAAAATAATAAAACAAGAAAATATTAATTAACTGATGGCAAAATCCAATATTAAAAGTTTTGGTTAAAAATCTTTAATGCTGGAAAAACTAAGTACTAGCTAGAGTTTGCAATCTAATTCTGATTTGACATTGAAAAAATTTGAACTTGAAAATACGAGCCATTGCATTTTGACAAATCAAAGTGAATAAGACAAATCATAGTGGGCTTATCAAAAACAAAGAAATAGGCAAGCTTTGAAGTATAAATATCACCTTGGTTTGGAAAGCAAAAATCGTGATTGCTAGCGAGACAACCTATGAAAAAGAAAACATTGAGAAATCACCCAGGGTATAATAATAAATGCCATCTCTCTTCATTCAATATATCACTAAATTCATACAATTCTACACCTCACTTTTATCAGGCAGTGTACAATTGGCGACTTATCTTTCGAATAAAAGGTTGAAACTTGAAAATGACCAAAAGTTAGATTAAACATCACAACGAGAACACTATAGAAGTCCATTAAATCGGGACTAGGACAAGGTTTATTTCTTTTACAGAATACATAATAAGAACAGCGTATTGCTATGTTCACGAGTTTTGATAGAAGCCGGCGCTGAAGAGTTTTATTAAAATCTAGGTCTTCGAGTATAGAGAGCGAATCAGAGGAAGAAGAAGAAAGAATGCCAAGGGTTCCCATCGACACATTGACAGAGTGGACGTGGCGATATTTAGTTGACAGGGAGTGGATGAGAGACTTATACTCTTGCGCTTTGCGGTCGCCGTTGATTTTTAAGTTGCTCTCAAATCCAACAGTTATATAACTCAAGAAGATAGAGAATACTATTGTTAGCAATTAAGACAAGATCAGGCCTCAGTGAATCTCCTGTAATTAATGTGGATGAAGAAGAAGTAAGCAAATTGACGTATAGAGAACATTGTGGTAAAGATGAAAATGCTTTAGCAAGACAGAATAGAACCGAGTTATGCCTCCGAGTATATCTACCATGTTCAAGATAGGACTTGCAGCTTGAAAACATTTTTTGTAATGTTTCATCTTGCAGGCAGAAAGAGCAACAAGATGTTTGGTAAATGACCATTTAGGAAAGTTTTCCCTTGTGGCGAGTGTATTATTCAGATATTTGATAGAAAAGTTGAAATGAAACCCTGCGACTTTAGTTTGTGGTGGACTCTTTCTTCATGTTCATTTTGAACAGGCTTGATGACCTCCATAGTGTTTCTATATTAGTCATATTGACTGTTCGTATGGTGGCTGGTTTCCTTTCATAGAGAAGCTATATCGACATCAGGAAAGGATTTAAGTGAATTTCTTATTGTAGTTTGACATTGACTGAATTTGGTGGAAGGAAGGATGAGGCTGATACCATATTTTGATTTGCGTAATATAAGTGAGCTTGGGGTTGCACTGATTGGTAACTCAAGCCATTATCTGATATACTTGGTGACAATACTATCAAGATTCTCCACCACTCAAGTTTTGCTAAGATTTGCAATAGTGAGGTTAATAATAATAATAATAACACAAATACTTAGACAGGATAACCTATCAGCATAATAACAATGCTGTTATTTTAAGGGTCTTGTTATGAAAGTAAAGTAAATGAAGAAAACAAATTTTTGCTACATGACATATTAAATGTCAATAGTTTCTTCAGGAATAGTGTTCCTTTAAAAATGCTGTGAAGGCGATCTTGGACTCAAGCTTTCTTGCATCGAGTGGCAGATCATTATAAATCTTAAATCTTCTATTGCCACAAACTTAACAACTCTCATAGATGTCTACGTATTGTAGTAACCTCACTAACTTTTCAGTGTAGAACAAAATCTGCGATTGATCGAGCTGGGGAAAAGAACTAGCAATGCATCGGCAGAGTAAGAAATGAATCAAAGAAAAGAATCAAAGGCAAGGCATCACTCCTTCCACTTATAAGATTCAAAGCTAGAGGAAAACTAGGAATTAATGGAAGAAAACCTGAAGAAAAGTTATATATCTTTGATAAAATTTGAGGATAAAACCTATGCATAGAAAAAAGATTTAATTAAGAAAGTATGATGCTAACGTACAGCTACGATTCCCATTGCCAAAAGCACTTCGTCGCGTTTGTAGAAGCTAAAATTAAAAAATTACATCATATCATATGTGAATGATCATATTGCTGAACACTGAATAGAAATGAAAAGGGCTAAAGTGGAACACAGAATATAGAATGGAAAACATACCAGTCAACTGCAATTTTCAAATTGGCCTACAGATATGTGTTGCTGATAAAAGGCATTAAAAATCAAACAAAATATGGTGGAAATGTGTTTAATGGTGGGAGAAAAAAGAAAACATTGATATTTGGCAATCATATAACCTTCAGCATGAAGGTTCTCAAGCGAGAGTGTAAATTACAGTATTATAACATAATCTATTTGTACAACTGTCGTATAAAATTAGAATTGAATGGAACTAAGTGAGCTAACTGAAATTATAACTGCTAATTAGCTCATTCACAATACCTTAAACAAATTGTAACAGGAATGAATTTAGAAGACACGATGCATTGTTAATAAATCATAGGTCGTGTAAGTTGATAAAAAACAACGGCACTCGCGGAGGATACACATTCTGCCAGAATTATTTAGAAATTCGAATTAACTTCGATTGCAAATCAGGTTAAAGAAGTATCAGTTGAGACACATGAAACGTATTGAATTCAATATAAACATTATCAAAAGAGTCTTAAAAACGTCTATCACGGTGCTTTCTTCACTGCCCAGTTAAGATTAAAGATTTCCAGTTAATTTTCGCGCTTTGTTTATCATGCACGTGTTATGTGATATAAGATATGGAAAGACACGTTTGCAAAGATAAAAACAGCAGAGATACTAACGCAGAAATGACGCCAAGAAGATAGCCTTCAGCCAAGGTCTAGAAGAAACAAAATTATAACGGGATCAATGGTAATAATAAACAAATTTTCATTGATTATTTAGATTATAGTATGACACTGTTGTAACTTAGGGCACTGTTGAAGTAGCGTAGAAAAAGTTATAAAAATACATTCAGATGCTGAAATATACTGTAAAAGATAATCCCTGAACGTCGTACCACTGTGTAACCGTGCTTCACTTGGCCAATGGACCTCGAAAAACCATTATTTTCGAGATTCCTTTCATTTTAGGCAATCAAGACGTTTGAGTGAAATCATCAACCTTTGCATGTGTGCTTCTTGTGGCTGATTCGAAAGTAAAGCCTTCTATGTAGGCTAGCCCAGGCTTCGTTTTCATGAAAATTTTGTTGCTAGTCTCAAAATTAAAGAATCTTTTCAGTTAAAATCATTGCTTTTGAATGAAAAACATCAGTGGCTTTTCGCAACGAAACGAAATTAACGAAAATGACATTGTGTTTTCTGATTGAAAGAGAATGAATGAATAAATGGATGAAATATTTATTTGCTATTGAAGTTGAGAGCCAAATTTGAAAACTGCATATCTTGAAATTGCACCTTCCTTTTCCTGACAAGCTTAGGAAGCTCAGCATCAATACAACGTGCCAACCATTTTCTTAGTGGAAGGCACTTGTTACAAAGATACAGCATTCAAAGATTTTTAGCATTTTGAAATTATTTTGCTTTTCAGCAAAAAAACAAGTCTTTTGAAACAATTAAAAGTTTGAAATAATAGTTAAATCCTATAGAAACATCAACATCCTTTTCAAATCAAAGTGGGAAAATATTGGAAAAGGGTACTTACAAATAATCCAAGCAATCCGAGATTCAGTGGAAACTTTCGCCTACAGAACGAAAGAAAAAGAACTTCTTGTGACGGGAACTTCTTGTGATACAAAATAATCATGCAAACATCTAGTTGAGCCATGAGTAATTTGCATTTTCAAAAAATTAAATGAGGTATTAAGAAGAAGATATAAATAAATTATATTATTTGAGGTACTTTGGTTCTTACTATAATCTAAACATCTTGCAGTTAGAACTTTTTCCCTGGCGTGCTTTACTATTCTCAGAAAAGGGCAGAAACTACTAACCTCAAAATACCTAGCATATAGGGTCAAAAATGGAGCCAAAATTGTTATTTAAACCTTTTAAAGGTTTTTTACTTGAAAAGCAGAATCACAAAGCAATTGTATATTTAAAAGTAACAAATCAAAAAGCAATATTTTTTGCCATTGTCAAGTTCTTTTCTAAATATTTGTGAACTATTACAAAGCTGAATGGATTTGTGCTATGCCTAATAAATAAGTTTGTATTCAGCCAATTTTATTAGATAAAAGATTTACCTGTGAAAACCTTACAAAGGAAAATTTAACAAATTTGGGTGTGAAATAGATTTTATAACTGCAATTTCAATTATTATTGTAAAGACATGGTTGTATGTACCTTGGTTTTTCGAAGCAAGCAATAACAATCATTATTACCAATGTGACACCCCTGTAAGATTGAACAGATAATGCCATAAAATCAACTTGAAGGAATCTATTGGAAACATAGACTAAGGAAATGTAAGGAAAAAAATACAACAAAGTAAAGCTTAGGGCTATATTACTTTCGTTTATGTCAAACGTAAATGGACAGGTGATTTCTATCAAAAGCAAATGAATGAAGTTCTAAAGTTGGCAAACAAAAAGTAAAAATAAGAAATTTAAAAGTGGAAAAGAAAGTACATGTTAATGTAGGAACGTTTGTGGTGGCTTACAAACAAATTTAACAAGAATGAGCTTTTGAATATGAGCTGATTTAAATAAAAATAGATGGACTCAATAACAGAAATTTTACTAAAGAGGACCAAAATTCTCTGCCCAGATCTTTTATTCAAAAGCAGCAAAAAACATAATATTCAGTCAAAGATTGACAGAAATTTTGATTTGGCTAAATTATTAGAAAAAAATCTAAAGCAAATGTACCATGCTGCATAAAATGTTCCAGGATGTCGCTTTACAAAAACCTTTGTTGGCGTACTGAAATTGTAAAAAAAGTGTAAATTAAAACAACATGTAATCATCACTATTATAAAGTGTGTTCCAGGACAGAGCAAAAGGTGCTTGAACACAGAGCAGCAGAAAGATATTGAGAATTTGAGGAAATTTTAAAAAAGAAAAAAATTGTTTTCTTTTCCCAAAAAGGAAAACTAGCAAAGTGTATTGAAAATCACATAATTTCGCAGTGGAAAATTACTACTGAAAATCTCTATTCAAAACGTATGAGCCCTTATTTAAAACAAAATAAACTTTTCTGAAATTGATACACACTGTTTTTTGTACTTACTGAAAGATGAAAAGACAGACAATGCCAATAGAAATCAGCAGCTGGCCACAGAGTAATGAGTATACCTTTGAAAGGAAGAAGTTTCAGATATAGAGCTTCAAAACTTAACCAAATCACATAATAACTTACTCACATTGGTATATCATAAAACTAGTAACTAATAACTGTATTGCTTCACTTAATGTGACAATTTGATAATTAAAGCTAATGTTGTAAACAACCCTATTTATCATGCTTAATAACTAGCTATAAATCATCTACCATTCATTTCAGTTTAAACAACAAATAAAGCCAAGAACTTCTGAAAATAGAAAAGGATGAATGAAACAAAAATGAAGAATCATGTCAAACTTGTAAAATAACCAAATAAAAAATTGCTGCCCAAACCAACCTAACATTCAAAAGCTTCAGAAAAAAAGGAATCAAGATTTTTTACAATAAAATAAATGTTGTAACACTGCAAAGATCTTAATTTTCTTAATTTGATGCTAAAGAAAAGCTAATGTTGCATTATTGTGCTCATAACAGACAATCCTGCACTTTCTTATCTTTAAAAAGTCATCCTACCAAAGCTGCCCTAGACTTTTTTATTAATTTGTCAAACTTTGCATGCAATATTTCTTTATTATCATAATTTCTAATACTTTCCCCAATAAAACATGCAGTAAAGTATTGTGTTTAGGACTGTCCATCAAAAGCAGAATATTCTGAAAATTAGATTCTTTTGAACAACTCACTCCTCTATTTATTTGCTATCCTGCCTTGTGATTATAACTCTTAGGAAAAATTTCCCAAACCCTTTGAGTACGATGAGCCTATAATCCCTAACTAATTATGAAAACAAGAGTTGCCATATCAATGTTTGAAACAGTTGACAGCTATGGGTTATGAACATATGAAATATAAGATGATCATTTACCTTTCGTAGAAATGCTGAAAGAAAAAGGATATGAAATTATGAAAATTTGTACCAGTATATTTTTATTGAATGATAATGAAGACATGATTGTACAAACAAATAATGAACATTCCAAAAAAGCAGAACTAATAAAAGAAGATGATGAATACTAAAAAAGTCAAAATGAAGTAAGAAAATGTAAAATAGAGTGATATTTTCTAAATCCTGAAGGACTTTCAAAAATGTCAAGATTAACAAAACAAAATTGAAAACTGTAATTGCAATATGTGATATCAGCTTTATGGTTTGCTCACTTCCTTTGCTCACTCAGAAAAGTTGATATTGTAATGGATTTAAATATAGATATTTATATACATATATATTGGACAAAATTGTTTGAGAACAATAGAAACAAAAGAAATTGTTCATTGGAAACAACAAATGATACTATTATCAATTTTTTTGGGGGGGGGGGGGGGCTTTAGCAAATTCAAAGTTTCTCTTTGATAAATCAACAACAATTTTCATTAATGCTCTTTCAGGTTAACTGGTACAAATTAACAAATTATGAAAACGCTCATCACATCATTATGACTTTTAACTATTTGGCAAAACATAAATCTATATACAGTTCTACAAATTAAAGCAGCAATCAAAGAGATTCTCTCAGATTATCTCAGACCTGTCAAGTTTTAGCTCTGAACATGAGTGAGTTTTGTGAACAGGTAGGAAAAATGTTTGAGCTGACAAGGGATCTCAAGGTCAGTGAAAGACCCAGAATGGATCTTAACAGCCACACAGGCAAAGGTAGGGTATGGGGGCATGCCCAAGAAAATTTTTCTGCTTCTATGCTCTCTAGTTCTTTGGAAATGTCTACTTTAAGTAAACACCTGCTACAGAACCCTTTTTGCGAGATGCTGTCATCATCAGTAAAACTATGCTCTAAGACTAAGTTCAAACCAATCATCTGGTTTTTTTCAGGCATTGCAAATAAAATCTATTCAAAAAACAACCCTACATGATATCAAACTCAACTTGACATTTTTTGTAAAAAAAGCTAATTTAACATTAATAGGATCAATAAATGATCAGATTTGTGGCAGTCACATTAATCACATCCATTTGCTGGCTTTTACAATGCAAATTATGTTTGTTAAAACATTTTTGGCCATTTCTAAGATTTCCAAGGAATTCAAAATCATAATCCTTGATGCAATTTTTTTTTATATACTGGAAACCTCCATTACATCCTTTTTGAAGCAGTACTTTTTGAGAGCCCACAATTATCCTTTAATAAAAATGTTATGGAACCATGAAATGTTCACCCTGTCATACAGACCAATTGCTTGATGCATAGTTCAGCACACATTTTTTCTATAATAACACTTAGCTCCAGTTTACAGCCTGGTGTTTCTTGTTTTATTGCATTATTTCAGCCTCACTTGTTTCTTATTTTGTTTCTTATTTTTGTAATGAAATTTTCTGTGCATAGTAGTGATAAAGTAATAAATGCTATTTTGCTAATTGCTTTAAGTTGTTATGCTGTTATTCTTTTATTTTTCAATGTATGGTGATATTTTATTTCTCAAGTTTGTTGGATCTCAGCTTGCCTTGTTTATTACATTGTTCTTATTTTTTCAGCAGATCTTAGCCTGATGATTCTTGTAAAAAACATGTATCATAAGATATAAGGTTGGCAGAGTTCACAATTAGCCTCTATGTTGAATGAAAGGTATGTTGGAGCCAGACCAGAAATGTGGTAGACATGTTTCCAGGATACTCTTTTTAGCGTTGTGAAAGGAAGACCTTTTTATGTACTAACGTTTAGAGTATGGCCTATTTTGACAAGATCAGGGGTGTGCCAACAGCCCCTTAACCATGTGTGGGTGTGCGAAAATCATCCAAAAATGCCAGATGCACCACCAGTATCAACAATAATTTAATACATCTAGTTTTGGGTGGGCCCTAATATTGCAGAAATGCTAATGTATCTGTTTGACACTTTCTAACAAAGCACATGATCTGACTGCCTGTCTAAAAAATAAAGATTCCTAAAAATTATCATTTAAACGGTAGATCACAAAAAATCATACTGAAACAAACTTTGCTTCATAAATATTACATAATACCACATCACATGTGTAGATGAACTGAAGACGCTCCCACCAGCTTTAAATTTTACAACTGGTGCAGGTGTGTGAGAAAATCAAGTTGTTTGTTGTTATGTTACAAATATGTTACAATATCTTTGAAAAACACATATTTTGAATGCAGAATTTTTTTTAAAGTTTTTAAGAATAAAAATATCTGTAAACCATGTTGCTTACTGCGCAAAATCCAAATATTTCAAATTAAGTAAACAAACAAATAGTGCCGTGCCTGAACAACAGGAAGATCTTTGAGATGAGATGGGCCTAAGGTGCCCAAGACAAAATGTTGACATACCTGCTCGAACAGACTTTTCACCAAAGTCAGAGGACATAATTCCTCCTCCATCATCATCTCCATCTTGGTTGATGGGTGTTCCATAATCGTAGGTATAAGTGGTAGCAGTTGGTTGCGTAGCCGGCCCACCGGCAGCAGAGTAAGGAGGTGGTGCTTGCTGGGGTTGACCCGGCGCGTAACCGTAGGCATAATTAGGTTGCCCTGGCTGGCCGTGAGCTGGCTGCCCATAGCCTGGCTGTGGGTTGCCTGGTTGTCCGTACATTTTTCTTCAATTTTGTTGTCTCTGCAGTAAGATTCGCTATCTGATGAGCTATGCAAAAGCTCGAATGTTCCAAATAAACCACCTGTCGAGCAACCACTTGCCACAACTCTTCTAAACAAAAAACATACGTGTAATCGACTCCAGCCTCGTTCGTAATTTATTCTGCTTGTTTTTTCTCGGAAATAAAATAATGCGTCTAACTTCCCAAGAAAATGGGCCAGGGGCTGACGTTTTTTGAAGGACCCCTTAGAGTACAATAACAGAATGCGCGATTAACTTCATTTAAACACAGTTTAAATTGTTTTCAATGTATTTTCAATATTTCTAGTCATTTCCTTTACGGAAAACATAAGCCTCTGTAGGCACTACATTACAGAACCATGATAAACGATTTTGAATAAAATAATAATTGCCGAGATATCTTCTTAATAAGCCATGTTAATTCTTACTCAGTTTCCTGGCAAAAGCCTAAGTATTAATCAAATCAAGTGCAAATCTGTTGTTTGTCATCTGAAAATTCCGGGCCTTTGACTAAAGATATTGTTAATCTGGCATGATGCTAAATAATATTAGCATTTTGTTAATATTTGTTTTAAGCTCATGTAAAAAAATCTGCCTATGACGAATTGCTTACCACTACTAATATGGCTCATTGGTTTTGCTTTATTGTTTGAATACTGTTATAGTAAATTTCCCATTTGCAGTTATGCAGCAATTTTAGAAAGGGTACTTTTTCCCTTTAAATGCACACCCCTTCACCATGTAAGAGATATTTTCTAGTTTCTTTAAACTGGAAGTGACAATTTTACAAGAAGACCAAAAAATTTGACGGATATTTTTAAAAAAATTCAATTATGTTTTAATGTTCCGTCCAATTATGTTTTAATGTTCCTCTAGAGAGCGTTTTCGGTGAAGAGTGGACATTTTTGAATCGCCGTTTCCATGTTCACGTGTGGACGGCAAAAACGGAACTTTTCGAAAACGCTGACGTCACAAACAAGCAACTTCCAGCCACGATGCCGAGTGAAGAAATCGTTCTGCTGGTATCTTTTTTGGCAAGCCTGTTAGCTTGCTTGCAGATAAAAATTTCATTCTTTAACCTTCTCAATATACAATCATATCGAATGGACTTTTTAATAACAAGCGACTTTCAGTAATAGCTCAACTTTGTCGCCTGTCCAAGCAAACGACTCACTACTCTTATTTTCTGAAGGTTTCTTTGCTTTGCCATTTATTGTTATTTTCCTGATGTTGAGTTGAGCGTGAGTGCGGGTCAGTGTGACTGTCACGAGAAAAAAGCCGCGAGAGTCGATAGGTTATACTCGTTTTCGGCATTTTAGTTACCTCTTCAAGCAAAATCAACCAAATGACAATCTCAAAAGAAGCTTTCTAGCATTTGACGGTGTTAAACTTGACAATCGTGCATTTATTTTCTAATCTATTTTGCTTATTTTATTCATTCTTATAAAATATTCATTTGTTTCCAGAGACCCTAGCTTTTATTAATTCTTGTTTTGTTTAAATATCCTATGGTCAAATCACGTCGAAATTTTGCATGTAGTTTTGATAGTGTCTAAGTTTTTTTTCAATGTGTCCATCAACTGACAATGATTGCGGTGCGGAGCATTAAACAGACTGAGGGAGCTAAACATGTTAAAAACCAAAAGCAGGGCGACTTTTTGCATGGTTTTAAGTATATTTTAGAAATTTTGAGGGGACTAGAGCCACATTAGCCCCCCTGCTTCCGCTGTCCCTGTCAACATATTTATTCATTTTCAATTTTTCCAAAGATTTTTTGTAAATCACAAATTTTAGTTAATTTAATTTTATAAACAATTAATTTGAGCTTTTTACATATTTTAAGTTTCAATAGATTTCGTACTAAAAATACCTTTGAAGTCAGTAGCTTTCCATATTTAGCCTGTGCTTCAGACCCCAAACTTTTGGCTATCCATATTTCGTTTTTGTTTACTTGTCATGCAGCAATAGCCTGTGCTCAAAAGTTAGGGGTCTGGAACATAGGCTATGCAGCAACAACAACATCAGCAAGGTAGATGCTGAATCTCGAAGTGAAGGCAGGGTTCAGCCGGCGAAATGGATCGAAGTCTTATATTTACATTTATTTTCCATCATTTTCTGTTTTCATTTTCATGCGCAGCAAGTAAGCCTAATATCGTTATGATTGTTGCTGATGATCTAGGATGGAACGACGTCGGCTTCCATGGCTCCAATCAAATACCTACACCAAACTTAGACAAGTTAGCACTGAACGGTGTGATACTTAATAATTACTATGTCACCCCGATATGTTCTCCCTCAAGAAGCGCGATTATGACTGGAAAGTATCCAATCCATACTGGGATGCAGACAAGTACTGTTTTTGGACCAAATGCATGGGGCTTGGACCCAAAGGAGACTCTATTACCAAGGTACTTGCAACTGCAAGGATACAAAACGCATGCTGTTGGCAAGTGGCATTTAGGAATGTCGTCGCGGAGTTACCTTCCACATAACAGGGGGTTTGACACATTCTATGGGTACTACCTGGGTAAAGGTGACTATTGGGATCATTCAAATGTAGAAACATTTTGGGGCCTTGATTTACATGATAATGACAAACCAGTTTTCAATCAGTGGGGCAACTACAGTACTGACATGTACACTGCAGAAGCAATTGATAGAATTAGAAATCATAACAAGTCAGCACCACTATTTTTGTATCTAGCTTACCAAGCAGTACATAGTGCCAATCGCCAAGCTGACCCTATACAAGCTCCTGATAAGTGGATTGAGAAATTTCAGCATATTCAAAATATTGAGCGAAGAAAATTTGCAGCAGTGACTGCTGCACTTGATGAGGCAGTTGGGAAAGTTTATCAGTCAATAAGTGATGCTGGAATTCTTGACAATACAGTTATTGTTTTCACAACTGATAATGGAGGCCCTGCCAATGGGTTTGATTACAATTATGCAAATAATCACCCATTGAGAGGTGTCAAGGCACATTTATGGGAAGGTGGTGTTAGGGGTGTAGCATTCGTGAACAGTAAACTAATGGGAAAACCAGGAAGAGTTTCTCATGAATTGATGCATATTACTGACTGGCTTCCAACATTTCTTGACTTGGCTGGTGGAAAGTCTTCAACCTTAAAGATAGATGGAAAAAACATTTGGGGTGCTATTGCATATGGTGAACAGTCACCAAGAGAAGATATCTTGCTTAACATTGACCCATTATTATACAAAAATGCTGCACTAAGAGTTGGAAACTATAAAATTATCCAAGGAGAGAAAGCTGGGCCATGGTCAGGATGGTTTCCACCACCAGAAGTGGACTTAGCTCCAGAACACCCAAACCCTATTATAAGGGAAGCTACCATCAAATGTGGTCCTAGGCCAGCCAATGCAACAAAAGACTGCTCTGATGCATGTTTATTTGACATTAAAAAAGACCCATGTGAATATAATGATTTGTCAAATGAGCAGCCTGAATTGATGTTGGCTCTTCTTGACAGACTGAATGGCTACAAAGGGGGTATGGTAAAACCAAGGAACAATTTTACAAATGACCCACTTGCAAATCCAAAGATACATGGAGGAAACTGGCAGCCCTGGCTCCCTTGAAGTTCATTTTTTATGCTTCTGAAGGAATGCAGATCCATGAAAATATCAAATGACGATATTTTTTTACCAAATATGACTAATCAGTTAATTTCTAAGTAAAAAAGCAGTCAAGTCATCACTCAATTTCATAAATAGGGTACAATGGCAAACGAGATAATATGTTGATTATTCTTTTTATTGTTGGTAACCATCTCTATAATTTTGATATGAGTAGGAGCAATATTGGAATAGTTTATAGTAATTTATGATAAAATGGTAAATAACGATAATTGTACATAATGAATGGCAATGGTAAATAATAAAATAATTTCTAGAAGCTGTTTTTGGGAACTGGTTTTGTAATGTAATTTTTTTATTTTATTTCTATGAATTTTTCTTCAATGAAAAGAAGTTTATTCTGAAGTTTTTATGAGTTCTTTGCTATGCAGCAAAAAATTCCATAGAAAGGGTTACATACTTTACTACTTTATTACATTGGTTAAGTGCCCAGTTCCTACCTCTTCTTTTAAATGTCCCTTCTTTGGAAACAGGATTTATAAAAAATAAATAGAGAAAGAAGAACACATGCATGTTTTCAGCCCCAAGTGTATTTTGATAGAACAACCAAACCAACCTTATATCTTTTATTGTTGCAGTGAAAATTTTTCTTCTTTTTGGCTAACAAAATATCTACTGAAGTCAAATTTTATCCGATACCCGTATTATTAGCAATGCTTGTCAATGAAATTGCTTTAAATTCAGGTTTCGAATTACTTCATGTAGTTTTTAATTCAAATCTTTTACGAAGACATATCTCCAGATGGTGTCTTTATCAAGACAGAAATTTAAAAACATCATTCTGTTAATAGTTTTAAAAACATGTCATAGTTCACTGTATGAAAAAAGCACAGATCATTGCTGTTATTAATCAAAACATTTGAATATTTGCTCAGCCAAAAAACAAATTGTTATCAATGCTTTCTACAAGTTTTGATGTCATAAAAATTACAAGGTTGCCAAGTCTTACGGTTTGGCCGTGTTACTCATGGATATTCGCCTTTTCTCAAAGTCTCACAACGGGAGTTACTTTTCTCACAGATTTCTTGCTGGGTCTCATTCTTCTTTCAATTCAGATCAAACGCCTGAGTGGTTGCTGAACACATTTCATTCCACTACATTGTTTATGACAATCACTTGCCCAGACCTGTTGCGCGAATGATTGTCAAATGCTTTAAATGTATCAGTCTAATAATAAGTCTGTGATCATTGATTGTCGTTGGCTTACATTCCCCGACCTTCTGATGATTACTGCTTGAGTGACTAACAAAGGTGACAACAGAAAATTGGACCGAACCGAGGCATATGAGTTTGCACCTGATATGAAACTTAAGAGTGAGGGGAAAAAAGCAACCACAAAATATAATACCCTCCATTCATCATAGTCAAAACTTTAGACTTGTGGTCCCTTTTACAAGTGCACATTCTTGTCAATTCATTATACATTATTATTGTTCATTGCTTTGATTGTTTATTCTTACGTTTAAAAGCCTGTTCTCTGTGTTTTTCTGGGATGTTTCAAATGTGAAATAAAAAAATGTTTAGGTATTCTGAATGGTCTAGTTTTAAGCCATTTGAACACTCCAGATCTACTGAAATTCAGAATTCTTATGCACCCAACCCTGGACCCCAGTTCCATTGCTCACTAGCTGCGCTCGTGAAATCTCACAGGTATTATTTTTGAAAACTTGGCAACCTTGAAATTATGTAATTTATTGCCTCTACAGAAGCTGAATTATGTAGAAAATATGCATCACCAGCCAGCTGATGGCATTTCTGCACAACCAGAGGAAGCAAAGCAAATCATCCAAGATTCATTCAATTCTGATGTTTTATTAATCTGTGCCTTTAAATTCTTTTTACAACCGTAAGCAAGTATTTACATAAAAAATAAGCATTTGTGCTTCATAAGTCATTGTTTGAATGTTCACTTGAGGAGGTGAATGTTTTTTGGAAGAGAAAGCTTCATCTTTCAAGCAAGGCGACCTCAGTATACTTTGTAGCATAAGGTTAAATTATATCACCTCTTCTTCTATCTTTAAACAAAGTCTGCTGCCTTTCTGTGACCATGATACAAGTAGATCCAAACAGCTTCAGAACCCAATGACGCTTTCATGCTGTTCAACTTTGTCTAGAAAATGGTTATTCCTAGTAATATGATGCTTAGAATCCAAATGAATATTACTCAAGGCTTTTAAAAATTCAGACAATCATCTGTCCCCTTCCGTCTTTGCATCATTGTTTAATTTGGTTTTCAGAGTTTCAATGCTGAAACCGAATTCTAGCACACAGATAAATTAACCCAGCAATCAATAACAAATACAGTGTTTTCAGCATACAATATCAAACATTTTCAGATAGAGTGATAGATTTTGGCAGTATTCGCTTATTATGACACGATACCCCTCGAAGATAAAGTTTTACATGGAAATATATATGGCCTTTCCTCAAAATCTAGTTGGCACCCCATCCTTTCTAAATAGGTTTGGTAATTAACCAAAAAAGGCTATTTGAGTTTGCATACACTGCTTCTTTTAAATTATCAAACGATATGCGAAGTCTCTAGGGAGCATACAATTATAATGTTGAAAATGGCTTTGAAAAGTGAGAAGTGTCATGACGAAAAAGCTTTTAGCCAATATGTTTAGCCAAAATGGCGTTAAAAAATAAGCAGGCAAGACAGAGTACCCAACGAAGCGCAGTAGTCCTTAAGAAAATAAGAACATGAAAACATAGAAACATTTAAAAAATGGAAACATAGAGGTGCTGATCTTTATGATACTTCCATTGGCTTCTTAAAGATGCGATAGAAGGCCCTATGGTTGAGAAACGTGGGGGCGATAATGAAGAGTGCGAGATGGATTCAAGACTGGCAAATGATATGAATATGAAATAGCTGACATAAAATACAGCAATCTAGAGGCGGCAATATTGAGCTTTTTAGGACAAAGAACTTTAATCGTATTATCTGCTGGTTAAGAATGAATATCCTTGCCCTGTGCAACATGGTCATCAAACATGCAAAGGAGCGTCTCCCGGGGTGATCAATTGATCACAGCAACATTAACATTCAAGTATTTCTGAGGATGTCAGTAGCCAAAGTAAGTAGATTATTGATCAATTTCTTAAAGTGGAAAGGACCATGGAATAGTTAGCCTCCCTTGTTCCCTTTCACTAGTTCAATGAAAAATAATAAAGCTGGTACAAACTTGAATAAAGTCGATACTGCATCTTTCCGTGGGACTGTAGGAGGGGCAACGTTCGACATGACATGCCTGGCATAGTCGGAGTTGTGCAGACCAGCTTTCCTTAGAGCGTTCTCCATTTTGAGTCTATTGTCTGACAAAACCTAAAATAATAATGTAAATTGGTATGTTTTTATTTTTTCGTTGCTTCTTTGGCTATCTAATGTTTATAGGAATGAGTCTCATACAAAGAGTCATTCTATTATGCTTGCTCACTTCATTCTCAAATACAATTAGACTAAATCTATCTCTGTTAAACCTGAATTTGTAAACTAAAGGCAAAGTTGTCTGATTTTGTAACTGGGATCTTAAGTCATGCATTAAATTCTTTAAGCGAATGCAGTAACCCTTCAACGGAGGATGTTGAACTCCGCAGAAGAATGTCAAAATGAAAAAATTACAAAAATTTACTTTCCATTCGCAATTGAAGACAGCCGTAAAGGTAAAAGCCCATTCAATACACGTAGGCATTCACAATATTTTTTAGAATCATCAAAATATAAGATTAATTTTGTTTTGAGAAATGTTTTTTTTATGGTAGATATAAAAACTAATGGCATTTACCACAACACAACACAGCGACAAATGCAACACAAAAAAGATTAATTCAAAAAGATCAAAATGCTTATAATAAGTTGAAACATAACAATTACACAAGCAATGAAATATTTCACACTTTTGGGATGCTTGGCTCACAGTTTTTTCAGAAACCTGTATTAAATCATAATCCTCTTGGCTCATAAACCAAACAGATTTATTTTCAATTATAAATTTTCTATAGCGTCTTCCATAGCACGAAAAAAGATAAAATTGCAATATCGACAGGTTTTATTTTTCTCCGGGGTAGGCCTTTTTGCCAAATCTGGTAGTTGTGGTACGCAATATAAAGATAGAATGCCTGCCAAAATTAATTGAAAAAACTATTAGCCTGGACGTTTTGCAAAAACGTTAGCAGTGTAAACAATGATCATACCAGCCACATAAAAACATACTTCCTAATTTATCATTTTGTATTTGACTAGCATTGTTATAAGGGAAGGGGGTGAATTGAAAACTGACGGTGGCTGGTGCAGCAATACTTCTGGCAGCGGTTGTAGTTAAAATTGTAGACAAGCACAAGTTAATACCTTGAGAAATGAAACATATTCAAGGCAAAAAATTAGAAAAATCTGGAACATGCCAGTATACAAACCTGGTTAGTGTTGAAAGTATTAATCACAAATAAAGGTTCTTGGAGCTCTCTTTCCTCATCAAATTTGGCGGCTTGCCTTGCCTGATAAGCCTAAAATGATTTTAGATTCATTGAGTAATATTTTCTTTGTAGCTTTAAACAAAACATAATAATAATTACGCTCAACTGTTATCAGACAATGTATAAAAGTTGATTACCTCTGTCGGCTCTAGCACCCTGGCTGCATCGCAAGTTGCTTCAACACGAACCTTAAACAATAACAAGACACAATAACAAGACACAATAACAAGACACAATAACACGAAAAAGAAAGGAAAATTTCATATGCAACAAACTTGCCTAGAACTGAATTTCAGCTTTTGTTCTCTAAAACGATAAACACTAGACTATCAAGCATACGCTGTATTGCATTGATCATTTCCATGAATCGAGGCCGGCCCTGCAGTTTTCATAAAGAAAATACCTTCTTGTCTGTTTCTGGAAATGATGTTAAAACCAGTGGCTTTGAAAAAAATTATTCGCAAATGTAAAACCTATACACCCTACCTGTTTCCTCAGTTTTTCAAGCCTTTCTTCTTTTTCTTTCTCTTGCTCTTCTTCCCTTTCCTTTGCCTGTTTCCGTTTTTCATCTTTTTCACGTAACAGAACTTCCCTAAACTCGACCCTGTTAATACCGCAATGTGATGATCATTAGTATTCGTATTATTTAATTTGAATTACATTGGATTCTCGTCGCCATTTTGCTTTGTTCCTGAATTTCATATTCGTATTTATACTCATTGCAAAATTCACAGGATCCGGCCGATAGGCTATCCTGCGGTTCTTACTTCTTACACACAAAAAAAGAATACTTTGAATTATAAGCCATTTTGTATATTTTGTTTATTTTGTATATTCATTTTGTACATAAATAGTCATCTCTACCCGTTATGGAATAAAATATAAAAGATATAAGTTCTTCAATCAGGTCGTCTCTAAAAGTTGATTAATCATCACAAAATCGCTTAAAACAAACTGGCATCATATGATAAATATCCTCAAAATACTAACTACAGGGTATATAAACCCATTTTAACTTAAACTTTAAACTATGTTACAGGCTATACAAGAAGGTGACCTAGATTTTATCCCTCATTTTCTTCTATTTTGCAACAAAACAGACCTCGACTAATAGTGAAACATCTCTCTAAATTTCAAGGCTTTTGGTAGCAGAAAGTAAAATTAAAGCCTTTTGTTATGCTTGTTAGCCTCACCCAAGACCGAATTTCCATTCCATATTTGTTCACTTGTCAGTAGAATTTTTGGACAATTTTATGCCGTTTAACGATGTAAAAAACGATTGAATATTACTTTATTGCAGCTTTAAAAAGTGTGCAACATGGACAACAACTTACCGTTCTTTGTCTCTAATTCTTTGCTCCTCCAGCTCTGCTTGCAGCTCCATAAGTCTCTCTTGTTCACGCTCTTTTTCCTGTTTTAGTCGATCTTGTTTTTCAGACTGGTATGTTTCAAGCTGTATAGAAGCAGGAAGTTACACTACATTTAGAAAATATCTTGGTACAAAACTTTTCTTATTACGCTCGTGATGTTGGAGCAAAAATCTTCTCCGCCATTTTCAATTAACAATGCATAGCATTAATCAGTCTCTAATATTGGGAACACGAATGTCAAGTTTACTTAAAAAATCAGCACAGTTGGCGGAGTTTCCCTCTTCCTCCTCTCCCTCTCTCCCCCTGCCCTTTCGTCCTCACTTTTTTCCTTTCTCAATCTACAGTCTCTTTCTTTCATGTCTCTCCTTCTCTCTCTTCCTTGTCTTTCCATCTCCGCTCTCTCCCTCTCACCAGCATTAAAAATGCTACAATCAAAACTATTAACTTTACTGAACCTCAGCAAAATCAGCTGGCGCTAGCTCCATAGTAACCCACTGATTACAAACTAGTTTGGTGCACTCAACAAATCATAGCTATGTACAATCCAGAAATGAGCCTCCTTCTTTCCTCTTTCCTCTCTATTTCTCCTCTCCACTTCCATCCTCTCTTTCTCCCCTTTATAGCTACCTTAGTATAATTAAAACAATTTGCTTCATCAACTACAGAACAAAACAGCACAGACTAAGAACTATAGCCATGATCAAGCTAATACTCAAGAAATTTATGCCCACTTGCTCATTATATGGTTAAAAGAAAATTGCACAAATTACTTTCCTTTTCTTGACCAAAATCCTACCTTTGATTTTATTTTCTGCCGCCGATTTCTTTCCTTCTCTTCAGCTAGCCTCCTGGCTTCTATTTCTTGTTCTTCATTTTTCAGCTTTATTGCTGCTTCAAGCCTCATCATTTCTTGTTTCTTCAGCTGGAAATCTAGGACCTGCAAGCAAGAGAAACAGCCCTGATTAAACAAAATTATATGCAAAAAAGTAGAAAAAGAGAACCGCAAAAAGTATTGTAATCGGTATACAATTTGTTTTAGCAAATAGTTAGCAATTACATGGCAAAATGAAAAGCATTCCATTGAAAGATTAAACAAAAAAGCAGTATTTTGATAATTTTCATGAGTTCACAACCAATATAGATATAGAGTAAATTTAAACAAATATATGAAACCATATGCACAAGCAGCTCTTTGGTACGTTTGAACCTACTTTTTGGAACAAATGCTGTTTTATTAGCACTAAACCTCTTTTGAAGTTTCTATTAATCTAAAAGTTAAGAAAATAAGAGAAGCACAAAGTTATCTGCATCCTATCTTAAGAAAACAACTGTCTTGATTGACTAAAGCAGCTAGATTTATCAAACAGTTGAAAACATATATACAAGAATCATAACGGAGATAAATCAATTGATAGCAACCCACATTTGTGAGTTGGGAGTCATATGCAATTTCAGGCAAAATGCTCTTATCAAAAATGATAGATAAAGAAGTATCAAATCACTAATGACAGCATAATCAGTTCCTTTTATCTAAACTTGACAATCGTGCTTTTTTTGTTAAAAAGAGTGTACATTAAAAAAACAGTTGCCTGATGATAAAATGAAACTGGAAACACACAGTATCAACTTAGAAATGTCCTGCCCTATACACCAAATGAATTTACAGCTCTCCCTTTGGGTCATATAGCACTTTTTGACAGACTGGCAAAACAGCAATTTTCAAAAACTTCAAGTTCAGATCTCCCTATATGGCAAAGAGCACTTGATCACTGACCAGTAAACAGCAATTTTCACAAACTCAAAAATCAAATATCATTACCTTTTGATGCCAGTCTTCGCATATTTTCTTTTGCTTCTGACGATCAGCAAACCTTTCCATCTCTGCTTCATTTGCAGCGTTAGCCTCTGCAAAAACTGCCTTTATTTTCAAAAGGAGATCAGTTCTATCACGCTGCCATGCATGTAATTGATCTCTGAATTGATTTTGGAATGATTTGAAGGCAAACCACCAGTCTTCATGCTCAACCTGGAGGCAAAATAGTTATGCAAAGAGCAGATGATTAACACTTCTCCTTGTTTTTACCATCAGCTATTGCCAAATCGAAACAAAAGGGTAGTACTCAATTTCATCAAGCTTGCATAAACAAAATGGTTGGAATTTAGGCACTTTAACATCTAACCAACTTTAACATCAAAAATGAAGAGTTAAATTATATAAATGAATTAACTAAACAACAGAAATTGTGACAAAACAACAGAAAACTCACAATTTCTTGTCTTGTTTTGTTTGGAAGATTCCTTATCATTCTATCAATGTAGAGCATTCTTCTGTCATGTTTTTCATCTGCATACTGTTCAAGAATATGTTGAAATGCCAAGTGTTCATTAGCTGACCATTTACCTGAAGGAGCTCTAGAAAAAAATAAAGAAAAATAAGCTAGACTGTTAACCATATCAAAGTACCAAAACTAAAATAACTTAAGAAAATAAAGACTTTTAATAAATCAATGTGCACCAGTCATGCCATATTTAATTAATATTGGTACATTTTCTCAAATCAACATACCTTCTGATAACGTCTGCATATTTTTCTTCCAAATACTTGAAATGCAACTCATGTTTATAATCCAGATTGTTAAATTCAGATAAACAGTTGGCCTTCAAGTTTTCATCAAAACAATCATACTCAATTGCTTCATTTGGTATTCCAGAGAAAACATGTGGTAGTCTAAAATCAACTTGCTCAATGCCAAGCTCTGACATGACAACCTCTAATTCATTCTCTAACTGATCTTTGTCTTTTTCAAGTTTTTCAATTATTTCCTGTTGCTGCTTTTTAACTGAAGTTGCAACATCTGAAATTCTGGCATGATCATCTGATGCAATTCCTAAAATCAACTTTTCTCTGTTTTCTTCCACCCAATACTGCAAATCTTCTCTTAAATCAAATATAGGTTGAACCGTTGACTCCTGGAAGTCAGCTCTGTTGTCTTTTAATGCTTCTATTAATGAAGTTATCTCAAAATACAAATCATTGAGAAATGTCCACTCAGAATTGCTAAACTTTGATATACATATTTCAGTTTCATTTTCTATTCTTTCCAACATATGTTTCAAATGCACATGCTCTTTCTGCCATACTTTTTTATGTTGTTGCAGCAAAGCAGTCTCTCTTTTATTTTCTTTTGCTTTTGTTATTTTCTCAAGCTTTTTCAAAGAAGACTTTCCACTACTTTTCTTGATGCTTAATAATGCATTCATTTTGTCATAATCAACTGCTTTATATGTTCCTACTTTTGAACCAGCTATACATCTTGAAACCATTTTAGGGTCTAGAAAAGTAAAAGCATACAAACTTTAGCCACTCTTAGCTGTGTCATTTTTTCAATTTGCAAATAGCTTAAACAGAAGACCATTATACATGTATTTTGATCTGCTTGTTATTAGATATCATCAGATCCCAGCATGCCAAGCTAAAGCATACATGTAGTTGCTTCTTACCAAATGCATTTGGTATAATATAACAATACAATAACAGTATCAAAAATTGTGGAGGAAAATAATATCAAGCAATAAATCAGGATCTAATTGTAACCTTATCTTATTCTCAAACAGTTAATTGCTACTCAATAAAAAATTATGACATTCATGGTTTTCGATACAACCACAACTTATTTCAGCAATCACATAAAGCTTTTCTTGATTTTTAGATCTATTATTCTATTCAGACATTGAGCGGCCTTGTTAACACACAGCGCAGTCAGTTTTTTTAACAAAGAATGATATCTTTCCTGTTTTGCTCTTCTTTCAATGTTCTGTAATTTCTTTTTGTCTTTAGGTTGGTTCTGTTACTGTTCTTTAATCTTAACAGCTCAAGTCCTATACAGCTTCCTATGCAAAAGTATTAGCTTGCGAAATCTAGCTTTTTGTAATTCTTGTAACTTTTCATTATCCTAATGAATCCTTGGGGTCAGTGCTGTCGAAACAATTGAAATTTGAATTCTGTTATTACTGGTGGTGCCAAGAGCAAAAAGTTCTCATTTTCATCTTGACACTTTCAGCACATTTTTAAGCCATGAAACCGTTCTTACCTGCAGCTCGGCCCATCTGATATTGGTGGCATGACAGAAAGCTTTTAAAGTCTCTTCCACTCATCTTTAATAGCTGTCTGGCAGAAAATTGCACTGAACCTTACACAATATTTTGATCGTTTAGGCCCGAAAGCTGTTGTTGCATAGATACACCTCAGCCTCGTAAGCATGTGGGTACATTGGACCACAGAGGCTGCTTTATTGCAAGATGGAAGATGAAAGTCGAAGTGCCTTTCTGAAGTGGTTACTTACAGAAAAGACGGGGCGACAATCTTGCATGATAGGGAGACCCCAGGGTGAAATGATAATTAGGTATCTTCGGGAGAAGCGGGAGAGAGGAGAAGATGACCCAGTACTTCGAAGCAATTTTGATGCTGTCTTTCGAGCTAGTGTCAAGAAAAGGAACTTTAAACTTCTCAATGCTGTTGGACTTGGAGACATTCTGTGTCTTCCAGTCAAAAAAGTAAGTAGATCTAGATGAAACATAAAACCTTAATTCGATAAAGGGGCAATAAGGGGGCTTAAGCCCTCAATGTAGAAATTAACAAGCCCCCGGGGCCCGGCTTTGGCCCGCGGCAGCCAAATACATCTCGGCGTTCCAAATCATCTGCCTTTAATTGATTTCGAGTTAAATTATTTTAGGTAAAAGTATTCAGTGAAAATCATGCAATGATTTTACAATACATGATTTTCTTAAATAATAGATACCGTAAAAGCTCTATTTAGCCCCCTTTCTTTAAGCCCCCTCTCTATTAAGCCCCCCTCTCTTTAGCCACTGATGTCAAACAAACAAAAAAACAAGCATGTTGAGTGGGTCTCTTGATGGATGTGATTATAATAAGACCCTGTGGATTAAACATGGCTCATGTAAAGATTTACTTGTGTGCCTTAGAGGTCAAGAAAATACTGATTTTTATCCTTTCGAAGGAGTCATAAAAGACGAAACTTGTTTAGAAGATGTCCCAGGATTATCATCTATTGATCCTGGTGATTCTTTTGAAGATGATGACATTTTGAGACATGTGACCACAACCGCAAGGCAAAGATAATCGGCTTAACAGGTCAAGATATTTTCAAACCTCAAGTAAAAACTTTGTTAAAAAAATTATGGAAACCTTCGTTTACAGGGCTTTTCGCCATTTACAAAACTTCTGTTAGTTTCAAACATGGTATCATTGTGTCCGTAAAAATGTCCGGCTACTAGAACCTGAAAAAATTAAAAAATGGATGTTTCCATCTAGAAAACGTTTGTACCGTAACCTTAATTACAATAATTGTTAAGATTAACCTTAATTTTATATGTTTTCCTCAAGACTGCAAATAAGGGCAGAGAGAATCATGCAATGCTTGGTCAAAATAGACAAGTTATATTCAAAGAAGATATGTATGATGTAATCCAAAATGCTCACAAGAATGGAAGCAAACACAGAGGATACAAAGGAACTTTTAATAAGGTTTCTATTATCAAATTTTGCATTTTAATGCTGAAGGTTATAGTGATTTAGCACTTCAACCTAGAGTAAAGGTGACTCCTTTAAAAAAGGTCCTTTGAGTAATGATTATCATTTTAAAGTTGGTGGAAACTGTTCTAGACACAAAGCCACAATGGACTGTATCTCAGCTTATAATCTTATCAAAAAAATTAGGATTGTAACACAAGAACATTAGTGACAATTGATTAAATGGGAAACCAGTTAAAGCCAAATGATACCTATTGGCACTCAATTTTCAGAATTTTAAGGACTGGTCATTAGGGTAAAGGCTCTTGCAAGTTTGGAATCGTGTATAGCAGAAGACCCCTTGTTTTTTAAGACAATTTACTAGATAAGTCCAAGTAAAAGAGAAAAGAAACCAGGAGGGCTAATAAGTTTTTTCCCCCAACTTTTATTCTTGTGATAAGAATTTTTTTATTTGAAGTAAAGTTTTTAGAGTACTGTAAAATTGATCCCAATTGTTTCTTTTTTTTACTGTTACCTAGTTGCCAAAGCAAAAATTTATGTAAATGCTTGAATTTGCTATCTTAATGTATTACAAGCTTCTGTTTTAATAAACCATAATTTTTATCATTGAAATTATTATCATGACTTTCTACTACCTTTTAGATAAACGAAACCTATTGTAGTATTCCCAGAGAGGTTGTTTACAAATATGTAGAACTTTGTGAATTTTGTGCTGTTCATCATGCCTGTTACACCCCAAAGCACCACAGAGAGTCAAATGGAAAAACTACAAGTGGAAAAAAAGTCAAAAAGCAGAAGAAAAAAATTGAGTTTTCTGATGCATTTCTCACAAGATGCCAAGTAGGTTTATACAATGTAGTTACTTTTCAACAAATACAACATTCTGTCTCATTATGGTTTATAAAAACCTCATATGCATTTTCAATCAGTTATATACCTCTCAAGTATATATATATATTATGTTTGAAAGTCTAGCAAGTTGTTCATAACAATTTTAATATCAACATTTTATGGATTTCATGCCATTGTACACCTTAACATTTTAAGCCATGCACTTACACAGAGGCAGATCCTGACTACAGCAACTTATGCAGGAGCATAGGTCAGATTTTCACAACAACAAAATAAAACGGAAACTATCAAAGTTTTTAATCAATAGTTCCTTTGGCAAATTCGTTAGCAATATCTGTCCTAAATCTGCCACCTTTGAGACCAACAACATGCAGAAAATAGGACACATATTTTGCTGACCATCTTTTGGCCTCTGCACAGAATAGTCGAGTAGCGATTCTAGGCATTTATCTGGTCCATATTTTCTGAATCCAGAAACTTTGTCCCTCAAGGGCCAACCACCACTTGTTTGACCTATGCAAACATCTTGTTAGCCAATCAGAGTGTACTTCACCTTTGCAATCTTTGGCACAAGCATAGGTGAGATTTGTTTTATCAAATCAAAAATTGAGCTTGCCTGTGCAGCGGTACAGCCAACAAATAGGGATCAGAGTTGACCTATGCAATTGTTTACAGCAAGCCTATGCAATTGTTTGTTCCAACCAATGAAATGAAATAGTCAGTGGACTTTGATGTGTCTATTCTGTAGCGTTGTGGTATGACCACTACATTCAGAATGTGGGTGGCCCTGGCTTGGAATCCTACCAGGGTTGGGCAACTGTTTTGTTCGTATTGCAGGTAAATTTTATCTTCTCTTTGCAAGTCGTTTCCTTAGAATACCTTTTTGGAACCACCTATGGAATATCAGTGATACTGATTTTATTCAGAAAAATCTGGGCGTTTCCAACACAAAAGGGCGTGGCTCTGTTCCTGACAACCTTTGCATAGGTCAGAATTCAGGCCTGCTCACTAGCACACAAGAAAATTTCATATTACCAGGATTATCATAGCATCTTAGGATTGGTTGCACCTAAACAGTATACACCCACAACAGCCAAACCTTTGTAAAACCCTGAACACAGAGTATCCCAGAATGTACCATAGCAACACAAACTGATTAGAATGTGATATGATATTAATTGCTGCAAAACCACCGCATCACATCATATTTTAGGACATGATGCTGTGTAACATGAAAACATGATGTTTTGTTTGCCATTAAATGCAAAAATAATATCATATATGATATGTTATATATAAATCAACATTATACAATAAGATTGTTCAATAGGGCATGACATAACATTTTTCTTTAGATTCTTCTGTACATGCTTAACATTCTTCTCTTTTTTATATTTAGATTGATATTATTGACATGACCAAAAATGCAGATGGAGCATTTTCTTACATCGGACATTTTTTCGACCATCATACGAAATACAATGTTTTGTTCCCACTAAAGACAAGAGAACCAGTATATGTTGCCAAGAAGCTTTGTAGACATGTTTTTGGTCATTTCGGATTACCTAGAATTATTTACTCGAACATGACCCGTGAGTATATTGATGACCTTACCCATTGGATAATTCACTTTTGGTCAACCGATGTCCCAATTATCAATGGTGATCCAGATAATAAGAAATTGCTCCCATTGATTCAACAAAGACAAAAGACTGTAATGATTCTTATAGAAACTATACGCTCAAAGCAAGGTAATTCTAACAGCTGGTCATCCTGGCTTCCAGGTATCCAATGTAAGTATTTCTACACACTAAATCTTGGTTTTCTGTTACCTGTTATTACATACAATCCCATTAATCCGTATGAATACTTTACTGAAGACCTGGTGTAAAACGTGAAATCGATTCCACCTAAATTTCGGGTCTGGTGCTAATTGGACCTTCTCTTGTGACAATTTGGAACCAGTTTTCAGTTAACCTTAAGCTGTGTAATAATGTCACAATATTATTTGTAAGTATTTATAATAGTATTTGTTTCATTCTCCCTGAAAGTCGATCCTCTCAAATGTTTTATAACTTTTCATGTTTTAGGGTAACTCACTGTGTACATTTGATAAACTTTTATAGTTTTTAGAATAGTTTCGTTTGACAAATAACACTGAGGCTGTCCATGTGACCAAATTTTAATGCACCCTAGGTAATAAACTCCCGGTGTTGTTGATATTCTATTCCTTTCTTGACATGACCCAATCTTAATAAATATCACAGTTTATTTCCTGTCTTGATTCAGATTCCTTAAATACCAATGAATTCGAGCAAGAATTTCCTCCGTCATTTGATGCTGTTTTCAAAAGCCGACCACGATGTTACAGCTACTCAGCGTCAAACACACAGACACCCAGAGAAGAAGACCTTGCAGAGTCTGAAGAAGATGTAGTTAATGATGACGTTGCTGTGATCGGTATGGGAGATGCTTCGCAAGAATTTATTTGTCAACCCAGCGTGGCAACCCCTTCCTCGGAAGATTCTTCCCCAAATTTCAGTTTGTCTGCACCGGGAAGTCTTATACCTCTAACTATGGTGTCTGGGAAGAAAGACATATCTCATCTAGATTTACTTGATAATTCAGATACTGCGCATGACGTTAGCTGCAACGTTTCGTTGGAAAATGAAAGCAAGTCGTTAGGTATCCTCTCAGTGCCTGCTAACGATGTACAAGAATAGCTGAATTCACCAATGTGCTTTGGAACGGAAGCTAAATCATTTGTATCTTAATGTTTGTAGAATTTGCATTCATATTTTCTGTAATACAGAGTCTATCATTTTCTTTCATATTAAAAATTTGCAGTTGAACTTTGAAACGCATAAGTTGCTTTTTCGTAGATTTTGGAAAGAAAAACGAAATAGTCTGACTTAATTTTTTTCCTTGGTTGAAATGTTTTATCCTTACTTTTGTTGTCATTTTATTTATCTATAGAAGTTAGGATAGTTTTATACTTGTTTCGCTTATTATTTAGTATCATACAATTCCTCATTCATTAACAAAATAATATCCATTTCTAAAGAATTTACTTTTCCAATTCACAACTTTTGACAAACGATACTGAAAGTATTGCCTGTTCCCTGGCAGGTTTTCGCACTGGCTCAGCGAACCTTTGCATGCATCTGACTGCAATTGCCACGCCCCTTAAGCTCATCGATGATGCTTTGCGTTCCGTTTCTGCCTCTCCATCCTCTATCGACACCTTTTCCTAGAAGGAATTAGGTTATTATCTTATACTATCAAACATCTTTGGTATGAAAATGTCAATTGTGCCTTTAGTAGAAGTATCATCAAATACCACATTGGCCTTAGGTATGTCTTTCTAGAAATAGTTTTAAGGGGGGGGGGGGCAGCGAAAGGAGTATAGGAAATTTTGAGTTGGGAATAATTTCTTGCAAGTTGGGAAATTATCTTTTTGTTGTTTAGTTAGTTTGGCATAAGTGACATAAATCATAGAATGACTTTTAGAAAGTATCCGTTTAACTTTTATTTTAAATTATAAATTTTATGCGTTGATTTTATAAATTGGAAGTTCCCCGAAATTTGTTCATAGGGTGTTTGTAAGCAATAAGATCTTACAGTTACAGTAGATAGAAGGAGTGAAAGAGAAGTATGCTTACAAACACTCCAAGTATTTTCTTTTTTTATAAGGGGCAGAATGATTTGCTCGGCCCATCCTGAGTAGACGGTTAAACGCACAAAACATACATACCTCGTTGAACCAGGGGTGTCGTACAACTTCCTCAGATTTTATTCTCCTATCATCCTTGACAACGAGCATCCTTGTTATGAGATCCTTTGCATTTTCGGAAATATCATCCCAGTAAGGAGATGGAAAATCATAATTTCCTCGCATTATTTTTGAAAACAACTTTTTTGTGCTCTCGCCGTAAAATGGTGGGAAATGGCATAGCAAGATATAAAGAACAATGCCACAAGACCAGATGTCCACAGGAAGGCCATAATTCTGCATTCTCAAAACTTCAGGAGCAACGTAACTAGGCGATCCACAGACCTCAGTCAGAATCTGTCTTGCGTCAACAGCCAAACCAAAGTCGCATAATTTAACAATTTTTTTACTCCCTTCATTTGTGGGGAAAATTAAAAAGTTCTCTGGCTTGATGTCTCTATGAACAATTTTCTTCGAATGTAAATAGTTCACTGCGCTGACAATATCGTACATGACAAATCGTGACTTGTCTTCGTCTACTTCCTGTGTATTTATTATGTAATCGTACAGATCTCCGTCCTGTAAAGAACGAGAAAGGAAAGGGTCTCATAGTCGTCAACATCAAGTAAAATCTGAAAGAGCTAAACATTGAAAACAACATTCAACGAACAATCGAGACCGTTATTTTGAAACTAGGACAGAACGAGCTGTGTTAAATAACAAATTTTCTTACAAGAATATCTTCCAGATTTGAATGCGAGGCTCCTTCAACTTTCAGAAGTCTACAATTATCTTTTTTAACCATTTTTAATGCAATAAAGCCTTTTTTAACCAATCACGTAGTTGTAGAATTAAACCAAGTTTTTCATAGCAGCTTTGAGTAAAGAATAGAACATACTAACTTCAAAATTTTGAACAAACTGCAAGATTTCACGAGTTCGGTTTTTTTATCGAAGAAAAAGTGAGTCAAAACGATCTGACAAAATGGTGCACTATGTCATCTTCTCTGGCATCAATGTACGTCATGGACGAAAAAGACATTCAACCCTTTCTGAACATAACCGCACGCCAGTCCGATTCTGTATATCATAATTATAACTGGTGGAGCTACTTCATAACTTTCAAACAAAATATTCATAGGCTTCCGATGTTGTTATTTTGCTTGCTTTTTGAATGTCTGAAAATTTATAAAACTTTGCATTCCCTTTCCAAATTGTTGATTGTACCAGTACATGCCTCCTAGCCTGGGATGATGTGCTATCCAAACAACCAGGAGGCTCTTGTACAAAATGTTGAAAAAACAATAACAAAATTATAAATTGGCTTTTTTTCGGGGTTAAGAAGGGGGGCTCAGCCCTAGCGCTACATCCCTGCTCCTAGCGTAGTTCTTTTAAAGTGACTATGCCAACAGAAAGCTAGCAAGTCAATCTAGCCGAAGAGTTCCCATTTGAATAAGCAATTATCTTATTAAATCATAATTATGCCAACTTTCCAAAATATCAGTTAAAGTAACTGTAGTCAGAGAGGGCAATTTGTAGTAAAAAATTCCATTTTAGGGGTGGGGGGGAGCTCAGCTTGCCGCTACGTGTCTGTTTTTAACTCAGGTGACAAACTTAAGCTATAATTATTGGATGACAAAATATATTGTTATAGCTAATCGCTCCTCGACGTATCAGAAAAAATTGTGTTTTGGACAACAACCCGAGATTAATGTTTCAACACCAAGTATTTCGTTGCAGTTTTACCCGAAAAAGCATTCAGGCAGCTGGTTTAGTTTAATGATTAAGAAAGTTCAAATAACATTACCTAAGCAACAATTTCAGATGAAATTATTCCTGGAGCAGTTAGAGGCATAAAGGTTGCTGTGAACAAAATTCGATACATTATTGATCACATGTAAGTACAAAATTGCTTCAAAGATTGATAACCGCATAACTAGCTTCTCTTCCGTTTGATAAATTACTAAGCCCTCTTTTCAATATTTAATGCAGTGGCAAAGCTCATTATGCTTCTAAACTAATGAAAAATTGCCATAAAATACCTTGGATTATAAATCATTTTTGCGAGGAAGGATTCCAGCATACCAAGCCTGTAGTGGATTTATCAAAAATGCTTGAAAGGTCGGCTTAAGAGTACTGTTGTCACTGCAACATTGGTTAATTTGATAGAAATTTATCTTCCCGTAGAAACCATTATTACTTTGGATTTTCGACACAGCAAATGAGATTATAGTGACACGAATGCAAGATTAATATAAGAAATATACATAATACTTGAGCGTCACAGACCTGTCTCTTGTAAACAGTCCAATCTCCGAATTTTCAAATTTCTGCATAAGTTAGTCATTGTGTTTTGACTTTTTTACATGAAAACAGAATGTGTTTTCAGGTTTATTGTAAAATTGTTCTTTTACCAAAAATATTTTTAGGTCTATGATAAAACCAATCGGCCTAATGCTTTTTGGCAAAGAATGTGATTTTTGTGACAACACAGTAGCCTGTTGACCGTATGCTGCGTAAAACAAATGTAACGAGAAGTATAGTTTTATTCTTCCCTTTTTCAATTGGCTGGTCCAGTTGAATACTGTATGTCATAAAAAAGAAACACATATCCGATTATAATTTCTTGTATGTCTTTTCAAAGCAAATTCCTAACAAAAAGCGTTTCTAAAATTTGCAGTTTCTATTTGGTGTGTTGTCATTTTACATTCCCAGTTCATTGCAGCTCCTTTTCACCTTCTTAGATCGGGCTAAAGGAGCTCCTGCTCTGAATGTAGTTGTTTTTGCGCCCAATCTTTACATTGGAAAGGCCGATCATAAGTGTTTTGAGTATTGCACATTGGAACAGCAACTGATTTTAATTTTCAATTGCATATGCAAAGGGTCCTGATCTAGCTAGAGATCTCTTCGCTGCATGCATTCTTTCTTTCATTTAAACGGATTCTCAGCACAGTTGGCAATTTCGTTTATAACGATTAAGTATTTTAACAGAAAAGAGCTACTATTTACTGCACATTGTTTGCAAGGAAGTCCTTTATATAAAAGGCAGTACTTGAATTGGCGAAGGATTTTTAATGCATGCGTAAACATTGAACTCCAGAAGCTTTTTTATGATATCTGACATGTTTTTAAGCTTATATTGTTGGATCCAAGATGTAGTCACTTAGCTACTATAATTTACGATTTTTGTCGGTGGCCTGTTAAAAAACATGACCAAACAATGTTCGACGAACATATGCCGATAATGTTTTTCAGATGTTTAATTCGTTTGTCCAGGCCTGCATGCATTTAATAGTTCAATTAGAAAGATAAAGTTTCTTCAAGTTGATCCTTGGCATATATGTAATCAGTCTAAATAATACCAATCACCAATCGTTACTTCTTACTTGTCTTCTGATATTTTGATAATTTAAAATTTATTTGTTTTTGAATCCATTTTTAAGAGGAATAAAAAAGTATTGATTAATGGGATTTAAATTCAGATTGTTTATATTCTGAGTTTGTATTACGTTTGAAAGAACATCATGCTTGGATCTAAATTCGTGCATCTATGATCGTTTAAAGTCGTCATTTAAAGTCATAGCTTGTATTTAGGTTTAAAAGCCTGATAGGCCACGTCGATTCAGTAGGGTCATTCCGTGATACTGAAAGTTATTTTTTAACTATGAATTCTGATTTATCTTAAAGTAATAGGCACAAATTTTGTTAATTCGTTTTAAGCTGACTTAAATTTAGAAAATCTTTTGATCCTGTTAGGTAAAAAGCTACCAAACATATATCTGTTCTAGATTGAAAGTAAAGTTAATTCTCAGCTAACTGGCTCGTATCAATAAATGCTAATTGTTTGAAAAACTGTTCTTAAGGCTTAAATCTTAAAAAAGCTCTTTACATTTAAAATATTGATCTTAAAACCAATCGAACTTAGTTCTTAGTTTTCAAAGGAATCTGGAAATTAAATTTGTTATCGAAACAGAGCAAGTTTTATCACAAAGCTAGATAACACCACGGCTGTTAAATTTATCACAAGGTTTTTGCTTATACAAAATTTATAAATAAAACACCTGTTCTTGATCCCTGGCATAACAACAAGTTTGGTAATATATTTAGGCCAGTAAGCTAGCCATCATAAACAAACAATTTGTTGAAATAAAATAACAGTAAGAATCCGTCGGTAAATATGTAAAACATGAAGAGGCTATCTTTGCAGCATTTAGATTAATCTACTTTCTTAGAATTTTAAACTGAAAAATTATAGAATATCTCACCGATGTAAACTCCAGGACGACTAAGATCTCATTTGTACCAAAAAAAGCATCGATGCATTTGATAATGTTTTTGCAATCCAATTTTTGCATCACGCTCACCTCGCCTTGCATCATCGACTTAATGTCCTCTTTCTTTTCTTTGCTTCCTGACAACTTCACCATCTTCACTGCATACTTGATTCCTTCTCCTTTTTTTAGAATGCATTCTCGCACAGAGGAAAAGTTTCCCTCTCCTAGCAGGTTTCCAGTCTTAAATGTTTGGTAAAACTCTGAAGTTTCCTTCATTGCGTCTGCTTAATGCCAAAAAAGTATAAGAACAGCTCTCGATGAAAACTCACTGTTCGCCACTGCTATAAGATTGCGTTTTACGGAAGACATTAGATAAGAAATTATATTGCATCAAATTTATTGATTATTAATCGCCGAACACGGTCATATAAAAACTTATGCAGACAAGCTGTTCATCGACTAATCCTTTGAAACCACAACCTGCAATAAACAACTTTGAAATCATAGACTTTGATTTGAGAAATCGGTCAATATTCAACACTGACCTTTGGCTTGTACGACTCGTAAGGAAAGCATAATTTTGCGGCATCAATCATGTGTAAACACTATTATGACGTCACTTAATAATCCAGTCTTTCTATAAGTCGTACATAAATATTTGATTACCGACGTTTGTGGCTGTAGCAAGTAAATGCGCTGATTTTACTAACTCTGTACAATTCCATGAATATCAACTTCTATTCCTGAAAATTAAAAACAATTCAGCTAATAACATGTCTCCAGAATGAGACTTCATCGCTGATTATTTATCGCCCCCTCTGCAAGATGCCTGAAACTTAATGAAACACCCATAGAAAGAATAAACGGGTAAAGCTAGCTAACTTCACATCTATAAATAGGCAACCAATCAGAATGAAGTTGCTTGCGTTACCAGACATTCCAAACAGTTATTATTTTAATAGGTAGAGCCTGAGCTCTGTTGTCGTGAAAATGTTTCATCTTGTCTAACAAGCCGCAAAACATTCTATTTAACATAACTAGAACAAATCAATTTTAATGTAGGATGTAACCTAAAAAACGGGCTCAAGAAATGCAGCTTCAATTCTGCAAAGTTTTTATAAAAAACTCCAGATGTAACACATCTTTATACGTAAAAAAAGAAAGAGAAAAAACCAAGCGAAGTGAGGGCTGTTTTTGGAGACCCGAACGCAACAAAAACGGTAGCACGGTATTCCGCATGTGTGCTTTCCGCTTGCGAGTTCGCGTAATCGTTATTGCGTAAGAGATGGATGCTGGAAGACATCGATTGGGGTTGATAAGTATAGCATTCTGACTCATTCTTGAGATTTACAAAACAATGGCCCTCCTCATATAATAGGGTTGATTGGTAATTCTCTGAATCGAAAATCTAGCATAAATGCTTTGTTGGCTATACCAAGAGAACTAAGAATATAGGTGTCAATCTAACTAGCTTTTACTTCCTTGCAGGATTAGCAGCGTTATTTTAAAATCTCCAAAAAAGTATTATTCATGTTACCCTGGGTACCAGAGCCGCAAAAAATAGCGGCAGCAAAAATGAGAGCTGCGGAGCCGCAAAAATTGGCAATACCCTGCGGCTGCAGCCCTTCGGCCTTCCTCTTCCTTGTTGTGTTCATTTTATGTTCATCGACAATAAATTAAATTGATGCTTTCATATTGTGTCATTTTATAGCTTCGTTTGATCGACTATAGGGACCCACCCTTAGGGGCTGAAGTAAAGCACCAGAGTTTGTTTCTTTTTCATAACGCACCAACCTTTCTCATGGATACTTGCTTCACAGGAAAAGAGAAAGTTAATGTTTTATTTCGTCATTATGTGTGTCGTTTTATGTGTCAGTAAGAACCATGCAAAATATAAGACTCTTTTCTCTCCGCTCCGTTCATTGGCTTCGAATAATTATGAAACATGCCTCGCGTTTTAACTAAACTAAGACCCCGTTTACACTGTCCCGTGCAAGTTTGGAACCGTGACAAAACTGTCGCGGTTCGCCCTTCCGTTTACACTAGCACTGTGGAACTGTGACGATTTTGCTCTGCTATCCGGAACAGTTTGGACCCTGCTTTGAAAGCGAACGAATTTTGTACCGTCACGGTTCAGTTTTTGAACGGGACAGTGTAAACACCTATCCGAGACGATTTTGTCACGGATTCACAAAGAGGTCTTTTGTATGGCTGTTTCAGGTAATCGAGGCTTTGATTGTGGCGTAACTACGTTGTCAAATTCGGAAGAAAAGGAAATTCTGAAGAAAAGACGACCACAGAAAAGGCTTGTAGTGTTTCCCAGTCCAAGCCTTGATTAGACTTTGCAGTTTTGTAGTCTAAAATAACACTGAAAATTAAAGCCACCTTGTCGTTCGTCCAAATAAAGTTTTTATCGGCCTTCCACTCCATTTTAACTCTCAATAAAAATTCGATTGTTGACTTCGGCGGCAAAATAAAAGCCTTGGTTGTCTAAAAACAGCTTCTTCTAAACAATGTTCTGCCATTAAATTTTGAAGCCATTACACTGTACCGGTACAGTGTAAACGGAACGGCTAAACGAAACAATTTGGAACCGCGACAGTGTAAACACTTGCGAACCGTAACGGTACAAAATTGTCCCGGGACAGTGTAAACGGGGTCTAAAGCAAATAGTTTAACTTTCCTTTGAGAAAATTTCAAAATTAATATCGTACAGATACATGACAAAGCAAATAAAATCAAGCTAGCTAAATACCTTGCTTAACAAGCGAACTTTGCCAGGCGTTCTTGCAAATCAACCGCATTGCTATATATACATTTTCGACTAAATGTACCGCTACTTAACTATCAACAGCATTGATAGGAAACAGACAGTCAATAAAATATGGCAAGAAATCAGCGCGGACAAGACAACTAAACTTTGTACCAAGGGATATGAATTTAATAGCAATCAGAAGTAACACGTGAAGTTTTGCTCTTAGGGGCCGGGCAGTATCCCTGGAGTAAAATATGTGAATGCTTCTTTATCCTTCATACACATTCCTTGAGGTTTATTTTAAAAAGGTTCTCTCAGAGCACACTTTCATTGCAACAAAGAAACACACGTGCTGGGATACATTGAATGAAGTGTCTCCATACAAGAAGCACGTTTCGAAGAAAAGTTGTGTCGATCGAAACCAATCAACGTACAGGCAACTTGGCCTGAGCCATGGAGTCACAGAACGGCTCCAACTTAAATGTATTCAATACCCCCAATAGCTTTAACAAATTAAAAAAATCATACATGCATCTACCATTTAGATGGGCAAACTGCCTTTAACCTTTATCAAACCTAAATAACCTGTCCTTGTAAAGACTGTCTCTAAAATTTCAGGATCGACGAATTCATATCAGAAGGTGCATACAATCGCAGAACCTTTGCAACACTTGTGCAAATTTCGTACTCAGTTTCCCTCTTCTCTTCAAACAATGTTGGTTCAGTACCACATCATGAAAAATGTTTTTATAATATATTTACAAATATACCTGTTTTGGATTTGGGGTAGCGGTAGCGACGTGGTAGTGGTAGCATGGGTTTTGTAAGGATTTTCGAGGGATATTTATGCGTTGTAAGAGGGAGATGGCTTGGCTTGTAAAGAAATGACCGAAAGTCAAAGTAGGTGGCACCTTAAAACCATATAGTTTATCTTTCGATTCTACTCTTCTATCCTCCTTCTATTCATCTTCATGACATTTCGAAAAAATAAACTGCTCCTTCATTGTGACAAACAAACACAGCATAAAAATTGTCCAATATTGATTGCAAGAAATCACTGCAACACGATTAACCAACAGAACAAACAAATTATAAACTCTTGAACTATAATTACTTATTATTTTTTAAGTTATTTACAGTTTATATATAACATCGGTTACGCATGATAAGATATAGGTTTACGTACAATATTTCTCGAAATTCAATGTTAACTGGAAATAAGTTAAATTTGACAAATCCTTCTATAGAAGGAGTTATACATATTTTAAAAGATGCCTTGATAATTAATCGAGACATTGTTTTGGTTACTATGAAATCTGAAAATAATTCCTAAAGCAACGAGATGTTCAACTATGGAGTTTTCCAAGAATACCTGGATCCATCGTTCGCATATCTACTTATTTTTCTTTGTAAAAACTATTGATTCTATTTTTGTAAATCATTTTCTATTTAACACCTTAAAAAGTTAACATCGCTTTGGCTGTGTAATTTCTAAACCTGAGAAAGATCACGGCACCATACTTAGTTGGGAAAATCGATGCGCTTTCTACCTGGATAATGTCTTTGTTGATTTTTACAATCAACCGTTGATTTGTATCAGATCAAGAAGCCTCTTAAATTAGGTAAATCAAGTATGCTAATGTTTCTCAATACTTAAATGCCACAGGTTGCTCTCTTCCTAAGATGTTTCATTTGTTCACAAAGTGGCGAATAATTTTTTTGGACTGTAAAAAGAATAAAGGCTTTTTCGCAGTAAAATCTGACCAGCAGGAAAAAGCCTTTATCAGAGAACGGACTTTCTAGAAGGGACTTTTATAAAGAACCTCATATTGTCCATCGCCACATCATTCTCATTTGTCATCTGTTTTGGAAGTCAACGTTCTGGTCCTTGAGTAATAATCACAGAAACGATGCATTTAACTTTATAGGGATGTAGTACGGGGGGGGGGGAGGTGCGTTCGACAGTGTGCGTATTCTAAGTCGCAATATTGATATGATACTTAGAATCCTTGCCAAAATTTTTGGAACACCTACACAAATCTTCAAAGTGTTTAAAAGTCTTCCCTTCCCCCCTCCCCCATCAAAATGTTGCTTACAATCAATATTGCGTTATTCTTAGTAACAATTTAGGATCGGATCGAAAGGGGCAGCCTGGTACGAGGGATAAGAGGGGGGAATGCAGCAACAGAGTTGACGACATGAAGATGCAATTAAATCCTGGGTTGTCAACTTTTGAACGTGAATATTGTGGTCTTCCAACTATACTTGGCAAGTATTGTGTCTTGTTTATTGTGGAAAAATGTGCGAGTTTCAATAAAATAAAGACAAATTTAGGCAATTTTGATCTAAGTTTCTTGGCTCCAAGGAAAACAGTGATCTGGCAAAAGCTAAAACTCAAAGTTCTATTGAAACCAAATCGCCACTGTCCAAGTACTTCCTAAGCTCCCAAGCTTATTGTATTTCCTAAGCTACTCTAGTAAAAATATCTACTGTCATTAATAAATACATAGTCGAAAAATTCTGTAAGTACAATATAAAATCCTTTAACTCAATCCTCTAACTATAAAATTAGTTCCGTCTGTTATAAACATTTAATTTGCTTCCAAGCAGTGTGAAAACCTAGCGCTAACATTCTAGTTTGATAACTAAGTAAATATTGGCTTTGCTCTTTGAAAAGTAGAACATGTTTACCTTTCGATTAAAAGGAATTGGGAATTTTAAGCAGCTCTTCTGTTGCCTCAGCATCTCTAGTTACATTGTAGATGTAATACACGAGTTTGGAATCAATGGTAAAGGTATTGCTTACTACGGATGCACCCTTGCTTTGGTATTCTGCAACATCATATGACCTGTAAACATCATTGCATGCTCTTCTTCACAAGAAATGCATGACATGAGACAGTGCCTTTACAGTGAGCAGAGCTGCAAACATAGCGCAATTGAAGTCATTTGCAAAGCATTAACTAGCTTGGCTAAATGGACAAATTTTGAAGCAATTTCCAGCCAGCCCGCTTTACGTCGTGACTTTTATGTTTCACTCATATGATAAACACAAAACACGTGGATACCCTTGTGGAAATTGTAACAGGCGATCGCAATCAAAAACACGCAATCACTGTGTTGTATTCTTCCGCAAAATTGACTTGACCAATTTCAGCCGAAATTTGTTAACCAACTCCGAGCAGAGCCGCTCTGCGCTGGACCACTAAAATGACGCTCACGTGATACACAAGGAAGATGATAACGCTCCTTGTACAATTTCTAGGAGACAATCGCGATCAAAAAGACGCTATTCCGTTGTCGTAGTCCTTGTCCTCTCCAAACATTTTTAACTTGCCCGACTTCGGATGTCTTCTCGTTTTTTGCATTGTCAAAGTTGCAACCGGACTTTCTAAACTTTCAGCTGGAATGTGTTTGCCGTTTTCAAACGAACTTTCACTACTACTACTAAGTGGTCTCTTTTCATCTTCAATATTAGAAATTGGAATGTCACCATTATGTCTTACAGGATGTAATGTAAAGTCCTGACCATTGAAGGACTCCCGCTGCCTCCTTGACTTCCTTCGATGTCTCTTCTTCATCATCCAAATCACAATAACAACACATAAAACAATACACAGAATGCTAGAAACAACAACAGCTACTATCAAATCAGATACTGTGAATCCTCTTTTCACTGTGTTGCTACTTGTTCCACCGGCTTGGGCTCCAGCTGTGTTTATGGGACCTGAAAAGCAAGGCAGAAGGTGATCAGAACCACGAAGGACAACATGCAGCTTTGAGACAATTACACCGATTGCAATATAATGATTGGGCCTTTGTAATTTCCTAGGAAATCAGTTTTCATAACAAGAAGATGTCTACACTTAAATATTTTAGGTTGCTTATGAAAGATTAACTAGTTTTGGTGCTATGTTATAAACTTAACTTGTACCCTGGATTCCTTACTTGACAGTAGTAAGGTATCTGGAACACAGGCCAATCACACTGGGAAGGGAATAATCCAGTAAAGAGCCCAATATTCGAGTAGCAGAGCCTAAACCACACATTAATAAAAATACAATTAATAGAGCCGTCTATACAGAAATGTGAATTTCAGATGCAACACATTTTTCTAAGGTTTTATTTTCCAATTCGATACAAAGATAAGAACGAATAATAGAAGGTTCTTTGCTTGTGAATACATTTGTTCCGTTTTTCGAAGGACAGGATAATTGAATCAAAGAGTTTTAGTGAGAGTTGTGAAAAAATATGCCATTTGGATGTGTGCTTAAACCACTTTATATGATACTGCTTAGATTTGAATTAAAGAGGATCAGTTGTGCCGTGGAGGGGGGGGGGGGTTGGGGGCACTGTCCCTTCATAAAATGAAGAGAGTTTTTTTGGGAGGGAAGGGGGTAAATGTTAGGTTGGGTGAATTCTATTCTAGGCAATATGACTAAACCCTTTATGAAAGAATCTTTGACATAGATGCAAGCATAAAGGGTGAGAGTATGACAATGGGTGTGGTCTTTGGATTCGGCTTCTAAAAGTTTCCAAACATAGGACGGCACCTCTGAGGAGGATATAAGGTAACCAAATGCAGGTAAAGAATGTGCTTACTTGGCTTTGTAGTTGGTTTCGCTATGTTGTGACAGGTACATGTTCGGTTTTGAATCCGATCTGAAGGACAACCTTTTTTATTTTTGCAACTACTGAAGCAGGTCTTAACACGAAACTGAACACCAAACGAGACATCTCTACCATCTTCAACAAAGCAAATGCAACTGCTCCATGCACCAACGACGGTTTTGTCTGGAATTATACAAGGGAAATTTGTAGATTAATGCTTGTTGTGAGAAAAGTAGGTTTAAAGTAAAGTTTGGGTGGCATAAAACATGGTCATAAAAAGAGTAAGATCAGAATGAATAACAAAGCAGCTGCGAGATGCAAAAGTGGCCTACGTTCAATGTATGTATTATATACTTGGTTTAAAAGAAACAAAGTTCATTCGTCTTAAAGTTTCAATGGTTTTAAAGTTTTAAAGGTGCAGAAATAGGCATGTTAAACAAAACTAAAAATGGCTTTGATAAATGCAAACAAAATCTTCCATCTCATATCTCATACAAACAAAGTCTTTTTCGTCGCATATCTTTTCCGTCTGACACTCTATCAGTTAGACAAGCACACTTACGTATACACGATGATGCTTTTGATTTAACTTGGCACTTGCGACATTCTCGAGAATCCCCAATGCAAGGCAGACCCCCATTTTGAGGATACGGGTTGTTACAGGAGCGGCCTCTAGTCTGGAATCCTGAGCCGCAAGAGTCATGATCGCAGACCGACCATGTGGTCCATTGGGACCAGCCCCCGTCAGTTGGGCCGGTCGTGATCCAAGATGTCTCGTTTTTTATTTTCACCGCTAAAAACAAAATCATTAACATAAAAACTCTAATATTGCAGCTTAAGAAATCTTGGTTTCGGAAGTAGTTGAAATGGCACTCGCAGCCAGGATAGTGGGAAACTAATAATCAAGACTGAATTAATCTCAAAATTTGTGCTAATACAACAAAAGCAACATTTAAATTAATTGATCATAAGCATTGCGCCTGGCATAAAAAGGATCCCTTTGATGCTCTTCATATTTTGCTCTATTAACTAGAATAGTACTTTTAAACCATTTTCCTATTTTCAATCAGTTAAACTGCATACTTCTTAAGTATCTGAAGTGTATGTTTTAAATGTGAATGCATTCCACTTCTCCACGCACTTTCACCCTTAAGAAACCTGGTTTATACCTAGACAACAATAAATGATCTATTTAAAAATAACCATCTTTTTAGAAAAGAGTTTTTGATAGATGGGAAAGGTTTGATAACTACCTGAGCAATTTTCAATGTCTATTGCACTTCCTTGGCAGTCGCCTTCCTTGCATGTCCTACATTGCCTTTTCCTGCATCGGCAGTTTCTGCCATTGCCAGAGTCGAGGCACGTATGCCATTGAGACCACGCCGACCAATAACCTATGATAAATTTAAATGTTTTTTAAACACTTTTTTACATGCCATTTGCAAAGGGGATAAATGGGTCTTGAAATGTTTTTGGAAAAGGCTCAAACAAAGTAAAATTCACCAAGAGAAATGTCCAAATGGGTTATTAGTACCGCGAAATTAAAGATGGCACGAAAAAGCAGCCACATAACATACTGAAGTATTTTCGTCTGACACTGTCCAGAGTATGTCCGAAGTTTTTATACTTTCGAGGCTGCATGGTTACAATCAAAGAGTAAACAATATCTTTTTTATAATTACGTTTGAATCGTATAAAAATAAAATGTTTAACTAGGGATATCGTTCAAGAATTAGCCAAATGAGGATCATCAAAATAAATCTAAAAAATGTAACTGCGAACCTTTTTTCTCCGGACACTTCGAAAAATCTTGAATAATATCCGCAACTGATGTTCTGAAAGACCAAAAATGAAGAGTATTTAACACACAACTAACATTTCTATTAAAATCCTTAACCTGCGTTTATATTAAAATCTAATGACAAACTTTATTCAAACTACCAGTAGAAAAAAAAGATCAACTACCCACGTTAATGTATCCAAATCATTGATCAACTTACACATTCCTAGTTGATATGCATTTTCCAGTTGTTTTACTCCAACCACAATATGGATGACGAGCTTCAACACAAGAGCTGGAAAACAGTGTTAAATATCTTTAAACAGATTATTAGAATAAAAGGCAACAGCAAACAACGCTCATGGTGTTATCCTGCAGTATTTGTATGATACTTCGAATCCGACTATTACATTTTTAAATGTAGCCTGAACATAACAACCAATAATACAAAAATCCATTGAAAAACAAAGTATATCCATTTGGTTAGCTGTGCTGTACCCAGCTCGAATAATTCAACATCGTCTAAATATCTATTAAAATGGGGTGAAATAGAAAATTGAATATAAATTTGATTTTGATTAGTATAAGAATAATAAGTGGGATAGAAAGATTGATAGTTAAACTTGAAATTTAGACAATCTAGCTTGCTTTAAAATTTACATTGCCTTTCAAATCGATTTCACAAATCAAATATTTTAAACTGAAATGGATAAAAATGATTCTAGACGACATCTTCTCTAAATAATGGTCTCGTGTTATCTGTGCCCTTGACAAGATTAGATTTTTACCTTTGATCGGGGTAAAGAGAGCAGTTTTCAAGTTTAAGCTGCAGTATACGGGTGTCTGTACTTGCATAAAGACGTTGCTAAAGAAAAACAGAGAAAAATTAAAAAAATTATCTCAAAACGTGGTTATGTCAAATTAGCCACCGGTTGTATTTCAGTGAATTAGTTTATTCAGATAAGCCATGTTTAAATTGCACTAATTAATGCAAATTCAACCCGGGTTGAGCAAGGACAGGCTAACTTTTTTGCAATGCATACGCAGCCTAGGCTGAGCCCGGGTTAAAATAACTCACATCGACAGGCGAGTAAAATCTATGAAAGAGTTTTCAAAATGAAGTGTAGACTAGAAACAGGGTTGAATCTTGGTTCGCTTTCTGTGACATATGCTAATAAACGTTTAATTCTTTCTTTTCTCAATTGTACGCATGTGCTTTATAGTTAAGTAATCCTGGTTTCTTCTATAAAATTGGAAATCTCATTAGTATAAACTACATTTAACAGCTTAAAGACACTACAAGGACATTGCCACGGCATGCAACCGAAGCATATCTCACTTTCTCGTTAACACTGCCTTTTTGATTCCGTGTAGTGCAAACGCCAGTTCGTTTAACTAGGAGCCCGGGTTGAATCTTAATAGATTCATTATGGTTGAAGAAAACTATTATGTCATTAGTATCAATGAACTAAATATTATAGAAAGATAATGCAGGCAAAATTAAACCTAATCATAGTTAAACAACTTTCTCAAGCTCATTTGTTTTTGTGTTCAATAGAACAAAATATATATTCCAAATCACCTTGTCTTTCCAAAGCACCAGCTTTCGAATGATTTCCTCTTTGCCTTTCTGCAAACGAAACAAAAAGCTTATACAGTGGGCCCTCTTAGGATATCTTTAACATAACGGAACATTGTTAAACAAATTCCATATGTTCCTATAATTATGTATCAACATGATATAATATGAAGATTACTGTATCGAGTGTTTGCCCGATGCCAAAAACAGAGCTATGCAGTCTTGGATGTTTTGAATAAGATTTTCGTGACATTGGATTCTCGTCGTCGTATTGCTTTGTTCCTGTATACCTTTCATTTTAAATCTCATTGCAAGATTCACAGAATCCGGCGGACAGACTATCCTGCGGTTCTTCCTTCTCACAAATATTACAATAACATCGTATCCATTTAAAGTGTGTTTAGAATGCTTTCTTATCCCATTATCCCATGATAGTGTGTTTGACTGTTGCTTCATTAAAAAGTTTGTTTACATTTGCAGTTGTAGAGACTTACTTGAAAAAGTACCAACTCATTCAGCAGACAAGTAAGCTTCTTTGACGCCAAGATGTGAAGAACAAGTACTGTGCCACGATCTGAGAATTGATAAATATATGAGCATTCTTCGCTTTATTTCTTTGATGAAGACCTTTCAGGTCTATATTATGTATATTATGAGCCAATTCTTTACACAGAATGAAACGTTGGATAATGACCATCAGATTACGTGTTACAAAATTACTTGGCTGGCAATTTTTCAAAATTGTGAAAGGATAAGATTAGAAAATGTCCGATGAATATGCAGTTAGTTTCTCTTTGATTCGCAGGAAATTTTTCTTAAATATGAAACTGATTTTTGCGGCCTAATGTTCAAACAGCACGAGATTCGATTGTAAATTGTCGAAGCACATAGAAAACAACAGAGCACTTGGCTTCATAACCTTGATTACAGCCACAGTACTGCAGTGATCTAAGAAATAGCAAAATACCTGTGCCAATATATGCCAATACACTGTTTGCATTGTTATCTTTCTTGACATTATCAACAGCAATAGCTGTAAATCTGAAATGAAAAAGTTTTTGTTGAAAAGCCTGAAGGATTTGTCAATACTTTCATGATTTCAAAGTATATTACCTTTTAGGAACAAAGATCGTGAAGAACAAATTTGTGAAACTGATAATTGGACTTGCAAAATCGATTGCAATCTGAGGTAAAATCGAATATAACCTTAAAACATTAGTCGAACCGGTTTTGTTAATACCAGATCGAGATACCGCACAGGTTGTAGGAAAGGTTTCGCGTTAAATAGGCGATTTTGAGAATGGCTTACTGAAGGTGAATGGAGACTCCTGTATCGATGAAATACTTCTAAATACAAAGCAGCAAGCATTAATAAACACACAACAAAGGTACAGATACGTATAATTGTGTAGCCAAACCTTTCCATTTGTCTATGAAATATCAAATCTGACACTGCTATCATTGGGTCATACATGATCTTGTAGCGGTAGGAATCAGTCAATGCCGAAGAGGTCATAAAATTCGTGGGCTCCTTTCCAGGACGAACAGTTTCGTTGTAATCTTTCATCGAATATCGGCGAAGACTCTTTGGGTTGATTTTGCACTACAAAAGATTATAATTTGCGGATTAAATTTGAGAATTAAAGTAAAATTAAAAATCAATATGGTATACTGTTAAACTCAATAAAAGGAGACTGCATGTTCAGCCTATAATTGCTTCATACATCCTGAGTGCCTGGTTAAGATATCGTCAACATAAAAATGACAAACAGAAAAGCAACTAAAATAGAACAAACAGAACCGAATGAGGGAGAAGTTAAAAACATATTGCTACAGGCTACCAGCAATATCATACTTACAAAACCTGACAAAACATACTTAGAATAAGTCAAACAGAACTACAAACCTCGGTGAAATGATGCGGATTAGGTACTCTTTTTGTGACTGAGTCGGCACCTTTATATAGGAAATCTCCATTAAAGACTTTCTTGAAATCCGCCAATTTGAAGGTGCAAATTGCAGATCCCTTGAAACTGAGACTAGAGAAAAAATACAGTTTTATCAAAATCTGAAAATTTTTTACGATTTTTTGGTTTTAATGATATAAAGTATTATCTATGATTACCTGTAGATGGACCAAACTGGTTAGCAACACTAAGAATAAACATCATTGTGAACAAATCGTATGTGGACGAACATGGTTTGCATTCAAAGATTCATACACTGCGATTGAACAAAATAAATTGACAATGTTTTAGAAACCGATGCTAATCTTAAGCAAATTTGATAAAACTCTTTCTTTGCCTCTGACCATAGTGATAGAGGCCCATTTCATTCAATTAAACGTATAGAAAGTTTTGATGCCCGCAAGATTTATAAGACCACACTGAATCTACAGAGAAAGGAATCAAAAGGAGAAAACAAATATTCTGCTTGAAATATGAAAAAGTTGTGCATCTCGCAAATACGCGAATCTGTTTGGTTTCTTTTTGAAACTCCCTTACCGAACAACCTACAAAAAGCAGCTCGCAAATGCTATGCATTGAAATTCACAAATCAACTAGGGCACCTACTTAACCAAATCAACACGTGACTTTGCATTTGGAAGCTATTAAGAAGTTACTCCTCACGACCTCCATGCATCAAAACCTTCCTAAACAAAACGTTTGTCACATCGATCTTAAACAAAAGCAAATTCAAAAAATGCACAATACATATCCTGCAAATGCTGCAAATTTTATTTGAATGAAAAACTGAGAAAATTACAGTTCTCTGGAACAACTTCCATTAGTAGTTTCGCTCCTTTTCTGAGCAAATCTATTTAGTGTTACGGTAGCGACTCAACAAATGTTACGAAATTTGTTATTTGAAAAGTTAGCAAAAATAATATTGCGTTCTCACCTAGACGTTCTGAATGCTGCATAAAACGTCCCTGATTGCTCAGAATAAACGACTTTATCTGCCATATGATAAAGAAATATTAAGTTACGAAAATAATGATTGCTTTGGGAGTGAAAAAAGCAATAGAAAATATGATGGGATGGCCTGCTAGCATACCTCTAAGATTAAATGATTAAATGCGTTATAAATTGCAAAATGGTTGAGCTTGTCTGTTACTTAGTCTGACGTCATGACCTCAACTTGGACGTTAATGTAGAATCTTAAAGAAACTGTGCTCAATGCTAATTTTCGTTTTATCTGTCTATAATTCCACTATTTTCAGTGTTTATCTCCACTATCAGCCAAGCCTTTGATGTTCTTATTGTATATCATTTATGAAATTATTCTATGTTATTATATTATTGTCAATATATGTCTTTGAAAGATAGCATTACAATAGAATAAAACATCATTAAATTTTATCATTAAATTCAGATCGTATATGACGTCAAAAAGCTCATGTGCATGATCAGAAAAAAGAAGCCAAGACAAGTATTCATCATCTTATTATTAAAATTGTTTTCCTTTCCACTATAATGTATGCTTTGAATGCTGAGATTTTGTTGCTAAGACACGCAGGAGAATGGTGTAAAGTGATATCCTACCAGTTTTCTAAAAGATCATGAACCATTTTGAAATGGGTTTTGAATGACTATTTCCTCCCTGTAAATTTAGATAAACATAGATTTTTTATTTTTTTCAGGACTTCTATTATGCTTTATTCGAGAGACTCACCAACGATGTCAAATTGCATATCTTCGTATCCTGGTACTTTGCAATCCAAGCGTGTCTTTCGAAATGTTGTCCATTGATTCTCAAGAATATACTGTGATCCGCCATTATCATTCTGAAAAAGAAAAAGGTATTGCGCTGAAATTGTAATGACTTGTAAGATTTTCAGAGAGGCCCTAAGTAAAATCGCTAAGTGTAGCTCTTACGACTATTGTCAAATGCGAAATAATTGTATCAAATCCTTATTTATATTAATGCTGAAAATTATTTTGTTCTTGAAAAGTTTTGGAAGCCAGTCATTTCGACTTCAAATAGCAAATGCACAATTTTTTTAAAAAGAATACCTAATTTTTTGCTGAATCTCAATATTCTTAAATTTGTTAGACTTATATAATTCTAAAATCATTCTTAAGCGAAACAAGGTGTAACCGGGTTGCATCATATTTCTAATGACTCCAAGACAGAATACGTCTATTTCAAGACATACAGTGTGAAACTCGCATTTATTTTGCTTTCCAAAAAACTCAAATAAACAAAAATTTAACTCTTGATGAAGCTTGAGTTTTGAATTATTCTTAAATCATTCTAAAATTTCAGCGATTTTGAGAATTAGTATTCTTATATTCTTATAAAAGTGTATAACAGTTTCCTTTGCTATCCTGCTCACAGAGATTCAAGATTCTACATTTGAAGCAGATTCTACTTAATGTACATGCGCATCAAACAGCCAGCATATTTTACTTCTTTTAAGAAAGCATTTGCTTTACAACCACTATGAAAGTAAATAACAAAATAACCAAATTATAGATTACCTGACAGATTCTAGCAACTGTTGCATGTCGTTTCTATGAAGAAAAGGCGTATTTCATTATAAAGAGTTCAGATAATACTAAAATCTTGTATAAAACATTAAAGATTTTGGCTGGAAACTGAATACAATCTCTGATACCACGAGCCAGGACTATGATAAAATTGGACCGCCGCTTTATTTGAAAATATTTCTACTGCATCATCTCTGTTTTTTATTGCATCGAATTTAATTCGGAAAGAAACTCTGAACAATCCAGAAAGAATATATCGATGTTTATATATACACTAATGTACACATGCATTACATTTACCCAAGCCCACCTATTCAAAGTGACATCTCTGCCATCTCACAACTTAAACATACGTTAAAAGACAAAGATTTGTTAAGAATTCATAACTAAACCTTTAATAATACCTACATTACTCCGTTCACTTGAAATCTCATTGAAGAATATGAATACATTGGGGTCTACTGCAATGCTTGCAGTAAACTGTGGGTCTGCAAATAAAAATATATTGAAACTAATCTAATTTGTGTATAACTTTGTTAAAGAGGTTAATAAACGGTTTGTCAATACCACCACAAAAGCTCGAATATAGGCCTACCATCATACTTTACTTTCATAGAATGTTTAACACTGTTTCACATTATTCTTCAACTTTAAGTCATATTAAAGCACTTTAAGCGCAGCTAAAGACTCATTGCTAACAACGGGCCTTTGCGAGCGTGGCGACGGTCCAAACAATAACAAAAATTTTCCACGGATTAATCAAAATTGATTTTAGACAGTCTAAAAATGCATTATGGGATGCTTACGTAGCGCAATGGCTCAATGTTAGCAATGAGTCTTTAACCATTTGAATCAGCTACCAAATCATATGTACGATAATTCCCATTTAAGAATTTCTAGTTATTTATAGATGCTCCTCGTTTCGTTGGCAAGGAAATGTGATAAAATCAGCCAAGTCTGGCATTTGTCTTCTGGGTATAATTTCATTATCTCAATAGAGAGTTTTGCTAATTTTATTATCCGAAATAAAAAAGAGATATGACATTCTCGAAAATTCCATCGATTTGATAGCAAACCTGAGACTGTCTGAAGAACATCATAGACAAAGGGACCATAAAATAGCAAGGAACTATTCTAAAGATAAGAGTAGAAGGAAGACTTTTCTTTGAAGTAGCATGCCAAAACCTGGCAGTGGTATGATCTATCTATTGCAATGCTCCTCATTTACAGCTTGTAACGTTATGCTTTTGATCACTTAAGCCGTCCCTTAACGACATGATACAACGATGACTGTAAAATACGTGTGTGGTGATTTGGTGCAAATCCATTGCATTTCAAAATTAATCGATTAAGGCCATTCCTTTTGCTATTTGTAAGCGACACCAAGAAAGTTATGAGAAAGGATTGGTGGGCAGAATAAAATGAAAAGGTTGAAAATTAATCTCATTAGACGTTTTATTAGAGAAAGAGCAAGCTTGGAGCAATGGATCATTGTCCATGGTAATCCAGTTACTAAGAATGGTCTTGCAGTGAGAATTTGCATCGCATAACAATCACTGACATAAAAAACTGCTTGATGCAGAGCAGAATGCTGAATGCTCGTATAGAGTTCTAAAGTGTGACGTCATCAAAAAACTATTTTCAGAATTTTTGAATTTTCACCACATAACGTAAAAGATTACCATGAAATACTTTCAAATATGCAAAATTGGCCAAATATGTCTAAAATTGGTTGAGATATAGCCAATGAAAGATTTGAAGCTTGCTAACAAATCATTGTTATTTTGGCTCTGTTCATAAAGTAATGAACAAAGAGGGACTAAAATAAAGAGGTTTGATGGGGAAAAAGCCAATACGCATATGATCATATATCTGCCAATTCGTGAACAAATTGACTGATATTGCATATTTAGAGCTATTTTATGATGTTCTTTCAGGTTATATGATCTTTCAGGTATATATATGGTTATATAATTCGAAAATTCGAAAATTAGACTTTTGTGACGTCATCACTATAGAACTCTCTTGCTGTGCACCAATTTCGTGTGACAATATACGAAAAACAAATGCAGTATTTCCAATTAATATTTTTAGATAGAAATCCTATGTTAGTGGGGCCTCCAGTCACCTGCAACCCCAGCAAAAGGAGGTGGCGAAGGAGAAGGTTGGAAAATTCGTTCCCTTACAAGAGATCAAGCCTCTTTTCAAAAGTCTCATTTCCATAGAATCGACTGTTCAAATGAAAGAGTAATCATATGTAAGGGCAGAATATGTAATCATATGCAATCTTATGTAATCACATGCAATCATATGTAATCAAATGTAAGGCGTATGTTAGGGTAGCCTGTGCCCAAGTCCACGTAAATGTGGCAGCATTTGTGGACTGGGGCGCAGGCTAATGTTAGGGAAGAATAATCTGTTTACTTAAGTTAAATTCCATTAGAAAGAAATCAACAAGCATCACCTTTGCTAAAGACATATGGAAAAATATGTACTAACAAGTAACCTTACCATTCATATCCATTCTGGTCGATAACATTTCCCACCTCGACTCTTGAAGTAAATAGGATCCACTTATGACTGCTTGCCTGGCATTACGGTCCTTGTATGTTGCAGCCATAAGCTCTCCATTCCCTTCAAGATGATGATTCAGTCCATTAACACTCATTCTTTATAGTTTCATGGCTGATATTGAAAACAATTCTACGGAGGCAGGCATTCAAAGGATCTCCGAGTCTGAGTGTCACTCAAAGAACATTAGACTGTTTATATCACAAACCCATGACGTCCAGGTTTCAGTATAGCTGGGGTCAATTTACTTCGAACTGCACATTTGAACTCATTCAGAGCTTTAAAATACTTCTTCAAAGTGATGAGTCGGTCGGTTGGTAGTGAAAATAAAGATTTTTGACTTGGCTTTCGCAAAACATTGAACCTAACATTTAGAACAAATACTGCAATAATTGGATAGTTGACGCTCGCAACTCAGGCTGAGCCACAGATAGTCTTAAAAAGCAGAGCTACAGTTGCAGAAATTTTTAAACCAAAATATTTTTTCCAAAAGGCCGTAGCGCGAGCAGCCTTCCTTTGAATATATCATCCTTTAAAAGCGAGTTTTTGTCATTTAGGAGAGTTTCGTCGTTGAATTTCCAAAATCGTTGGAAAATAAATGAAGCTCCCCCCCCCTTGTTGCATAATATGACCTGGATACCCCCTTGAACTCAACAGCTAGTGACGACCCTGGGTACAAATGCTTCCTCGACAGCTGAAAAATTGAACGAATTGGCACTTACTTGATATTGCACCGACTGGTTCCAAGTCAACTTTCGGTGAGCATCTGCTTCTGCCATTTTGGTTTCCCTCTAAGACTACACTGGGGTCATCCAGCTAAACAAAAAAGGTGTTAGGTGAGTTCTTTTTTATCGTAATTATGGCTTCCTTTCCGAAACATTATTGTCTTTTCTTTATGAATTGTGCACGAATTTTAACAGTTCTCTCGAATTCAAATACAAAAGTTCAAAATCAGTGTCACATAAGGTCAGTCTGGTGTAACATTGACAAGATAGTCGTGTCGACAGAAACTGAAAGACTACAGAGATCTAAGCATCGTACTGAAGTGGGACCATAGAAGAAAAAATGACCTGTGAACCAGTTTAAGAAAAACTTGAATTGTTAAGTTTGTAAGTCTAGCTTGCAAAGGCTCTTGAAACCTTCAACTCTTACTACAGGCATCAGAAAATTCACGCTGAATTTTAAAATTCCCATTAAATTTTTACTTTTTAGAATGATTTAAAGTAGAGTGACTGTAGCTGTAACTTGAGGTGATTTAAGCAAGGAAGAGGTGATTTAAGCAAAGTTACAAAAGTTGTTTCACATAATCATTAGAATTTACCCCCAATATCAGCGTCACTAGCAATAAGCTGGAGACTCTTTACTTTGCGTTTATGTAAAAATGAAAGGGGGCACTACTAACAACAATTCTTTACTCGCCTCTAACAAATTTTTAACAAATTACATAGAAAAGGGCTACATACCAAAACAGATCACATAATCATTAAGAAATGGATGGTAGAGAATAGAGCAGTAAGAAAATAGCAAAAGTACAGTTCATTGCTAAATAGTTGTTTTTTTCGTATCATAGTTAAAATGCAACTTATCTGTCATCCTTTATGACAAGATTTTCTGATAACCAGATAGTTGTTTGAGGCGAGCAAAGGATTATTGTCAGCAACGAAAATTCAATTCCAGGAAAAAGAAGCCGTGCAATTTCAAATAAAAAACCTTTGCAGGTTTTAAGAAATCAATTTGTTTCAAAAGGAGCGTTTTCCTAGCCTGTTTGGTAAATATTAGACAAATCTTTTACAGCTAATTCAGTTGGATTAAAATAATAATTTAAGATTTCGGGCCAAAAAGGCCAGTTTCTTCACCAGTGGTTTTTCTTTAAATTTGCTACAATTACATTGCCAACGATAAGAATCAGGAGTCATTCGTGTTATATTTTGATTTATTCTCTTCCAAGTAACAATAAAACCCAAAACAAAAGTCTTTTGAAACAAGGAAAGAATACTTAAATGTTAATCTTCAATGTTTCTGCAATGAAGCGAACGTGGGAAAATCATCCCTAGGAGAGGGTTGACTTATTTTGAATTTGGAAGTTGAAAAAGTGAAGCTCTTTATAGGAGATTTAATTAGAAGAGGGGATGTCTGGCAATTGAAACTTTTTGCCTTTCTCACTTCTTTTAACAATTATTTACAAGAGTAGTTACTGGATAATATACTTTTTCTGTCTGAATTATTCACCAGTCTAAGAAATGATATCTCCTTAAAGTCTGGCTTAAGTTACAAACAGTTGTGCCATTCAAAACTCTCCATTCTCGAGATCAGCGTTAAACAGACTTTCGTGATCATAACAGTTTCGCGTCAACAGCCTGAAAGATGTCTATGTTTCCCAATTGCTAAAAACTGATAATCGCAAAAAATTCCTTGACTAATTTTGTTACAGTTGGTTTACCCTACAAAAAAAGTTTTGACAATGACAATTAACTTATTTATCAAATATCTGTAGAATACAAATATCTGTACCCTACAAATTATTTTGACAATGTCGATTAACTTATTTATTAAATATCTGTACAATAATTGAACTGACCCTTTAAATTCCATTTACACTTTCTTTTAAAGGTTGAACTTAAAAGAAGACAAAACTTTTTTCTGCAGTTTCCGCTGTTGATTTAACAACCCGTTGAAAACGAAACAAAGTTAATTGAAAATAACTTATTTTCGATAAAAACATAACACCGGGAAATTTGGATCAAAATTATTTAAACATTCACAATTCGCTTAGAGCTCTGGCAGCCCTAAAAGAACTGTAAAACAAAACAGCATCTGCCCTTTAGAGAGAGTCTTCAAGATAGCCTATAAAATCATGATGAAATACGTTCGAGATGTGCAACAAATTGATTGAGTTACGACAAAATTAGCATAGACTCTTTCCCTATCAAATCAAATTCTAAAATGTATGAACCAGGCCAAAACAACAATATTCCTTCATTCTCTTGCCCACCTCTGTCAATTTGCAGCATAATTTCTCTATTCTATTTTGCACTTCTTTCAAGTAAAAGAGTCAGAAATTAAAATTTCTAAAAAAGATTTCTCCATGATTTCAAACGTGAGAACTTTATTTTGGCATTAAATAAGAAGTAAAGAAGACAAGCTTACCTTTGTGATGTTATAAACTGGCTCTAATGAATTCGTCCCACAAATGAAAAGTTTATCTTCAAAGGGGATGATTAACTGTACGTAATTTTGACAATCAGTCTATTAGAAAGAAAGCAGAAATTGATTTTGTTGCATCGAAACGTCTAAGAATACAGAAAACCTCCACAGGTAAAAATGGTGTAATTTTAAATCTCCTAGCATCGACATTATGGCTATTGAGTTTTATGGAAAAACAAAGAATATGTTTATCCTCTTTCGAGGAAATTGTGAAAATTACACCCAATTCTGGTTTCGAAACGATCTAGAACACTATGCTTTTTAAAGGATTCTTCAAAAATAAACAGGAAATAGAAAGACTAAGGAAAAATCATGAGAAATGATAATTTGAAAGTAGAATATTTCAAAGAAGATTCAAAAGGTAGAATAGGTACGTTGTTCATCCTCAAGAGATCAATCATAAAAATATGCTACAACTTTTAGGGAACAACTGGCAGTTAGCAAAGCTTGATATATAGGCATACGGCATAGCTTGCTAAAATTATAACAGTGGTATGCCTCAATTATGGGCGAATTCTGTCCCTATTTGATTAGGTAAATTCTTATGAGCTAAAATCAGTCCTTGGTTCAGGTTAGGATGAGCTGCCCGATTGCCCCAAGGTCTTCATAGTCAGAGATTATCCAAATTTTCCAGATGATCCAAAAAATGTCAAGAAAAGGCTATTTTTGACTTATTTTTAATATAAAACTAGCTGAAAGTTACACGAAAATGTGCAATCGTTAGAGCAAAAAGCATCAGAAAATGACAAAAAATGACTGCAGATTTGTCCAGATTTAGATAAAAAGTAACTTGAACAAAAGAGCAACCTATTTGGTGTTTCTCACAATCAAAATTAGAAAACCTGATTGTTGAAGTTTAGATTCCAACTTCGTCAACATGCCATTTAGATTCCTAAAAATCAAAATTCTGGAACTCGAGATTTTCACATCTATACATTTTATTCGTTTTACGGTCCCAGCTTTATGCTCACATATTTACCTACACCTATTAAAGAAAAAAATAAACCACAAAGATGGCTCCAAATATGTTTTTTGCCCATCATTTTAAAATTTGTAATTGTTTCAAGCAGCAAAAGCCTGATTAAATCTGAGCTGAGGTTAGAGTTTTTCATGAGCTATAAAAAGAATGCTGTTCCAGCATCTGTTTCCATGGGTACTTCGAAGCGGTATCTCAATGGAATGACTCTGATTAAGAATAGGTGGAATCCGAATGAGCGAACGCGAATGAAAGAAATGAAAAGTAACTAAAACAAATAAAAATGAAACAGCCTTGCCTTGATGCGGCCTTTGTTGAGACAGCTCTGCATGCTGCTAGACATTCGCCATGAAATATTCTATAAAGAGCAAGAACAAGTAAAACTTCATATCTTTTAGAAATAATTATCTAAATATTTAGCTATTTGAAAATAAAACGATTGGTTTTGTTACTGTTTATGTAGTAAACACCGCTTGCACGTGCCGGTAATGCAACTTCATTGGCAAAATTATTGTGGAGGATTTGCTACAACAAGGGCCATAATTTGAAAAAACTTCCTTAAGAACTCTTGGGTAAAGAGGCCGCACTTTTCCATTGATAGCAAAAGAAACATTGAAATTCATAATGAAAACTTTTGACTTAAAATCTTTTTAAGCAACAGTCTTAGGCTAAAAAAACTTTGAAAACCTCGTTGTTCGTATAAAGGCCATACAAAATTGCCCACTAAACACTATTTCTAGGAAGAAATTGCACGTAAAAAATTTTAAGCACCCAAAATAGCTTAGCTGCATTAAGTGGTGGTTAATTTCAGCTACTTTAGACAAACAACCGTAACACCCTGAGGATGGCAGAATGATTTTACTTTCCATTTCTGTCACCAGCATTGCTGTCCTTGGGCTGCCCAAGGTAGCTGCCCTCGTTGCCCAACCAACTAGGATTAGGGCGGCATTTTGTCCTGTTTCGTTCATGTTCTTGCTGATATATACTATACATGCTTTGAAGTGAAAAAAACATTGATAGCTAGCAATTTATAGGTTCAGTACAGTGATACCCCAAAGCAATACACGGAAGGTGCGCTGACGTTTGCCCCCTAAGCATACGCTCAAACGTTGGCATCTTTTCCAAGAATCATGGGTTTGGTAGATTATCTGAAAATCCTTGAGAGAATGAATTAATGCCTTTATCAAGTGAAAAGAAATCTCTTCATGTTTAATTAGAACAATTAAGCTAGCAGGTGTGTGGCTGGACCCTTACCGAGACACAGTTTGTTTTCGCATAGGGGATTAGTATAAAAGGAAGTCAACTAGTTCGTGGATTTGCCTACGCGATATCTTAGATTGAAAGAATGAGCTCAAAAGGCTTGAAAGGAATAGCAAATTGGACCCTACACCAGAAGGAAAGATAGCTATATTGGATATCCCCCTATACCTTATATTTCAAAACCTCAGCGGCTTCCAGAAGGCAGGAGTGATTTCTTGGTACACTCCATGCTGTTCCATTAGATTTCACGCAAGGAGGGGAGCAAAAAAAGAGGGCAGCTAAGATATAAAGAAAGAGCCATGGGATGAATGTTTCTAAACTCTACAGTTTTGAAGAGCATGATCCTGCTGACCCTCTATTCTAAGCAGTTAGAAGAAAGTAGACACGCTGCTAAACAATACAGCGGTGCTAATCTTCTTTAACATTGTTTTGGTCAATATATATTAAGAATGCTTTCACATTAACCCCAGGTTACAGCAAAGCTTTTACACAAACTAATCTTTCCAGCAATTTAGCTCTTATTCTCATTAATCCCTTTCCCAAGAATAAAACTGTAACTCCCTACTGGAATTTTTTATATTATTGTAGTATCAAATGTGGTGATAATTTATACGAAAATTTGCTGATCTTGGATTTTTGAACTTTGGCATATAAAAATCTTTCAATTAACGCTGTTCATTATATTCTTTAATAAAAGGCCTGGAAAAATATGGTTAGGATATTCAAAAAACTTAAAAAACAGAAGTCCGAGCACAAATGAAATGGAATTAGCATGGTATCTGCTAACTGTGGCAATCTTCCATCATCCATGTTAAGGTAAAATACAACAAAGGCTTGCCATGAATCACAGATGCGTCCATGAACTGCCTTTCAAGGCATTCTTAGGCAGGGCTATTGACTCTACAAGCATGAGATCATACTTAAATGGATGGATCAGATACCAAACGGAATAATAAGCGAACAATAACATTTAAACAACGAAGAAAAAGGCAAATATTTGAAGAAAACAAAGCAAATAAAAACATTGTCGTCGAGTAAATTCTATCCGGATCCTTGTGCAGAATTTCCTCTTTTAAACATAACAATAAATAACAACGCTCTGGAATCCTTAGTAAAAAATCATCTTAACAACACTCTTGAAAACATCAATTTCAAATGGTTAATTTACTGCCTATCTTGCAAGTACCATAGGTTGAAAACCGAGAAAAAGCGGAGTCGAATTGATTGTAGTTGCAAATTGTATTAGAATGACGATGGAACTTGGGGAGGGGAACAAATTCCGTTACTCAAGGATTTTTCCCAAGGCAACCAGCTAACAAGGTGTCCACTGTCTCATTCTTAAAAGCAGTTTTGTCATTACTAAAAATTTACAGGTATGACGTTTATGGTTCAAGTTCACACTTGTGTTCAGGATCAAGTGAATGGAGTTTGATAAGCTGGTTTCAAAATTAGTGTCCTTCCAGAAATAGGAATACTGACAGACACTCAGATAATAGTGTAAGCTAATAACGAGATTTTCATATTTATGCTTAGATCTCTTACTTTGTTAAAAATTTGCTACAGGCCCACTGAGAGAGAGATCAAGGAGGGGAATTGCCTCTGGGGCCGTAAGCAAAAAAAGGACCCGCTAGAAATTTAACGGTATTTATTCAAAATGCGGCTTTTGATAACATTGTAACTACAAATCATATATGCGCTGGGAAAGTTCAACAATACTTTACGAGTATAAACTAAATGTAAACAAAGAAAATTCTCTGCATTTTAAGTCCATATTAAACATATTTTGGTTTATTGGTTTAGGCAGGAAAGAGACCAAGAATTTAGCCTGCTCCCCAGGGGCGGAATAAAAGCAATCAAAGTAAAATTACAGTATACGCAAAAGCGAAGACGAAATGAGATCAGTAAACTAAAACATGAACAAGACATTGAATGGTTATTAGGCAAAAAGAGAAGAGAGGCAAATCTATTTGCAAACAATACATACTTTCTTTGAAATGAATGTTTCTGCATCAATAACAAACAGGTAGTTCCTAAAAGAAGATGCATTGATTTAATGAAGTAAATAAAACCTTCTGTTTGTCGCTGTAATTGCAACCGTGATGGAAACATTTTAAATGAAAAATGAAACAAGTACGTGAAGTATATCATCAACGGGTGAATATGACTTAAATATAGTTCTGAAGAATTTTTTATTTCTAAGCAAGTGAGATTAGTTAACAAAATCGATTTTAAAAATATTTGCTAGAATTGCTATGATATGTGGTAAAGATGAGTCCTCATACAATATTTACGAAGAAGAAGCGCCTGTTGGGAAGAAAATTAGTATTGGTCTAAAAGCATAGCGTTGGTAGACCAGTCCATTCTACACTGCTTTGACTTTCCTCAGTACTAACAATTGTCCTGTGCCAGCACGTATTGTATGGTGGCCTAGTTAGTTTTTCGCTGCTCTGCACTACCCTAGGAGTACCAATGGGTCTTTTGTGCCTTGATTGGAACTCACAATATAAAGCGCTTAAAAACTTGACCAAATAGGTCCACATAGTCCTAGCACATAGCTACTATAAAAAGATGTGGCTCATCACTGTGTACACGGCACGGACTATAAGCAAAGTCAGATATTTTACAATAATTTATTAATTTCAAGAGATTGGATATTCGTTAAAACTAATCTCTTCTTTATTGAAATGAATTAATCATACTTTTATATTTTTGAAAGTAGATCGTTGATTTGTTGTGCTTTTGAAGCATCAAAATATTTCAAAATATCAATTTCTATGATATACTAATTTGAAATCCTCTTCCATTAAAATGCAATATATTAGTCCTAGATAACAGTGCCCAGTAGTATTAGAATGATCGAATTATTAGAGGGGTGTCATTGTTTGAATGCTTTAGAAACAAACTGATTATAGATTGGAAACAAAGAATTCTTATCATTTTGGAGCTGAACGAGCCCCTCTAAGAAAAATAGTAGTTACAGCCCAGCTATGTCCACCTCCGTATTTAGTTCGATCTCTAGATTCATTGAATAATTTCAAGCAGGCATTAAAGAAATACCTATTTACCTAATATAGTGAAGCGACTTCAAATATAAATGATATTCAGTAGATTAACTTATAATAATGTCAATAACGGTTATTTTGTTAAGCGCATAGGATCATGTATATTTTATCAACCGATGTTAATTATACTCAATAGCCTCAATTTTCATGTTAATTATTTTTATGTAAATTTTATGTTGTTTAGCGCCTATTAGCCCTGGGGAAATACGGCGCTATAAAAATGCCTTCATTATTACTATTATTACCTTACTATGCTAAGCTCAGTATGCCAGTCCGGTAAAAACGAAATAACAATTTTCAGAGAATGGATATTTTCGAATCTTTTCGTTGACCCACATAAGCCAAGCAGGGCTGTAGCTACCTACAATCTTGGCCGAAAATGCTGAGATACTTGCAAGAAAGGAAGCTACTTACAAATCACCCGCCCCCTTCCCCTCAAATCAATGTTGTATTTGGATTGGTAACCGATGTAGTAACCCCCACTTAATCCGTAACCATCTTAACCAACATTGACACTGGGGAGAAGGGGGTTTAGGTCACCAGCGCATATAATATGAAGATATAGCACAAAAATTCCTTTTTTGTTCAAATGTCCCAGCTATTTTTGGCCAGGATTGTAGTGTGGTCAAGTAGGGTTGATATGTCCCATTTGTCGATAAGGTGGATGACCCACACTTAGAAGGCATGAAACTTCTCGTTTTTGCAACAAATATTTTTTCAAAGGGGATTCACATTCCTCTCGGCCCCAAAACGACGGCCATGAAGCCAAGTATAAAAGTGACTGATGCTGGCTGAACTCTTGGTAAAAATTGAGTTTAGATGCAGCTTGAGTTTTATGTCTGTTGCGATAACCATCTAAGCGTTCTATGAAAATGTTTGCAACATCTTAACATTTTTTCCTTTTACATAAATGTCAGTAGATGACAGTTTTTACATTAACCAACAGTCGACTTCAGTGTGGTTGCTACAAGATTAATTATTTTGAACAGTAGTAAAATTAGATAAGGGGATTTTGGTACACCGTTGAAATAAATATACGCAAAAGTCTAAAGACTTGATACGTGGGAAAGACCGAGAGTATTGCTAAACAAAGTACTAATACACTGGAGGTTTTGCTGAAAAAAACGGATCGGTGAAAGGGAAACCAGAAAAATCTATCCGGATGGATTTTAATTATCCATATTCATTAACAATGATAGATTCTCGCTTATTTTGTATCCTTTATAACTGAATTTAATGAAAACGGATTGACATTCAAGTATGATAAGGAGAAAATGTCAGTGAAAAGTTATTTACAAAAGACATTGGCCTTTTGCCAGAGCCTTCATAACATGGCAGTCACGTGGTTAACGACCCCAAGGGAGACCAGTGAAAGAAATAAAAAAAGTGTCACAAGGATACCTGCCTTGTTTTCACAATTTTCTGAGAAGGTTTTCAGTGCTTGAGGTTATTTTTAAAAGACGGAATTTTTTTCTGGACTTAGGCCATTTAATATGAAAGTTGAGCGCCAATGGCTGAAAACATCCTTTGAAAACAGATAAGGTTACTCTCTTTGTACACATTTAATCGAAAACTAACTTTATTCATTTGATTACAAAGAACAAGATAAGATGTGCAACGCTTGAGCGTGTCATTATGGAATATATATATAGTGAATATTAATAATGTGTTTGGTTCCTATCTTTTTCCTTATCGTCATCACCTTCGTAACGCCGTCTTTGAATAGATGTTTGGCTGAAAATATTTTCGGAAGCAGGCCTATTTGCCAACCAAATTTGGACATAAAGTAGAGCGTTCCTTTTTGGGAGCTATGCATAAAATAGGTTTGGTTCGTGTAAAGTGTAGCCTGGAAAAATAGATCAGGAATCATAACCAAGCTTGTTCAGGGACTGCGGAGCCTATTTTGGACTGGGGGAGATTGTTGGGGATATAAGGCTGTTAGGGTTACACAGGCAACAAGCCAAAAGCAAGACAGGGTTAATTCTATAGTTACAAGTACATTTTGTGATATTTTTCGTGACTTAGTCCTTTCAGCCTGTAGTTTTGCAGTCCTTGGGCATATTACATTACCTTCAGGTTAAAATACAAAAAGTTGGATTTGCTCGCAGAAGCACTCTGCTCCGAACAGACGTTTGGTGGTTTATTGGCGTTTCCTCAGATGAATGCGGTTTTAGATGCTGTTTCGTCTAGTATAAATTTCAGTGAGGCAAATAGATCCAGAAGAATAGATTTTTCATTATTATTATCTTTCAATATCAAAACAATGAATTGTTACAATGAAATATTTTTCAAGAATGTACCAATGCGGCTATTGCCGGTTCGCCTAGCCTTTCGCTGTTTCGCTTAATTTCGCCAAACTTTTCCCCGTTTCGCCTAACCTTTCGCCTTTCACCTAACGTATCGCCATTTTTGTGGGCAATAGGATGGCAGACAATGGGATAGGTAATAGGATCCTCAGTTGTTTAAGTTTGCAGCTGCATAAAAAATGTTTAGATAGACATTATTGCAATAGACTTTCACATAGAACTGCCATGTTATCGAAGGTTAATAGCTTATCAAAAAGTTTGAAACTATGTAAGATTTTATCAACCTTTGAAACTAAGTGGGAGACAGGTTGTAGCAGTGCGAGACGAGCCGAGCCCCAAGTGGCCGCTTGACAAACGGAACATCACGAAAACCATAATAAACCATATTCGGATGATAAGCATTAAATTGAATTTGCTTAAAAACTAACAGACCCTCTGTGATAAAAGGTTATTATTTTCAGATTGAAAGAGCGTGTTTAGGTCACAATAAGAGACATCTCAATGTCAATAAGGAACTGATATGAAAGCAGCTTAAACTTGTCTAGTGTGTAACAACAACATAGGTAAATCGGGAAGGTAAATCCACAGCTTATTTAAGGGAGGGGTACTTGAATAATTCTTAGACTTAGCAGGGACTGGGACAAAACCATGCAGGAGATAGAACGGGCTTGACCATCATAAGGGCAGATTAATCAAAGAGTTATTTAAGACATCCCTTGAAATGTATGAAAACTTTGTAAGTCGTTCTCAATATTTGCCTCAACAGGGCTCAACGTTTGTTGAGCATAAAATTCAATTTAACATCCAAACGGACAGGCAGAGTCCAGAAAACATTACGGTTCTACGGCTATAAAACGGAGGAAGGTTACCCAACTATACAGTAGTTTAGAGAAAGGTCACTGCTTTTCTTTTTTCCTGACAAGCGTAAAGAACAGACCATGAATGGTTCTATCTAAATTCCAGGTTTAGGAAACTTTCAATCAAATGATACAAAGAAATTCGAGAAAGGCACCTAGGGTAGAATTCGTCTGGGGGAAGGTTGGGGCGTTTTCCAAACTCTTCCATGAGAGCGTCATTGGTGGACTGGCAAGGGATGCTGGGATGCGATTGTGCCCGGGCGCACCTTTCCACTTGCATTCAGCGTTCGCTTACTGTAGGTCGTAGAGAAGAATTTCTTTAGTTTTTTATTAAATACGCTATACCTTCAGTTTTTTGGGTCATGTTTATATTGTTAATGATAATATGAAGAAGCATTTTTTTTACAAAAACATTTTGCCTGGAGCAAAGATATTTCTATACATCATTTTGTAAAGAAGGAAGTGACACATGAGGTTGTTTTCATAAATTTTCAAAATAAACATCTAAGAAAAGCATCGATGAACGCCTTGAAAAGCAAGAAAAAATTCTTGCAAATAATCTCTAAATCATCGTTTGGAATTGTTTCAATTTATTTTAAAGGCATAGATTGAATGAACCCAACAATGATGCGATGCAAAAATCTGAGGGAGGTCTCACCGAAAGAAAGTCATTGCTTCTATTAGAAGTAAATAAAGCTGTTGAAATAGTGCCTGGCGCTCAAAATCTTTCGCTGCTAAGCAAAAAATTTGAAAAGTTGCTGAAATGTCTGCCTGTAACTTTTCTGGGGAGTTTGCCATCCCTACCCCACAGGCCTGGCTATGAGTATGTGTTATATTGTGGATAAAAAAAGTATATCCTTGTGTTCGAACCTCAGTTGTAGACTTTGCCTTTGTATATCCAGAGGCCAATGGCGGCGCCAGCCACTACGCTCTGGGGGGCACAAACCAACAAAATTTAAGCCACGCCCTTTTTAACCACCAGAAAACGCCCTTTTATCAACAAGGACACACCAATTTTATCCGAAAGACACGCCTATGACTAACTTTTGCTTGAAAATTGACCGTTTGAAAATCATAGGATTACATCACAAAAAGTACGGTGTCAAAATATTACCCCTCCCCCAACATTTTCTCATCGAAATTAGACGAAATACAAAATCGATTCTGCTGAGAACTTGGAGGACGTGTCCCCCCAGTCCCCCCCCCCCCCGTGGCGCCGCTACTGAAGAGGCCATATAAGTGAATCATTGTGACACTCCAATCCAAATTTACATGTTACTTACCTGCCACAACTAGCCTTGCATCTAGTTATGCCATGTGTAGTGTTTTAATAGATAGAAAACGAAAGTGTTTGACCAACGAGCCCTTAAAACTATCAAAACTGTCAACATAATCCAATTAATTTAACCCAGATTATTTAATTAAGTGGCATATATGATTAAAATAATAATAAAAAAGAAAATTCGTTTAAACAGTATATTATAACTCTTTATCTCAAGTTGCATAAGAAAATGAAATTTAAAAAAGAACCCCTACCTTGCCCCAACTATGAGGTTTTTGTTAGCTTCATCGACGACCACTTTTGAGTAGTGCCTGGTTTCTGGGTGGTAGAATTCTACCATTTTGTAAACTGAAAAAAAACAAAGAAGAAAAATTGAATACAACAAAAAACACATACAGCTTTTGGACACCAATAGGTTTTTGAAACAAGAATTTTTTCTTTTATATATCAGAAAATTGGTTTTCCGCAGGATTTCCTGATAAACATGTCTGGGTTTCTATATTTCTATAATTTTGTTTATTTTTTCAACTAACAAATGTCGTTCACAGGTGTATGCATGCAAAGTAATAAATGAATAAAATGGCATTTCTTTGCTTAGAATTTTGATGGTGACGTTTGAAAACTACTTTTGCAATTTATTGTAATAACTCTTTGTGAGTTGTGGATAAAAAATACAACTATCTAGAGCAACGAAAATGCCTTTTTATGATACTTCCAAGCTGTTTGTTTAAAGAAGGATACGCTGTTTGTTTAAAAAAGGATGCAACAATATTGCGTTAAGAAAAACAATCGTTTTCTCTTTGTTTATAAGGAAGTGACACGTAAGAAACAGAAATAAACAATTCTATACGAGAGAAACATTGTTCACAGTGCTTTATCTGCAACATTGCCGCTTTTTATGGAAATATGAGGAAACCAATCAAGTTCAATTCTTGAGAATTGAGATGCCGTTATTTTGGTGTTTCCGGTAATGTCTTATGGTAGACGGTATCAAATCTCTTTGAATTTACACTCATCGACGTTCAGATAGCAATCATTTGTGTTTGACATGAGAAATATCAGTGTGCAGTTATCAAAACCGAACTGGATTTTATTTATTAGCTTTCTAGAGTCAAGCAATTCGTATACCGTAAATTCTCTTTTTAGCCCCCCCCCCGGGGGCTTATTGTTTTTCAGCACTTTAAAGAGGGGCTTATAAAAGAGGGGGGCTAAATTGAGAGAGGGGGCGTAATAAATATTTTGTAATAGAAAACCATTGATAGTGGTAAAATTTGTTGTTATTTGCGAAATAAAAACATCAAAGCAGCCTTCTATATCAATAATATTGTCATCGTCATCGTCAATAATCATTAACTCTGGAGACATGGTGTGAATTTTGATTTGATGCGAAGAATTGAACGACCAATGAATGAAATGAAAATCTCCGTTTTTTGTCCAGTCTACTTATTTCAGCATCAGTGAAAATTTGGGGGGGGGGGCTAGATTGAAAATGGGTTAATTAAATTTGTCCTTCTGAAAAGGGGGGCTAATAAGAGAGAGGGGGCTTTATTGAGAGAGGGGCTAAACAGGGAATTTAAGGTATCTGGTTTAAACCAGTTTCACAAATATCCTTGATACAGCGGGCAGAACAGATATTAGTATAGTTTGTCACCACCGAATAGTAACTGTGGTTAAAGTCATCGGGAATAAGTAGATCGTTTCAAAAATATAGGAGGGTTATGCATTTCTAGATAGAAAATTCATTTGCTTTATAATACTTTATAAAGCAAATGAATTTTACTTCAATTCGTTTGTATTTTACTTTATAATATCAAAAGCACTACACACTACGATAATAACGGCCGCAAAAAGAAGCTACGTCTACTGAGAGTTTACATACAATGAACCAATTTTCCGAAGAAACACCAAGCACGTAGTTGTTTAGGAGACGAACCAGCATGTTTCGAAGGTCCGTTGACTTCCAAAATTGTCAATCATATGCACACACGCAGCTAAAACCGATATGTTTTTCACATTCAACAATGTATTGTGTGGCACTTATGGGAATAAGCCAGTATCAACCCAAAAGACCAAGAAAATTTCGAGAAAAGGGTTTCACAAGAGTGTTAAAAGGTTCAGGAAATGGCTGTTTTGTTTATGATATGCAACTATGACATAAACTTATTTGATCAATGTTGCGAACAGCCTTGAGATGCAAATTTTGTCCAAAAGCCATGATGCGCATGCGCATATGATGCACTTTCTCATTGGCTCAGACAAATGAATAAAGTTATGGCCCTAAAGAAAAGGAATCTAGACTCATCTCCCAACTAGTAGCCTGCGTACAGACAGCACGCTACCAGCTACAAATCGTGGGCAAAACTTGAAAAGTGGTTTTGAACGTTAGATACAGACCATAATTCCTCTTTTATGTTTATTTTCAGTTGCACCTAAAACATAGCGAATACTTAATGTAATTAATGTCACCATTTCCCCTGCCTAATCCACCATGACGGACCCCCTCTAACATGTCCAGTTAAGGACAAATGCAAACCCATACGTGAAGAAGATAAGGTTAGCTGAAAATTTGATTAACTTGATCCCAATCGCAGCAACGCCAGTCACGATGATGTTGTTCCGTTCCTTTATCAGTACGCAACAAAGTTGAACACAGCAAATGCAGTTGAGATGGCGATAAAACAATGAAGTGCCTTATGTGCACCGAGGGGCGAATCACTCTAAGAAAATCTCGTACACCTTTCGTGAAAATCCTATTGTTTTATCTGAAAAACCCCAGAAATCCTTTTGTTTTAGGCAAAATCTCGTACGCTATTTGCAAGAGTGAATCGCCCCTCGATGTGCACTGGCCTAATTTAAATGCAAACTAAATTCAAGGACGTTTACATTACTGATTTATAGCTGAACAGAGATAATATTATCAGGTCGCTGTTGCCCTGTCTGTCTAAGCCAGGATCAGCTAACTCAAATTGTTGAAATTGGGATTATTGGTGCGATTTCAAACAATTGAATACTTAACGTTTTAACAAAAAATTAAAATCACGTTCTGGGCACCATCAGGCACGCGATATATTCAATTCAAGGACGTGATAGACACAGTAGGGGTGGCACGCAGACGTGACGCAGACTATAGCACACCAACGGTTGTTGAAAAAGGAGTTTGTAGTGGAAGCGATTGTAGTGGAAAGGAACGACATCCCATTACTTAAATGATGACACACCTTCGGTTTACTTTGGAAAATTTTGAGCACGTATCCAATCCACTTTTCTGTTTAACAAAAAATATTTTGGTTAAGCAATATTCAACAACACCCCCCCCCCCCCCCCCCACAATATGAATTTCGTTCTGACAACAGTTTTTTCAGTGCCCTCTCAGACAGTTTTATTCAGGCCTTTTTGGCCTAAAAAGAAGTGTTTCCGCAGACCATTACCGGGACAAAATCTACAACCGCACTTCCAAAAACCTTGGTTGGATTATGCACGAACTTAAATCTGCTATCAAAGGCAGGTGGCATGCAGTGTATGAAGTAAATATAATCCCTCTAAGTATTGTGCTATCATGAAAATGAACCTCCATCCGTTTATGAATCATGCATACATTAAGGAATATACAATAGTATAGCAAACTGTTTTGATTTTTACACTTAAGCTAAAATGAAAGCATTCCAAAGAAATGAGCCGTTAGGAAGTAAATACCTCAGTCCTTGCTTTCATGCTGAGCTGCTTTTTGCAGGTTTTTAGAGAAAAGTTTATAAATAGACGTTCTTTTATATAAATGTAACACAAATAATATCCAAAGACTCGAGAAATTTAAATTTTTCCTCTCACAACGACTTTATACCTTTTACCACAAGGTGAACCCAACAAAAACTGGAATCGAACCACATACACTATATGTACAAAGAATATTTAAAAAAACCTACATGTGATGGTGGATGACTGGTCAATGGATGACTGACCCCTTCGTATTAAAATATTCTTATGAAGAAAACATATAAAATTATGATAAAGGAAATGCGTAATTCCACGTTACGTGAAAGACCAACAAGAAGCAAGTACATTGAATTCAAAACTTTAAAGCGGGTAAAATTTCGGACAATAAACTCCTGTGAAAATATTTTCGGACATATTTTTGGAATTTCAGAAAAATGAATCTTAAACCAATTGCTGACCAGTCATCAACATGTATAAAGCAAAACCATGTCAGGTTATTGATTCACATGAACTTTTGAGAAACTTGTACGAAACTCTGAATACAGAAAATGTGGTTGTGTGAAGAAACTCTCATTACCTAACTTTCATTCGCAAATAGCAAACTATCTACAACAGTTGAACAGGAATAATGTTTTTTAATCGTCGTAAAAATCACTTACATCGCAAGCGTCATTTTAAAGTAGTTTTTTAAGGTTGTGAGTAATCAATACAGGGAACATCAGGGAACGACTTGACCATATAAGACGAGAATGGCAACGTTAGGAAACTATGTTATATTTTATACTCTACCCAGCTAAGCTCTGATTGACCAGTCAAGACTTGGAGATTTTACTGGCAAAATGTTGTTTCTTGAGGCACTGGGGCAGATATTTTTTGGTGGTTTAAAAGAAGTAGTCGGCTGATTCCACTGGTGCCCAAATTGAGGGGAAACAATTTGAAATAGTCCAATTTAAATGCAAACCCATAAAAAGATAAATAGATTTGCTCAGCTTTACAAAGATCGGGTAGGTTGGGACAACTTTTATAAAGCAATGAAGAAATTACAGTTATGGTGCTAGCTACAGTTTGTTTATTTGAAGTCTGATATGTGACTGAAACCAACCTTTGAAACAAATACCAACACCTTCAAAAACAGTTTTTTGATGCAAGAAAGCCTGCTACATTCATGGGCGCCAGCACTTAACCGCTAAACCCTGATTTTATCAACATGGTAAGCAGACAAGGCTTCAGGTTGACGTTTGCAACAATTAGTGGGACAACGAACGCATTGAAGGCTAAGTACCAATGATATATGTAGTTTCATTGTTCCACGCGAGAAGCTACCTTCGTTTAAGATCGTGTCATTAGTTAAGTAGAATTAAATTAATTGAACAAGATAACGGTTACAAAAACTAGAAAAACCAACAATCCTTAAATGCAAGAAGCAGGACTTGGGGTCAAACGCGTGTGCAGCTTAATTGCAGAGGTTAAACACTGTCTCGCCCAATTGCAGTTCTAGATTTCAGCTCATATCTCGTATGATCTAATTGCCTATATTCTTACTGAAATTTCTTGTTAGGTTTTCATGAATTTATCAGCATTCTTCAGTACGATATATTGCTAATGATTCAAAACCAAATTCTTTCTATTCTAAGGCTCCTCTTTTATACTTTCTATTTCGTTTTTGTTCCGTACCTTAACTTCAGAATGGCCAAGAATTTTTTCAACCAAAACAACATCGAAAGCGTGAAAGTTACCTGATTTTTTCAAACGACAGTCTCACTATTTCTTAAAAGCCTTGTTTCTTCGACGAGAGCTGTCTGACATGCATTAATTAACAAAAAATCGTTGAATTGAAACTCATGTAAAAGCTCAGACTAAGGATCCTCTTCAAAAAAGAATTCTTCGATGGACGTCTGCAAATACAGTAGAAACCCGCATGAAAGAACCTGTTTTTATAAGAAATTTAATTTTTCAAACCCTATAATTAAGAACCTTCAAAAGGCTAAAATTTCGAAAGGGTTTTTAGAATGGTATCTTTACACCCTATTCACTTTGGCAAATTAAACCAGCTCAGAGTAAATTAGGTTATGGTATGTTGCATTCTAATTGGACAATCTAACAACACGAATAAATTTGATTGGTTGAAATTTACATGAAAAACAAAGCTGGTATAAGTGTGTCTGTTAGAATTCTTGCGGTGGAAAACATTGTTAATATGTGCAAGGCCTGTACGTATATAAGAACATTGTTAAGAACCTTTTAGACTGGAATTTCGAATAGCAGCCTGTTAACTAAGAACCTATTCAGGCTGCTAGAAAAAACCTAGGTTCTTCTATGCAGGTTTCTACTGTACTAAATATTGACTCTTCATTTCAGCTCTGCGCTAAACATTTCAAGTTTCTAATTCATAGATAGTTCAAAACTCGAAAGGGGCATAGGAACCTACACGGAGGCTGGCAGGAACAACAAATTTTACATTACCGGTAAATTAGTCTGGTCTCAAGTACTGACCAGCACTTGGCCTCGAAACTGGCTTCGAAAGGTTGAACTCCTATATCTTTTTGGTAACGTGTTATTTGAGTGACGCCTGTTTAGAGGAAGCACGCGCAAACATGTTAATATATTTAGCGTTCATTTGTACGAAAGAAAAGGTTACTCTTTGTTTACAAGGTAATAAGAGGTCGCCTTTAAAATAAGCGGTCCCGTTTCTTTAGACAAAACCTATAGAAATCGCATAAGAGAACTAACCAGAAATGGACATGAACCGTTTTCTTGTATGTTCGCCATGTAAAATTTTCATCGGATAAGGTGACGCCGCCTTGTGTCGTGCCAAATACCCAACGCGGAGTGCAATTAATAATGTCTTTGTCATATAATTTTGCGGTTATTTAAAGTCTTAAAGTGAATGGCCAGAGCTTCAAAACTTGATGCTTATGATAACCATCAGTTCGCTTCAATTAGGGCATGCGCACACAAAAATTTTGATCAAAAAATTTTGTTGGTTGATGATCAGATTCAGTTCTATTTTTGGCATCACATGAAACGCTTGGTGGTCTCCACTTTTAACTTGAGTTCTCAGCAATTTTGCGGTGCCAGACTTCAAATCTTGATACGAGAAAATGCCCCCCCCCCTTGTGTGTGTGATTTTAAAAAGATTGTCAGTTCACCAAAGGATATCAGTGACCAAAGTAAGACTACTCAAGGATGCCAACAGAAACCTTTTCCCATCTCCGAAAAGCTAATACGTTTCTCAAAAGCAGTTACCACATTCCAAATCCCTGTTTCATTGACATCGAAACGAAAAAGTCTTATGTCATTCATAAGTTCGTTACCATTCTTCCCTCCAATCACTAGCCTGTGAAACTGAATCGAATAACACAGGCTAATACCATTCAGTTCCAGTAGTTTCAAGACACTCTCCAATTGCAAACCAAGATCTGTATTTTAGTTCCGAGAGAAGCTTCCCAAAATCGATCTTTAATTGAAAAATTTGAAAATTATTCACTAGTCCCAAACTTAATTCAAAAGGAAAACGCTGTTTCTTTACACTGAATTTCTAATAGTAATAAAACTTGGTATAATCCTACCTCGAGTAATAAATTTGCAGATTAAAATTATGCTTATTGTATTTCATAACACTTGCCATTCAGAAAATAATTATATTGGAAATTTGCTTATATTAAGACTGACTTAATTGAATTATCATTACATTTCCTTTCTGAAATTAGGTATACTGTGTTCCACTTTATACAACAATAAGAGTAAAACGGAAAAGTGTCCCGACAACAAAGGGCTGAGTTCAAGTAAGACTGAGGAAATTTATGCCAACAGATATTCACAATATATTGAATTTATAATGTTCTGACAACAAACAAACAGCTAAGAACGTAGCTAGGTGGTGTCTGATACGTAACAGGGTCCGCGCCAAAGAGGAGCTTGGGAGCCACGCCCCCACTTTTCTTGCTAGCTATAAGTATTAAATCTATCTTTCAAGTATTAAATAGGTAGCCCCCTTTCTGCCTCCACTCACTTTAGAATCGGCGGCGCAGGCCCTGCGTACAGTAGACCAGGGCGGTCGCGACATCGAGAGTGAAGCTCGGAGTAGCGACTTGAAATCCTCCTGCTCTAAACACAAAAGCGCGTAAACCTCGGATAATATAGTCATCAAGCTCTCTGCCATACATTGACAAAACAGTAATCTATAAATAAGTTACCTATGGTAGCTTGGGTAAACATATAGAAAAAACGACCTAAAATATGGGAGGTATTGATCTGATAAGCACCATGGGGGTGGTCGTCCCTCCCTGCACTCGCATAATTTACCGTGGCTCATTTTCTTGGCGCTTCTCTCCTTTACAGTTTGAGTGCGGGCGTCGTTATCTTTTTAAACTACAGAGAAGAAGGCGAGCTTGCAACTCAGAAAACCTAAAAACAACCCCAAGGTAAAAGCATCTCTTTTCTGATTCTATCACTCATCAAAAAGCAATAAAATATTAGCCGACAAGAGAATGTTTTCAATCAGTTCTTGAAAGATAGTCTTTTAGAAAAGATTTCAAATGCCATAAATTGTAAGCTTTAATTCCCTAAGAGGATCTTTTAGTCGCTGTCTTAAATAAAAACAACAAGATCTTTTTGTCACAGTTTGTACACAATGCAGCTAGCGTAAACACGCGAAAAGAACAAAAGAACGCGAGACTGCTTAATTTAGTACACAACAACAGAAATGCTGGAACATTATGCAGAAAAAGGATTCCACTGGCAGGCACCGCGGAGCAGGACATCAGCTTCAGCGAAATTTTTTGCGACAAATTCAAAATATTTAGAGGTAAAACACAATTAAAGCCTCTTTTTATTTGGTCCTAGCCTCACCCCCTTACGTTTTTAGACCCCCCTTTTTTCTCAACGCTCCAAAGTGCCTGACAGGGTTCACTAAAACGGTTTTCTGGTCACTAAACGGTTTTCTGGTTTCTCCTACTATCCTCCCTTTTAAAGCAAAGTTCTCCCTTGCTTTGAGGCCATTGTATTCTACACCATTTAGGTAATAATGTTTGCAATTTAGCTTAAAAATGTAAGGGTAAATCAAATCTTGATAACACCTAATATCAAAATAATATGTGGGAGTTACGAACGCCCAAAGATCGCAAAGGTCGCCAAACCCCGAGAACCTTTAAAAAAGTACAACTGTATTATGGAAGCAAAAGAACACAAATATCCTGCATAATTCTATCAGCCATGCTGGCTTCTTACTATCGACGTTTTATCAGCTTGATGGGCTCCATAATGCCTGGGCAGTAGAAAAAACTAAAACGATTCTGTCAGTTTTTGGCTAAGAGTTCTGGGTGTTCAGGTTGCATAATTTGTTCTTCCGTGCAGCTTATTTTACGAAAAGGCATTGAAAAGAGGCAGCAGATGCTAGATATTACCAGTATTTGGTAGTTTGCTTTTATGCGAAGAAGCATACGAATAAATGCAACAGCAAAACTGGAAGGCAACCTTGTAGCTAGCTGTATTTATACGTCTGTGGTTTCCTGATGTTTACCAACAAAGCAAACCTGCGTGGGTGCTACTCGTTTCTAAAAAAACTAACCCAAAAGAAGGGCTGAAGCCTTGAGTCAACCACTTGTGTTTTTTTATGATTAATTGAAATCTGAGAACAAAAAGCCAGTTTCTCATATATGGGGCCGCGATACGATCGTCAAAGTGGAGAGGCCTCAGAACTGGATAAGATTGGCATACAAATTTTTGCTAGGAATGAAAGCATACCTGACAAAAAAGAGCGAGGGCCATGCATGCACCACCTCCCCTCTCCACACGCTAGGCGCGACAAAAACTTTGAAAAGCTTGAATCTTGTTTTTGATACTGCTAACACTTGCAAAACAACACTTGAATCTTGAATCTACACTTGCAAGGTACAGATTTAACCATTTAATGAAAAACCAAGTATTACTGAGGTCTGGTTGTGCATGATGCATCTTCATTCTTTGGAACCAAAATCAAACGACCACGATCTTATGGTGCATGCGTATGTTCTTTGCTGCCGTGCAGATGGCATCGAGCAGCTTATCATGTAGGGCCATAAAGCAGACTCGATGCATAAAACAAAAGCTGTCGGGTAGCATTGCCCCCAAATTGATAACTTACAAACACAGATATCAAATTACATCGGCTGGGTTCTAATGGCTGGATGGGTATTGCATAAAGACTTTTTCAAAAGAACAAATTTCAGCATCTGTCTTGGATGAACGCTTTTGACGTACGTAATTTTCTGGCATCAATTACATGCTTTTGAAAAATAAAATAAAATTGAAGCTACTACTGTGGAACGAACTTTCAAACTTCACCTATTGTCCGAAATTTCCAAAGAAATTTTATTAGGAATTGAAAAAGAATTGCGTTGTTTAAAATGAACCTCCAGAGTATTTTGTAATATTTCTACTATTTGGTTGAAAGTAAACAAAGAATTTTACCTGCAATGAAGTCCATAATAATAAGATATTGATCTACTTGCTTCAAGCAAAATTTATCCACACCACAACAAGATAAGATATGAAAATCAATTGGCATGATATACGAAATGATAATATGAATTTTGATTGAACAGAAACAGTATTTTGCTTAGCATGACTCAAATTCTACAGAGACATTATTTTGCTCAGAAGTATCTATAAAAGAATATTTTTAGATTGATGCACGTGTCTTTCACGTAAGGTGTGTGTAGGGGCTCCGTTATATCAACAGAGGCAACAATGTCGTGTAAGCGGGACGAAACATAGATATGCGTTTGAGTTTTCCTTTTGAGAAATCAGATCAGACAAATGCCTAGATAGCTTACTAGGAAGATAGTTGATAATTGAATAAAAAAACGGACAAAATTACAAGATCAATATACTCACCCTTGACCATTTTATTGAATTCGGTGAATCGATTGTATTGAGGAACACAGGAACTGCCATCCACATTGCATGGGCTCAGAATTATTAGCCAAATCCCGGTTAATATCCAGCAAACGTTCGCCATTTGTGGTCGGCAAAAGTCCATACTTAACTGCTTCCTGTGACAGAATTAACAGTGCTTTAGGCTACGATTATTTCGTTACCAGCATTGAACAAATATTTTCAATCCAATGCCAACAGTGGTCAAAGAATTTTACTGAATCCGAGAATCAGAGCTGTCCTTTTGACTTTTTTGTCTTCAGTTGAAATGAATACAGCGATATGTGCTTTGATTTCTACAAAAATTTATTTAACGTACTTCTGTAATTTTCGTCATAAACTGAAGACAAACATTGCGAACAGCCCTCTTGATCGCAAGTCGCGGCTGACAACGTATTCCCCTTGCTAGCAGCTTTATTGTTGACGATTTCTATTGAATCCAATGGTTCTTTCTTTGCTTACAAAGGACAGCAAGGGGGTTTGAAGACAGAGCAGGTTATTCACAAAGCTCAAGTGAATCATATCAGCACAAAGAGCTATAAAGCAGAAGTTGGCAGCATTTCATGTAAAGAAACCTTTCCCCTTATCATCAAAGCCAGTTTCCTAACTGGACAGTGCGATCTGAATATGACACTATCTATCTAGCTGTGTAGTGGACCCAATAAAAAGCATCCAATCAACGAACCCAATTTAGAGGTTTGGCAGCGTGGCGGGACAGAGAAGGGCGGCGCAAAATCTGGCGGCGCAAAATCTGATGGCGCAAAATCTGGCGGCGCAAAATCTGGTGGCGCAAAATCTCACGGCGCAAAATCTCGCGGCGTAAGAAGAGGCGTGGCCAAAATGGCATTACTTTGCAAAAACATTTCACCTCGATTTTCAGTCAAGTCTATTTCGCCGCAAGATGCCTTTACATAACATTTCATCTTTTTCAAAGGGGCTTTTTGTCTTTTTTCTCTATTTATATCAATTTGTTCTCCGTGGTCACATTTGTTATCTCTTATACCTCGTCAGTTTTTCCCATCTCGTATTTGTTAACAGTACGCATTTTGGAAGTAAAATTCCAGAACATAACACTACACTGATCTATTTTGCTGAGTTTTATTGACGTTGCCGTACCGAATACAAATTGATTGTCCTCGCTCTAGCGTGGATCCCGCCCTGCTCAAGTTGGCAATAAATGTCATTAGCAATTGTCAGGGTGATTATAAGGAGTAGGTCGCATATGCATTTATAGAGTACCGAAGTGTGATGTCATCAAAAATCTATTTTTAGAATTTCTTAAATTTGGCCGCATAATCTGAAAGAATGACATAAAATACCCCTCAGTGTGCAAAATTAGCTAGATATGTTCCAAATTGGGCGACATATGGCCAATGAAAGATTTCAAGTTTGCTAACAGATTACTGTTATTCTGGCCTGGTTCTTAAAATTATGAACCAAGACCAAACTACAGAGGTTTGATGGGACAAGAGCCTGTGCTCAAGTGGCCATATCTCAGCCAATTCGTGATGCCTTTAACTGATTTTGCATATTTAGAGGCACTTCGTGATGCTCTTTCAGGTTCTGGGATCAAAATTTAGAAATTCTAAAAATAAATTTTTATGACGTCATCACTTCAGCTGGACCAGAGAGGAACACTGTAGTGGTTAAACAAATTGGTTTGTATAGAATTTATTTAAGGGAGGGGGGCAATAAGAATGTCTGATAATTCACATGCAAGACACTGTTGTTGGGAAACAGTTCAGGGCTTAGAGAGCTTTGTTGGGAAATAATTGAGCACGTACTTCTCTAGGAACCGCAATGCATGTGCCAAGAATCAAATAATTGTTTAGTGGCGAAATTTCGTTTTATTAACTTATAATAATAGATCTTGAGCCGAGCATTTCTTTCTCAGTCAAAACCAATGTATCTAAGACATATCAAGCACTGGGCTGCTGAAAGATAAGTTTGGAACAACAGTGAAACGGTATTAAATGAAAGTTAAGCTTAATTTTGCTAGGCCATTGTGAGATTTGTCAGGTTCCATCTAATATATTTATTGAAGTAAATTAATGTATACTTGAAACATATATATGTAAACAGTTGAATTTGAAATAAAACTGAACTTAACTGAAAGTACCGAAAATTAATCTTAAATGTCTGGTTTAAATTTGGGTCTTATTTGGCCATCTATGGAAAAAATGTATTAAAGTGTTAGGGCGGAATCATTCTAAACGACTTGAGGATCATTGTAAAGCGAATATTTTCTTTCTTTGATAAGGACACCAAAATTCCTAAGCCCAAACCAATTTGAACATATTCAGCACGTTTTTTTTATTTCTTATAAGAACATGTTGGTGCACATCCCCCCTCCAACATTATTAACGGCCCTATGAAAAGAATTGATGCAACTTCAATTGAATTGACCTTCATGATTGTTCTCAACTAATTGAGCCAAGATATGACATTCCTTGCTTACATAGAACTAGCGCCTGTCTGTTAACTGTTTGCAAAATACCTTCTTTCTAATCCATGGTAACTAATGGGAGCATCACTTCTTTCCAGACACGTTATGTCAGGCATACTTTCTTCTTTTTGTTCCTTAGGATACCTACAAACATCACAAAGCTCTTTCCTCATATGAAGATTCCTCAGTCAACTTCTCTATTTGCGTTTTAGCCCGTTACCTGAAAACCTTACACAGCCATTTTATTCACCAAAGTTTCAAATTCCAGGATGATTCAATAGTGTCGGAAATCAATATGTAAACTTTTTAAATCCATTTTGTGCATCATTTCGGTATTGAAGTTTTACTCAAACATCAAATCTTAGCAATTTAATATTCAAAGAATAGAAAAGTCCTTTTACAATAATATCTAGGGAGATTGCTTGGTGAACCAGGAGAATTACATTAATGTGTTGATATGCAACGACTATCTCTCGTTACAAACAAATAGAGCCTAGAATTAGATCTGGAGGGATGTTTCAAGGTTTGACAAGTTACTGTTCGCTAACGCACTTTATAGATACATGCAAAAAATAACCATTGTTTCATGTCAATGCTCAAGACATTGAAAAATAAGAATTCACCTAGTGAGAGGACAATTGAGGCATATATTCAGAAAGATAATTTCTCGATAGGCGATTGATGAAATCAGATACGATTTTCTCCTTGAGAGCCAATCTGTTTTTGATAGAATGAAGAACCTACAAAAAAGAGTCCAGAGCGGATATAAAATCATTGTGAACGTAAACTGAACATTGCCTTTTCATCCTGGTTATAGCCTGATTTTCGGTATGCTATATTTCATATTTGCTCAGTACTAGAACTCATAAGGATGCCGGTAGAATACTTTGGTCAGGATCTTTCAGTTTCGGTAATCAACAGCCTTAAATAATTTTACCACATTTTTTGATGTTACTATGTAGGCGAACAAGGCTGGCACCATCATTTCAATAACTTATGACAAAACTATCAAGCCAACCTATGACGTTCTATATAGCTCAAGAATGATAACAGGTTTTAGGTAGAAATACTCTTTTTCAAAAAATCAAATAACTTCTTAATTTATGTCCTCCAAGATATCAAACAATAATATTTATTCTCGGTTAACCATGTTTGATAATTCAATCTGCACTCATTGCTCGCCAAAAAGAAAGGATCTCAAGTGGTTGGTTTTGCCTTTCGAAAACAAAAAAAATTCTTATTAAAAAACTGGAATTTAAACAAACATTCGAATCAAGGTAAGCAGTCGATTAAGATGAAAATATTATTAAGTCGCAATGGCGCCATCTTATAAAATTTCAAAATTTCGTTAGGCAAGACCACCGCAGGTACGATTGAGACGAATTGTTACCGTAGAACTGGCTCCTTTAGCGACACAAAGAAAACAGGTTTCCAAAGAACATTATCACGATGCAAAGCACTGATCACAGATAGAATGCTGATTGTTCATTACCTACATACATATATGCCTTACTCTAATAATATATATCCTTCAGAACGCTGATGCTCAAATTTGAAAATCATTTAGGGCATATTAATCAAGTGCAAAAGTTAAACTTGATTTCAACACTTGACTGAGAAGCAAATAGTCCCTCTCGCCTCCAAGTCATATTTTATCAACAGAGAATGAGGAAAAGAAATGATAGAGAAAGAAAGGAAAAAGAAAGAAGGGAAGAAAGAAAATGAGAGCAAAAGAAAGGAAAATGAAAAAATGGAAAAATGAAAACGCAAATAAAGGAACAAGAGGAAACTAAAAGAGGAAAAAGAAATGAGAAAAATGCAATAATGGAAAGGAAAGAAAGAAATAAAACGAAAGGAAAAAAGATGGAAAGGAAAAAAGACAAAACGAAGTTAATAAGGAGAAATTAAAAATGAGAAAAGAAAAGAAAGGAAATGAGAACAAATGAAAGGAAAGGAAAGGGAAGGGAAGGGAAGGGAAGGGAAGGGAAGAGAAGGGAAGGAAAGGGAAGAAAAGGTTTACAATTTACTTTGAAAAGTCACGATCAATTCCTACAATTTGCACTACCTCTTTGAGCTGCAAGTAACGTAGGGCGTTCTTTTAAAATTGAGAAATTTTCAATCAGAAGAAATCTTAATGAAATTCTATTTTTACTTAAAATTCGCTGCAGCGTGCTTAAAGAAAATGTACTGTAATTCAAAATCAGCGCACTTCAAAATTTATCGGCTTTAATGCTTATGTATTTGTAAGCTGGAACGATAAAAGAAAAAACATAATTGATGCCATAGCTTTTGTTGCACCCTTATACCTTTATTTGTCTTTTTGGAAGTCAAAGTAACTGATTTTCTGGACAAACAAAACAGCACAGCGGGCAGCACCACCAGTAGCAGCATGGTCACTAGCAACGATTCATTTTGAAATAACTTTCACTTATTCTCGTCGATAATAAAAATACAACAAAGTGAAGCCGTAGATTTGATTATTTGGTTAAAAATATCACCAAATGTTAAGCAAGACTAGAATTGCTGCAAAACATTATAGAAATAAAGACCTTGGAAGCTGATTCGCCTCAAAGCTGATGCGTATACAAGGCTAAACAAATTTCAACAAGGGTAGAAGCTTGCTTTTTAAGAATTTATTTTTTCTTGTCCATTGGCCTAAGTAATGTTGAGGCCCACTTCATGCTAGATGTTTAAATTAGGCTGCATCATCGCTTGATGGGCACAATTTCCACTCAATTACATGCATTGAACATAAGAAATAGGGGCGTCGCGAAGACGGTATGGGGGTGCGGTGTCCCCCAACATTTTGTTCGTCAGAACATTAAGGAATTTTGTCGGGCAAAAGATGGAATTTTTGTACTCACTCTGTAATCTTTTTGCAAAAATTGTAGCATATTAAAATTTCTGTGTAGTTGAACTTTTAAAGTATGACACTAAAGTGTAAACTTTGAAACAAAAACGCATAACAGTAGCATGTAAGAGTATTTGTCTTTTAACCACACTTGAAGTGTGAGACACGCCCTTTTAGTCGGCAAAAACCACCTCTTGACCCCTCCAAACAATCTTCTTGGCTCCGCCCCTGATAAGAATGTACCATGGGACAATTCACCCTTGCAAGTACAGTCTTGCAAAACTACGAGATCTTACAAAACATCTTTACGGCATTCATGGTGTACCTTGCTTTGGCATTTTACACATGTTTAAAAACAGTTTAGACAAGGAATTTTTCGAATTGTATCTATTCAAAAGAATGAAAATTAAACACAGCAAATTAATTGGATGGTAACATAACGATTAAAACTTATTAAATTATAACTAGAATTTAGAATGAAAATGTTGTCAAAATTCAAATCCAATTTCAGATGAAATGAACCATACTTATTTCTTATAGATATTTGATCAGCTCATTATTAGAAACATTTTCAAAAATTAGCAGCTTCAACTGTACATAATTCCGCCATCAATTTCACAATCTGCCTAAACGGATACATTATTGAATTTAAGCTTAAATGTAATAGAAAATTTTTTTAACATGCTTAAGATACCTTCAAACAATGCAATTGACAGGTATTAATGCTAAATATGCATCCAGCTCCTATGTATTTGCTCAAATATTTTCATTCATTTCTTACTCATTTTTATGTTCGCTCTCTTCTATTGAAGACCAATTCTGTGTAGGAAGGTTTGAAACGCTGAAATGTACTGTTAATAAATACAAAGACATCGGTAGCTTTTGTAGTTGGAAGGGCGCAGTTGGGAAAGGACACAATGTCCAGAAAAAGTTGCACTTTTCCAAAAAAGGAATAATTTTGAATAATGGGCTGGTTATCAGGCTAAAAGAGCCCCTGTTGTCCTTCGTATTCTGAGGTCCCAGGAATGAAGGACCAGAATAAATATTGGCTTGCAAATCAAGTGTTAAATTTAAGGTTTAGTGATTAATATTGTATTACTGATGAACAGCTAACAACCTCTGACTGAAAAGCAAATGTTTCTGGGAATGGCTAGGCTATTACAACATGAGTAGTCTAGCAAACTTTGAAGTAGATTTATGCATTGCTGTATACTGTTAACTTATGCATTACTGTATATTGTTAATTTATGTACACTGTTAATTTATGCATTGCTGTATATTGTATTACTGATGAACAGTTAACACCCTCTGACTGAAAAGCAAATGTTAATGGGAATGGCTAGGCTATGACAGCATAACTAGTCTAGCAAACTTTGAAATAGATTTATGCATTGCTGTATACTGTTAAAGGAGTGAAAATTACTACTGGCTCAAGTAATATTGTGTGAAAATTAAGTCTCAATCTTACACGTGATTATATGTCTATAACCAGTTTAGAATTTAAGCCTCCATTATCTGATGGATATTCTGTCCGTTGTTTGTGTTTAGCATCTGTGGAAATGTTCTGAGGCATGGTATTTTGGTCGAAATTCAGATGACAAACGATGGTACCCATGCCTATATCTCTTGAGATTTTAAGAGCAAAATAAGCCATAGAGCAAAATAATCTGGTTATTGGGTCAGTAGCACAACGTATTGTGTTGGTAGTGCGTAGCTCTAAATGCTTGAAATTCACTTTTCTCCCGATATGTTATTTCATATCCAATTTTATAACAAAAAGCAGGAGCCAATCTAGATAAAGTTTCCTATTACTAAATAAAAAATTTTCAGTGGTAATTTACTAAGGAAGAGAAAATAATTTCTGAGCTTTGCACATTACTGCATGTTAACTTGCTTCAAGGGAAAGAACAGAGTGGTAGGCTTTGCCTATTGCACAATCAAATGAATACTCGAGTTAACTTATTGCAATAATAATCTGATATTTTTGATAGAAAGTTTTGATAATGTTTTCATTCACCAAAGAAGTACCCCAGAAGTTAGAAAGTCTCTTATAGTTAGTAAAGCTCCATAAATTTTTACAACACAGTGTTGTCTAGATCCTTTACTAGTAAGTTTCTTAAAGAAAAATACCTTTGTATGTCTTTACTTGTTTTGAGAATTTCAGTTGGTGTCCCGCACTTTATAATATTATTTAAAAATATATCAATTATTTTCGCACGAATCTTCAAATATTTGAAATATCTGTCAGCTCCGATAACCGCTGATGTTTGGCATCTATATCCAGTGAACATTTGCTAATAAGGAGAAACGATAATAAAGATGTTTTGCACATGTAAAATAAATTGTTGTTTCAGAAATATTGGGAAAAATTGTTGGTTGTTTTTGAGCGACGGAACTAAACAATTTGGCAAATGGAAACGGGTATTTGGATTTAGACCTCGGGTCCTTCCTTAGCTTGTGCATATATGTATCGGTCGGTTGTTTAAAAGACAAAACATTTGTAGAAATTAAATTAGCTGGCCTATAAAGGCATACTAGAAGTTTACACCAAATCAATATTCGCATCCTATCCAATTGATATCTGTACTTAACCCTGTTTTGCCAAACAATTTTCCTTAACTAAAACATCACGCACCTTCAACTATTTCTGAAGGAACGTACCAACCAGGATGCAGACACTGTAATAAAAAACCTAGCACTAAGACATCCAGTAAATTAAAAAACAATTGTACTGATCAAGGGGAGAATCCTTCCACGAAAATCTCGAAAATCTCGAAAATCATTTGAAATTTTTTTTGTATCTTTAATATGTTTTGAATATGTTTAATAAACGACTCTCAAAAATTCAGATTGAAATTAAACATATGACGTTTCTCCAGTTTGTAACAGAATAAGAAAAGTATATAAAAACTTACAGGTTTTAGTGTAAGGTGTTCTTGCCGAAGCAATTTACTATGATTGGATGAGTGGTAGGCTTTTTAGGCTGAAGTACATATTCGAGAGATACAAATCGCATTATCCATTATCTCTGACCAACTTACCATTTCCAGAAATGAATCTTTGTGATTTGGCGATTGGCGGTCTTATTACCATTATAAATATTCAAGATAAATAAATCGCATTAAATTTTATCTGTCACAAGCTTATTGCCTATAGAAGTGATTGCGGGTGTTCCTCTTTTTGTAGCAAACCAAACGGTCTTTCATCAATGGAATCATTCGCCCCTCAGTTTTCAACATAAAATCTGAGAATTCTTCTGACTTCTGCTTTATTTTCAGTAATGAAAGGACCCCCGGTGCTTGGGCAAAAAGAAAAATCGAAAGTTGAAGCACAGGGACGCCTGAGAGGGGGTGCAGGGGACAATTGTCCCCCCTGCTCTTTGGTATGCTGGGCAAGAGGGCCAAATAGCCCTTTTCATAAAAATGCCTTGTTGTAGGTTGTAGGTTGTCTCACTCACTTTGTTGCCAAATGAGTCCTGACTACCTCTCTAGAGCGAAAAAGCTAGCACTCGCACTGCTTACACCCTATTATATGAAGAACAAATTAAGAACAATCCAGCCTTAGATTTTCGAAAAAATTAAGAACAGTCAGCCTAAACTTAAATTTACTGGTTCTACAAAAAAATGAATGTACAGAAACAGAAAGCCAGAGCTTTTCAGAATTTGGAGTGAACAAGCTTTTCAACAGATTGCTACTGAATTTACACTGAATCATTGAAAACGGCATCCAATAGAAAAGGCCAGCTCTATTAACACACCAAGCAGAGCTATGCATAGCTGCCAGTTGTGAAAACTAACACGCTTTTAACAAGCTATTAGTGACCTATATTGATACAATGATGGAAAACAATTTTTATTTTAGTGAGGGAAGAGGGAAGCAATGTTTGGTACAAAACCATCTGATAAAAGCTATAAATTCAGGCTGGTGGTACCTTATTATATCAGGCCACTATGACATGATCTGGGTTCCTGGTACGATTACATAAACTAACAAATTTCGAAAAGCTTTTTCTCAGCTTTTACTTTGAAAAAACAGTTGACATCCGCTATCTCGACAGCCCGATCTTTCGAGCATTCGCTATTTCGAACCAATTTCTGTTTCCATTTGTTTTGCTATAGGGTTACGTATAAAAAAACCGTTCACTATCTCGACTGCTCGCTATTTCGAATATTCGTTATGTCGAACCGTTTTCTGTTTCCCTGGAGGAAAAGTGTTCGCTATTTCGAACTTTTTTGTTTTTGGTTATGTGAGAAAGTTAAAAATACGAGTGAAAAGTCTGTTTAAACGGCAGATGACAGTTAACAGATTAAAAAGACAGTGCTATAATACAATTTAAATGTTCAAATCAATGGATCAAGGGGTAATCCGAAGTTTAAAGGCAAAGTAGCCAACAGTTTTGGTGCAGAAATACTTCAGAGCAATTGATCAACAAAACTCTCTAGAAAAAATTAGCATTTTGGATGAAATGGACATATCAGCCGCAACGTGGTCTATGGTATCTGAAACGACAGTCGTTAACTGCTTTGCCAAAGCTGGCCTTTCTTTCGAAAAGCAACATCGAGCAGCATCAGAGGAAGATTACCCTTTAAAGAGTTGGTGGAAGAATTGATGAAACTGCGAAATAGAGATCAAGAAGTTGCTCCAGCCAGCAGAGGAAATTATTGACTGCGACGACCAAGTCTTAGCAAAAGCAGCATTGCCAACTGAAGATGAAATCATAGCTGAGGTAATTGGTGAAGAAGTTGTTGAAGTTAAGGACAGGCAAGAAGACAGCCAAGAAGACAGCCAAGAAGACAGCCAAGAAGACAGCCAAGAGGACAGCCAAGAGGACAGCCAAGAGGACAGCCAAGAGAACAGCCAAGAGGACAGCCAAGAGGACAGCCAAGAGGACAGCCAAGAGGACAGCCAAGAGGACAGCCAAGAGGACAGCCAAGAGGACAGCCAAGAGGACAGCCAAGAGGACAGCCAAGAGGACAGCCAAGAGGACAGCCAGGAAAGCAACGACAACTCTTTGACAAAGCCAACAACGGACGAAATAAGAGATGCGATGGAGGTAATATCAAGATATTGCCTATTCTCAGAGAATGGAAAAGTGCCCCGTGAGCATTTCATTAAAATGAATGGTGTTATAAAGAAGGAGTTGGTTAGAAAGAGAAAACAAATTACATTAGATGCTCATTTTTCTTAATGACTTAGTTTGATATGTAATTTTGTAATAGTGACTACATATCCATGAAAAAAATTGGATTTTTTGATCATCCGATAACTCGAACATTCGCTATCTCAAACAATTTTTCATTTCCCTGTAGAGTTCGAGATAGTGGATGTCAACTGTAGTTCAACATTAAACAACATTAAACGTTATAGTTAAGCATTAAATAAAAAAGGAATAAGACCACAGTTGAATGTCTTTATAGTCACAAACATGCCAAAGAAGCAATAAACAAGTGATCAGTGACAAATCATCGAGGGGTGACCAATGAAATTGAAGTCCTGGTGCTTTAATAAAGCAATTCCAGTAACAAACATGAAAACATTATTGACTGAGCAGATTCATAATTTTGAAAACAATTGGAAAAGTATGACAAGTAAATTCCCCGTAACGAATTACTGTCGAGAGAAGGTTAATGTCCGTAGTACTTGGAAATGGAAATAAGGATTATTCTATTTCTGGCAAAAACACGGCTGGCTTGTACATTAAATCTTTTAAGATTTTGAAAGAAAAGACAAGGATACTTAAACTGCCTAATATTCAAATCATATTGTAACGCAAGTTTACAAGAAAAAATGGAAGCCCTTAATATTGAGGTAATTTAATGTTGTTTGAAAAGCGCTCCTTGAAATATAAAGAAAAAGCCACCTGAAATGATAACACCTTTAAGGATGGAGAATCTAGGGGGAAATTTTGTTCTTCGCTTAAGGTGCCCTTAAAACCTTAAAAAGATTGTTCTTTGCCTAAAGAAAATAAATGACTGAGATCACTGAAGGTAAAATGGTTTGTGGAGGTTAAGAGACATAACAACAAGATCACAAAAACTCATAAAAAACTTATGAATGTAAATACACACAATTGATTATACAATAGTAACCCTGTCCAACTTGACCAGTCGGCTCATTATTAGCAAAATTTCTGAAAAAATTTAAACATTCGGTAAGATATCAGAATTTTCATCGTTGAATTGTATTTCTAATCTTTGCAAGAAATATTTGAAAGAAATATTTTTTATAAAGATCGGTAATATTTGATTTACATTATATTTAGCGTTGGTAATTTAAATAAGTTGGATTTAATTAGCTTGAGTATAGCTGAAGATTGTAGCAACTCTAAAGTAAGAAAGAAAAAAACCTCGTGATTCCTGCGCCTGGAGCTGTAGAGACAGAGCCCACGCAACCAGGAGGGTCGGGGTGGCCATGCCCCCCCTAATTTTCACCAAGCAAGCGATTTCAAAGCTGCCATTTCGTTTTTGCTTCATATTGCAAGGTAAAATGCAGTTTTGAATATGATTAAATTTCAAACCATGACAACGAAAAGTTATGTTTAGGCAGTTTCTACCAAAATGGATTTTATAAGGATGCTTTTTGGACCTGATTGAAATCAATTAATAAAAATATCTCGAGTTATGATGATAAACGCTCTAGAGAAAATATGATTTTATGAAATTTTACAAAAATAAAAAAATGTTTGCCTACTTCGAAGAATGTTTTGTTCGTTTGCTAAATTGAAAATACAAGTAAAATGAATAACGGAATATAAATGGCATATGAAGGGAATGCCTAGCAACTTACATAATGGTAATAAAACCTTGCCGATGAACTAGCTCTTCACGACAATTCACTTGATGCGGCGTTGGCACGACGTCTGATGAAGTCAAAACGGTGAACCTGAGCAGAAAAAAAATTGTTAAAGGGCTAACGGTTTCCCACGGGTAAGCGAAATGTACTCACCGCAAACTTCTGTGATTAACAAGAATTGAAGACAAAACGTCATGAGTACCACAAATTGACGCAAAAGAAGACAAAAGTTTGTGCTAGCCTTGGGGTTGTTTTCTAGCCTTGTCTTTAGTTTACATGCTTATCTAACTCTATCGAGACAAAAAGGAGCCCACTATTCAAACTCGTCACAGATACACGACCAGAAGGATTTTCCAACCAACCAATTAGAGACCCGATCAAAAATGGCTTTTCTAACCACTCCCATTTTTCAAACAAGAACTTTTTCTATGTTTGCGTCACAGACAACTTGTCCTTCGAGATTAAGCAGTTGTACGATGAAAGCAGTTACACTTATTTTTCTAAAAAAAAACCAAGGTCCGGTGCTGGTAGGCAGTCTCTTAAATTTTCTGGCCATTTTGCTAGCAAAAGTTTCTTGCATGTTTTATAAATTTCTTAGGTAATGAATTTTTTAAACGTACTTCCAATGTAAAGTAAATAGTTCACTCACATTCAGAGATAAACTTACAAAGTGATCAAGGAATTTTGTTTTCCTAGAATGACTCTGTTGAGATCTGTAAACAGTTAAGCTCATTGAACTTCATCAATGTCAAGTCAAAACAGATCTTTAAATGAAAACTTTTTGAGTGTGCAATTTACTGAGAATGATGCAAACTGCATTTCAATGGTAGTGTTGCAATATACAGTGATGTTCAATGTCAAGACTGTTTCGAGTGTCAACTCAGAAAATTAAAACTGCAAGTTATAAAAGTTTCTTAACTCTTTTCAATTTGGGTAGGGTTGTTTCTTAACTTTCGAAAAATTGAGCCTACCGTTTCTTACAACCTGTTTCTTATTAAAAAAATGAATGTGTGTATATAGTGCCCCTCCTTGGTTATCAACTGAAGAGCAAATGGCCATTGTATATAAATCTTGACTCTCTTTTCTTCGTGTTTCTTTACAAGTAACGTTGCTGTTCAGCCCTTCCTTTTTATGTCAGTAAAAACAAGTACAAAGCCTATGCGTTGCCCAGGGCCCTGGTCACGAATTTGAAAGTGGGGGGCCAAGGCCAGCAAAAGAAGGGGACCAAGGCTTCTTTTCCCTTTTACTGCAGCTTTCTAACTACAAATTTTCAAATACATTTTGTCTACGTATTATAACCCTCCAGTGTACCCCTTCATGCCAAGTTAACCAGTCCCAGGTTTTAAGATAAAACCCAAACAAACCCAAACAAGCCACTAAGCAAAATGAGTTAAAAGAAATACATAGACTCGATTACATCTCAGATAGATCTGAGGTCGGATTTTTTCGATTGGCTAACACCCTGCTTCATAAAAATGGGTTGAAAACTGCCCATTTAATTTTTAATGATCTTCTATCTTGGTTACCGGAGCAAAGTAAAATTTCACTTGATCAGAGAAAATACATTCTCTTTTCATCTTTTGATTACAATACATAAATTCTCGAGATAACTTTGAGATATATTCGTGCCCCAGAACGATTTCGATAAGGTGCTGTTGAAATCCTATTTGTGTTTCTTGTTTTCTGTTAGTTTCTGTAATTGCTATATTTGTAATATGCAATCTTTGATGTTTAGATCTATATTTAGCTGTGAATTGTTACGCTAAAGTTACGATCGCAGGGTTGCTATGTATTTCCAAGCTCCCTGCTACATTGTGATGTAACCTACGTATGTTATGTGTAAAATTTTACGAGAATAAAAAAATACATTCATACTGTTTCTTAAACATTTCAAAGTTTTCAACGTCGCCAACTTTCAGTTCGTAAAGTTTGGTATCACCACCCCGTCTTTATGTTCATACACATAAACAAAGTTTTAATGTGCAATTCTCTGATATCAAAGTGTGACTCAACATTTACAGTAACATCAATTAAATGCAAAAAAACATTTGGCAAGAAAGAAAATCTGCATTAGTTGGGAAAAATAGGATTTTCAGGTCAGACAACCCAACAAAAAAATTGCAATAAAGAATAATCAAAGCAAGAAGCAGAAAGAAAAGAATAGGTAAAATCATGCATCAAAAAGTCAAATAGAGTAATCCAAGCCTCATTATCTCGACATGGGTGTTGAAAATATCAGAGGACCTTTAACCCGCGTTTTTGTTCTGTTATTGAAACTTGTTATGTTGTTTATAGACATTAGACAGTACCACAAAAATCTCATAATCAGGTCAAAGTCATATCGCATATCGTATTTCAGTTAAGTTGTGAAATGTTACGTTTGAATTCACATGAAAGTCGCTTGTTGCTTTTACCAAATTAGTTTCTATCGCGAAAGAAGTAGCACAGTTGAGGAATTTTCAACATGGGTTTTCTTATAGTGCTACTACTAAGTTAGCTCATGTAGCGACTCCTGTATATCTGCATCTCCGACAGTGATTTTTCAACTGGAACTTGTACATAAAACCAATTTTGCCTTGTGATGCCAAAATGTTAACTGTTAAGATCCAAAGATCCAATAGTTCTTTGAACGTATTTCTTACCAAGTCAGTTACTTTGATGCCGCTTAGAAGACTTACCGTAAATTCTCTTTTTAGCCCCCCGTCTCAATTAAGCCCCCCTCTATTATTAGCCTCCCATTTTCAGAAGAAAAAATTTAATTAGCCCTCCTCTCAATTTATCCCCCCCCCCCAATTTTCACTGATGCTGAAATTCTCTGTAAACTTGACAAAAAACTGATTTTCGTTTTATTCGTTGATCGTTCAATACTTCGCAGCAAATCAAAATTCACACTATATCTCTTCCAGTCACGACAGATCCGAAGATATTGATTTAATCTGCATCAAGCACGGGTCATGTGAGAACCTTTTCCCAAAATTACAGACTGTTGGTACTCCGAGGAATGAAGTCGACCTTTTCGAATGCTCAATTTCAGAAGGCGACATGGCCCGAGAAGATATTTTAGAATAATTGATGACGATTACAATGACAATATTATTGATATAGAAGGCTGATTTGTTGTTTTTTATTTGGCAAATGACAAAAAAACTAGTTTTACCACTAAACATGGTTTTTTATTACAAAATATTTATTAAGCCCCCTCTCTCGATTTAGCCCCTCCTGTCTTTTAAGCCCCCTTCAAAGTGCTGAAAAAGAATAAGCGCCCCCGGGGGGGTTTAAAAAGAGAATTTACGGTAACTGTGTTCATAGTACCGTTTTCTCGCCTTTACAATGAGTAATGTAAAATTAATTTGAAGTCATTTGATTTAAAGACAATCGGAAATCGAAGAGGCAAGTAAACAAAGGCGACTTCGTACCAACAGATACCCAAAATTACACTTTACTAGATTACTGACCATGTTGTATTATTCCTCCCTGAAATCATCGCTTTAATTAAAAGTAAATTGTGAGTTATAGCTAACCTAATAGTTTAATTAAATCTTTTATCTTGAGTTTTTGAAAATCAACTGAGTCTGCCACGGAGATGACAGTGCTTTCGTGGTTTAGATGTACAAATAAACGCAGATAACTGAACTAATCGTCATTGCTTTTCTCACTTTCCCAAGCAATTGAACAATCGTCTATCTGAGTTCAACAATTTGACGACATTTCGATCTTTTCAAGTCTGATTACTTTTCAAAAACAGATCTTCGCTGATATCTTACTTTGATATGACGAGACTTTAGATGGTTCATGACCGAGAGGGTGGGCTCTAAGCAAAGCCGAGCGAAGGAGGTTTCACAAAAGAAGTACCAGACCAATCGATGGTAGCCTGCGTGCAGACTCTTGTTGACAAAAACTTGCTCTCCTCTTTGAAATTTCCGAGTCTGCACACAGGCTAGATCGATTGGGGCAGACGAAGCTTTGTTTCTATTTTTGGGTATGATATTATCTTGATTCATGGTCAAGACGAACTCTATTGTGACACAAAAGAAATTAGCAGACGCCATCTGGCAAAACCGCAAATCGCTCTCAATCAAATGTCTATCAGAGAGTTTTACATGGCAATGAGCAACAATGTTTTTTATGCCTGATTTGTAGAAAGCATGCGAATAAAAATAATTGTTTATATCTCGAAAACGAGGGTTTATCCTTGTAAGATAGATGATATTGTGCTTGGAAACTCTTTTCAAAAGGAGACACCAACGCCAGAAAACAATATTTACCAAATAAAACAGTTGAATGGTTTATTGGTAATCCTTGAAATGGTTAAATTCCAAAACAAGTTCTCAAGAGAAATCATTCTTTCAGACAGATTTATTACTTTTAAAATGTTTTCGAAATTTTAGTAAAACTAACGAATTCGACTTAAATTTGGAATCAGAAATAACATTCACAAATTGAATACTTAACATAGATATAAATTATGCCACACATGAGCACTTGCAAAATGACAGGATGATCTAACAGACTGAAAACTACATTGATACAATCGTGGGAATAATGCATCAGCCTGAATAATTTGTTTTTGACCTGGTTGAGTTAGATTTTATTGTAACTTGGTCATGTCCGCAACATTTTACCTGATTCGAATTATGATTCTCATGATAAACGGTATAGTTTTCTATGTGAGCTATATTTTTTAATCTCTTGGTTAATAGAATTATCGTATTTTTCGAAAAAACCTTCCACTCGATAATTTTTCTTATTAGTAGGGTTTCTGATGTAAGGGTGCCATATCTAGGAAGAATTTTTTAGTGATCAAAAAACATTCTATATTGAATATAGATTGTTTTAGAGAATAGATAGAGAAAATAGTAGATTGTTAAATTGAGCAAAACAGACAGGAATTTTCTTGCAAAACATCAATGGAGATCTTAGTGTGTGAAGCCCTTTGAAGAACTTCAACGGCGATACCTGCGATTTTTTATAGTTAAGTTAGAAAAGAAGCGAATAGAGTTCTTAAAGTTTGACAACCAATCACTCAATAAAAGGAGACTTGGCTTTAACTGAGCATATCTCCAGGCATTGACGAACCAATTGGGGTAAGTCGTCCCAAACCATCTATGTCCTGTGACAACATCATAAAAAATTTTACCAAAATTGATATCTATTGTCAAAGACAAATATCCCAGATATGATTTACAAATAACGGTAAGCAAAATTGAGATTTGCTAGAATAACAATAGATATATAGATACACTTCGATTTATACTTAGGGGTAAAAGCACAAGCAATCTTTCAATTATTGGTTTATATCGTTACTCTGCAATAAAAACATTTCTTTTACTCTGGTGAAGTAGATAAAACACAGAGTCATTAGAAAAAACAGAGAGGCAGTCAGATAAACTGTGCTTAGTGCAGTATCAAGCGCTACAATTCTTGCCAAAAGTTTCGGACCACTAACGTCAGACACCCCCTTCTTCCCCTAGAAACAGTGTTGATTTACTATAGAAAAAGAAAGGGGTTATGGAGTTCGCTTTCTCTTGTGGCTTGTATGATATTTGTCTGAACTTTCAACATTGTTCTGGGGGAAAGAAGATGGATATTGTAGCTAGTATTCGGGAAAAGTGCTGGGTGTTACAATTTTAGCAGGCATTATAGAACGGTCAACCCCAAAAAGGAGAATACTCTGTATCCCCCCCCTGCCCCATTCAATGCAATCCTATACACTGTATCCCCTCATTCAATGCAATCCTATCATGTGATCGCCGTTCGCTCAGCATGCGAACATATCAGAGCATTAGTTGGTGTAACCATCGTTTAAGGATCATTAGTACGACGTGTAAGTAATGAGAATAGGAACAAATAAGGAAACAATTGAGAAAAGCTGACCGAATGCTGCTTTAAACAGCACTCGAGTAAACATTTGAACTTATCCGAAAAAGTCTTACAGGCATTTGATTGACAAACATTTGCACAGGTTATGAAACTAACTTGTAGGAGGGTGGGCGTTTGGTAATTGAATAACTTGAGAATCATTTCTGCAAAACAGTAGACAGTAGACAGTGGTAAGTAGGAGGCTCTTCTGGACCACAGGCTGGGGTGCTTTGTTCTTCCTTACAAAATCTGCAAGCATCTTCGGGCGTTATGACGTATAGGGTGTTAAATCTGTACTCATGACGGAGGTAAAACTTAGAGAAAACTCATTGGATTATTGGTAACATAACGCATTCAACATAAACAAATGTTAACATAAGAATATCTTCTGCCATCTTGCTAATCGAACTAACAAAAATGTGGTGCGCGGTCAGAGAACTAGGCAACACTGAAAGGATAATGTTTCATAATGGTAAATGTTCATGTTCATACATAGTTCATTCATGTTCATATAAGTCACATTTCAACATAGAGTTCATAAAAAATGTTTTTCTTTTCTCTGTCATTACATCATTTCTCTGGCGCCAAAAAGCCACAGATTACATATTCAAACTACCTTGAACCTAAAAATACTCTATTTCACTTTCGATAAATAACGTAGACGGATCCGATCTGGACCAGATCCATCTGTTTACACGGGATCCGGTCCAGATCGGATCCATACAGGATCACCTCTGAAAGCGATCCAAGAAGTATTGGGATAGCGGATCTAAAAGTATACAGATCCAGCAGTTCCCGTGTAAACGCAAGGCCTATCCGTACTTTTTTGGATTCGATCCGGATTAAAGGATCGAAACAGTGAGGTCACAGAACAGATACAGATAATATGCATTCTTCGGTTCCGTTGTGTTGATACTCGAGCAAACCTTGTTTGGTGAGCCGACCAAGAGATGTTCTTTCAATGAGTGAGGCAACCTGTCTGTCTCACTCAGACGTCTTGAAGTCAAAGACCTGTCTTGAAGTCAAAAGAGCATGCGCATGGAACTTGATCATTATTACGCATGTTCTTTGACTCAAGATGGGGGTTGACTCACACATAATATTTTAGTCACAAGAAGACTTTCGCTCGTTGGTCTCCCCAACGAAACTGTACTTTTTGATGAGTAAAATATGTTTAATGTTTGACCTTACAGTGACCCATGCGCTGAATTAACTATGTGGAAAAACTGATAGGTGATAATTTTTGCGCGAGGCGAAAATGTCCAAACGTCGGTACTAGAAAATGTTAAATTAGCGTCTTTTCAATTTACAAGTCTATCTTTCATATGTGTAAGAAACATAAATCACCCTAAATTCGATAATGTTGTTTCTCCAAGGCTGACCTACCCTTAAAGAGATCGTACCAACGGGTGCCACTGCCAGGAAGCCATATCCCCTGCACATTCAATACAATGTATTGCTGAAAATGGATAATGAAACATCTCTTCTCCCTGAACTCCCACATTTTGAAGTTTACAGCAGACCCCTACCTACCGAGAGGGCAGTGAAATGGCAGAAAGAGGGCGAAAACAAAGAACTGTTATAAAATTTGATATGTAGTGATTCAATTTAAGTAATTTTATACAATCCATCATTGCTTTTTCTGCATACCTACGTAAGTCTATATTCTTCATTCTCTATGCTAATTAAACTTCATTTTCAACCTAATCTATTACATCATTGTTAGCCACCAAGCACATCCTTTCCTTTGTATAACGCTTAATTAAATTTGCTAGTTTTCTATATCAACACGCACTGTTGTAAATGATAATCAGTCAGTAGAAATCACGTTACACACTGCACAAACATTCTGCACGTTAAATAAGAACGCACTGGTTGGAAACAGCACGTTTGTCGTTTAATGGACATTTTAGTCAATCGTCGATTGGTGTTCCGATGAACACTGAAGATACACCCGCTTATAAAAATCTCCTGAGAATTGATTTTTAAAAATATGGACTGGTCTGGAAACTTGTCACGCAGAACGTTTTGACATACGTAAAGATAAAAATCCCGGGTAGTGGAGCGAGAATGCATAATTTACAAACGCTTCAATTAGAAATTCGCACAAAGGAAATAATATTTTCTCTGAAAATTTATTTGCCGAAGATTTAGCATGAAAAGTTTGAGAAACGTCCAGAGAAATCTCAATTTTCGCTGAAAATGTCTCAAGTTTTTCATCTGAAAATCCTTGCACTTTGAAATGGAGGGAGTATACATGTGCATTTGGTTGATGATATCTAGTCCTGACTTTCAGAGGATCAATAAGTCTTGGGAGGAGAGAAGGGGAAAAGCGGAGCAAAGGTGTTGCAAACTGCATTGCAATTGCCGAAGGAGGGGGGGTCGTTATTGTCAGCCGCAAAGTGTAAGGGCGTGTACGAGGAAAGGGGAGGGTTGGGAATTCGAAATTTTCATGATCACGTGAGAAATGGGTACCTCTTTGGAAATAAACCTTAGCACAGAATAGAAATTGACTTTAGACAGCAGCTATTGCTCCCCACTTCCCCCAATCCAGCGCTACCCCGAGGTCTGCCTCAAGGTAAACAAATACGTTGCAAAGTATAAATAAATATTTATTCTGAAGTTGAGAGGCTTGCTTGAAGCTCAAATAACCTTGATCCTGAAAGCAAATGTTCATTTTGACCTTTGAATTCAGTGCTAATAACAAGTTTGATATTAAGCGACTTGGCAAAAGAATGCCAGGCTACACAATGCCTGCCAAAAGTCTTGGTACACGACACTAAATTTTTGAATATTTTACATTGAAAACAGTGGACCCAGACATAACAATTTTTCCAAAAATGCATTGTTTCCAAATGCTTAGCTGTTTACTGCAGAAAAAAAGAGACAAAATCAAGTCAACTCTTTTTCATAGATGTCTATATCTATTTTACAACCAGCTATAAAACTGGTTTACGAGGAAACTCGGGTTAGATATCTTTTATCCATGACTACAACACACAATTCAAATTTTGAATGCTTAAATATAGCATCTTGAGCACTGTAGAGTGGGGCACTTCAAAGATAACGTCACTTATTCAAAAATTGTATCCTCCTCTACCAGAACAATATTGTTTAATTCAAAGTTAAGAGCTGTAACGAGGCTCGGTCTGGTATTGTTCTTTTGGGAGGACGGCTGCGGAGTCGGTCCTTTTATGCCAGAAACTGTTAACTGTTAATTTTACAGTTCTAGTCAACTCAGTTAATTTTTATAATTCACAGAATACAAGTTTCAATATAAAATACATTAACTATTTAGAATTCAACTTGAAAAAATATAACTAGCAGATATATGAAATTCCCGATACCTATATCCAGGGACATAAACCGTCCAGTTTTACACCAAATGTCATTCACTATTGTTTTCAAAGTATTCCAAGGACTTTTGGAAGATATTGTATGTCACAAGTCTGACTCACACACAAAGCGTTTGTGCAAATTTCAGACAAGAGCCAAAAATAGCAAGCATACAAGTAAAAGTGTTTTCTGGTGCTTCAATGAAATCCGTGGGTCGATAGAGAAAAAGTGACATTATCTTGCGTGCAGTTGTAGCGATAGATTTCATATTCTCGTAGAAATCTGAAGTTTGCTAAAGTATTGCCTACCTTTTGATGTTTGGGGTTAGCAACTGCATAAAAATGTGCCTTTCGTCTCTCTGTAATCCAAACAGCATATTTACTAAGACCCAATGACGATAAAGAAAGCTTGCACAAGACATTGAGATTTGCTACCATTTTCTACGATATTTCTTCTTATAGGAAAAGAAAGGATAGCCAGCAACTGCAGGTGATAGAGCCAGAGGGAGACGGGTGGTCATTGGATGAGAGAAATCTTTCTTCCACTCAGATGCTCTTTGTCAAGATATTGCAAGTTAGCATTAACAATTAACACGAGAACAGAGTTAACTCCGCTTCGAAACTATTTGTCACAAATCTTTGGCGCTGAAGCTGAAATTTAATGGACTAAATGGGAACACAGGGCGCAGAATAGGGTCTAGAAGCCAATACTCATTTCTGACAATCTTTCAACACCAGTCCATTAAACACTACGTTGGAAAAGACACTTTGTACAATTAGGCTACTATCATTGATGTTTATCATATCATTGATGTTTATCATATCATTGACATTATTGTTTTTAGGCTACATTCATTGATGTTTATCATACTTGCCTATTCTAGCTAGGTCTCTACAATCATGATCCTTTTGAAAACTTTACAAAATGTAGGCAGACTTTGAAGGACAAGTTGGGACGTTGTATGGGGCTGGAAATATATTTCTGGTAGGTGTATCCCAAATCCCAGTTGATGCATATAGTCAGTTATGCCAGTCTCCAAGCCTTGCCTTTCCTTTACAAGGCCGTCGGAAGCAGGGACTGGGGGCTGAAAGGGGAGGCTGAAATCCCCAATAATTGTAAAACTGTTCTGTATTCAATTATAGGTTTTATATATCGTGTACTGAGTCAGCCAGCGCGCTTACGTGCTGGGGAAGTGCTTACTCCTCAAATTTAGAACCTATTCGAATCTCCCTACGCAAAGCAGTGAGGACAATAACTTTTGCAAAAAAAGAGATCATTCGAAACCAATCTTTGAAAAACTTAATTTGCTTGATTTTGATAATACATACAAATGCGAACTAGGAAAATTGATGTTTGACATTAACTCATGAAAATTCACTTGAACATTCCTTCTCTCTTCGGTAGCCTGTTTAAAAAAGCAGTGATGTACACCATCAAAATACCCGTCAATCCTCTTTGGATTTGTTCTCCCTTCCTTTTTGGGCTACTGACTATCGTCTAAAATTTATCTCTTATCAGGGTGTTAAGTTTTGGAATTCTCTTCTTCTTGAATTGCGTAATAAAAAAAATAAACAAACGTTTAATAAGCACCTAAAATATATCTCAAAAAAAATTAACAGGCCTTCAAATAGCATCTTATGATCAACTTTTGAATTGCACTCCCCTTTTCTTTCATTCTCTACTTCCTTTTCTTTTATATCAATTTTTATTTTTTACTTTCTTTAGATTGTTTCCATTATTATCGATTTTTGCTGTTTTTGTTTTTGATGCAACTTCATATATATATTTTTCATTGAATCTGTTTTTTTAAATATATACAATGTAACCTGTAGAAATACAAAAGGGCGTGTAGCTCGAAAGCTCCTCTGAGTTATTTCTACGTGTCCTTCAGTATTTCATTTTTTCTTGCTGACAATTCCCTGTAAAATATGCCTTTCAAATCTTTCAATCGTTTATGTTAGCACTATCGTATCACTTGTAAATATTTAAAATATACTGATAAAAAATTTTGAAGTTGAAGTTGAAGTTCAAGCTGAGTGGGAAGCAATACAATAGGCAGCCAAAATATGGAGTTCGTTCCGACGACACTGCTCTAGGGTAGTCTTGTTAAAATGAACAAAACTTACAACCTCTTTCTAAAAATCCTAAACCTGCTCTGAATGCCACTAGAACCGACCTGACCATTCTATACAATGTCCAGATACCCTTCCAGTTACCATTTATCACTTGTTAAGCCGTTATTTCTGTTTAGTTTTCTTTATAACAGACTGGCCATAAACAAATTGCGGTATGATATGGAAAAAAACAAATTCTGTTAGGTTGGTAGATGACCAATTTGAGCTTTGCAAGGCTATTACTACCGGACTTTGTGTTCTTTATTCCGGTGGCTGATATTGTACCGGTGTCTGTGAAAAACAAGATTAGGTGTAAATTCATAAATAGGGTACCTTATGTATCAACCTTCTAGTTGTATCTCTCCAGTTTGAAAACTTTGTTCATCAGTTGACAGTCAGCCAGCGCGTTCATAGCAGTGCAGAATGTATCGGTAGCACTCTTTGTTGCTAGGAATAACTGAATTCGTTCATAATTCATTCACTTCCTGAACCATCAAACTGTCACTCGTCCAAACATGTCAGTCAGCACAGCATGGGATTCTATCACTGAAAATTCCCTAAAAAACAAGGTAGACATATAAAGTGCATCGTCCTGTCAACACCGAATCGGATAAGCAATACCTACTATCTATCCTTTTCATGACTAATTTTCTATTTTTTGCAAGCATGTCAACATTTTACAATACCCAAAAGCAGATTGGTACGCAAATAATTATTGGTGGCATTTCACAAAAGCCTGTTTGATTCTTTTTTATTGCCTAATTGAACCAAAATAAAATAATATCTTGATTGAACTTATTTGCATCCCCAGACACAAGTTAAAACCGGTTCTTTTTTTCATTTCATCCTAGTTTTCAAGAAGGGTCACCTTTTTGCATTGTCATCTCAATTTTTCTAATTTCCTCTTCCAAGGTTCCCAGGATTTATTTTTACCTATCCTAGAGCTTGCCCTAGAGCTCGAGCCCAAGGACCGCAGGGCCTTTTTCAGCGTGCTTAGCGTACTAGGGGGGGGGGGAGGATTGAGAAATTACCTGATTAAAGAGTTACCTGAAATTTTTTAGTTGCTGAAAGAAGCCTCCGCAATAAATTTTACTCTATCAATTGTAATTTGCAACATCTATTTACCTTCTAATCCTGTGGATCAGTATATCGGGAAAAGCATAAGCTAAAGTAACTACCCTAGGCAACACCTAACTTTTGAAAGGCGTGTTCTCAGCTTTGCTCCTCGAAACAAAATCATTTTTGGAGAGTTCCTGATTTCTTTGGCAATTCTAAACCAGTTCTATATCTTGTGGGGACACAGGAAAGTTTTTCTATGCATAGGTATTTTGAAACCACTTTGTTGCGGGACGTGAAACAATATTTTTAGGCTCATCAGAAATAGCCCTCTGCCTAACCCTTTGCTTCTTCCGCTCAGGATATCAGTCTGCTGTGTGTGATTCTACCTGTAAGATTTCATTTATTGCTGGTGTTTGATTTCGGTACAACCAGCAAAACCCCAAACAGAACAAATGTATCAAAAGTGGGGCTCAGCAATACCCGTATAGAGAGATTTCAAAGTTCCCTTAGGCGGAAAGAACTAAGCAACTGGTGGTATCAAACCTTAAAAGACACTGCTTTGACTTATTCCTTCCAATCAAAAAGTAGTAAATTTCCATACCAAAATATTTTGTTTTTTGACCAGTTTGATTATTGCGAATTTTAACAATCAAAGTTTTCTTTTAGCGCAAAATGTAGCTCAATGTAACAGACACAAAATCAGTGGTGAATTCTCCTCTTTAAAATTCTAATGAAATCAACGAATAAAACAAGAGGAACATTGAAGAGCTGATAACGGCAAAGTGAACAGATTTACTGAATGTGGTGCTCAGCAAGGATGTGCACTAAGGCCGCTGCTTTTCATATCGATTTCATTTATTTATGTAATACTTCTTACTATTTCAGCTAACTTACATAATTCTATCATTTTTGATAGATATTTGCATAGAATAAGAGTGGATCTGACACATTTGGATCTTGAAGACGTATAGAAATGTAATTTTAGTAATAGTTAGTTAGAAGGGCATAATATGGGTTTGCAGAGAAAGGATTGGATTCAAGCAGGCGAACAAACGGTCAGGACATGAATCAGTAGCATCATAACATTAAAAAAACATATCATCATTCAAAATAAATGTAACAATTTGTGTCATCAAGGTATAACTGCACAACATTATCTAGTGCGAAACATTTACAGATTCAGCGTTTTTTAACTACACAACATGGCAAGAACCGAGTTTTCCACAAAATGAGTGTTTACTTGGAGGAGATGGTGAGCAGATTTTATTCCATGCGAGTCAGAAACCTGGGTTGGCGAAAAGCCAACGTGGGTGAGGCTACACAGGCTTAACCCAGCGGAAGCACGGTCGTTTTGTAAGCCTCTCTTGCCCTTTTTAGCAGTTGAAAACCGTTTCCTATCTAATTGACATTAGTCATAAAGGAGCTTATCAAGTCTAGCGAATCCGCCGTTACATTTGGAGTGGCAAATTGGTGACGTCATTAAATACGTTCTTGAAAATTTTTATAGTAAAATGTGAAACAGGAACTACCTCGGAATAAAAACTTTGATATTGTTCCAAGTTTGGCTGATTTATGGCCAGTAAAAGATTCCAGGTAGAAGGTCCACATCAGCACAAGCTGGCTTTAGCGTAACCTGCAATAACATATATCGCATGTATGTATGTATCGTGTTCCAGTCAGGGACGGATCAATAGCAAACTTGAAGGAGGGGCAGTTTGTAGTATTGGCGCTGAAAATTTTTCAAAAATTGATGATGAGAGAACGCTGTATACAACAATTTCAGATCCATTTTCGGAATAAGCAACATAACTTTGAAATTATCCTTGAAGCAAATTAACTAATTGGTCTCAGAAACCTTTTCACCTGATTCTTTTTCTTCAAAAGGGGCGCACAATTTCCAAAAAATGGGCGCCATACTTGCTTCAACTCGTCGAGGGAGGGGCAACAGCCCCTAATTGCCCCCCCCCTTAAATTCCCCACTGGTTCCAGTTAATTTTTCCTCTGTCATAAAGTTTAGGACAAGCGCAAAATTGCAATTTGATAGGAAACTTTATGAACTTTTTTTGCTACCCTTCTGACTTCAGCCGAATTCCGTTAGATTTGACTGTTTAATCGCAGGTAGGACTATTTCTTGGTATTTTTTCCAGATGATACTTTTTAAATTTAACGACTCTAAATCTGCTTTCAAGACATCAACTGCCCCTTAAGCCAAATCAACTGCACGGATTGAAGAGTTATATAAACATATTGATACGACCTCTATTTTTCACAAAAGTTGTCAAAATTTCAAGCTACCGAATCTCTTGAAATTTAAAGGAAAATGAGCTTAAACAATTAAAAAAGCGTCGAGACAATGCACAAATGTTAATTGTGTACTAAAATCGCTACCCTGGGTACCAGACTCACTATATAAAATAATAGTGAGTCTGGTACCCAGGGTATAAAATCGCCACTTTATTCGTTTTTATGCATTGAGACCTTGGTATGTATTTTTGCAAAGGCTTGAAAATAGAAGATTGCTGCAAAATATTGTTACAAACAAACATTGTCTAACTGTGCAACTAATTGGGACGTGGGACCATCTATGGTGGGATCAAATAACATTAAAGATTGCGGTGGTTAAATTCAATCCATCTAAATTCTGTTACTTTCAGCGATTTCAAAGATGTTCCAGACCCTTTTTGTGAACAAAAATGAGACCTTTATAAGGCACAGCTAACAGCCATTATGGAGTTTGATTATAAACTTATTACTCGAAATGTTGAGAAAACAGATATTTAACCAATCAGGGTTATCTTATCCTCGAATTTTAGTTGAAGACGTGTGCAGCAGCTAAAAAAGTAGATGACCGCGTCAGTTATCACAGAGTTTAAAAGTATATGATTCATTGTGAAGATTTGAATGGCAAAAGTTTGGTAACTTTTAGCATTCTTCCATTTTCAACACGTTTCTTGAAATATAGAATGCATAAGAATGATTCTAAACTAAAGATACGATATGCAATTAAGAGGGCAGATATAGCCAGAACTATTTATAAAAGTGATAAGTTTACTTACAGCAACAGCAAATACTTGCAGTTAATCAGCTAGTCATTTCGATCGCCTAGGCCTAGTTCAGAACATGTGACCAATTCACAACATAACCAATCTACCTGCATTGATTGTTTTGGTAAATACCATTCGACAATCGAGCAGTGAATAATGATAGGAGCTTCATCAATGCAAACATAATTTAAAGAAAATGTTTTAACAGTAAGTGGTTTTATTTTAGTCTTGACAATTACCTGGATACCTATGGAACGATATATGTATCATTGTATTTTGTAAAGGACCAGGGGAAAGTCTCAGGTCCTAAATTTTGTTCACATTGTGCATCCAATTTAATTTCTGCCTGGATTTGCCACAGCTGCCTTTTCGATAAAATTATTAAAAAGTTGTCTTGTTAACACAAAATACTGTTAATGACAAAAGGTGACTAATTAAACTAAATAAAGCAAACATATTAAATGATAAAAAACTGACAAAATAGCTACAGGGACACAATGGTGGTTAAGATTATCTGAGGCCGCAGACGTCCGCCCATTTTGTAAGCATAATATAATGCTTTGCCTATTCTGAACTTTCCTGCTGACTTACAACACCGTTGGTCATTTCTATTCATCAAGCAAAGTTTTCCCATTTTTTAAAGACTTTTATACATTGTGGGATGAAATGAAGAGAAGGAATGTGAAGACAAGAAAAAAAGGGTGCATTATCACAACTTTTCAGAAAAAGCTAGCATATTTCTAAATTTTGGAAGGCAAGATCCAGTGAATTGAACACTGTTTGAGATTTGACAAATAGCACTTCAAATTTGCATTCTAACAAAAATGATTCTTACTTGCTTCACATTTGCTGCCATCTTAACCAATCGCTGTTATGAAGCTGATCACGATGAATAGAATAACCAACTTGGGGGGCCTATTATAGGCTTGCGGCTTCAAGGTTTCGATCTTATTTCTACATGCGGTCTACGGATTTGGCAATGGGAATCTGCGGATTGCGGGTTCAGCATAATTTGCGTCTTGCATCCTTTGGTGCAAATTTGCAACGGTTTAAGGCTTTTAGGATTTGGATGCATTTCCAAAGTGAGTGAAATTATAAGAACTTGTCATACAGTTACATAAGGCAATTTTTCCCTTTTACCAAGGTGGAGGGACCAATTTTTGTGAAACAGGATCTCCTTTTTGCTTTTTTGTAGATGGACAACTTTATGAGGAAAGTGAATTTACATTTGCCTGTCTTATGTATGCAGAATTTGAAGCAGAAGCTATAAGATTATGGTGAAATAGTAGGATCTATATTGAGGCCCTCCCAGGGGTAATGGGAATCAAGGGATCAGCCGTGTTTTTGAATGGATGATAGGGACATTTTGTATTTTCAAATGGGGAGCAATACAGCGTTTTGACAAGATTTCGAGAGTGTTGGAACATTCAAGAAACGCTATTAAGAATAGGGAATACTCTCTGAACATTTTTAGGGAACATGGGGACACAGCTTACTCTTGGGCTTTAGATATTTCCTAAAGAGAATGACAAAAAGAAACTCCAAGATGAATATTGTTTAGAAGGGTCGTTTTTCCTTGGGTTTGGCCTTGGTCCCAGTTCCCTCTCTTTGGGTATCCACCTGCTGGTCACGTCTTCCCGTGGTGACGCCCGATAAAACACGCTCGCTTAAGATTAGAAGAAAACACGCGCCGTCAACATGTATCCTATTAAGTTTATAATTAGTTCGCTTGTTTGTTGCTGAATATATCGTAAAGGTGAAACCACAACTATTATATGATTTATTTCTCGGTATGCTCAACCCTACTTCACAACAAATATAAATCATCTATACGCCCTTCTCGTGCAGCATCTTTGGAAAGAAAGAGAATGACAGTACTTTGGAATTCAAAAAATTGAGCGAATCAATGTTTTGCAAATATTAGCTGAATTATGCTGAGCATTAGCTGAAAAAGTATGTCGTATCATAAATATCATGTCATATCATCATTAATCTAAGCATTTTAGCAATCCTGACTTACGAGGCCATGCATTGACAATACGTGGTCAAGAGATACGTAAAACATTTCAAGCTTTCAACCAAATTCGACTGAGGCTAGTTAACTACAGAAGCCTAATGCGCTATGCCAAAACCTTGGATATGTTAGAGATAAGCCTTTCAAAATACTTTGTTCTTCCATTTTTCGTATGATTTGGAATTTCTTAAGCTTATCAAAGAAGTGAGGCACAGCGCTTTAAATACTTTAAATGTACTTTATTCGTTGTATTTTAAGGCAACAGTGACATATATAACTCAAAGGCATTTAAATCAAGCAAAATATTTTTAAGAATATGACATTTGTCATATCAACGCCTTTTGGTTTTCAATACTTAAAAAAAGAAAAAATATAAGCATTAGTTGTCTGGTCTGCAGGACGATAGAAGTTAATAGCTTCTGTATGCTGTAGTGGAGATTTTGTTTTGAAAGCAATTCTATCCTAATTTCCAATGGTAAGACAATCTCAAAAGAAGGAAAACTTTGTTTTGAAAAAAAAGATATCTTAAGAAGGTTGACAAAATTTATTGAGAAGATATGAGAGACCGGTCGTTATTATTTCTTTGAGAGCTTTTCTTGTTATCTTTGAAAACAGAGTATGAAATCAAAAGAAAACAGTTTGTGAGAGAACTGTTAAATATGATGTTTGTGATCATGAAATGAATAATTTTAAATGCTTTCGTGCGTTTCTAGTTCAATATTTAGCATTCAAAAATTCAATTTTAAAATTTTTAGCCCCATACTTTCGAATTTCAGCTGCTACAGAAATGTTAATTCAAAATCCTTTATCTGCTAACGGGCAAAGCATTGGAGGGAGGGGGGGTACAAAGCCCCTATTGCCCTCTTTCTCGATGCCTTTGGCTATTGTGCAAATTATTGGAAACTTGTCAAGCACAAAGATGATGTACATTATTCGTTGAGCACCTGGCTATGCTTAGAATCCTAAAATGGATATTGAAAGAACTCAATGGCTAGTTGAAACTTGCACAAGCAAGAACATTAATTTAAATTGCTTGCAGGTTTGCGGGTTACGGTTTTACATTCAAGGAAATGAGCAGAAAACAAAGGTTGTAATTGCTTTCACCAGCAATAATTTTAAGGTAGCAGACACTAAGCAAATCTCACCAGCAAACATTTTGCAGTGCATTTGATCATGCGTGTGATTCTACATGCTTGAGGTATCTTGTTTACGTCAGTACACTATTCAATAAATTTGAATTTAAAACAACGGCCATTTTGGTGTGCAATTACGGCTAGGGAAATGAAGTTTTCAATATTTGTATTCGCTCTCCTTTTTGTCAAAGACATTACGTTGATTCTCGGCGTCGTTTCAAAAGGTAAGCTCGCTATTTGAAGTAAATAAAGTCCATATTTTTTTGTTTGCAAGCAGCAATTTCATTTTTTTTCATCATATTTGTAAACAACAACAAATATGAATTTTCATTATAACAATGTGGAGCAATTCGATATTTTACGTCAATAAGCATAAATATTAAATATGAAAAAATTGATTGCTCTAGAATCATTTATACATTTCAGTTGTTCTAAATTTCACACATTTAACATTATCCTGCATCTTCATAAGAATATTCTTGAGGATATAAATTTCATATTTTGGCAGAGGAAGACGTTATAGAAAAGGCAAAGAAAGCAAAAGATGAATACAAGAAAGGAGAGGGATTAACAAGATTGAAAGACAAAATTCCAAAAGAAAATACGATGGGACTGATATTCACATGGATAAGAGACGAAAGAATATGCCTCCGTAGAGGAACTGAAGCTAAGAATGCATGCTATGCTCTAAGTGACTTTGAACTGCCAACAAGCACTGAACGCATGTTTTGGTTCCTGATGCCATATCAAAGAGCTACCGACACTACTGACAATTGGTAAGAATAAAAGTTCTAAGCATCGAACTTTCACACTAAAAGCTTTGACAATTAGGTGCTTTTTTTAACCTAAGGGACGAGTCATTGATGCAAGCCATCATAGTTACAAGCTTCAAAACAAGATTAAACATCTTTATTTTTCACTTAAAGGACTTACTTCTAATATACTTTTTTAGGCCAGAAGAACTGGAGATGAATGAAAATTCTAGATAATGAATTTATTAATTGAATTTGAGAAGGTAACGTCAATAATACACAATGATTCACCGACGAAACTCCCCATTTCGGGATGCTGAAATCTGGTTAAGAGTTAAGGCTGACATGTCTCGCACAATCGAGTACATTTATTTCTTATTTACTATTATGCAAACACCATTTGACACAAGTTGCTTTTATTGTAGGTACGAAAGACTGTATAACTCTGTTGCAAAGATTCTTTTAACTGAGAAGGAAGACGAAGCGCCGATATTACTTGCCAAGGGTGGGGGAATTAGTGGAAAAGAAAGATACAAGGCTCTTGAAATAGGAATTGGAGAGGGATATACATTTATGAAGAGCACAGTAAATGGAGAGCAAATTGGCCCAAAAATGAAATTGAATGTAAAGGAATCTTTTAAAGATCTTGAAGATGCAGTTGATAAGGTGCTTGACATGATAATAGCGGCTTATGAAGTTGATTTGAAGAAAGGCGTTGACCTCAAGAAATAGAAGAGACTGTTCGTGTCAACTCTCAGATATTGTATATATGAGATCTTAATAAAACAAAAAATTAAAATAAAACCATACCAAGAGCTAAAAGAAATTTATTTTTGCATTTTTACACTACAAGGTCATTTTTAATTAATTAATTGCAAAAGGCACATGCAAAACGTGTCAGCTTTTGACTAACAGTAACATGAAATTAACATTATTTGGTACGCGCTAAAAAGATTGATATAAAATAGTGTATATGTTTGAATCTTTTCAGAATGCTATGAAATACCGCTAAATATGCTAAATCAGCTAAATTTGTTAAAAAATTGGATAAGGTATGACCAATGAAAGAATTGAAGTTTGCAAACGGACTTCTGTTAGTTCATAAAGTTATAAACAAAGACAGAATAACAGTACCTGCACATATGTGGCCATGTCTCACAGTGGCGTACCCAAGGGGGGGAATAGGGGGATCCGGACCCTCCACTACTAAGGCCCTGGGTACGCCACTGATGTCTCAACCAATATTTCAGTCTTTTAATTGACTTCACACATCAAGAAGGGTTTTACTATGCTTTATTGGCTATGTGATCTAAATGAAAACGATTTCAAACAAAGTTTTTGTGAAGTTGTCACTATTCTTTGAGGTCCAAGCCCGGCTCAATTTAATAATAAATATTCTAAAATAATACAGTTTTGCTATGTCTCCTCAGATATAGTTAAGTGCCTATTTGACTTGTAAAAAGGTCACCAAACTCAGAATTTTTTAACTTCTCAAGGGCCTGCTCAAATTGGGCGCGCTAGGGGGGCTTCTGTCTTTTGCGTCGCGGTCCCTCTGATGTCATACATAAACATGTCATACATGTCTGCCTAAAGTACTTGGAACACCCAGCAATGTACGCCGCATTTAAAACCTTTCAAAAAATTACTACCTACACCGCCTTCCCCCTAAAACAATGTTGATAATTTAGAGAAATATCATAAAAGAAGCGCAAAAGAAAGTGCTTCCTAAAATCCTAACCTGTTAGATACATTAGCAAAAAATTTCGTCTTTGTCGATAAACTTTGTCGAATAAAATTTCGAACAACTTTTCAGAATTTTGTCGTGACAAAATTTTGTCGTGGATTTTTAACACAAAAATAGCAACATATTACCAAAATATTAAAAGACAAATCCATACAAGTTGCTTTACATTCGATCCTATAGGTGTCCCGAATTCGTGGAGACAGGGGGCTTGAGCACCGGTTCGGACTTTGGCCTAATCCCCCAGACATCTTTTTCACACGGAACCTCGTGTCAGGAAAAAACCAAATTAAAGCGGTATATGTCCTAAGTTACTGCAAGGTGGAGTCAAAAGAGTTCATTGTTTACATACAGAAGTTTTGTAGGCTTATTACATTTGTTTAGTTATATTAAAACGAAAAATGGGGACTCTCTGCTTAAACTAAATAGTAGCTTGAACGTCAAAAACTTTTTTCTAATTTATAACTGAGTTAGCTGAGTTAGCTTGTATTTTTAACTGAGTTAGAACTATTTTCATTGAACGAGGGTGAAAAGGAAAGTTAATTCAAGAACCGACAATAATGATGATAATGATGATGAAGATAATTATAAAGATTATGTAAATGAGGAAAAGACGTAAATTACATGGAATAGATCAAAAGGAAAAGTATACATAAATTTGATTCTCTACCTTGTGCTATAGTTATTCAATGCGAATTTTCAAAAAGCTTGAATGCAAAAAATTTTGTCATGACAAAATTTCGTCTCATTTTGAATTTAATAGTATATTTGTCTGAAATATTTGTCTGAAATTTTGTCACGACGAAATTTTTTGTAGTTAATGTAGTAAACCAACATTGTTCTATAGGGGAGAGGGGGATGATTGATTTTGACCTTAAAAATTGACGTCAGTGTCCCAAGACTTTTGGCAGGCATTGTAGATATAATCATAAGTTACATGTTTAGATCAATGTTGAAGTAATTTGCCTTATTGTTCAGACGACTGGCGATCAAAGGGATATACAAGGGGGAAAAGTAAAGGAGCCTATGAACTGTATTTTTGAAGTTGATTTATTCATGCTGTAATCTTTCTACAAAATTTTTTGACGGTTGCTGTCACCGTGCGTAATGTGGGCGTCATTTATAGAAGGGGCACAGTTTCAAAGTAGGGCAAACCTTGAATGGGTGCGATGGAGCTTTCCTTTGAACAGTTTTTGCATAAACCTTCCGATGATGCAAACTCTTGTTAATTTGATATCTCGTTGAGGTCTTTAAAGAAAAGTTTAAGCTTACTTTGTTGCGAGGGCAGTGGCGGTGCCAGCAACTGCAGAGTGGGAGGGTAATTGGCGTGACCAGTGAGACCACGCCCTTTTGCCTTGTTTCAGAAATTTGTACTAGGTAAATTTTCCTTATGCAAAAATATGATCTACCCCTACCCAAAGCTTTTTAATCATTTTGTGGAAAAAATATGCAGACCATGCTTCAACAAAAGTGGGGTACCCCAAAGACCCCTTGGAGCCACCACTGTGTGGGGGTGCTTAGGTCATTTCATTTTATATAAGTTTTTTGTTGAGTTGAAGAGAAGAAATCTGAAGGCATTACACGGAAAGAGGGTCGAGATAATAAATTGTGGGGGAAAGAGGCAAAGGATCTGTGTGCTACCTCAAAAACATTATCTTGGAATGTGCATTTAATTTTTACTTAAATTGTATCTGTTAAATGCAGGCTTGACGTTACAAACTTATACATTCACAATATGTATCCCAGCCTTGATTAACTTTTGGGATTTTTTATAATTAGCTCCTTGCAGAAACAGTTTCGTAGACATGGCCATATCACTAGCATTATAGACTAGTTTCATTTATTTTCAAGCTATAATATCGATTTATGTGTTACCCATCTCCTATCCTATTAGTATTCTTTCAAATCCATCATGATTTATCAGTTAAGAGATTTGACCGTGCAAAATTTACTTCTGTAGGGAAAAACATCTACACCCGGCAATAAAACCACGACTATAATAGCTCTCTTTGAGTTCATTTACTCCTCTATTTTGGCCTCACAGCCAAGGTCTCAGTGGCGTAGCGTTCGGGTATTAGCCTGTGCTCCAGACCCCTAACTTGAAAGTAGAGGTCTGGGACACAGGCTACCGGGTATTCGATGAATGCGAGTAAAACGTTTAGGCCAAACTCCTGTATTGACACCACACAACTTTTGAATCTATCTATACAGCCTAGTTTAACAAAGCCACACCCAGCCCCACCCAACCCAACCCAGCCCCATCTAACCCTACCCGGCCCAAAACAGCCCCAACTAGGCCAACCCTTTCGTAGGAGAAAACCTAATTGAGAAAGTCACGCTACGCCACTGCAGGGTCGCTAGCTTTGGGCGGGGAGAGGGTAATAAGTTCCTATTTGCCGACAACGTAGGTGAGCCATCCTTTATTTGCCGACAAGTCCAAAGTTTCACAGATAAAGCACCCGTGCATGAACAAAAGTCCTCGTTTCAACAATTCAATACTATTCAAGGAGGCTCTCACATCCCAAGCCTCACCCAATGTACCGTAGACTTGCATTGTCAAGTAAAAAAAAGTTCTCTGGCAACAGCTTATCCATTAAAAATTATTCATTTGGTGACCAGACTGCATTACTCAAAACACCACACTGAAAGTATTTTGGTATGTATGTTCAACAAGTTTGTATGTAAGGCTTTTAGTGTATGGACTATAAAGCAATTGCAACTTAAAGATGAAATTGCCAACCGGAGCGATACATGTATAGATAAACGTACCTGTGAATGTAAACCCTTATCAATTTATGTCCGTCTTTAGTTTCTTCGGTGTGTTGTGTTTTGATTCAAATCTTTAGACTATTCCAGTCTTAGCTAGAAAAGAGATTTACTGACAATGAAATCAGATTTATAAAAAAGACCATCCTAATTGAAATGCTTGTACTTTTAATGTCCTATTTATCGGATAAAGCAGGATTGAATGCTGTATGCAAAAATGTCATTCAAGTTTGTGGTAGGTGTGTGCATTCTAACCGAAATTCCCCGTTTGAAAAGGGGAATTGATTTTGTTCATATGTTATAAGTAATAACACTTATTTCACTAAAATATGCCTTCATTACACAAAGGTGTTTTAAGAAATAAGGTCTGCGCGCTCAATATCAATTGCCAAGCCCAGGTGTAGGTAACAGGCAAAATTAGATATTCCAAAAACAAGTCTGATAAAGGGAAGGGAGGAGCGGAGATAAGGGTAAAGAGAGGGAAGGAAGGAGGTGGGAAAGGAGAAAGAGTAGGGAAAGAAGGCGAAGTGGAAGGAGGAAGGGGGAAAGCCCTTTTACCAACAAAGAACACCAATTTTACCTAAACAGAGGGCAAACGACTACCATTTTGTTATTTAAAGGCAGTTTTAAAATCATAGAAGTATATCACAAAAAGTGCGATGCAAAAATACTACCCCGCCCTAACATTGTCTCATAGAATTTAGAAGAAATACTAAACTGACCCTGCCAAAAACTAGAGGGATGTGCCCCCCCCCCCCTGTGGTGCCGCTATTGAATACCATTTACTTTTCTTGGCTAAATGGTGATATAAACTGTATTAAATTTCTTTTGCACCATTTGTGAAGTTAACATTATGGGTAATCAGAAGATAGAATTTGAAATAAGCCGCAAAAACAGAATTTACAACAGGGCCCACACCACGAATTTCAAGGTGGAGGGGCCAAGTTCTTTAATTCAAACCTGAATTTAGTGCTTCAAAAGTGGGGCTCTTTGGAAATGTATTTGCTTACCAGAAAGGTGGGGGCCATGGCTCCTTCGGAAAAACGGATAAGTTTGAAAACGGGTCTCAAAGTGGGTCAGTTTTTACCCGGGTATCTTTTGACTCACCTGCGAGTTAATGGAAACGCCGAACCTGGATAACACATTTGTACAAAGTGATTTAGTTTCTTTTTCTTTGTTTGTTTACAGAAACTGCTATGAAATATCTAGGCCAAACTTTAGAAAAAGCCGAAAATAGGTCATAATTCAATGCTTGGATATTAATAACAGAATCTGAATATGGTAACCAATTTTTGATTATATATAATCATTGATATTTTCAAAATATTTCAAAACCACACTCAGGGGTGGTCTGGCCTCAAAATCGCAGGGTGGCTAAAAAAACTCAAGTGCCCGGTTTAGGGCGTGGCGGGGAAAATTGAGCCACACCCCTAAAAATGTGGCCTAGAATACGATTGATTCAATAAAAATTGATAATTAAGCAATACGCTAAACACCAGCAGTATATGGACTTTAATTCCTAAATTCGGACCCAATTGGATCCATACCTTTCCTCTCGTGTAAATAGGCTTTAAAATCCCACGTAGAGTTAAGAATCAAGATCAAAACTTATTTAAATTCTCAGAGTTTCAACTCTTTTCGAAGAAGTGCAAATGAATCAGCAAATTGGCCAACGACTTGCTCGTAATCAAGCGGAAAGGTTTCTCTTCTTTTGAAATTATCAGTAGCGCTGAATAATCTTTCAAAGGAAACTTGGGTTCAGCTAAGTGTCATCAAGCATTTATACGCGTTGTAGAGGGAAGGGTATGCTGCTAGGTGCATGTTGTATTCACTATTTTTTTTATAAAAACCAGTAAATTTAGGTTCAGGCTGACTGTTCTTAATTTTCGCAAAAATCCGAGGGTGGATTGTCCTTAATTTGTTCAAATTAATAGGGTGTAAGCAGTGCGATTGCTAGCTTTTTCGCTCTTGGAAGGTGTTCATGCATTGTTTACCAACAAAGTGAGTGAGACAGCCTTCATTTGACGACAACATTGAATATTCACCGAAAAGCAACCACACATGGCTAAAAATCCTCGTTTTGGGATAAAATGTTGTTCAAAAATGCATTAAACAGTAACTCAGCCTTAGCTAGTTCCTAATTTGATCTCAACTTTTGAGCAGTTTTGATGCTCAAATTCTTATAAAATTGTTATATATGATAAAAGATATAAACATCATTGCATCATTGCTTCTATATCATTGCATTGTGAGGAGTGACTTCGATAACGAGGCTAACGTTGTTTCGCACAACAATCGCAAGCACTGTGTTTTTTCAATATATCCTGATATTATTTGCTAATCCATGGGCTCCGACAAAGGTCGAAAAGTGGGGGGGGGGCAAGGGAAAATTTAACACCCATAACAAAAGATTTTGAAAAAGACTCCCCGCCTCCCCTTCGTCGGAGGCCCTGTAATCTGTTGAAAAATTTTCGGTAGCAATATGGCTGAGAATACTGAGAAACCGATAGCTAATATTCATGTAAAAAAGAAGAAACCGCTGGGGAGACAATGCGCTGCTTTTGGTTGTTATAATCTTTCCGATAACACAGATAGTTCACCCAGTGTCCTACATTTTTTAAATTTCCGCAAAAGTATCCAGAGAAGAGAGTGTGGTGTAGCTTGATCAAAAGAGTTGATGGTTTGGATGGTTTTAAAGTTACTACAAGTACAGTGTTCTGTCAAGAACATTTCAAAGATGAAGATTTAAAGCGAAACCCTCAGCGATGGAAGTTACATCATGGCGCAGTTCCTTCGTTGAAGCTTTATAACAGTGATGCGAGGACCAGCAAAATCTCCCACAAGGCACCAAAGGATCGCAGCCACTATTATGAATTTCGCCAACAGCAGCCTTCTTCTTCCGCTACATCTGAACTTAATGATTGCTCTGATTCCATTCAAGAAGATGTTTCTAATTACAGAAACAGTTCTACGCAAACAAGTTTTTCTTTTGTCGTGGCCCCCGTTAATTTTGATGATGATTCCAGTGATGATGAAAACCAGTCAAGAAATGAGCAAAGGGAGTATGTCAACGTTCAAAAACGATTGATCAACTTTCTTTCCAAATATCAAATTTAAATGCTGAACTGTCTGTTGCAAAAACGGCATTTTTTTCACTTGAAAAGTTACAAAATGATGATTCTGTTGTCAAATTTTATACTGGTTTTTCTAATTATTCTTCTCTTCGATCTGTTTATGAGTATCTGGAACCAAAGTTGCAGAACATTTCTTACTGGTGAGGCTCTAAGTCTCATGGTACATCCAAACAAAGACAAGAATCATCGACAAAACCAGGTCCTAAAAGAAGGATATCGCATTTTGAAGAATTTATTTTTGTTTTAATGCGTATCAAAGTTGGCTTGTTTTTGAACGATCTTGCAGATAGATTTGGAATTTCTGTTGGTCATGCATCCAAAATATTCTCTACCTGGATCAACTTTCTATACCATGAACTGCCTCTTCTTTTTCCTTTTCCTCCTAAAGAACATATTGAAGCTCTAATGCCTGATGAGTTTAAAAAGTATCCTTCCACAAGAATAGTCATTGATTGCACAGAAATTTTTACTAAAGTTCCCTCATTCATGAAAGCTCAATCACAGACATGGTCTGAGTATAAGCACCACAATACTTGGAAGGCTCTCATTGGAATATCTCCTACCGGTGCTATTACTTTTGTCTCAAAGCTTTGGTCTGGCAGAGTGTCTGATAAAGAGATTACCCAGAAAAGTCGCCATATTGATCTTCTTGAGCCTGGTGACAATGTCATGGCAGACCGAGGATTCGATATAGCTGACATTCTACCAGTTGGGGTTACACTCAATATTCCACCTTTCGAAGCAGATCACAATTAACACCAGCAGAGAGTGAAGAAACAGCCCAGATTGCAGCTTTTAGAATTCACGTGGAAAGAGCCATTGGTAGAATTAAAAATTACCATATTCTCGATGGAGTTCTACCATTATCCTTATGCCTATTAACTAATCAGATTTTTACTGTTTGCTCTCTATTAACTAATTTTTTGCCATTTCTAGTGATACCCTCAATTCATAAGAAGTAATTTAATTGTATATAAATGGACAGCGCTTTTTATCTTTAATTTTTTATCATTTCACCTCTTATATGCAGCACCCATAGATAAACAGCTATAAGTAAATCATAATCTGTCAGTTGCTCTGACCATTGATCTTCCAGGAAGCAAATCATTTTTCATTTTTCATTCTGTTATGTTACAGGAATATCAACATTGGCTATTAGCTTGATTTGCATTAACAAATAAAAAATCTTTGCACCCTTGCTAGTTTACATAACATTTATACATAGTGATATTCATATCAAGGTCATGATAGAGGTCTTTTACAGGTATGATCATAATTGCAGGTCTGGCCATTTGAGGAGAGCCATAGCTCTTGCTCCCCTCCAGGCTCTCCTCAATCGCTGGAGAGGAGCTAGAGATTACTCTCCTAAATTGTTCTAAAAAGCAAATTTGCTTTCCTTGAAATCAATTTTTTCTTTGTTTCTATTCTTATAGCTCACCTGAATAATTCTAGGAGACCCGTTTACTGCTCCCATCTGTTAAAAGTCTTACGGCCAGGCCTGTAATTGCCATAAGTTATAAAGTCTCATATAAATCAGTAATTGGGAAGGGGCTTATTTTAGTGTTGGGGCTTATTGGATAAGGAAATGGATACATGCAGGCTTTTCAATCTTTTTTATGTTAGATTTGAAATGTATGAGTATATCATAAAGCATATGTATCTAATGCCAATCAGTGTACATAATAATTTTCATTGAAATTTTGTCACCAAAGACATTTATCTTGTTGTTTTTGGTTACTACCTACGGTATTATCCCCACAGTACATTGAAGGGAAAATTTTGACCAAGATTACTCACTTACTGATTAAGAATGTTAATTTACTTACTGGCTGTTTTTACTTACTTACTGGATGTCAATTTACTTACATATTAGCAACTTAAAAATAATTATGTTGTACCTTGGAAAGTAATTCCTCTCAAAGAAAAGTAAATGATTTGTTTTGAGTGAAGAAAAGCCAATGTTAATTATAAATTTTATAGAGCAAGCAAGGAAAATTATTTGTCACAAAATTCATCTATATGTATATTCCTTAAAAAATGTTCATAGGTAAAAGTTGCGAGTTCTTTGCAAAAATATTGCTCCTTTAATGTAAATATTTTCCCATCCACCATGAATGTACAATTTATAGCCTCTCTTGACCCGTTTTGTGAAAAATTCCTGAAGCACCGCTCGTGTATAAAAATGGCTGAGCTGTGGGGGGATAGAATTTTTTACAAAATCTTCATCAAAATCATGTTTCTGGATAAACAATGACTGCTGATCTCCAAACCACACTACCAGATCTACTCTTTTTAAACCTGTACAAAACATTTGGCCTTGGATCTGGTAGAAGAACTTGTGAGTTTTTGAATTGAATCTTGCCTTTCTTTGTGAGAAAAAAATTCTTGTCATCAAGATTGAAGATGGGCATTTTATTTCAAGCCCCCATGAATCCTCTCCATCCCAAATAATACCATCCAAAGATGCACCAAGGAAAAAATGCATGCCAGAAATGATCAGACCTGGTTCATCAATATGTGCATCACAAATGCCTTCATTGGTTAAGGTTTCTAAATACAAAGAGCGTACATGTGACTCATTTAATTGTCCATGCTGAGTGCTTGTTGAAGAGAAAGAAGAATAAAACATAGATTTTAACTCTGATGATGGCTCCACTTTGTTAGCTGCTGCAGAGTAAAAATTAGAGGCAGTAATCAGGTATAGTCTATGTTGTTTCCAACAATCATTGGATGATTGACCACATGTAGCAGATTCAATATTCTGTATTACAGTTTGGCTGAGAATCATGTTATCCTGAGCATAGAAATCAATCATTCCTTTAAAATTAGCGCATGATATGTTGTAACTGTCACTGAATGGCACAGGCTCCTCAGAATGAGAAATAGACAAAGTAACAAAAGAGTCATTGAATGGAGAGTCTGGAGAATTAGGATTGGTCTCAGGCATTAGATGAAAAGCAAAAAAACAACTTTTAGGTGTGGATTCAGCAAGGCTTTTCTTCAACTTTTCAAAGCTTTCCTCGTTCATTTGAACATCTTTGGCTTTGCAAGGATCATGGCAAATGTTCTTTGGCTCTTGTGATTTACCACTATCTCTTCCAAATTTAATCTTTTCAATTACAATTTGGTCAATTGGGACTGGAGATATTGATGTAAATGAAGAAGGCAGATTCCACGCTGATAACTTCGATGTAGAAGAGACAGGTTGAGGACAACTTTGATAGCCTTTTCTATTGAAGTCTTCCAAAGCAAAAAGGACACCACCAACATGGTTAAAATTACCCAAACCAGACATGCCAGCACCAGCAGGACATGTACAGGCTGCACAGCAAACATCACCAGAATCGTTTGAGAGGACAACGATGACTTTGTATAAAACATTCTTCATTGAAGCTTTGATACGCACATCAAAAAAAGTAAAGTTAATATCTCTAGCAACAAAAAAATTATTTATGTATCCTTCGTAGAAAAACTGAAAGGCTTTGAGCTTTTTATAGGCTGTACTCTTCAGCTTGATATGCTTGAATGTACTTCGTTGTTCGTACAACAAGATAGTCATACAGCTGAACAAAAGAAAAGGCAGGAGTCCCTCTTAGATCTGATGTCCAAGGCAAATGGCTACATTTTGACTTGTAGATAGCTTCATATGTGCAATGATTTTCATTTCCAATTAATGGGTGCTGCGAGAAAGAACATTCATACTGGGATTGGTTTTGCAACAGGCAAAAAATGGCGTAGGCCCTTAGGATAAGGTCTGCCTTCAAACCAGATGTCTTCTCCTTGTAGCACACCAAGATCTTGTTCAACTGCTCAACGTTCAACTTCTTTAAATCTTCAGGGGAATCGACAGTTTTTCCGCCAGGCAACAAGGTCTTGAATTGTTCCATAATTATTATGAGCTAGCGTTGTGCGGAACAACATTAGCCTCTTTTCCGAATCATGTCTCGCAATGATAATCGAATGTGAAAGGGGTCTGTTTACTTTGTAAACTTTTATCGTTATTTTATGTTTTTTCCATTTACGCAATGTCTGATGTCATTTTCAGAATGAGAAAAATGTATGTGAGGATTGAAACTGTTGTCTACAACAACAAGCAACATATCATTAGATTAACTCTTGGCACAATTAAATGGAATTAATGTATTTTTCCTTTCTGCAACGCTATTGGAAAAATGGGCCACACCACTCCAATCACTTTTGTAGCTTATTATTGTAATATTTGTGTCTCTATATTAAGTGTAAGTCTTAGGGTTGTTATGGATTTCCATGCTCCCTAGGGTTTTATATTGTAATTGATTGTCGTTGTAAATTTTATGAGAATATAAAAAAAAAGACCGAGGACACTGATTGTTATGTTGAAACTAATAGCAAAATGGCTACGGTTCTTACCGATCATCTTTCTTTCCATCCTTCTACTATCGGTACTAGCATTTGTTCATAATCAGTAAGCATTTCATGTTGTTAATTAACTTGATATCCGTATATTTTTAATGTTTTACCATCTGCATCATGTTGGAAATAATAGCCGATATGACTTAGCCTCACTGAACGTTATAATCAAAGGTAACACGCCAGTTAAGCATGAGTAGGCAAGACATTTACAAACAAAATATTCTGTTTACTTATTGCTATACAGATAGTAAAATATTATCTTTCGGCGATCCGTAGATTGTAAACTTTTCTAATGACAGTCAAAGAACTGCAGGTTGTTATCAGATTTCCACGAATAATTAGAGTCACAACATCGAAAAAATCAATGAGGTGAATCTTGGCCCTCGGGCGTCGGTGATGGTTTATTTTAGATCGTTACCAGGAGCGAAAATACCGGAGGGGTGTATGGGGGTGTGACACCCCACCCTCCAATCTAAAAATAGTCGATTTCGCAGGGCAATCGAATATTTTGTAGGGCGCTGAGAATAATTTTATTGCAGTGCAGAAACGCCACCACTGAAGTTCGTTAAAGGCCGTTTAGGAATTTTGAAATGGAAATATCATATTTGCGATGAACTTCCCTTCCTGACATTGCATTCAAGCGAACGGAACAGGTATTTCTGAAAGAGCTCAGTTATTAGCAACTGAAAACATTTCTTACCGAAAGTCATAGCCAATGGATGCAATGATGATTGATGCATATGTTTATGAGGGCAAGGTTGAGTCCACGTAAATTAATTTAAGTTATAAATTATTTTCATGACAGGCACGGTGCCACTGGGGAGCTAGGGGGCTGTAGGTCCCCACTTTGGTCAAGTTAGAAATATTTTATCATTTTTTAATTACATTTTAAAACAGTATATGAAAAATAAAAAGAATAAACTGTTAAGATGCCGATTTTCTTTGATTTAATTAATCATGTATATATCTTTTATTTTTTTTTATTTGCATTAATTCAGTAAATCGTTTTCTCTATCATTGCAAACTTTTCATTTTGGATGTGTAAACATGGCCTTCTCGAGACAAGAAACTGCACATTTCTGTTCAGGAAATGAAATTATCCAAATCAAAACAACACCTTCCTCTATCATTCACAACTGTGTGCAATCTAAAACGAAAGCTTACCGTTTCTTTCTTTCCCCAACGTCTATCACTAGAACTTTAGCATGACATCCCCCTCCCTATTTTTCCAAATAAACAATAATAATTATATTTTTAGCAGTATAGTATTTTGCTAAATTTTAGTCTGGGATATGCTTTTTAGACCTTTACAAGGTATAATTTCAGAAATTTTATTTCACGTCGGACCATGGTGGGTCCTCCTACCCGAGCACAAAACTTTATCCTTCGCTCCCCCCCCTTCGGGCTCAATTTCGTCGTCCCGTCCACATCATGTACCAAAATTCATATGCCACGAGATACAAGCTTTATAACAAAGGATAATCAAATTGGACATTTAATTTACGCGCACGTAGAGAAATAGATATTGCATAGACAATGAAGTTTCAAGTTTGCTTTTATTGCTTAGAAGTTTATCCTTGGTACACCTATAGACAAACCTTTGCTTCGAGGTTCGCAGGGCACCACACAGTTTTGCAGGGCAAAAACCCCTTTTCAAACCCCCCCCCCCTCCCAAACCTATTGGCCAAGTTACGCCCCTGATCGTGCTTTTTTATTACACTCATTTCATTTTTTGCCTTTTTCAAGCTAATTGCAATAAAAAATCAAATGACACCCCCAACCTTTCTCCATCATGAGTTTGTGGCAAGCAACCGGGTGGCAATCTAATGACTGCTCTCCTCTTCTACCACAGAGTACTTAGCAGAAACTCGCATTTTCTTCTAGATCATTGGAAAATGCTTTTCTTGGTTTCTTAACGTTGAACATTGACGCATTCTGCAAAAAGATTCTATCGAGTTCATTTTTAAGATTCGAGTTCATACTTAAGCCATAATTAGGATCTCAATGCTGTATGTTGACTGAACGGAGAAATAGTGACTGCGGAGCATTTATTCACTTTTTCTCTGTGGTTTTTGAAGTAGAGATGATTAAGAACGTGAAAAAAGCGCTCAAAATAAAGCCCAGAATTCTACTTCAAACTGACGATGAAGAATGAAACGAATCTCTTAGGTTAGAAGATGAAATTACATTTTATTTTGGTTTTGACAAAGTTTGACTTAATAAGTATTATTGTTATTGTTGTTATTGTTGCTGCTGTTGAATTCAGAATTTTAAAGTAAATAAAAAGCACATTCAGTGCAATAACCTATAAGGAAATCTGAGAAACATTCACTGCCACCTATCTTCTTCAAATTAAAAAGATAAGTAATTTACCACCGACTGAAGCCTCTGGTCGCTTCATTTTTGATTTAACCAAATTTTAGTATTCTATTTATGTAATTTTCTTTATTGTTTCCATGAAAAGGGCACCCACGGAAAGGGCCCATTGAAACATCGTTGTGTTGTGTATACAACCAACGTTTGTTGGCTCACGCTTAGAACAGCTTACTTTTAAAACGGGGCCTTTTGAAGAGAAACCTTGCGAAGAGATTATCCCTATTAGATGCTTGTGGAGCTAAATCAAATTTGAACAAATGCAATGTCATGAAGGAAACTTCGATTTTATGATCTGTGTCAAAGCCTTTTGACTGCAAAAGGAAATTTGTCATTTGATAAAACCAGTACTGCTTTAACACAAAAGGTTTGACTCACCTTTTCCGGAGAACAGCAGTCTTATAATGAACTACACTTGTTAGTAAGCATACCTTTTTTCTAGCATCTGCAATTTTGATCAATATCAACTGGCTATCAGACAGATAAATATCAAAACACGCGCAGATGATTACTGAAATTACAGTTTTATTGGCCCTGGTTATTTTAAACACTTCATTTCGGTGTTCCTCACGCTCGATTATTCCGTTTCTCTCTCCAAAAAGAAGCTGCTTCAAGGCAATTGCACCTATTTTTTTGTATAAAAAACCGTCAATAAGAAACCAGGCTCTAAGATGACCAAAAAATTAGGAGACACTTAGAACTAATAACTCTTAACCTTAAGCATCCGCTCGAAAATTTATTTTTCAATGATTGAATGGAAATGCTCTTTCCAACGATTAGGTACATGTTTCCTGTTTAATCTGATAAAATATGTTAGTTGAGTGTGTTACTTTGTTCAAATAACGGTAATATAATGAGTAAATAAATCAGCACCAAAATGAAATAGGATGCTAAAAACACGACATTTCCAGTATTCCTCTTTAAGTCATTCGACAAGAACTGAGCAAAGCAGACAGGAGGCAAAATTGAAAAGAATGCAAAAATGCAAGAATGCAAGAATGCAAGAATGCAAGAATGCAAGAATGCAAGAATGTAAGAATGCAAGAATGCAAGAATGCAAAAACAACACTAACTACCGTGACCCCATGAAACCCATTAAATAAAGTCAATGAAATTTCTCAAGACGATGCCCTTCTACAAGCGGACAAAGAAAACAACAACAATCGAATTCCCTTCACCCTGGCCTAAAACACTATTAAACTCCGCAGAAATAAGAATACAATATCCCGGTACTTTTTCCTGCCAACATCACCTTTGTCGAACCGATTCTTCAACATCAGATCAATTTTACCTATTCTTCATCCTGCGTAATTAATTGTATTATCTGCACCAATTGCCAATCTTTCTACATCGGCAAAAATTCCCGCCAAATTAACAACCACTTTGGAATGGAGAATAGTTCCAATTTTCAAGTTTCATATAACTATCTACCCTGGGTACCAGACTTACTATATATGAAATAAAATAGAGAGTCTGGTCTAGTGCGCCCCATTCTCGTTCTGGTGTGCTGATCAGGAGCGAGTGTACAGATTTCTGTACGTTCAAAGGTCACGGCGAAACAATGAACGTAGCTCTGGTGTAAAACATTGAACAGAACAGAACCACAGAATAGAGATCTATATTCTGTGACAGAACATAAATAAATGCTAGCGACTGTAACGATTTAGTTTGAAGATGCTGTTATAACTGTACTCAAAGAATATTTTCCGCATGTTGTGGAACTTAACACAGAACAGCATTGAAAGCCCTCTTTGTAGAGAGAAGAGACACCTTTGTCATATTGCCAACTGGCTTTGGAAAGTCTCTGATATTTCAGGCTGTGCCTCTCGTTGCAAAGAAATTAGGCCTTGTAGTGAAAGGCAGTAAATAAGAAACACCGCAAGGCGCCGAGAACAAACAACAACAAACACAAGTAAATCAGTTATGGCTAATATTTCGCCCAGCATACGGGGCTTCGCTTGTCGTATTGGCCATATTTCCTGATGTGGTGAACTTCCAACGTGATGATTCTAACCGCCGCGATGTCCAAGCGCGCTGCCTTCACAGTGAGGAAGTAGACTTTGAAAGTACACACAATTTATGAGGAAAATTACAAAAGACTTATTTTAAGTTGTATACGAAATTTAATAATGATTAACATTAAATAACTGCATTGTGCTAACTTTAATTTCATGCTTCGCATATGTTTTTTGCTACCAAATGGCGTTTTAAACCTGATTTGATTGGAATCTTGAGGCAGAAAAGTCTATTACCGCTGTATTAATAATGTCGACTTTACAGAACTATATAAAATACATTTGCTTTGAGATTTCCCAAAACTCCTCTGACTACTGATTATCTTTGTTATTTATCCGACAGTCTTGTTTCACAGGCCTAGTCTGTTAAATAGACTTCAGTTCTTTCAAGTAAGTTCACCAGAACGAGAATGGGGCGCACTAGACCAGACTCTCTATTATTTTATATAGTGAGTCTGGTACCCAGGGTAATAATTATCAATCCATTCTACATACAATTCTACACAACTACAATACAATTAAATAAAATACGACGCTAAAATTGAAAACAACGATGCTTACAAAATTACAAACTAAATAAAGAAACAGACATTACATGATTGTATATAAGATGGATTGATTAGGAGGAGCTCTCTATATAGATAAACTAATCAAGAGAGAGCCCCCCTCCCTCCTCCCTATAAAAGCAAAGAATTTAAAAACTTTATAAATAAAGAAACATAAACCAGATAAACCAATACCCAATTACAACACATAAGATTCGATGAAATTAAATTTTGATTTAAAGCGAAACATTGAAACAGAACCAGCAACACGAATAAAAAGTGGAAGAGTGTTCCATAATTCAGAACAAAATATTGAACTGTTTTTTGTCCATAGAGAAGAGTCCTTTTTAATGATAAAAAATATCACCTCTTGAGGCCTGACGAGTTCCAAACATGTGGATAAAGGAGTTTGGAGCGAAGTAGTTATGAAAATAGATTGGCAAGAGCTTATTGATAGCTTTGAAAACAAATGTTAAAATATTTAATTAAATCATATCCTCGAGTTTCAATATCCTTAATGAGTGAAATAAAGGTGCAGATGGGGCAGTAGAAGGTTCCAATTTTATGCATCTGAGGATTTTCTTTTGGAGAAGAAATAGTGGATGGAGGTTAGTGTCAAAGGTAAGACCCCATACAATTATACCATAATTGAGAAAAGACGAGAATAGTGAGTTATACAGATGGACAAGGGTAAACAATGGAATATAATGCCTAAGTTTAGAGAACAATCCACATGTTCTAGAAAGATTTTTGCAGAGTTCACTGATGTGGTATTTCCAGGATAGATGTTCATCAACCAGAACACCCAAGAATTTTACATATTCAGTCCTTTTTATAATTTCCTTGCCAAGTTGAAGGTTTATCAGGTCTGATACCTTCCTTCTAGATAAATGAAAGAATACAAAATTTGTTTTGTCAATGTTCAATGCAAGCTTGTTCCAATCTAGCCAGGATTTAACTTTGGTTAATTCCTTATTGACCTTTCTGGTCAACGTTGTGAGATCCTCAGATTCAAAGTAAATAGTTGTGTCATCAGCAGATAGGAAGAAAGATAATAGCTTAGAAGAGATAGGCAAGTCATATTTGTAAATAAGGAAAAGTGAAGGATCCAGCATTGATCCCTGAGGAACATCATATATTATGTTACATGTTGGAGATGTGAGACCGTTAACTGAAACAAACTGCTTGCACTCACTCAGATATGACTGAAACCAATTATAAGCCGTTAGAAACAAGATCCATCTCGAAGACGCCCATCAAAGAGATCCTGCTACACTTTTTTCTATTCATAAGAAACTGGTTTATAAGAAACTATTACTAGAATGGCCAAAACGTTAAGACACTTAGATACTTGGCTCAATCAAAATTAAGAAGCTGTAAAATTTCCATTTTTGATAAAACAGCCTTGAAGTTTTTATTCTATTGATTTATCTTTACACCACCAAACATAAGACTTTGAATAAATGTCTAATTTTTCGCTTAAAAACTCTTTACCAAATTTTCTATAATTTCATTTCATTTCATTTTCAATTATTTAAGCATGGTAGCCCATTCAGCAGTGCTGGTTTCTAAGGGACCATGCATATAAACTAAAAGAAAAACTAAAGTGAATTAGAATAAAGTAAACAGTTACAATAGATCTTAACATGATAAAATACGCTACACAACCCCTTCTAGCCCACCATACCCTCACAATTTTTGATATTCTTTTACATTATTCTAAATTCTATTTCCCTTGATGTATCAAATTTACAATATATACATATATATAAAATAGTTGAAAACATGAAAAATGATATCAAAACGAAAATAAGCAAAGCAAAAAGGTTTTTAGAGCAAAGTTCTAAATTTTCTAAGAGTGTTGCCTTCTTAGCTTCGGAATCCAGGTTATTCCAAAGTTTAGCTCCCCTAAACGAAAATGACTTCTGCCCGTTGCTTGTGTTTTTCTTTGGAAGCTTTAAGAAAGTGCCTGTATTACGTAGCTGCCAAGCTGCACTTTAGAATTTCTTATGAACATATCGCTCATACATTGGGGGGCAAGTTGTTTAAAGATTTATTTGCAATTGGTTCTTTTAATCGCTATTCTTATATCCCTCCTATTCCCTATAATGGTTTCGGTTACGTCGTATCTTGAATTCTTTCGTATTTGTCAAACATTGTCTTCTCTTTGCTCGGCTCTATTCTTTTCAAGTCACTTGGTAACGAGTAAATGCTCGAAACATCGAGTTTTTAGCAGTCTATTTCATTTTGGTGCTTAATTTGTTTACACTCATCTTTTTTTATAAGAAACAAAGGTCGATGTTAAGTATTCCAGTTTCTTAATGTTCTGGAAATTTCAATACTCATTGTTTCTTAAGAGCTTCTTAATTATGATGTCATAAATCATGTTATGAAATGTTCGTGACCTTTTTCATCACAGCAAGAGATTCGCTTACGTTCTGATGCTGTATTTAAATGTGGGGAGTATGTTTTTATCCCTTGTGTCTTAAGTTCTTAGGCCAACAGGGCAATCATGTTCTTGGATTTTACAAAATTTCGTTGTTCTCAGTTTTATCGCGATTTAATTATTTCTTAATTTTTTGCTTCGAGTACTGAAGTTTCTTAATTTCTTCTGACTGTCCAGTACTCTTTTCTTATAGCCAGTTTCTTATAAAAAAATGAATGTACTCGTTTTTGCTTAGTTGACATAGGTAACTCACTGTCCCGAGCTTAGATTATTGTACAATCAAAGCGTGTTTATGTTTGTTTTTCCGAAACCCTTTGATGGATACATTGATCAAGATCATAGAATTGGTTCAATGTTGGGAAAGGATTTACAAGCTTCAAACCATTCCTATGGCTGTGTGTGTGCTACCAACCTAGTAAATAAATGGATGACAAATAACGCTTCATTCTTCTTGTTGGTTTTCGTAAGTATAACGACTTTACAGTCTATTTCGTATTGTTTAGGATTTTTTCTTAAAACCTGGCCCAGTAATGTTTTTAGAAATAGATTAATGCTTTTACGAGGGGCAAGTATTTACATATGGAAAATGCCACTGTTAGAAGGGTGTAGCACAGCCATGCAAAAGATCGTGCTTCTATACTATAAGAAGGGCGTGGTTTTCACATTTTTTCGAGGGATGTGCTAACTACTTTCCATGAGCAACCGCTCCGCTCTTGAAATTCCACCAAACATATTTTCAATAGGGAAAGATTTTGAGAAACCTGTACCTTTCAACATCAAAAATGCGTTTTAATACCCTTTTTTGGTTGATACAAGCATCTATGCGTATAGAATGAAAAAAAGTAAATATAGGTTTACTTTTGCTGAGTACAGCGGTAAGTCCTACATTTGCTGCTCTAAAGTACGTCTTAGTTACGCCACTACGCTAGTTCACAATGTAATAGACAGTCAAGCTACAGTATTCTCTCCAATTAAATTCCCTGACAATAGACAGTCAAGCTCAGTAAATCTTCCGTCAGAGGAGTTTGAGCTTCCGACAGGGGGGGCCGAAATGACAAAAAATGCAATTTTCGTACGTTATTTTGTCAAATTTGCTCCGACAATAACCTAAAATTTCCTCCGATGGGGGGCTAGATGCTTTCGACGGAGGGGCTGTAGCCAGGCACGTAAATAATAGGGGGCGTGGGGGCGTGGCGGCGTGACGCCCCCAAAGGTTGGAAAATCCAAATGCAGATGGAAAACTTAAAAGTTCATTTGGAATTTTTTCTAACTATTATGACCAAATATGTGAATTTTATAGCTTAGGACTTTGGGATTTTAAATGTAAAAATCTTAAATCTTATTAAAATTATAACTCTGGAACAAGGACATCTTCTGGTCGTTTTTAATTGCAAAGGCCTGTCTCCACTGGATCTCAAATTGCACCATTGCATCGTTTGTTTCCTTTTTGACAGGGGTTAAGTTGAATTAAATTATTTTGAACAGGCAAGGTGAATTTCTGGATAAGAGGTTTGAATTTTACTATCAGTATTGATTGAGCCTGAAGTTTTGAAAAATCATGTAGCCCCCCAGAAAACTCAGGTCTATTTTCAAATTTGGGACTTACATTCCAAAACTTTCCAAAAGTCGGACACTTCCAAGTAGCGGACAACTTGCTCTTGCCCCGATGGTGTCTGTAATTGGAGAGAATACTGTATTCCATACAAAGATTAAAATCGAAAGCCGAATTTCTTATTCAGTTACTAATTTTTGCTTCCTGTAAATCCGCTGCAGATTTTTAATTGAACAAATCAAACTTTGAAAAACGGACTAGCCGACTATGTCTTCGGGTTAAAATCTTTATAATCCAGAAATATTAGAAATATGTGAAACAAACAGGTGACTAGAAAATGTGCTAGACTCACGGTTTTCTTTATGGCAGTTCACTTGAATTTTTGACAACATCTTTCCATGCAATAAAAATTTAGAATTTTTGAAAACACGTTTGTTTATGATCCCTCTTGTTATAAAGTTGCAGTTGGTGGTGACAGCAAAAAGAGTTTATCAAAAGATAGCGCGAAAATGTCACGTGATGACGCCTTCGCAGTGGTGTCTATTTATTTCATTGATACTGAAAACATTTGGAAAATAAACGGCCAAAATCATGCAGACCACAGTTGTAACGAACGAGTTAGTAACTGCAACTTTGGCATAAATCTTTATCTTCAGTTACACTTGATGCTATAGACTAGCAGATTTAAGAAGGAATTGTTTCAAGCCCTCAGCTCACTCTTAGAAAACCACTGATCTATAAAAAAGATCAGTGTAGAAAACATGAAGACTCTGCGAAGGACACATTGTAGATAAAGAGTATTGTTTTGCTTATTTCCGTGATGTATATAAAGGGTTGGGGGAGGATTGTAGGATTGATAGATAATTGCTGGAATGTAGATTGTTGGGTCTCGAACGCGTTTACGGTATTAAAATTGGATATGTTTTGAGAATTTATTATTTGAGAATTAATTTACTAATACCGCTGATTTAGAGAAGGACGGGATCATAACCAGTTTGTTTTTGCTCGATTTGACTATTCCGACAGAAATTGTTACTTCAATTGATGATTTGGCAATGTTACCTATCACACCTTTTTTTGTGACCCGTTTGATTTTCGCAGTTTTAAATAAGAAAAAATCCAGGTATGAAATCTCATTAGAAATCCAGAGGAACAAGGGTAATGTGTGTGGCTCTTGGCGTTTTCATTGCTTAAAGAGAATTGGTTAACCTAGGGTTATTTAAGGTTTTGGCACAGTGTGTTTCGCACTTTGCTTGGAGACGCCTCAATAAATGTGTGCTGTTTATTTTCCCAACCCTTCCTCCCTAATTTTGTTTCTTTATAATGAAATTGCTTTTCGATATAGCTTAGCATTTTGAGTTAATTCCGTATCGTTAAAAATCTCATACCTTTGGGCATATTTTAAGCTGTTTAGCACTTTTTGATGATATTAGGTAGGACTGGTGTGTAAAAAAGAAGCTTTTCTTGTCCATTCCCTCCCCATTATCAATCAAATTTGGGGTTATTGTGTAACTTCCCTTAGTAACGCCCTCCTGTTAGAGGTTTATGCTAGGTTAAGCGATTTGCGCCGATGCAACAATGGCCCAACTCGCTCTCCATGGTGTGGAAACGTAGCCTCATGATTGACTTTCTAGCGTTCAAAATCTCCCTTGCCCCCCCCCCTTTCCAACCTGCGTCGGAGTCCACGGAATAGACTCGTCATATTCAATACATATTGTAAAACCACTTAAAAAGGGGGTTTTACAAATGTGAGTTCGTAGGTCGTTCGCAGAAACGTACACGATAAATACGGCAAAAACTGTTATCCAATTCTCTATACACTTCTTCTAATTCATCAGTTCACGGCAAACGACTAAAAATATCTTAAACGGCTAACGGCGACAATGTAACGGCAAACACAATTCTACAAGCTAGCGACAAGGTACACTGAGTTCGACAAAGCTTACGGCAAGACTCAACCTAACTATAAAGCCACCCCTTATATACCCTAAGAATAATTCAATTTACAGAAGCTGATGCAATTGCAGCGCAATGATGCAATTGTAATGTGATGTCCTGCAATGAATGGGAACCCTGTGTTCTAACAATATTAGCCATTTCAACTGCCCAAAATTATTTCCTCCTTGATGCAAAATTTTCAATCTTTTGCAAATTCTAGTTACAAGATATTTTTATGCCAATTTTAAGGAGATGAGTGACACGTACGACAAGTTTGGACTTATGGAACCTACTTATGCGCTTGGATAAAGGTAAAATCGCACCTAGTAAACTAGGCCTAACAGTTTTTCAAAATAAGGTGACTCGGTCTCAGGATTATATCCGTCAGGAGGCCAAGAGGTTGACCAAGATCTACTAAGGCGGTATTGTTTAATATAGGATTATTGCCCGAGTAACGTCATCCTTCCCCTCGAAATTAAATAATTTGTCTACATAAAAGTTAAAGCAACGTTGCCTGTAGACAGATAAAGTGTGTTTTCATGGGACACAGTGTTATTGTGGGCCAAAAAATAGGCATTAGCGCTGATTGGTTGCCTGAAATAATCCTATACAACAAAAGTGGTGTATCTGGGTCATAATACTGGGATCTCAACACATAAAGGGTGGATATTGCGCTATGTTTGGGCGGCACGCCTCAAGCCATTCCCTGGCTAGAGCCAACCCCTCCCCAACCCCCGGGCTCATTACAGGATCACGCCGAAACAAGATTCAATGAAATTAGTTCTATCATTTTTGGACCGGTTCCTAAATTCAATACAGTCAATTTTGAATTTTAACCACATAACATAAAAGATCACCATAAAAAAATTAGGTATGCAAAATTAGTCTAATATGTCCAAAATCAGTTGAGATATTGCCAATGAAAGATTTGAAGTTTGCTAACGAATCACTGTTATTTTGGCTCTGTTCATAAAGTTATGAACAGAGACCAAAATACAGAGGTTTGATGGGGGAAAGAGCTAATACACATGTGGGCATAACTCAGCCAATTCGTAACACGTTTGACTGATTGTGCATATTTAGAGGTATTTCATGATGCTCTTTCAGGCTATGGGAGTCTATATGGCTATGGCTATAGATCTGTGTGACGTCATCACTTTAGAACTCTATTATGAGGCATCTAAAGAACATATCATATAAATTCTTGATCATGAAGCCTATGATGAAACATCACTTTATCTTAGGAACATTGGCGTTTCCAGCAATAAAGACGGCATTGCCTCTAAAAAAATATCTGGACAAGCCTCCTGATTCTCTGTCAATTCCACAAATTTCCGGCTGGCGCTGCTCCTGTGGAGGAGAGAAATAAATAAATCACGGTTTAATAATAAAACATGAACATAAGAATAGCAACAGAAAGAATATCAATAAAGATTCAGGAATATTGGAAGTTTTGGGCAATTTTTTGTAAAGTTTGACAACAAAATATTCGGGAATATAGTGCTTTTGATAAAAACGTCTCCAGACTTATAAAAATTTTCATCTGGGCTGGTCAAACGAGTTTCAATAGAAATTTTAGTGGATAGCTCGACAGTTTTTTAGTGTGAAAGAACATTATGTTTTGCGCTTATTTAAAACTCCCTCCAGAGAATAGAAAAAAGAACACTGCAAAAACTTTTTCAATTCTGTGCTCCCTCTACCACAAAATATTCGTAACGGGCAACGAAGAACAGAACGTGTTGGTAACTAGATACCAAATGTGTTAATGTGAAATTGATCTTCTACAAGGTCAAGGTGATCTTTCTCAACAGACCCCTGGTCTGTTATTCTACCTTAAAGAGGGTAAGATCTTGTTATTTTATGCACCGCTCGATGGGAGTCAGGGGGGCCGTCCAAACAAGTTAGGAAAGGGGATGTAAGAAGCCACACCCAAAACCACACTCATGATCACACTCTATTTGCTTGTTTTCGTGTTTAAAATTCTCACTTGTGTATACGAAACCTTTTAAACTATCCACCGAATCCTAGAGGCTAACAGAAACTATTCATTCATGGAAAGTCAATAGCAATATATAGGGATGATTCACATTGCCAAGTAAGGAATTCGCCCAACCAAACGTACACTGGATTATTGAGGGGGGCTGAGCCCCCCAAATCCCTTTCAACTTTAATAAGGGGGCTGAACCCCCGGAGCCCCTCAACGACACCACTGATGGGACCTTCTTGTAGACTGTAAATAATGGCCACGTTGTCACCGATCGGCTACTTCTATCTGGGCAGCCGAGAGGTTTTGGCAGCCCTGCGGCAAACTCATAAGAAATCTTTTGCGACCACGTCCTTTAGATCAGCTTAAATTAATTCATTCGTTTAACATTCTTTATTACTTTGTTATTCTAAGACAATTCCATTTTGAGGCCTCTAGACCTAGAGGCCTTGGGGTAACCCCCCTTTCCCTCCCTATAGGTGGCCCTGAGTTTATTTTGTAAATCAATTTACTTATGGTCGATGTCCCATTGATATTCATACAGTCTGATAAGGATGGTGTTATATTTTTTTTCTAAAAATTGAATCATAAAAGGCAAATTTTATTTTATTTGACACCTCCCCTGGCAAAAATTTGAATTGATTTTAAAGATATGAAATTATACCATTTTTGCCAACATTGAACAAATATTAATACTCAAAAGTGCATAAAAACCAAAATTGTGTCGTTTGGTAACATCAACTTTTTCTTCCTTACTTGGTCCTTGTTTGGCAAGTTCTTCGCCACTGACTGACGTACATTACATTTACATTTTTATTTATTTAGGCGCGGTAGCCCCGTCATTCCATAAGAACTGCTTTTCAGCAGGCCGTGACAAAAACATTAATAAGTAAGAAGATAGATACTGCGAAATAGGAATGGCCGTCCATAGTTAGTTTCTGATTTCAAAGCTTTGAAACTCCGTCAACCGAAGCTTCTATAACTAAAGCTGCCTCCTCCTAGTTAACGAGAAAAATTCACATTTTTACATTTAGCTATTGAGTTTGCCCCCCATCTTAATGTCTATCTTTAGGGTCCCAGATGCATCTGTTACAACAATGCTGATAACAGCATCTAAAAGTTAAATATCCAGTCTATAATTTTTTGTGCATATGTCAAAGACATTTTTATTGTTTTGATTATTCTATCATTTTCTTTTAATACGATTTGTTAAAAAACACTTTACGATTAGGCCGCTCGTTGGATTCTCAGAGCAAAAGCACAAAGCAATCCAATGCAATAAGAAATGGTATTTTGGTACAAAATATCAAACTGAAATAAACAATTGAATAAACGAATATTTCATCCCAGCAAACAGGCCTGTATCAGAACAAATGACAAATAGATGTATGATAAATATAGACAAGGCCAAGGTAAAATAAAGAGCAAGACAAACATTATTCTTTGTTTCATCTTGATAAGGCAGTATATAGATTTTACTCAAAGCTTCAAATGCCACTTTAAAAAAAACACATCTTTAATTCAATCTGTTTTAAGATAATCTGTCAATATTTTGTTTAAAGAATATTTGAAAAATCAATTTTATTCTCAAAATGCTAGTTATAGCTTTCCGACATCGTAATAACCCTGTTTTTGGTAACTGGGACGCTTTTAATCGTTCATTAATTCATTCGTTAATTCACAAATTTCCTTAATAATGGTTAGTTTTTTCTATTCATCGTGAGTTCTTTGTTAACTTGAACCTCAGTTTAGTGGGGTACTTCACTACTTCATATGATGAAGGGCGATGGGGCTCATGAGACATGCCCATTAGAAAATTATACTTAAAATACAAGATCAGAAATTTCATAAAAGTTTGGAGGAAAATAAAAATTTGATGTTACGTTTGCTTTGGTTTTTTATTTTCCTTGATTTGGCTTAAAATCTCTGAATTTTCTCCTGGAGCAAAGAAGACAATGCATAGATTAAAAACTGATTTAAATCTACGGACGCTAAATGAATGAATGTAGTGGTTCTGCTTTAACTGCTATCTGCATAAATTAAATAAACCTTTATTATATTTATGATAAATTGCCAAATATAGATTATCAAAACCAAAAACTGAAAACGCTTCTAAAGAATGCTGAAAAATGTCATGCAGTCAGTGGCGTAGATAGAGGGGGTCAGAGAAGCGAAAGACCCCCCTGTAAAGCTAAACTGCCATTTTGTCGGAAAACATCTGATCATGTCGGAATTATAACATGATTTCCAATTTTTATCTAAATGTTAAATTTTGAAAGGAAAGATTTTAATCCTCCGTAACAGACGAAGATATGAAAATAGATACAAAATTCCTTCATTCAAAGATGGGGTGGATGGAAATGATTCTCTTCTATGATGAGGCACCTATTGGATATTTTATTGGCATATATGATTAAGAGCGTCGTTATTCGTTATATATAATCTCTTATATTGCATCATTTTCTCGTATTAGGTTTTTTGGGGCTAAAAAAAGAAGCTCTTTACATCTGGCAAATAAGGGACCTTTAAGAAACTTTTACTCCTAAAATTAGAACAAAAAAAGTCAATAAACTGTGTACTTATCTCGACATTAGTTTTCTTACAAAAAATGTGTATACTCTGAAAATGAGTGTATCTAGAGATAATGGAAGTGTGACACTTCCATTATCTTTAATGTATTCACAACGTTTCTAAAATAAAAGAGCCAGGAGAAATACTGGAATAGTTGGCTAGAAAAATCCCCGCTGCCCTAGAACATTTCGAATTTTCCCATGAAACCAAGCCGGTTTGCCGCCGAAATTCAAATTTTTTTCTTAATTAAAAACCAGACGTACCACTCCAAGCCCGAACTGATGAACAGTGAAACCGGAAAAGTGATTCTTTCTTCGCTGCATCCGCCAATTCGCCTTGTCACTCATTCACAGCTTGATACTACTTATGCCGAAACCACATTTATGGAAGACCATTGCGAAGCTGATCCTTAGCAAAGCATCTTGTTCGTTGTACCCTTCGAGCAGGGTTTGCGGAGCGTTCAACCTTGCCATAACGAGCTGGCCTGCTAGCTTGCGAGAGAAAGCTCGCGGGTTTCAGCCAGCCCGCCAAGATGTGGGTGAGCTCCAAAAATCTACTGGCGTTCGTGCTCTTGATAGGTGTATTCGTTTGCGTCACCTCAGGTAAGAAATTTACTAGTTTTGAGTGGGTTCGTAAAATAAAGCCTCTAATTACATATCCAATACATTTTAACATCATCAGTTGTCTTAACCATGTCTTAAAAGTTTAGAATTGTGTCAGTTGTGCTCAAATGTTTGCTTTTGCTTGTGAAAAGACGCAAAGTCTTCTCGCGAGTTTTGGAATTCTTACCCTCGGGGCAAACTTTTTCTTCAAGCTTGAGAAACGTTATAGTTCCAATAACTTTCACATAAAGAGTCCTAGCAGAAGTTGTATCTGTGTACCAAGAAAGTCATGAAGGAAAAAAAGAATGTTTGCAGCCGGTAGGGCCAATATCAGTCGCGAGCAGCAGTCGCGAGAAATTAGACCCCTTTTAAAACTCTAGGTTTGTCACGCTTCTATATTTAGATGATTAAAATTTTTATTCCTTACGCAAAGGGAATCTTAAACTACGTTCCCAAGCCGTTTTGCGTGATTTTAAGGCATGAAAAGATGGGTAACCCAACTGATTGTATAAGCAAATTTCTCAGCGTCAACCCGAAGGACCTCGGGGCATTACCAAAGAACTTTGCTTGCGGTCCTCGCAAATAATTTCGCTCAACTGGTGCACGTAAAGTTTTAAAGTTGTACATATTTCGAAAGATTTAAACAATTGCAAATTTTCTTGTCTACGTACAAAATCATGGTAGATAGTGTCAATGTTGTTTCCCTGCAAAAAGTAAATATCATGCGAATTGTTGTGGAGTCTAACCTAAATCATTAATGTATCAGTTTCTCCCTTTGCCCTGAATCCGTGGAATGCTCCTCGACTGGGTGGAGCAAAAGCCTCATTGCCGAAGGCTACTTGCCGGAAGCCATTCTCGTCCACAGACTCGTCTGCATTTGATCATGCGTGTTCTATCAACTCTCCAATGTTTAAGTTCCAGAATTGGTCCAGGTAGGAAAAGAAATTATAACAAATTTTAAAAATACCTTCGCCATAATGGAAGTTACATGCAATTATGTGACGATACACTTCCTATAGGAAGTGCAGTAACAATAGCTTAGCTACACCCTGTATGGAACGAATGGTTTGCGGTTAGCAATTCCAGTGGCCGATTGTTGTCAGACATTGTTTTCCTTTGGTTCAGTGCGCAGCCTGCCTTGAGGAGATTGGGAGATTCCCGTTCTTGTAAATTGTGTTTGAATGCCTTAGGATCGCCTAAAGCCACTGGACAACACTTTGAATTACTAAGCATTTAGTAAGCAGCGAAGACAGGACATCCTTTTCAATCAATTCATTGGATTGAAATGTGTTTTTACTTTCGGTCATACATTTAAATGTATTATTGTTGCAACTACCTTTGTAAATATGTTATTCTGTAGCTTGTACATGACAGTGTGTGGAATAGCGTGGGATAAAACCTTACCGAAGTTGATGTGTCTTTTTGTGGCATAATCAGCATTTCCTTTCTGTGGGTACCAGATTCAAAATGAGACCACTGACTCAAAATGAGGCAGAAGATCTGAGTAACAAATCGCGATTTGGGAATTAGCATCTTGGTTAAATTCTTCATACTTCATAGGGCTTCAAAGAATTTTTGTAAAGGAAAAATGCATTAATAAAAACCACTGAATCCAAATGACCTATAGTAAAGACAATTACATGAGAAAAAGACATATTGCTGCATGCAAAGTTTATCAACTGTTGATGAGGCTGGCATTCCAAAGTGTGGAGAGCAGCAATTTACAACATTGCTAAACATTACAACCAAGGAGTAAAACTGGTGTGCTAACATTTAACTATTATAACAGGAATGGTAATACATACTGCTTTATCAAATGGGGGTGTATGCATGGCCAAAAACCGTCTGTTTGCAAGAAAGTTTTCATTCTGTTGTGATTGCAAGTGCATGTTAAATTTATTGCCCAAAATGTCTAGTCTGTTCCTAAAGCCAGCTCTTCTTAAAGCTAAAACATTAGGAACTTTTTTTGAATTTAAAAATGTGACAGTGTCCAGCTTTTTCCAATCATACTTATTAGTATTTAGCAAAAATTTCTTTTGTTATTAGTATTATAACATATTTATTAGCTTATTTTAATCTTTTAAACAGGTCAGGTTGAAAAACATATATGTATGAACCTTTAACCTGTATAAATATTATAAAATGAAATGAAATGAAAACTTCAGAAACAACAGCAGAACAGTACAGGTTTTATATTGTCTGCTTGCATAGATTATTGAATTGCTTGATAAAGTCAACTCTTCTTATAATCACTGCGGTTGAAGTCACACTGCTGGTTACAGGCACAAAGAATTTAGACCCAATATGCTTACAGTTACACTCTATTAACAGTTATAAGTTTTCAAGCAACATTTGGTGTGACTATGACCAAAATATACTGTACATACATTTAAAGCAGAAGTATCTTAATGGTTACATCCACACAGTGGTTGGAGGTGGCCTCCGCCAACACCTGGACAGTGGTGTTGCCACAGGGTGGACTAGGGTGATCAGATTGATTTTGATTTTTGCATTTGCAAAAAAGCCACCATTACAGAAAAAGCTGCTTGAGATAGTTGCTTGCCCAAAAATAGAAAAAAGAGAAATTACAATCGGAAATTATGAAATAGATAAAAAATGTTAAAAAAGACCCTTCCAAGAGTCTGAAAGGCGTGGCAGAAAAAATTAGTTTCGTTGACCCAAATTTTTTTGAGCTGGCGATGCCACTACACTCTAGCATAGACTCAGTCAAGAGCACTTTGTTATTCTCATTTTTTTGTTAATATAAAGTTTTCACACTGACACAGCATAACCTGCTTGCATAATTGTTCATTCGATGCAACATTTTCTGAATAAATCAAAGCTAGATTTACTTTTAGTGATTTAGTGAATAATTTAAAATGGGCCAATTTAGTAAGAAACCTTTAGGAGTTGTGTATTGAAAATTTAATGAACAATGCATAATTTTTTTTTGAAGCACAAAATATAGACCTGAACGTGGAAGAAAAGGTTGGCAAATGTCCAGATGTAGATGAAGAAAGAGAATGTCCACCAAGAGGAGATGGTTCTCTTAGCGGAGATTGCTTATTCGACCGTGACTGTAATGGAACAAGTAAATGTTGCAGACTAGCCTGTGAAAGTAAGTGTGTTGAACCTATTGCCGTCAAAACCGTAAAACCAGTGGTTGTTGTTGGTGACAAAGGAGATCCTGGTGACAAAGGAGATCCAGTGAGTAACTTTTTTGATCAGTATATATTTTTTTAAGAGAAGGGGAAATATATTTACCCTCTTATTCCTTTTCATTTATTTCCAATCTGCCAAACATCTATTGGATGGATAAACCTCATTTCAGTTCAATTTTAAATGTTGATATAGGTCTGATATAAAACAACGTTAAAGACATGAAGAGATCATGCAGCTTTCAGCTTTTTGCATCCTTTCAAACCAAAATTGTAGTGCAGTTCCAGAAAAGTTAAGAAACAAAGATTCACTTCCAGCAGTTTTGACCAAATATGAAATTAAATGTAAAATTGCTTTTTCTTTCCTGATGCTCTTTTCCTTGTTTATTTCTTTAAATCCTTTACCTTCTTATGCTGCTCCCTTCTCCAATTCTTTGAAGTAAACAGCTATTGTGAAGTAGCTATTTACTCTGCTGCATGGCTGTGGTGCATGCCTTAACTGTCTCATGTTTTTGTCTTCGTGTTATGAATTAATTTTATTTTTTATTTCAAGGGCCCACCAGGTCCAAAAGGCCCAACTGGTGATGCAGGAGATGCAGGACCAAGGGTTTGTTTCTTCTAGTGCTGTTCACAAATACCTTTTAGTTGTGTTTTTGAATTGCCTTTGTTCATTTTGCAACTGAAGAGAGCTTTTGGTTTCTATCAGTTTGCTCAAACATTACAGATTGTGGGAGTTAGGCCATGGGTACCTAGAAATACTGCAATTGGAGCAGTCAGGACAATATAGCTGGTCCTCTAAGTTCCTAAATTCATGTCCAAAATTTAAGAAAAATTAAAGGGGTAAACATTGCTATGTTCTAGCTTATCAATATGTTAAGAAACGATAGAGGAACAATTCTTAAGAAAATGTTTTCTTTGGATACCCTGTGATGAAGTTTTAATGTTAGCAGTTTTAATATGCAGATAGTTAGCTTCTGCCCCCAAATTTGTTCTGTTGTTTCAGAAAAAAAAGGGTAGCAGATATTTTTAAGGTGTTTCTGTTTGCAAATTTTTACAAATTTACCTTCCTTTTTGTGAATGTTTTCTGTGTCTATATCTATATATATTATAAAATATAATATATTAGATGTTTTACCTATTTTGACAATGTGTTTGTTTAGGTATATTTGTAATTTAATGACACTTTATCTTTTAAGGGTATCAAAGGTAGTGCTGGAAGAGATGGCAGCCCAGGAAAAAATGGCCGACCTGGTCCTCCTGGGCCACCAGGAGGGTTGGAAGGTGATGAAGAGGAAGGGCTTGTCCCAGGGCCTTTAGGCTCTTTGACAAATGTAATTTTTGTCTTTTTTAGTCCTTATCAACCCTGGACATTTAATTTAAGCAATGCTCCCAAGAAGTTATTGGGTATTATTTTTTAGGGTTAAAGAATTATTTTAACATGAGTTAACTTCAACTTTTCTCTTAGCTATTTGGCCACTATGATAGTTTGACAATTGTTTATCTTGATGCTAGAAAGCCTTATGGTGCCCTATATTGGTTTTTATAAAACATTTTTAGGGTTGCCAGGGTGTTTATGATCCACAAAGGGCTCTGGTTAGGAAGGATGTAACAGAATTTGCAATTGTCTTTCTCTGGGTGCCACAGCTTTTGTATAGGTCATCTATTGAAACTGTGGGAAGACACAGGTACATTCAGTACAGGGCTGTCAGAAAGCCTGCCAACATCTTCACTGTCAGTTATCCTAAGCATCTTTTTTCCAACAGCCCTGAACTTTTTCTGATAAACTTCCAGCCATTGAATTCCATCAAATGGATTGTTTATTTTTTAGTTTTTTTTATCACTCCATATAGATTATGTGAAAAGATACAACTAAAATATGTTGAGAAATAATTACATCTATATAGTTTACATAATTCTTTCATTATTTAGTCCAAAGGCCCTGGTCCTGGTGATCTACCACTTGAGACAGGAAGTATTGGAGAGGCAAAACAGCCAACTCTTGGCCCTGCTGTGAGTTTATATTGAATATCCTGTGTAGTTTTTCAAGGTTTAAGTCACCTATATAAAGATGTAAATCCTCTTACTGATAGTCAATAGCAATTTTAACTTCTCAACTAACATAGATGCCTTCAGTTTCAGTTTTGTTTCATATGTTAATCAAAAAATTTCTAGCTTTAATCAAATGGCTATTATAAAGATAGATGTGTTGCATTTGGTAATTTCGTTAAAGGGGTCTGTTGCTAACAGGATAAAGTCATTCCTTGCTGTAGGAATTTGGCATGTGAGCAGTTTATCAACTTGCTTAAAAGATAGGATTTTGACTTAGTCTGGTGGCAGTTTCTCCGTGCATATTAGCAACTTAGGGGGTTTATTTTTTTAGCTTTTTCTACCTTGGGCAATAATGGTTAACACCTTATACTGTTTGCATGAAGATCTTTGACCTATCCACTGCATTTTGTAGGGACCTACTGGAAATGCTGGTGCCAAAGGACCAACTGGGCCCAGTGTAAGTAACAATAGTTTTCTCTGCATGTATATTACCATGAACCAATTTATCAATCCTTGGAATTAGATTGGTATCCTCATGAAACAATAAATTAGAATTTCCTAATCATTAGTGTTTCAGTAGAAACTGTTCTGGATCTGACTGAATTTGCTCTGATTTTGTGTTTGCATTATGTAATTTTTGCCCTTTATTCTATTACTTCTAGGGTGAAGGTGGGGAACCAGGAAAACCTGGTCCTATGGGAGAAGTTGGAGATGTGGTATGAAAATGGTTTTTCGTTAATGCAATGATTTAGCTTGCAAGATATATACATTTTCCCATGCCTGGGGACTGGTAGAATGAGATTCTGTCTCATTTCTTTTCATTTAAATCTTTGCATTTTCATTTGTTAAGAATTAATTTGATAAATTTGGGTCACATCTTTAGTCAAATGCTAGGTTCCTAACCCTGTCATAAGATCTATTTCATTTGGAGGCAAATATCATGACAAAAGTTTATTCAATAAATATTGAGAGATTGTTCAAAGTTTTGCTTGTAGGTATTAAATAGTTGTTTCAGAATCACTAAATGAAATGTTTCAAGTTGCAATAGTAATAAATAACTTGATAGAAAATTTTGAACCTGGGAATAATTTCTTTTTGGGCTTTTGTTGTCCTTAGAAACTTGAACCAACATAAAAGAGAGATTGGATGTTAAAATACAAAAAAAGTGTCAGAAGAATTTTTTATTTTATAGTTTTATTTTATCTGTTTCTTTAAGGTTTTATCATTTTTACTGCTTGACATACAAAGTAGCTTGCCCCTACTGTCATATTTTTCATATGTACATTTTTTGCATTTATATCATAATCCTGATAGGCAGTTTTGTAACTTCTATTTTGTCTGTTTGCTAAAATGTGTGCTGGCTCTTATCGGCTTGTTGTCATTCACCAATTGTTTTTACAGGGACCACAAGGACCACAAGGACCACAAGGACCATCTGGCAAAGATGGTTCAGATGTATGTATAGAAGCACCAGCCATTTATTTCTTTATATAATGCTTTTCATGTAGGCAATTTTCTACTGTACAATGATTGGGGGATAGGATATAACAAAATATTTCTTCCAACATAAGAAACAAAACTGCTCTTTGAGAGAAAGCCTTCCAATCTTCTAGGTAAAAGAGCAACATCTTATTGACAAGCAAGATTGTTCCAAAAACTATAAGGAAAACATTTTTTCAGATAATTGGCAGAGCCTGGTTGTCTTTTCATCTAGTTTTGGAACTGATCCACATAAAAAGGAGAAAGTATTATGTAGACAGAATAAAATTTTCCCCTGAGCGTCTCCAGTGGTTATTTTTCTATAGGCACACAGCACTGATTGTGTAACTATCCCAGTCATGTGCTCCTGTTTTTTATTTGTCTGTTTTGATCCACAGCTAGGTATATATTTCAAGCTTATATTTTTGCCCTGGTTCTGACGTTTTATATACTCTGAGGAGTTCAGACCAAAAGCTTTAGTATGTTGTAAAGTGTTTGCATTTTTCAAAACCAATTATTTTTAGACATACATGTCAGCTTTCATATGGTTTAATCTATGCTTCCCCATGGCTTTAATCATGTTGTGATATATGTATCTTTATTATTTCATATCCCTTTCTTTTTAGTGAATAAATTTCTGTTTTCTTTTTAATGAATCAAAAAACAGAATATTGCACATTAAAAACAAGCATAAATATGATTGATGTATGAAACATTTTTTTCATTACAATGGTATGGCCCTGGCTAGCAGCCCAAATGTAGAATTAGCTAAATGTTGGTTTTATTATGTTGTATTGAGTAGTAGGAAAAGCATCTTGTTCATCAAAGATTTATATATGTTTTACAGGGAGCCCAAGGAGAGCCAGGAGCAAGTGGCCCAATGGGAGACAGGGGTGCAACTGTAAGTTTATTCAAGCTCTTGATATCTATCAAAATGTTTTTATACTACAGTTTCATTAGATTAACAGCAATTGCTGTGTAAATAGTTCATGTTGCTAAAGTTTTTTGTTATAATGAGTATGTAATCTACATAACTTTATCTCTTACAAAAGACTGTTATTTTTATTCATGTTATGATCGATGTATTTAGCCCCAGCTAGACATGATCGCTCTTATCGTCAATTTGGTAAATCTTTGTAGGGTCAAAGTGGTCAGCCAGGACGAAGAGGTGCCCCAGGTTACAAGGGGTTGAAGGTATGGTTACATATTAATTGGTACCTTGCCTAAAAATTCTTTGTTTAATGTTCAAGTACTAGGTGTAAAAAACTTCTCTATGTGAAAGTAACTTTTTTATGAAATAAGGACTACTAAGATTTTGAAAAATGATTAATTGCTATAAGATTTTAGAAATTAGTAGGTACTGGACATACATTTAAGGAAGTGAGCAGAAGGAAATTTAGTTTTTGCCGTACTGAAGTGACTTATATATACCCAATTATAACACAATAAGATAAGTAGAGACAATGTTATATTACATTATATATTTTTATTATCTTTGTGCATATTCACACACTCCTAATTTTTGACAGGGAGACAGAGGTGTGCAAGGAGCAAAAGGCAGTGCTGGAGAAGATGGTGCCAATGGTGAAACTGGAGACCCAGGTGCTGCTGGGGACAAAGGGCCAACAGTAAGTCTTTTACCCTCGTGCAAGCCTGGAAATTTTGCAATTGCTTGTGTCATTACCATAGCATTCCACAAATGGAAGAAATGATAGAGAGACTCTGGGAAATGAATTATAATCAATACATACATTTTCAGTCTTTTAATGTCTTATTTGCTTTTTTCATTTGCCTTTTGCCTTGTCTTGAAAACTGATTGGTCAATCATGCAGAAATTTTTATTTTTGGATCAACCTCTAAATAAGCACCTTAAATAATGCAATGCTTAAATATTTACAAAGTAGCATCAGTTTTCATGCATCATTTCCACAAATTAAAAATAACTGCAGCAAAACATCATTCCATTATCACAATTTCATTCATAAAGCAGTATGTTCTGTTGTTGCTGTCACATTAATTCCTCACTTAAATCACAAAACAGAGTAGTATTTACAAAATTTCCACAACTTCTTCTTTGACTTATGAAAATTTCAGAATTTTAAAGCAGCTTAAATTTTCCCTAGGGACCTACTGGACCAAGAGGACCAACTGGTGCATCAGGACCCAAAGGACCTCTTGGAAGCCAAGGTCTGCCTGGACCAAGGGGATCCCCTGGTGTATCTGTAAGTATATATAATTCAATCAGTGGCCAATATTAATGGCTATATAATATTTGAATTTTCAGTTCTTTCTTCCTCTTGGATTGTTGGGGAGATGAGATGCAGCAAGTTCTTGAGTATGAAATGAGTACCCCCGTTTTGGGGCCATTGCACATGCGTATTATATATTCTGAATCAAAGAGGCATAGAACCTTCCGAGAAAGGAACAAACAGAACTTTGCGATCGAAATTTCAAAACTAAGTGAGCGGTCGGAGCTTATCATTCACATTGACATGGGAGTTTGATCATAGCAGAAATATCTTTTACCTTTCTTTTGAATTCAAGGGACCACCTGGTTTGCAAGGTGTGACTGGAAGAACTGGTCCTTCGGGAGTCAAAGGAGCACGTGGAGATGCAGGACCTCAGGGAGGAAGAGGAGAAGCTGGTGAGCGTGGAGAAACTGGAGATAAAGGTATAAAGGGTGTTCTTGGAGAGAGAGGTATTTCTGGAGCACCAGGAAGACAAGGACCTAAAGGAGCTATGGTCAGTTTACCTGCTATAATTTGCTTTGACTCACTTTGTTGAAAAATTTGCAGTTAATTTTAAGTGAAAAGAATTTAGATTGGGTAATAAAATAGTGAATTGCAATTCCATATCAATTAACAACATAGTATTCTATATTGAATGATAGATACATTATTTGATAGGGTGATATATGTTTCTAAACATTTCATTTATAATTCCAATGGTCTACAGTGTCAGCACAAAAAATAAATTTTACCCTTCTTAGATGTTTATCGTGGCAGATAATGATTAGCACCACCTTCAACTTTTTCAGAATACAATTTTCTAGATTTATGCAAATTCAATGAAACAATTGATTGTGGTGGGGTATGTTTTCTTGATAACAGAGACAGACCTTTTTTAGCCATTTTGATGTACATCTACAAACATGACTTGCATTGAAAAAGAACTAGATGCCAATGGCCTGTGTCCTCTATTTTTGTGGAGAAGCCATTTTGAAGGGGCATCTCTCAATTCCACCTCCCCTAACTTTTTGCAGCTGTTACCACCACTGTATGCTTCTGTATTTTTTATTCAAGGTTTATTGAATGTTTGTTTTAAATTTTGCTTCTTCTTTGCTAGGGAGATCCAGGCCCAAGAGGACCCAATGGACCTGTTGGAGACCCAGGAAAGCCGGTAAGATTTCTTTGACACTTATTTTTTCTTTAAAGAACTTACTTTTTAAAGGAGTTTTATACAACTTAAACAACTGTTAAACAGCTCTGGAAGAATTGAATATTATCATGATTTCTGTTGGAATTTTGATAGTGTAATGAATATTTATGAATTGGTTTTGTTTTGCCTTTAAAAGGTTGTCTTTTTAAGATGCAAGCGTTTTTTGTTATCTGATTTTGCTTGGCAAAATGAAAAAAATAAAACTATACAAAACATAAATTTCATCATTAATTTTGAGGATTGATTAATGCTAATGGAGATTGTTTTATTTTTTAGGGTGCACAAGGTGCAGCAGGATCTCTTGGAAATACAGGGCCCCAGGTACGCAATAATGTAACTTTCCATCAAGTCTGAGCTGAAAATCACATATTTTATGTTCAATAATTGTCTCTATTATGGTGTTACTTATGTTGGATAATAAGCCTGGTCATTAACACAGGTTTACAGCTTTGTTAACAATGCTCACAGTGGTTTACCTAGGGTTTTGTCACATCAATTTTTTGTAAGCAACTCTCCACTCTCGTCTTTAAAAGATATAAGTGGCAGTTATACATGAGCATTTACCTTTAAAAATCAAATGTAGGTATTTAAAAGTTTTTAGGTGCATGTTTGTCCTTGATTTTTAAGTTGGGCTTCATGTTATGTTGTTAAGTTTACATCATGATTAAGTAAAGTCTCTAGGCCCTTGCACTTGATTGATCAAATCTCTTTAAGTCATACAGAACCTACTTACCTTTTTTCATTTTCACTCAATATTGTGAAGCTTTATCATTTATATCAAGGGTGAGGCTGGCCAAAAAGGAGCTGTTGGACCTAAGGGAATCAAGGGAGCATCAGGTGATGCAGGTATACCAGGAGTGCCAGGCACTGTAGGACCAGCTGGGAGAAGGGTAAGCAAGATGCCAACTTTCTTATTCTGTTTTTGAATAATTTATTAGCATCAAACATGAGCATGTTTTAACTGAATTTTCAATTTTCACAGATTTATCCACAGAAATTGATTTATACAAAGTGTAGTTTCTGCCAAGTATAATGAATTTTTTTGTATAAATTAGAAAGATATATATACATTACATGTTTTTTTATATTTTGGTATTGTAATTTTGCAGGGAAAGTCCGGAAAGCAAGGACCTCAAGGAGCCCCTGGAGAATCAGGAGAAAGGGTATATAATCATAATTTTTGTATAATTCATATCTGAATATTTTTGTTGTCTTTTCACATATTTCATTGCAATTGTATCCAAAATAAGTAAAATCGGTAGGATGCATTACAGAAAAAATGGCCAAAAATCATCATTACAACACACTACATTTTTCAAGTAAAAAGTGTCTTTATAAAAGGCATTGATTGCTAGGGTGCCTGTCCATGCAAGCCAAAGTTTTCCAGTTGTACATTTTTTTCAAATACCAATAGAAAAATTACCTCATATCAAGAGATAACACCAAACAAAATAACATGAACTGTAATTTTCTTCATGTGTGTCACCACTGGATCTTCTCATTTTTTCCTACCACAAAAACAATTTTAGCATAAAAAATGATCATGTGATGATGAAATCCAAGCTGTATTCAAGGGTCATACCAAAACATTTTTCTGTTCAACAAAAACTTTTACAATAGCAAACTACATATGAATCACCTTATGACACTAGAGTGATAAAACCAAGGGGAGTAAAAGACAATGACAACCCCATGACAAATTTTTATTGTAACCAGATAATTTTTATTTAGGATGGTGTTAAGTTTTAGTTGATTTGTTGATCTCAACATTGATAAATGTAATTGATTACATTTATCAGTGTTGAGATCATTGACCTCATTTCATTGGGCACTTGATCTGTCAAAAGCCTACAAATATCAGTGACAGTGTCTGTCCTAATACATTTGTTGGTAATTTAGATAGAATGTTTGCTCTGGTCTGCGGGTAAATATTAAGAAATTCCCTCTAAGTAGAATAATTTTGAATGTGCTTTGATTGTTGCAAGAAGTATAAAGCTTTGGTATTGTATTTGACAAGCCACTTTTCTCTTTGCTCCAGGGTCTACCAGGATTAACAGGTCTTCCAGGAACACCAGGAACTCCAGGACCAAAGGTAAAGCATACTGTTGTTCAACATAACCACATTCCCTATATCTTATGCTTTTCTACTGCGAAGCTATCTTTTTGTTGCTATCTTTTTGTTGGGATGTAATAAATTGTGTCCAGTACACTAGTGAAGGCACCTTTTGCCTTGTAAATCCATTTAGAACCGTTATCAGATATCAGAACCATTGAGATTATATTTTCAATCCTTGCCAAAAGAATCTGACTTCCATTACACACCTAATTAAGCTCTTCAGTAGCTGCCTGGTTAACTGTAAATGCTCATATATTTTAAATTTGACTGTTTAGGTAAAGATATACAGCTACATTGAAAGGAGGGAATGCTTTGACAAAGTAACGTTATTACAACACCTGTAGAAAAAAGTCATTTCACTAAGCACATAACAATTTTTTCCTTGTTTGTTCATACTTTATTAGTATAGAGGTAAATTATGCAGTTTGTTTGTCTTCAATTAAAAGAGTTTTTTATTTAGGGAGAGACTGGTGCAAGAGGATTGAGAGGTTTGCAAGGTCGCAAGGGATCAGGTGTAAGTATTCAAATATTATCTTTCTATTATTCTATGTTTCGCATTCTCTAGCTGCAAATTTGGGTGGTCTCTGTCAAAAATTTCTGATTATTACTTGGTTTTCTCAATTACGTTCAAAACAAAACATTCTACCAGAAATTCTTTCGAATTGCAACTTGACCATAAATACAAGCAAAGTCGAAAATGTTACTTTCATGGGATGCAGAAATGAACATTCATGCGAATGTAAATTGAGAGATTGCAAGCTGCTTGGTAGTGTACTAGATACAGAAAATGACATCATCAGACGCAAAGGTCTCGCCATTCGATTTGCAAACCCATTGAACTTCATCTTCAACAACGAAAACCTCGGCATCAGCACAAAATTAAAAGCCTTTAACCCTTACGTGACATCCATATTCCTATACAACTCAGAACTCCTCTTGAAAATCAGATTGACAGTTTCCATAAATAGAAACATACATCTTAAACAAAGTTTATCCACAAAATAATGAAAGAATGATGTCTACCAACAAACCAATGAAACTCCATAGAGGAAGATAATCGGAAAACGTCAACTTAGATGTTTAGGACATGCACTTTGTTTATCAGAACAAACCCCTGCAAAGCGAGCCTTTGCATACACAGATGAAGAATATGCAAAACCAAGAGGCCGCCTAAAACTAACTTGGCTCTCAAAAATAAAATCAAACTTACGAGCATTTATAAAATCGAATGGATAAAAGCTTGTAAACTATCAAAAGGTAGACTTGCCTGGCAAAAACATTTAGAAATCCTGTGTTACACTAAGTAAATTTATTTACAAAAAAATGTTTTATAAAATTTATCAAGTAGTTCACATAGCTTGTTAATTTGGGGGTTAATTTGGGGGTCAATTTGTTTTCATGCCCCTTCTGCGTCTCTACCATCTCCAAAGAAGTTATTGTAGAGATTTTGCAGTTGAAAAAGGTGGTAAAATAGAAATAATGCAATCTATTTTCTATTGACATTGATTTTTGGTCTTCTTTTGTTAGGGTGCACCTGGTATTCCAGGAGAAGCTGGTCCTCAGGGACAAGTGGTAAGATTTTGTAACTTGTTTTTTGTCCTAAATCCTTGCCAGTTTTCTTAAGGAGCATCCAGATGTATGAATCTTCTCTTTGAAATCGCATGTATAATATTTTTCCTCCTGATCAAGTTATTTTATATTTCTACTCATGAGTGATTATTTTCTTTTCTAACTCAGGGTCTGCCAGGAGAACCTGGACAGTCTGGAAGGGATGGCAAGGACGGACCAGAGGTTTGTTATTGTTTTGTGATTTAGTGGTCCAAGATATTTTTACAGCTATCAACGTATAAAAAGAGTCAGTGCAGTGTTTGAACTGCTAATGGTAGTATTTTTCAAGCGATTTCTAATATGAAAAACTTCTAACCTTAAGTGTGAATTTTCAATCAATAAATCTTTGTCTGATTCTTTTCAACAATTTGTTTCACTGATTTAATTATTTTTCTGTAGGGAAACCCAGGTTCTGATGGAAAACCCGGTGGTCCAGGAATGCCTGGAGTTCAAGGTAAGCGTGGACCCACTGGTCTTGCTGGAGTGAAAGGAAACAGAGGACCTGGTGGAGCTCCTGGGGAAACTGGCAAACCAGGTGCTAAGGGAGATCAGGTATGAAGAAGATAATGATTGGATAGAAATATTTGCAAGAAATGTTTTATACGTTTTAAAGATCACTTTTTGAAGTTATAGACTTAAATTGTCTTTAATTTGTTGTTTTTTCCCAGTTTCAAAGGTTTAGAAAAGATCTTTGTATTGACATGAAAGTTATGTTTGACATAAGGGATTTTTATGTTGTTATAATATTTTGTTATTGTGTTCAATATTAGGGAGACACTGGTTCAGTCGGCCCAGCAGGAAATACCGGTGCTCCAGGTATTGATGGTGTAAAAGGACCTACAGGTGCTCTTGGGCAGCCTGGTGAACAAGGATTAAGGGCATGTATATTTTAAACATAAACTCTTTCCAATTTTTTGTAGATGTACAGTTACCAGTACTGTGAAATGTATGTAGTGATGAGATGAATTATTTATATAATCTCGAACTGAAGGCCTACGTTTGTATCTTACTGTAAAATTTAGACTGCACACTCTCAGATCTCGTTTTGTATTTAAAGTGAAGTATATCATTTATATATTTTATGTTTGTCTTATTCACCTACAAAACTTCAGAAAAAAAGGAGCCCTAAGAATGTGTATCTCTCCAATCTGTTGCATATACATGCTAGGGGAGATGATAAATGCAGCCACAATCTATATGTTTTTAGAAAAGTTACAGGAAAATTCAACGCACTTGTATTTTCTTATTGATATTAAAGATATTTGTGCTCCATTTTGATTCAATTTTTCTCAATGCAGGGACCCAATGGCCCTATTGGACCATCAGGGCAGACTGGAAGAGATGGAGAACCTGGAGCTATGGGTGATCCTGGAGAGGATGGAAAAATTGGTCCTTCTGTATGTAGATAATTTTTTAAACTTGTCGTTATAGTCTCCAAGAATTTTGATTTTCTGTAGGTACATTTTAATGGCAGGACACATGAGAGTCTGACCTTCTATGTCCAGTCCTTAGAAACTGAATCTGCATAACTTTTTACCTGTGTATTGGAATTTTTTGAATCACCCATTAACTGAAGGAAAATCCTTAATGTTATGCTTTTGTATTTTATAGGGAGCTAGAGGTGCACAAGGATTGTCTGGTCCAAGAGGAATGCCAGTAAGTCTGTTACTTTCAAATTAGCGAAAAGTATTTTAATTTTGTTGTTAAAACCTATTGTTCTGTTTTGAAGGTTAAGATAGAAAAATGTTCTGCTCATGATATCTAAATCCTTGTAGCTGCAAGTTTTCCAAGCTAAGATTGTTATGATATTAGATTTATTTTGTTTCCTTTCAAACATTCAAACCAAAGTTTATTTGGGAAAGATTGCAGTTGGCTGTTGCTTTTCAGTGTCACATCTTTATACCCTCTGTATTGACTAGTTTAAGAGTACTAATATTTTAGAATTGCTTCAATTTTAGGGAGCACCTGGTCTGCCTGGAGAACGAGGAGAAGCTGGCAGTGAAGGTCTACCTGTAAGTAGTATAATTATTCAATGTAAAAATGTTAGGATCATACAATGCAACTTAAGTATCTTAAATCAGGTTTATTGTGACAAATCTTGATTGGGATTTCATCTGTTCATCTGTTTTTAGAGCCTAACTCGCTGTCTATTTTGAAGGAGTGGTACATTTCCACTTTTTTAAGGTTCATAAATGAATAGTTGCAATAGGCTTGTAGCAATTTCCGTATTGTAATCACTATAATATTCCTCTTCAAGGGTACCAGAGGTCCAAATGGCCAACAGGGAACCGCTGGGGCCCCTGGACTTCCAGGACCTCAAGGCCCAACAGGTCAACCAGGCTTCAATGGAGCCAAAGGAGACAAGGTATATTACTTGTTACTTTAATGGTTGTAAGTGATCTGTTCTTTTCTATAATCATTTGTTACATCTTTTCTTGTTTCTCTCAAGTAACCTCTCATTATTAATTAGAACTGATTATTGATCGTTGTTATCAAAATTGATCATTTAGGAAACATCATAAACATGTAGCTCATTTCGTAAACATGCAGCGGTGATGTAGGTAAGGTAGCCTTGATGCTTCTAGTACTAAAAGTATTTGTTATCCTGTTTAGGGAGATGGTGGAGCCAAAGGAGAGAGAGGATTAGATGGTACTGATGGCAAAAGGGGAGCTGATGGTTTGCCAGGAGCTAGAGGGGCACCTGGAGAGCCAGGACCCAAAGGAGATGTTGGAAGAGACGGCAGTGCTGGATTACCAGGAAAACGTGGTCCAACAGTAAGTGACTATTATACTTTAAATTCTATACCGAGCGGTTGGTGAACTTAGTTTGTTCACGAGGCTTTTATTAGAAAAATTGTATGGAATATTTTGCAGAAGGTAGGATAGCAATCAACGTTTCCTGTACTTGACGCCCCTCCTCTTTAGAGCTAGCCTTTTTAACTCCTTGGGGATTTACCTGGGCATTTGATGTCAAAATATATTGTAATTATTCCATTGTGATAAATTTCAAATGATTAAATTGAAAGACTAACTGTTTCTGGTGGTTTGATTTTCGTTGCATTTCTAAGACGTTTTGTATTTGATAGCCTTTAGGCATCACCAAGCAGGCATCTTCTGTTACGCAAAATTATCACATATCTATTGCCTTATTTCACAGGGATCCAAGGGAAGTAGAGGAACACGAGGACCAAGTGGACTCACTGGACCACCGGTTAGTCTTAATTGTTATCTGGTCTAGGAAACTTCGAGAAACCTTGTTTTGTTATATGCCGCAGCCTCACTGGATCTTACAGTGTGACCATAGTTACCGTAGGCATTAGAACGTTTTTGCTTTGGCAATTATGTGAAGATGATTGATATTAAGACGCGCCTGAAAGAAGTAAAGAATGTTTAATGGTGCATAAAAGAATATATGTGATGGCAATGGTGAACAGGGAAAACAATGGCAACCCAAAATGACTCATTAAACAGAAAGTGATGTCAATGGCCTTATACAGCAAGGATCTGCTGTTGCACCCATTCATATATCAATTTTCATTCACTATTTCCTTAAAATTGGCTGTCTTTCTTTTTTAATACAACACCACTTTTTCATGTTTAGGGACCTACAGGATCCGCTGGAGCAAAAGGAGCCCCCGGAGACCGTGGTGAGAAGGTAGGATTCGCACATTAGTATTATTCTTCAGTTCATTTTTATTTAGCTTCAACGTGACAAACGATTTGGAAAGCTGCATAAGTTGCTTTGATAGAATAACAAAACACATTGGTTGTCAACAATTCTAGTGAAGAATCAACAAATCTAGCCTTCTGCAATTTCCAAAATCGTTGCCAGGAAGCCTTGTCTTAGATTTTCTTTTAACTCCTTTTTGAGACCATGCCTCCCTGTTTTAAAGAAGCTAAAGTATTTGAAGTAAATAAGCATCTCCAAAAGCTAACTATACCTGTTAAACCGCTGAGACGTTACATCACAAGACAGTCACACTGTCAGCATTTCAAGCTGCTTTCCAGCATTAAGCTAAACCCATTATATGTTAAGATAAATCTGAATTTCTTAAAAATGGGTTTAAAGTCAGATTTAAAAGTTATTCTTTGCTAAACATTTGCTATGGTCCCATTCGGCATTGGCTAGCCACAATTTCCAAATGGCTTATTGTCGAATCTGCCCTTCATAGATAGTAGAACGATATCGCAAATGAACAGTCAGATATAGTGACAGTTTGAAGTAGTGTCGATTAATATGATTGACAGTAAACGGATGATGGAATGCATAAACTCTAATGCTCGTTTTGAATTTTTATCAACAGGGTGAAACTGGAGCTCCAGGAGAGCGTGGTCTTCCAGGCCCAGGTGGAATAGTTGTAAGTACTGCTCTGTCTAATATTCTTTGCTGGCTGCTGCTCTATTTATATCACGTCTAATGGAAAATTATTGTACTTTTCAAAGCGTTACTATCACACAAAAGATAACCCTTGTAAGTTGTAGATACTAGCAAAGCTTTATAAACAAAAATGTTATTTCGAGTCCAGACTACATATTCATGCCTTGAAATATTGTTAAGATTTTTTGGGGGGGAAATTAAAGCCTATATACAAAAAGCTGGTTGATTCAGTGACAACTTAGCTAGAAGCTGTTCAATTGTTGGAAAACCTTCTTTGTCCAGTTTTTAGGTTGCCTTTTCGACATTCAGTTTGTAGTTTTTTGTCCTTATACCAGAATTTGAAAAATCAGAGGCTTTTTGTGAGAATTTTCACCTCGCATCTTATATAATTAAGGCAGTATTTAGAAGGTAAAGAAGATTTATTCATTTAATGTTGTATTCTGATTTGCATTTTTCACATTAACAGGGCAGACTAGGTTCAGCTGGTGAAAAAGGATCATCTGGTTCTAGGGGAGCCCCTGTAAGTTGCATTTAATTCAAGTTACTGAAGCTTTAAAGTGAAATACCTCTTTGCCCTGGCATTAAGCACTTCATGGATTACATGTAACAATTCTTAGAGCAAGCTGTAATAGACAAATATAATGCATGTTGATGGCATTGGACATCAAACTTGGAGCTACTTCTTAGAACCAACTGTAGGATGTAATACATGTGCAACTTCATTTTTGTCCATGATGCATAAATAAACCCTCTGTATTCTGGTTATGCAAGGCCCCTAAAGAAAGGACCTTATAGGTCGCTTGAATTAGAAACTGTATCATGTTGATGGAAAAAATGGTGCATGTTTATTACTTGATTTTTCTTCTGGTTTGTATGATAACCTTAGTTATTTTCATATCAACTGTGGCCAATCGCTAAGCACTTTCCAAATTCATTGAACACACTTCTATAGACGCCCTTCTGTTTGGTTTATAGAATGTTGACCTATTGCTTATTGTCAAGGAAATTACTTTTTCAGGGTGCTTCTGGTTCTCGTGGTGATACAGGTGCAAGGGGAGCAAGAGGAGAAATTGTGAGTTTCTTTTTAGTTGTTCGTTTGGAAAATCTAACAGTGATGGGTTTCATAGTTATTTGCATCATAATAAATAGTCAAGTATTGACATTGTTGCAGTTAATTGCATCATCCAATAGACAAGCCAAGAAGATTGAGAGCCACTCATTTAACGGTGATATTTCCTAACGATAATATATCCTTCTCATGATAATCTATAAAAACGCTTTTTAAATTTCATGAATTTAATTGTGAGCGTTTTTACCTAAGGGTGCTGATGGACCCCCAGGACCTCCTGGCCCTGCTGGAAATGATGGAGCTAAAGGGTACAAAGGCGAATCAGGCATGCCAGGAAATGCTGGACTCCCAGGAGAACCCGTAAGGACTACCAAATCTCCTTTTCAATCGTTTCTGTCTAGTGCATAGATGAATTTCATATTCTATACTATTCTATCTCGTCAAACTGTTATATATACTCTGTAAAACCGAAAGCATTTAAGAGATTTGTCTGTGGTTTTGGTAAAGAATTATAACATTATCGTTCACGTTTTTGGACATTTGCGTTTACTCGTGTCTGGCTTTAAACTTACCTCTTTTGGATTAAAAATGCTCTAATAGGGATTAAAAAAACGGATTGATTGTTTCAATCGAGGTAATGCTTTGGAACAGTAGCTCGTAGAAACTTTAATGAAGTATGATTTGCTGCCTTACAGGGTAAGAATGGCAGAGATGGTCGCAATGGACTCCCTGGTGAAGACGGTGCAGTTGTGAGTAATAGTTTACTTTCATGATTGCTTTTGTGGAGGAGAATGTAAGCAAGATTTTGAATGGCTTATTTGTTCAAAATGATTTTATCTTTTGTTTTTCCAGGTCTCTTAAATTGACAGGTATAGGTTTAAGATGTAATCATTCCGCAGGATGATACAAACGGGTTCCTTCAGTCTTAATCAATATGCTCTGATGTTCACGTACGCTCATATGTATTTTAACGTAGGCTTAAGAGTCTTGTCAGAATCTGCGTTGAAGCGTTCTGCTGGCAAACTGCTCTCCGCACAATATTAAGTTGAATACTATTTCATTCTAGGGAGCAATGGGCCCAACCGGAGATCAAGGACCTGATGGACTTGCAGGACCCAATGTATGTTTTAAACAGAATAAACATTTACTTTTTCTCTGTCTCTACAGTGTGTTCCTCTTGTCAGTTGTGGCAGAATGCAGATCAAGCTAGACAAAATCAAAATATTTTATATTTGTCTCTATGTATTAAATGAATGATTTGCCGTGGTTGGTAACAGGTAACTCTTTTCAAAACAGGGGAAAGTTTGACTTTTTTAGATTTAATCCGTGCCGTCCTTGATTGTGAAACTTTATCTGTTTCAGGGAATGATGGGAGCACCCGGCTACCCAGGCAGATCCGGAGGACCAGGCGCTAAAGGAGACGCTGGTAGAAACGGAATAAACGGTGACAATGGCAAGAAAGGCCAACCTGTGAGTGAAGCTGCGCGTTAAGATATACATATCGAAATAACTATAAGAAATACATATCGGCTTTCTTTAAATATTTCGGTTCATCCAGTGACAATAGACTTGAAAGCATTGTGTAAACTGCTCGTTACTCTTTCAGGGAGCAACCGGACCTGCTGGACCACCTGGCCCAAGTGGACCACCCGGAAAAGAGGTACTTTATTTTAAGTTTTTTCTAAAACCCCAAATGCATTAGGAAATATAAACAAATTGAAATTAGTAATATAATAATTTTGAACGGTTCCTTTCTTTATTGCTTTCGCTTGGAAAAGTCAGCTATTTTATTAAGTTCCCAAATCGTGCTTGTTTTCTGCAGTTGGAAAGCTCGGTTATAGAGCCATCTGGTTACAATTAACAGCCTGGCTGATTTTTGTTAAAAAGAGTCTTGCTCTTGTTATGTTTTTTCTTCAAAATAAATTACAAGTTAAAAATTTTATCGTACTTTTAAGAGAATTGAACCATTCCTCTTGCTTAAGTGTAACCAGAGTGTAGATTAAGATCATATTTTCTTTGACTGCAATCTTTCGGATCTCGTATCATAAATCTATTAAACTCGCAATCTATTGTAGACTGAGAATATTGGTCATTGCATTCACCTGAAATCACTCTATGGCTTTCTATAATATCAATTTCTGTAGCTTGATTCGTTTAAAAACTGTTATAGGGTTCACCTGGATCTGATGGCACCCCAGGTGCTGATGGAAAACGTGGGGCAAAGGGCAGTGCAGGAGACCAAGGGTACCCAGGAATAGTCGGACAGCAAGGAAGTCCAGGACAACCGGGAGCTACCGGTGCCCAGGGAGATGAAGGTGCCCCAGGAAGAGCTGTATGTACTTCTTTCACCTTGCCATTAATTACTTTCAATTTTCTTTCGCAAAAAGATCTTTTGCTGTTGAATATTCTTGTTCGGCATATTCATCAAAGATTGTTATTTGGTTAAGATGGATTCGCAGGTAAGTCTTGTTAAAAGATAACGATACTGAAACAAACATTTTGAAGATCGGCAAGGTTTCCATGTAACATCTGCAATAATGTATACTGTGACGTGACCGTATTTATTATCATTTGTATTGCAGGGTTCCCCTGGCAAAGCTGGAGAGACTGGTCCTGCTGGTGACCCAGGTTTCCCTGGAGCCAATGGAGCCAAAGGAAGTAAGGGCCGTACAGGTCCTGGAGGCGCCAAAGGTGATAAGGGATGGCGTGGGTACAAGGGACAGAGAGGAGAACCAGGAGCACGCGGTATGATTGGAGACCAAGGAGATGATGGTCCACAGGGAAAAACAGGACTTGCAGTAAGTCACTTTTTGTCGCTGGTCATTATTCGTAATAATATTTATTTCATCTATGTGGTCGTTATAGTATAATGATCGACCGAGAGATGGTTTGCAGTATAGGGCAGCTTTGATAGCAATACAGATATAATTCTAGGGTGTTGAAATGTTAAAAAAACTTACGAAAAGTATATTTCTACTTTAGATATCCACTGATGTGATATTTCTTCCATTAAAGTTGGAAAGCATTGTTTTTTATTATCCGTTCAAGTACCATCTCTTAATTTTATAGGGACCACCAGGCCCCCCAGGAAGAATGGGTGCTGATGGAGCAGTTGGAGAGGCAGGTATAATAGGAAAATCAGGACAGCCTGGTGATGGTGGACCACGCGGTCGCAGTGGACAAGATGGATACCCTGGACCACCAGGACCTCCTGGACCTCCTGGATTCCCAGGACAGTCGGGCATGACAGGTGCCGGTGGGCTCAGCTATTTTGGTGTTCCTCAAATTGGTGCCCTTAATAAAGGACCTGGTTACGGATATGGGTATTACCAGAATATGTACTACAAAGGTGATTTTGCTGAGCAAGGAACCAAGACTCAAAGCAAGGTACGTTCGTTGTTAGTCCCAAGTTCCACTGAAGGAATCAGACAGGTTTTTTGGCTTTTATTCACAACAATCCTGTTTCTATCTTGTTTGTTTTTGTAGTTACTTTCAGCAGCTACCAAGCGTCATCTGTTCCACTGTGCTTTATCCATTCATTATTTAATCCACTATTTCTAGGATGAGACTGGTGGAATGTTCAAGTTCCTCAGCCTGTTTGAACTTCAGCTACAAGCTTTGAGAAGCCCAGATGGTAGCCAAGCATTCCCAGGAAAAACATGCAAGGACTTGAAGTCGTGCTTCGATGACTTGAGAAGCGGTAGGTTCCAGTTGTTTATTTATGTTCGTAATTGTCCATAGGCGAACGTATTTTGTAATGGCACTGCTGTTTACAAGTCGGATTTGCTGAGATATCGGCTAACTGGGCATTTCAGAAAGTTGTGAAAGTAAGCAGTATTCCAATATATGAGCATATATTCAATTTGGTGTCTTAATTCTGCCGCTGCATTTTGTAAAGAGTAATTTACTATGAATATTTTTATTAGAATAAGTTTTTTCTTTTTAGGCGAATTCTGGGTCGATCCAAATCTCGGCTGTGTAAAGGATGCTTTTAAAGTTTCATGTGACTTCAAAACTGGAGAGACCTGCATATACCCAACAAAGACCATGTTCGATAAGAAGAAATGGGTGCAATCCGGTGGCGATGGCTTCAGATGGTTGATGCAAGAACTAGCCCAAGAGACGGTATTACTTTTTCTTTGAATACCTATTGATCGCAAGCTTTGTTGCCAAGGCAGTGATTCCTTTGTTCATGGCAAGCTTCCAACAATTTTGCATTTTTCTTTGCTAGTGAAGATGCCAAACTTTATCTGCAGAGTATTTATCACTAAGCAAGGAGCGGAGACAGTTTCTAGGACCAGCAGCTTAAAGTTTATTTGCAAACAAACGCAGTCTTTTATCTGCTATCTGAACTTAATGCCTCGTGTCTTAAATTTGTACGAACGTTCTTTCAGTGTTTCTAATCTTACATACGTCGATGTTGTATACGTCATTTGAAATTTATGCTTTCTGATTAACTTAGGTTGATTATGTTGCTGACGAAGTTCAATTCAGACACTTGAGGATGAACAGCATGAAAGTGCGACAAAACGTAACTTACCACTGCCGAAACTCGAATGCCTTCAAGACCTCAAGCGGCAAGGCAAAGACCTTCGTCAAGATCATGAGCTCTGATGCTGTTGAAATGCACATTGGTGCACAAAAGAAGAACCAGCCTAAGATCCTTTTTGATGGCTGCAACGTGAGTAGTTAGCTCATCGCCTCTTGGTTTTCTTTTATACTTTACCACAACTGTCATCTAGGCTAAGTTTTGATTGGCAATGAAAAGCTCGAAAGATCTTCAGTTTTTGAGATTGGTAGAGTTACTATTTATGTGTGCTGCTCATTCTAGAAGATCTCACAGTGAATGCTGATGTCAGCCACTTTGTCATTTTTTAATTTTCATCTTAAGTAGCTTAAATTTGACAGCTTAGAAAACTACATGAATTAATTTGGGCTTTTGGAGGAGATTAAGTTAAGTGTGTTATGTTTGGGAATCCCTACAAGAGCTCGTCAGAACGTTGCTTGATTTATTCTAGATTGCAAATGGTCTTATGAATTTTCACCTCTGCAGTAAGACATCGTGGATCAATTATCTTATGTTGTTGATCTGTTACAGGTTAAGGATGGCAAATGGCACAAGACTGTTTTCGAGGTTGAGTCAACTGCAACCTCAAGACTGCCAATCACAGATATTGCTGTCTTCGACGTGGCTGATGCTGATGAAGAGTTCGGGGTCGAGCTTGGCCCAGTTTGTTTCTCTTAAGAAATTCAAACAAGAGGATAAATAAGACTATGCTCACCAGACATTTTCATTTCTAATAGTTTTTCGTGGTATTTTCATAACTGTTACTATGTATAAATTCTTCGTAAGTTCCAGATAATTCTCATATAGGTTTTTTCAACTGCGCGCGCGAGGGAGGACCGTTTTGTAAAATCAGTCGGGTGGGAATAGGGGTGGGAACAATTCTATCAAAAGTGTCACAAAAAGTCGTCTCTCTTCTTTGTTGTCCTTTTCTACTGGCGAGTCATACTGTTAAAGAGAAGGCCAAAGCTATTCCAATACGCGATTTAATAGGTCATTCAACACGGCTGAAATAGTGGAACAAAATATACGAGTTATACAGTCTAATTCTATCTTCCTACTTAGTCAAAGCATTGACTATGGTACAATTGTCTCTCTGCTCTTTTTTATATTTCGCTGCGATCACGTGATCAACAATATTGCGGTGCCATTAATAAAGTTAAACGAATACGGTACGGCTTTGTGACAATACCAAGCCCTGAATCTTTAGCATGTGAAGAGTACCTAAATCCCAATATTGAATTATAAGTCGAAACATATAAATTCCTCTACAATATTGAGTTGCCTTTCCAATTAATCTCGTTTGAAGATCCCTGTGGTGATTTTGCGAAAAGTTATTTTTGATACTTCGATACGTAGTTTTCGCTTAAAATCTTGCTAAAGTCCCTACAAATCTCCCGAAATTTCCAGTTTTCAAATGCTAAATTCCTCTAAAACAACTTTTAAATATGTTGTTAAGACAAAAACATAATTAAGATTTCTTTTAAACTGAAAGTTATTGATGATACTTTGTACAGTTAATACTTTGTACAGTACAGTTCAGGCCTATAGAATTAAATAATCCTACTCAAGTGGCTGCAATATTCCTCCAGCATTCTTGATCCTTTTCAGATCTTGCTAAGCTATAATTACAAATCTTGCTAATCTGTAATTACAAATCTTGCCAATCTGTAATTACAAATCTTGCCAATCTGTAATTACAAATCTTGCCAATCTGTAATTACAAATCTTGCCAATCTGTAATTACAAATCTTGCTTATCTGTAATTACAAATCTTGCTAATCTGAATCACCTTAAGTCAAGGTTTTCTATCGCAGTAGAGGAGTTTAATCCGCCACTCTAACCAAATAATCAATAAATGGCTGTAATCCCAAGCTGGAATAAACCATTATGGAACTACTCTTCTGCCCTCTTCCGTCCTCCTTCGCAATTCCTTTCCCCGTTCTTCATCCTTCGACTCTCTGAGGCTCTGGCACCCAGGGTAGAAACTTATTAAAGCAATTCCCCCAGAGCCGAACCAATGAACCTGAAGGTACAACATCTGAGACCTGCTGCAAAATCTTGTCTTTTTCGGAGCTGTTTTCCAATTTTGAATGAAGCTACAAGCCTTAGACCAGCCCAGTCTTGCGCCAGCCACAGTCTTGAGCCAGCCCAGCCTTGGACCAAACTTTAGAACGGGAATTCTAAGTTACGTGGAAGATTTGAGACTTTGGGTTTCAAAGGATTAAAAATATGATAATATGGAACAGCTACGGCTTTAGACGTCCAATGAGCTATTGTTTCACTTTGATAATAACTCACTGGTCAAAGGAGCAAAGCAACACATCAACTGTAAAATGGATCGGCGTTACAAACTTTTGGAGAAAGATTTGTGCGAAAATTTATTCTCACGGATACAACAGTTGTGTGTTTGTCAAGTCATGTCCGAATGTTTGTCAAGCCGACAATTTTTGTATAATCTACGCATGTGCAATGTAAATTGGTATCTGAATCTGTATTCCGATTTCAAAACAGATCTAAACGAAAGTTTGCAATCTTTAAAATAACCATGTCTGCAAAATTTTTGAAAAAAGCTTCACTTTGAGCCAAACAAATAACATCATCGTTCTCATCGTCTATCAAAAAGTGACTGTCACTGAAAGTTCACTTAACAAAACCGCATTTTCGAGGCTCGTGGTTTTTAGCACAGTTGCTCAAGAGAAAGTCTTCAAAATACCTTTGAATCAACAACCTGCTTTAAATATCCAAATGACTGGTTAACATTGGCAAACATTTTTCTGTCAATGTCAAAAATATGTTCGAAACTATTTTAGAGGTTTTTTCCGCTGAAAATTTTTGAACTTCATGTAACAGACCAATGACCTCTGTCTAATGCAAAAATGATTGAGATGCGTTCTCCCGTGCAGGGTTGCCTAGTTTGCTTCAACTTAGGCCTAGAGATTCTATCTTGACGGCTTTTGTCAAAGAGGAGCCACTGCCAGGGACCACGGAAGCGGGGGAGGGCTGAGGGGGCTCTAGCCCCCACCCAAGTAACTTCGAAACGTACTTAAAAGCATACACAAAATCACCTTGCTCTTGGTTTTTAGCATGTTTAGCTCCCACAGTCTGTAATATCCTCCGCGGCAGTAGCGGCGCCACGGGGGGACACGTCCCCCCCAGTCCTCAGGAGAATCGATTTTGTAGTTCTTCTAAATTCAATTAGAAAATGTTGGGAGAGGGGTAATATTTTGACACCGTACTTTTTGTGATGTAATCCTATGATTTTCAAACTGCCAATTTTCAAACAAAAGTTAGTCATAGGCGTTCCTTTCGGATAAAATTGGCGTTTTCTGTTGGTAAAAGGGCATTTTCTGGTTGTTTAAAGGGCGTGGCTTAAATTTTTTTGGTTTGTCCCCCCCCCAGAACTTAGTGGCTGGCGCCGCCATTGCTCCGCGGTTCTTGGTAATTGCCAACACACTACACAGATGGAATTTGTCCTGACAGCTCAAAACCCTTCCTTCTCCAAGGTGCTTGGAATTGTCTCATTTTCCCCATGACTTTGTTCCCAGGAAGTCAAAGATATTGCCCCCGGTCCATGGAAACGTTTCAGAAGCTCTTCAGATGTCCACCCCTTTCTAGTCTTCTTGCTAAGTTGGTTCTCTGTCCCACTCCCACAACTTGCTTTGTCGTGAAGATTCCTATTCGACTTCAGGGCTTAGCCCTTAAGATTCCTATACGACTGAGTCAAAGCAGAGAAATTGCCAAAAGATTTCTGATAGTTTCCGAAGTTCAGTGCAGCCAAATATGATTTGATGTTAATTTATCCCAATCTGTAGGGTGTACCCCGAACCCCCTTTTCTCGGCTCACCTACCACCTTCATGCCTGGAATAAACGCAATTTCCGCCGATTCGTCTCCAAGAATGCGATTCAATGAAAACATTGATGAAAGTCATTAATGAAAACAGCAACTGAAGAATACATAAAGAGTAATATTATGCATATGCAAATATATATCAAATACAAAGAAATACAAACGAGTACAAGCCTTGGTTGCCCTCAATTCTCGATCTCAAATCTTTAAATTTTCTCGAACATTCGCGTTCTCCCCCCATCTCAAACACTCGTTCGCAGAATATTCGATCACTCGTATTAACTGTCCTTTTTGAAACAAGTCTGCCTCCCTTCTTTGCCCTGTCATACTTTCTGCATCCCTAAATCTTTACAATTAACAAACCCTAAAGTGAAAGAATTCCTGAATAAGATTGGATTTTTGGACAAATCTTGCGTCAAAACAGATCCGAGCTCATTATTCATTACAGGGAGCATTAAAAATGCAGAAAGCGATAGAATGCGACCGTCTTTAGACGTTAAAATGCCCTTGCCTTGTACGAAAAAATAAGGAAACCGTATGTATTGATGGGGTATCTTAAATCCTCTAATTAGTTCCATTGAAGCTTGATAATATATGAAGTTTTTTATTTGTGTCTTATTCGAAGTAGGCGCTTATTCCAGGTGGGGCGGGGGACTTTTAAAGATTATCTCCAAGTTACTATACCAAAAACTCGTTCTGCAGCTGTTTCATTATCTTCAAATTAATTTTCAATTTGCAATTTCACTTAACAACTTTCAGCAATATCAAACCAAAGTATAAATTAAAGCATAAAAATAAATCAGGCCAAAACTATTGATGTATTCATTGTCTTCGGAGATTATGGTTGTGATTTAAAATTGAATTTTGCACCCCCTTCACTACTGACGCCTTAATTTTGATAATCTTAATTTTACGATGGCGTTATCGAAAAGAGCAATTATGCATGATAAGAAGCGTGCTGATTTGAAGATGTTGCGGTGTAAATAAAGAAAGAGTTGAACCTTCTGAAAGTTTATTTAGGAATCTGGTCAGTTATGCGTGCATGTGGTTCTTTTGCTTGGAAATACAATTAGAGTGTTATTTCTACTTTGATCTTTTGATGATTATTATAAACAGATTTTTTAAGTATCAGCGTTATAGTTCCAACGAAAAGAGAGAAGTTACCCAATGATGAATTGCGATGCATCTTGGGATGCATGACGTAGAGTCTACTTTACTTTGAGTCGTAAATACTGACAGCTTAATAACTGGACATCCCTTCCTCTCCCCATGAGCAAGGAAGAGGATATATTGTCCTATTTACTGTGAGAATGGAAACTGCCAATCAATCGCAGCGTGATAATGAACTTACCCATATGCACTGCTGTCAACGTTCCGTAGAAAATCAATACAGTTGATCCCTCAGTTTAGAAAAGGGCAAGGCACGTCCACGGCAAACAGTCCACTGGCTAGTCGGTTACTTGCGGATAATTTCGCAAGTCAAGCCAAACTGGTGATATGTGGATCAGTTCAAGGGAGATGCTAGTCCCGTGTTTGCTTGTTGGCGTCATTTTCATGCTAGAACCTGGTAAGTTTCGAATGTTTTATTGTCGTTTAGGTTGCCATACCTTATGGCGCAACAAAAATTGTTGTATCTGGATTGTATCTTGTGTGATTTTGTGATTTTATGTAAGATTGGTTAACTGAAAAAGTGTGGGTTTGTGTGCAGCGTCTGAATGGAGGGTTTCTCAGGCATAAAGTCAAGGGCTTTTCAGAGAAATCGCTTTACCAATTGGCCTCAGGGTAAACATGAACAAAAGAACTGGAAACTTTGTGTGGTCATCTTACTTCTTAGTTCATAGTTTGTTTCCCAACTACAGTTAGAAAAGAATTTAGAAGTATTCAAAAGATCGTGTCCTTTGACCTTTGACTTCACCTCTGATTTCACCTCAGGGCCGAAGATCTATGCTGTCTCAATTATCTGTTTTGAAGAATAATCTAAGATTTGTCATCTTTAGGCACAATGAAGGTGAAAACTCTCTGCCGTTTATGATTAGCGCCGCGAGCTTGAGTCTTTGTTTACTGCAAAATCACAAGGGTCCTGTTGTGAATTGTACAAGTTCTTTTTTCAAATGATGAAGATGTACAGGGAATGCATTCTGTATTGAGGCAATTTTGACTGCTCAACGCTTTAAAACCTAGGGCGTTTTAGGACTTCAGGGTTCCAAAGCCCTCGTGCGTGTTCTGAAATACATGCCTTCAGGCTAAGCCGATGCGAGCCCTTAGGGAAATTATTTGTATTGGTCTATTCTTTGAGGGCGAATGAGTTACTGCAGCCCCTTAGGCAAAAAGTGTCCTATCAATTTAGAAACAGATTTATCTAAAACATTTGAACAAGATAGATAGAATAAGCTGGTCTACCAAATCGCACAGGAAAGCTATATTTCTTTGCTGTGTTGGCAAACAGCGCACAAAGAAAATCGCTGTTTGTGATTAAACTGTTAACAGGTTTTGACATTTTTTGAAGTTCCGCCGAGAACGCCCGTCTAATGGTGTTACAATCACTGCCAAAAGTCTCGAAACACTAACGTCAGTTTTCAAAGGCAAGTTCAGCCACCCCCTTCTCCAGGCACCGCAGAGCGTTGAGAAAAGTGGGGGTCTAAAAGAAGTAGAGGGGGGGCTAAAACCATATAAAAAGAGGCTTTTCTGGTAGTTTGATACTTGATATTTGGCATTTTTTGCAAAAAGTGAGGGGGGGCTAAAGTCCCCCCAGCCCCTCTGCTCCGCGGTGCCTGTTTTCCTCCTAAGGAACAATGTTGATTTACTATAGAAAAAAGAAAGGGGTTATGGAGTACACTTTTTCTTGAAGGTTGTATAATAATTTTCTCAACTAAACTTTTTTCTGGGGGAAAGGGGGACGGGAGTAGTAGTATTCGGTAAAACAAATGACCAATAGATAATCACAGCGCAAAGTGTAAAGTGTTTTTGGCAATGATTGTAAATTCTTGTACAGAATCCGGTGTATATGGAAGCCAGACAATGGGCTTGGAAAACCGCTCTTATAACCCTAAGAAAATTGCTAATTTCATATTTTTGCATGAAATCGAGCCTCTTTTAACGTCTAGCGTTCTCTATGGCCTGAAAATCAAGGCTGAAAACTTCATCATGAAGTGGTCATATGTACATGGTTGATTTCACAATCTGAACCTATTCTTTAAAGCTTAGTTTTGTGCCAAATAGCAAATAGCTTGTGTTGGGGCTCTCTTGTCACGTTTTCACGGCTATCCAGCCAGGTATGGCTCATGACAATGGCTCATGACAATAATATTGAAGCGCCCTGGCTCTCGGCTCATTTTGATGTTAATGGAAACGAGGTTGGCTGCGAAATTTGAACGTCGTTTAGCTGCAAAATGGCCCAGAATCATTGCAACGCAACTTCTGAGATGCGTTTTTGGGATTGTTGGTTTGTATTTTAGAGAAACACTTGAAATTTTGTATGAAAAAGTGAAATTAAGTGAATTTAAAGTCATTCTTGACCAAGTGAGGGATTTCTCCTTTAATGTCAAAACCAGTGTGCACAATTTAATTGAGCAAAATTCTACAGCGATGATTAGCGTTTCGCCATTCTCTGTTTCAAGCTAACATTGTCAATTTTTATCTTCATTTTTTCCTAAAAGGATTGTAGTTACTCAGTACTCAGAGCATGGCAGTTATGCACATGCACCCCACCCAGACTGGAAATTTTCCTTCTCCGCGCTTTGCATATTGGCCGTGCAAAGTCCCTTTGTAGTAAAAATTCACATTATTACCACTACAAATTTTTAAATATGCATGATTTCAGGCGTGCAGTCACGCGCAGAAAACAAAATTTCCAGTCTGGCATGCATGCACCTAAGATGTAGACAAAGCAGGGCCGTCGATATTCAGTTCGGGCCCAGGAGTGATTCACATAGCTGGGACCCCTTAAAAAAGTTTCCTGTAGCCACGCCCTTCAATCTCCCGGAGAACTAGGAAAAGCCTTTTTTAGTAACAATTGTTGAAAAAATTTTCTACAAAATTTTTAAGAATGCGCAAAAACATTTTACGTGAATAAAGGACATGTGGACATACTCCCTCTGTGATAAACTAACAGGTGTTGATTCCATATAAGTTGCTGAAATAGTAGCTTTTTTGCATTGTAAATTGATCTTATTACATTATTACCAGCCCCATTGGAGCACAGGCCCTGGACCTTTTGCCCCTCCTAGCCCCCCTCAATGCCCCTGAGACAATGTAACCCTGAGTGCTTGTCTAAAAGCTAGATCTATATATTAATCTAATAGATCTACTGGAAAAGTTAATAAAAGCGCTGGTGCATCTGGCCCAGACACTTATGTTTGGTCTTCTTTGAGAATGCTTGATAATTTTCAGCTTTCATTCTGCACTTGCTAGCAATTGTTTATCTGGTTATGTTCCCCAAATTGTGAATATTCCACCAACCATTTATTAAACTTCTGACTTCTGATTACACGAAAAACAAAGAATGCAAATTCTCTTTGAAAACCATTTGCTACAGGTTTTGGGCATTATTTCTCACAAAATTATTCAAGACTTTGTTTCACATTGGTAGACTCTTGTTAAAGTGAAAAACAAGACATTATCTGCCTGTCATTATTACAGTAAAGTTTGTTAAATGTTGATGTTGCTATTTTGCATCAACTAACAGTCAGGATAGATTGACAAAAATTAGTTATTGTGCGAGTTATCGTTAATATATATTATTAGATGCTTTGAGTTAATTCTAATTTTTGAATGTAAAACTTTTTTAATATTATTGCAAACTTTAGCATTCTCCTTAATGTCGTGGAAATTATCAACAAATAGAGATAATTGATGAATTGCTCCTTTTTGAGATAAATTCATGGTACAGTTTTAAGGCTTGGGCAAAAAACAATAAGGTCTGAAACTTTGCAGTGGACTGGCCAGTATTTTGATATTGTGTTCTTTGACTACTTTAATTGTTGCTTTGACAAAAAGATGTCATTTTGCATGACACAAAACATTTATTTTAGGAGATGCTTTGATATTGAAAAATAGACTAGCATTTCTGCATTTCTTACCCTTCCAGGCAAAGTGTCAGCACAAGGACAGATAAAACCAGGCAGTTGCCCTCCTGTCCAAAATCCTGGTACATTGGAATGTCCACCAACACCATCTCTCAACTCAGAATGTTTACTCGACAGAGACTGTAATGGTAGCAAGAAATGTTGCTTTGATGGTTGCGTTATGAAATGCCAAGATCCTGGAGTTGTTCAGCCTACCCGTACACCCAATATTGATGTCAAACAAGGTAAATGTCCTGTTATCAAAGATCTTGAAACGAAGGAATGTCCTGCTCCAGAAAATCTGCAGACAGAATGTTTACTCGATGCTGACTGTACTGGTACAAAAAAATGTTGCACTGATGGCTGCAGCATGAAATGTCAAGATGCTATACTTCCACCTACTCTACCTCCAATTATTATCGGCCCAAAGGGGGATCCAGGTGATAAAGGACCTCCTGTAAGTATAAATAACTTTTTATCAAATCGTTTGATAAGCTAGCATACAGTCTAATTTTTGGTAGAAATCAGTTGAATTTCGCAGTAGATTTTAGAAATAGCTGTACAATATCCATAACTAGGCTACCACTTTTCTTCAATATGACAAGAATCCTAGACTGAACAACCAGAAAAGGGAGGTGCTTGTATATGTATATCACCTTAAAACTTTTATCAGCAGTCTTAAGGATAGATAAAATCTTTATAAACAATTATTAATGGCCATAAAACATCCAGCTTTAGTTGATAAGAACAATTTTTGCATGGTGGAAAGATATGTCTCGTAATTTTTGCTAATATAAATTTGTTATGGTAAGACTGCAGCTAATATTTAGTCTAGGGTCTTTTCAGAACCTAATTAGCACCCAGCTTGCTCATGGTACAACAAAGAGTTTTGCCAGCTTTCTCAAGTTAAGGATTTTTTGTAAGGTACATTGTTATCTTTGTCTCTTTTATTTCAAGGGCCCTCCTGGTCCAAAAGGAATTCCTGGGGATCCTGGAGAACCAGGAATAAAGGTAAGCCTATTTTCTACTTTTTAAATTGTGTTTGGTGTTGTCTATCTACACTTTCTCATAGAGATTTTAATTCATTATGTTTTAAACTGTAGTATAAAATCACTAGGTTGCAATTATCACAGCCTCTGGTGGTCAGATTGAGCATGGAATTAGTTTTTCTTTTCTTCAAGACTTTTTCAAGTAATTGTCATTCTTATTTTAAGGGTATCAAAGGAAGCAATGGAAACAATGGAAGGGAAGGAAAACAAGGAAGAAGAGGCAAGCCAGGACCTCCTGGTAAAAAATTAAATGAGACAGAAGAGGAGATCAAGCCACCTGAGCCTTTGAGAACTGTTGTATGTTCTTTGTTGGATTTCATCATTAAATCAGTTGTTTTTAGGAAAGAACTCAAAGAAGGAAGTTTTTAGGGAGAAGGGTCAACTCTACCTGAAAACTGGATATTTAGCATTATCTATTGTTTTGGCCTTTCCACTGATGTTTTTTCATTCTTCAATTTTTACAAAAACAGTAATGGTATTTGGAGCAATCACCTATCACCATGGTAAGGGTTTTTTAGGCAAGCAGTCAAGTATTCAATTATCTGTTTTACTTTCTCTAGAAAGGACCGGGGCCAGGTGACACAATAGAGGTAGGAGCAGTGACTGATCCAAACGGAGGTCAATCTGGCAATCAACCTGAAATTGGACCAGCAGTAAGTAATATCATACACTGCACTGTCTTGTGCATTATTCCAGTTTTATCAAATTTTAAACAGCTGTTGATAATACTCATTAAAGGTAAACTTGCAGAGAGCTTTAGAAAATCTGCATGCTCTGAGGAAAAAATAATATGATTTTTACATATGCTTACTATTTACCTGTCCAGGGCCTCCTTGGAAAGGCATGCGATTGCACATGCACACCTTGGCACCTACCTTGTTTCCCCAACGCAGGCCTAATTAAGGCCATTTTGCACTTTCAATAAATTTTCATAAATACTCTGTATTCTAAAATAGAAATAGCACCCCATTGCACCCCTTGATTTGCCAAGGAGTAAGATTTACTGCATGCCTGCAAATTTATTCCTGGTATGGCCTGCAGTCTGTCATAAAGTGCTTGATGCCATATAGGCAGAGAGAGCTGTACATGCTTCAGGCAACTGTTCCTTATCATACCAAATGACTGTATATTAATAACTTGATATGATGCAGAAGAATCCCAGTTTACTGAATGATTCCCAGGTGGGCTGTGAATTCCCAGGTGGACAATTTTTGCATCCCTTTATAGTTTTTTTCAAGAAATATTTTATATACAGCCAAAGTTGGAAATAAATCACATAGGCAATAACTTTACATAGATAAATAAGCTGCCTGCCATTTTTTGATACATAAAAAACTAGTGTCGACTACAAACACTGAACAGTAACCAAATCAACGTTGCTTTTTTGTCCAAATATTACTTTGCATTTTCTTACAAAAGTCACAAAAATTCATCAATTGATCATTCTAACTGAAGTTCTCAGAACTTAGTGATAATTAGATATTGCCTGATAAACAGTGTATGCTAGAATTTCTCATGCTGTTGATATTGCCACTGTTTAATTTTATTGCAAAGATTAATTCCTTTTGATGTGATGAGTTTTCATATTAATTTCTGCAGGGTATTCAGGGAAAAGCAGGAGGGCCTGGTGCTCCAGGACCCCAAGTGAGTTCCATCTTATTATTGTGCTATCTTTTGTAAACCTTGTAATTAAGTGACTGTTAAAGGATAAATCTTTATCCTTATCAGCAAAGATCTTTATCATTTGGCAGAAAACAGCAAATCAGTATTAGCAACTTTTTCAGTAGAATAAAGCTTTCTTCGAAAATGAAGCTATTAAAATGTTCAAACCTGGAGAAGGAGCTGCAATTTTAACGATGAAAAATTGATTTTCTGGAAGGAACACATTCAGATTCAGTTTCTAACATTATAGATCCATGCAGTCCATTAGGAAAGGTATAGTATTGTAAAATTGCATGTAAAAACTCCTAGCAGTAAAGGATTGGTTGATTGTTAGAAATCTTGGAAATCTTTCTTTGCATGGATTCTTGATAAAGTATCCTGAAAACCACAATTTCCACGATTCAGTTATTTTTTATTGCTTTAACACAGGGAGAAAGAGGTGAGCCTGGGACAGTTGGCCCAATTGGACCAAGCGGAGAGCTGGTGAGTTGACCTTTAAGGCTTCAATATTTGCTTCAAAGTACATACATCAAGTTATTTCCTAGCAGTTGTACCCATTGGCCTTTTTTTATTCTTTTTTTATATTTAGTTTGATATTTATTTGGAATATCCTGTTAAGATGTTTGTAAATTTTTGACCCTCACTGTGAGGAAAAGTACTGTCTCCATTTTAAGCTCTTGCTCAAATATTGTTTTAATCACTACTTCATTTTTATCATTGTCTTTCATAAATTTGTTATCAAAATGTAATTATATCTCTCATCTACAATTGCCTTAAATTTTCTTCTGTTGTCTTTTGTATTTTTTCCAGTCTTAGTGTTTTTTCTTTTGAACTATTGAGACAAAACAGCCATAGCTTTTCCTGGTTGTACAAGGTACCTGATAAATAAATATGAATCATATAGCACCCCAGTGATATTATTCATTCAAATATTGGTAATTAATCATAATTTGTTAGAATTAATGGACTTAATGCTTTTCGTTCAGGGTCCCAAAGGATTTCCAGGACCTCCTGGACTGTCAGGAAAAGATGGCAAAGAGGTAGGGTAGATCTGATTAAAACATTTTCATGTATATATTGAACAAGATTTTTCTTTCAAACTTTGGTCATGGTATACTCGGGGAACATATTTCTTGAGCAATCGCCAGCTTTATATGAGTCCTCTATGCAGAGGACAAGATAGGGCATTTTGCGAAATTACAAATTCTTGACTCTCTTTGCATTCTAACTGATATAGCCTTTCTGAAGTCTGTTAACTTATGTAATTTTTCTAGGGCAGACAAGGGGAACCAGGAACTGCTGGACCAAAAGGAGATGCAGGACCTATTGTAGGTTTTATGTTGGCTTTTACCTGAGTTATTTGTGTGACAATGCTCGTACAGTTTTTGTTGCTACATATGGAGAATTTAATGTTACTTTTGCATAAAAGAAAGATATGTCAAGGGGACAATAATATTTTGAAGACCACGCCTTCAATCTTTCAAATAAATGAGTGGGAAACGTATTGAATTTTTGTCCTATTTAGAGGAGGGTTCATTTGGGGAAAGGGCTTTCACTTTATGTTGATAAACGTGGTGAATGTTGTTGGACATTGAATGTGGCAGATTACAGTACTTGAAAAATTTCAAACTAGCCAATAGCAGGGTTTGGGAAACCTTTTTTCTTTTCATGCCCTAAATCTCATATGATGTAAGGTGAATTAGGAATTGTTTGTTTTTGATGTTATGTTAATGATTGCTCTTTTCTTGACAGCGTAGAGCTGATTTTATTTTCTTAAAATTCTTTATTTTAGGGTGTTATTGGTGCCCCAGGCTCAACAGGAGCTCCAGGTTTTAAAGGACTCAAGGTAAACTGTGTCCTTCAGGAGGTCTTTCTGAAAAAAATCATTGAAAATGACAGATGCTTTTTTAACTTTTTTGAAAATGTGGAAGTTTCTGACAAATTAACTCCATAATATCCATAGATAAGAATCTCCAGTTTAAAGCTTTTTACATTTCGCTTTTTCGCGATAGATGTTATAGATATAGCTGACTAGCCCATACTTCAATCAGCGAAGAGGTTTCCTGTATGAATTCGTTATAATTAACAAATGATAATAAAGATAGTTATAAGAGAACCTATTGAATCTAAGCTGCGAAAAAGATCTTTAACACAACTGTTGTGCTATTTCACAGGGTGATCAAGGGACGAAGGGTATTAAAGGAGTAGCCGGAGAAGATGGCGACAATGGAACTGCTGGTGAACCGGGTGTTGCTGGTAGTAAAGGAGCCACTGTGAGTAAATTTCTTCTTGTTACTTTCCTCATTTTATAATTATTTTTTCATGCTACCTACTGCAATTGTTTAATTGAAGTCCTTGCACAAAGTGCATTTCATAGTAACCCTCATATTATAGCAGTGCGGGACACCTGGGGGTGAGAAGGGGGCGTGGGGGCTTTTGCCCCTAATACTTTGGACGACAATGGTTTTTTGTTTTAAAACATTGGGAAAATGTGTCGTCATTTTATTAAAACAATCTGCCTGCCCCCCCCTCCAATATTTGACCAAGGGGCCGCCCCTGTATTATTTTATATTAATGCCAAACACAATCTCAAATACAATACTCCATTTCAAAATTTTGTTGAGAAAGAAAAAGTATATGAATAAATACAATGAAAATATGACTCTTCGGAACAGGAAAGACATCCCGGCAATATGTTTTGAAATACTTTCACAAAGTTGACATTACAGCTTTACCCCACCCTCCACTACCCTGTTGCTAAGTTACATTAAATTGACTAACACGGATACCTAAGTGGCAAAATATTGATGTGTTTTACGTTGATATCATCACATTAGATTTAAAACGATGTAGAAAAGAATTTAAAAAGTTTGCTTTTTGGTGTTCAAGCCTAATGTTTATATTTTTAAGATGGATATTTTAAGCAGTTTTCAGCAAGATGTGCCTGTTTTATTCAGATAACATCTTTCAAGCTTTAATTATCTTCCAAAATTCAGTATTTTAAATTCACGTCTGAAGGCATCAAAAGTTTGGTTATATCAATATATACTGAATTTAAATCAAGAATCAGTCAATGCTGAACATTTTCACAATCTTTTTCTATCACATTTGAAGCAGCTGTGGAATAAAGTATCTGAAATACATCTTCGTATCTGTGATTTAACTTTTTGGTATATGTGTTTGTATCTTAGCTAGATATAGCTATTTGAAGGTTTTGTTTGTTAGGGACCCACGGGCCCAAGAGGTACAATTGGAAAACCAGGGAAACAGGGTGTTATAGGAGAACAAGGTGCGCCAGGAGCCACAGGTGTTCGGGGAGTACCGGTAAGGCGGACTGACATTACTCTTTTTGATTACATACACTTGCATTCGAAAAGTATTGCACTGGCGTGACAAATAATTAATTGTAACAGCGTTGTAAAGGACATGGTCATAGAAATTTGAAACACTTTAGTGAAGCCATCCGGCGTCAGTTAAAACTTAAACACCAATATTTTTTTAGAAAACTTCAAAGAAATTTTTGCTATTTATATCTGTATAATTATGTCTTGATAAATTTTCTGTTATTTCGACCAAAATAGTCGTCTTGGAACTTTTGCATAACTTGCTACAGCTATTTAGATGCAGCAGCATATATAGCCAGGAGAGAAAGTGCCAAACGAGAAAAAGCAACTCGCAAAAGGAAGCCAGGCCTTACGGGATGAACTCAGCAGAGATAGGGCCTAGCATATTAATGTATTCAAGACTAAAACTTTGATCGAAGAATATTTTCTCCAAAGACGTCGTAGCTTTGATTTCTGAAAAAAACCTTTAGCTTATTAATTAAAGGTGTCTTTTTGTTTGTTTTGTTTTACACGCTAACTCAGGCTTGTTTCCATTTGTATTTTCATTTGTATTTTGCGGTACAGCGGTACCAAGAAGGCATAGCTCGCAATTATACATTTAAATAGTTGTGATAATCATTGTACGAATTAAACTAACTTTTATGATATTCTGAATCATCAAAATTTACGATGTTTGAGCATGCTCGTTACCTTAAAGCATTTCTGTTGTTCAAGACTGAGGAAATCTCTTCCATTTTCATTATTACCATGAAGACTACCCGAGACACTTTGATAAGTTTAGATGTTGCTGGAAGACTTGATCTCATTCTAGTTCTAATTTGTCCGATTCAAGGAAGCATTCAGTTCTCATCCTATGACATCTCTTATTTCAAACTTATCAGGCGTTTTCCTCCTTTTAAGGGACTTCGAGGTTTGACAGGTCCGCCGGGTGAAATTGGTGCAACTGGTTCAAAAGGAGACAGAGGTGACATTGGGCCAACAGGTGGTAGTGGTGAAACCGGAGAACGCGGACCCGCTGGTCCAGCAGGGCCTAAAGGACAAATAGGAGATCTTGGCAATCGTGGTCGCCGTGGAAAACAAGGACGCAAAGGTGCAACGGTATGGGAATAACTCTTTTTGGTCTTACATAAAACGTAGTGTCAGGTATTGGTTAATCTAACTTTCTTAATATTTATTTTTTTGTAGAACTCCTTGTCCCTATAGCCTAGTTTTTTCAGCCAAAACTAGAGATGTCCAAACAATTTGACCTTCGTCTGCTTTTGTGGGTTCTTGTCGACAACTACTCAACTCGTTTGATCAAGGTCGGCCTTCGGCACTGCTAGCCTAAATGCCAATCCAGATACGCCCAACTTCAGCTTTTCTTTGCAATCTTTCACTTTCGGCATGCCAACTATTTGCAAAGCCAGCTTTTTGAATCCTCTTATAAATTGGTCAATTAGCATGTTGGCTATTCGGTACTTCGCATTTTCGATTCCTCATACTCCTAGATTAATGTTTTTTGGTGTTCTCACAGACTTTGTTGTTTTGTAAGTGTCTAGAAAAACGTCTTAAAAGTCTTGATTTCGGTCTACCCCGTTCCCTTTTTCATAAATCATAAATGAATGGACCCTTTGAAAAAAATTTAGCTATCATTTTTCAACCTATATACATCGGCATATATACGAATATATACGACTCATATGCATCGGCATTGCCGACTTAAATTTATCTGAGGTCGGCAATATAATGCTGACCTTGCCTGCGTTGGAGTAAAATAGTTGACCACGCTATTTATTAATGCTTTCAACTCATTACCAGCTTTTATTCTGCTGCTTATGAAGTCTCTTTTTCCCTAGGGTGACCCTGGCCCTCGAGGACAAAGAGGAACTGTTGGTGACATAGGACAAACGGTAATACCTACATTTAAAATTTTTCATTCTAGCTGAAGTGATTCCAGCCAAAAAATTGCAATTAATTTATAATTCAAATACTGATTTAATCCTGCTACACCCTTCTTTCGAAAAAGCCTGAGAAAGCATGAACAGTTGAAAAGGCTTGTCTTGATCTAAATCAAGATTTATTCTTTTGGATTATCCTTTAAGTGTCTGAATTCGGTTTTAATTTATTTTTCCACGTTTGCAGGGTCCAAGAGGATCAGTTGGTTCTTTAGGAAATCCAGGACCTCAGGTGAAAATCTGGATTTACGCTGCTTTACTACGAAAATTTGTTTTTATTTCTTAATTGACAGTATCATTCAAATTTTTTACTTTATTTGCATTCATTTATGAACGAAATATTTAACATTGAGCGATTCATATTGTACAAAACTATTCTCAGATCCATCAGCTTTTTCTGCTTTCATTTTGCGTTGCTCAACGCCGACAGATATGGACAATAATTTGATATTTTTATTTGCACTGATGTTCATTTTGTATATGTAGGGAGAACCTGGAGGGAAAGGAGCTTCTGGACCAAAAGGCATCAAAGGTGCCGAAGGTGACATTGGAGCACCGGGTCCTTCTGGGTCAGTTGGACGGATAGGAAAAACAGTAATGAGTTATTTGTTTTTATTTTTTTTTGTCCTTCTACTTAGTGTTGAATCATTGAATATAAGCTGCATTATATAGTAGCCGTATTACAGAGAAATCTTAACATTTTAAACAGCTCTTTTTTAAACGAGCCTCCAAAAAACAGTTTCCTCAGCTTCACTTAATTGATGCATCTTAAATTTTGGTTTTCTTATCAGAAGATGATCATTAGAGCTATCTTGAGGTGAGAAGTTGGATTCAAGAGCATGCACTCTAGTTTTTATTGCCGAAATGCAATTCATCACACTGCTTTGCTACTTGTCAACTTTATTCCTAAATTGTAATTGCTAACACCCAATTTTCTAGGGTCGAAGCGGAGCTCGTGGTCCTGCCGGCGAACCTGGATTACAAGGAAAGATAGTAAGTCCCGAATTTGTAGTTTCCTATTTTGGCTCACTTTTTATTTGTGTTTTCATTTGAAATAATTGATTTTTCACATTATTTCCTATATTAATTTAAAATGCATATATATTGTGAACAGACTTGATTTCATCCGTGACACCATGAGGTCATGCAAGGGTAAAAAATTCAAGTCAAGTCATGTCTTCCAGTTTTGTTCTTTTTTACTTTTGATATTATTCATAAGATAGAGTTGTCAAAGTTTTAGGTCAATATCTTTCGTGGTTTTCGGTACTTGAAAGTTTGAGAAAAGTAAAATTTTCGACAATTTGTTTATTTTTCTTTCTTTAACATGCAAACCCTATGTTTCGTCATTTTAGCGCTATCAGAATTTAGCAATATAATATATTGAGAAAATTACAAATTAGTTATTCATATAGTTTGAGATTTAAATCGTATGTAAAGTATAAATATCGAAAATATTTGAAGTCAGGATAGTTTGTCATGCTATTTTCATCATTCTAGGGTGCTCGAGGATTGCCTGGTGACCAAGGACGGTCGGGGGTTCCAGGACAAAAGGTATCATTAAACTTCTTATTAGAAATGATAATTACGACTAGATAAAATTTGGTTCGAATGAAATAATATAAATTAAACATCAATTTATGCTAATCGATGATAAAATTTAGTTTTCATTCTAGCCTTTTTTACTTTCATTCTAGCCTTTTTTTCATTCTAGCCTTAGTTTTCACTCTTTCATGCCTTTTAGTTTATTTCGTCGAGGTTTCATTGGAGGCCTTGGGACAAACCTAAAGACGAGCTGCGAGCGAAAAAGAAGACAATTTTGGGACCACGCCCATTAATTAAGCTTAAAATAGATCTCAGAATATTTCTTGCAGCTCGTCTTTATATCTCAAAATATTTCTTTCAATATTTCAAGACGTTTTACAATTTTTAGGCATACTTTGGTCACTTTCTATTAATTATATTTTTAACACGGGATTCATTACTTTGCAATGCCCCCTTAACCTTGAGGTCCCTGCCTGCCCCCCCCCCTTGCCTCCATCTCGGCAGCTTTGGTATTTTTAATCACTCGCTGGTCCATTTTTTATTCATGACCTTAGGTCATTTGCTGCTTTAATATTTCAACTGCAATGAGAAAGGATTTCTATACGTTGCATATTTATATTGCTGCAAATTTATTCTTGGAAAATTTGACTAAGTTGCGTAGCAACGACGAACAAGACATCAAATCTCGTTGTAGCTGCTATTATTCTTTGATAACTAAACAGAAATGGGAATGCTAATTTTTTGTGTTTTATTTTTAAGGGTGCCCAAGGTGAGCGAGGACTGTCTGGATTGTCGGGGCGCAAAGGGTCAGCTGTGAGTTGAGATTTCTTGGATGTGTTAACAGTCATTTCAAATAAATTGCTGGTTACTTTTTTTTAAATAAAACTTTGATTCAATCCAGCTATCGACTTTTTTTGTAAGTTGGCCTATGGCCTAGTAGTGGTAAATATCTCTGTAGAGTATAAAATTAAATATTCTTCCAATGATGTTGAGTGTACGAAGTAACTTGAAATTCGTTGATATTTACACGCAAATGATTCATGAAATCTTTCTACAGGAAGTTAGAAAAAAACTGTTTGTACATTTTTCAACATTAAGTTTCCAAAATTAATTCTATTATATATATATATATATGTGTGTGTATACGTAAACTTGTATTTCAGGGTGCCCCTGGTGTAAACGGTGATACGGGACCTCAAGGACCAATGGTAAGCAATTTTTATATCATATACTCAGCATTTTCTCGTCCAGTAAAACACAAAATGTACCGTTACTTTCCAGAATTGAAATTTGTGTACCATTATAAGTCCCTTATTTTAACCCCGAATTTTTTTGCCATTTTGTCAGTTTATGTGCTCTTTGAACCCTGTATAAATCGCAGAAGACTCTTATTGAGAGAAGCTGTATAGAGCAATTTTCGACTTCTTTTTGTTGCATGTGACACATTTATGTCGAGAATGGATTCCTTGAATTACGTAGAACAGGTGTGAAGTACCGTGGTTTGTTGTATTCCGAGCACCCAAAATTTAGATAACTGCCCATTGGATGTTGAATTACAGAAAAATTGTCTTTTTAAAGGGAATCTGTCCCCTCAGTGATTGGTCAATATGAACAATGGGTTGCCCTGCCTAAACGCATTACCCTGCTCGCACTGGCTAGCCTAGCAGCCATAGTGAACGGTATTTGAAACTGCGAGCGAAGAGCCAACGAAAATGGCGAGTAGATTCAATTACCGGAACTGAATGATGGTCATAGAAGAATTTCATTTTGCTGTTAACGTATTTTTCGCACAAACCAAACAGGAAACAAAAGTTATTTCAACCACAGCTTCACTACATTGGGAACACAGTTATTTGATTCCGAAGCGCTGGAATCAAAGTTGTCTCTGATTGGTTTAAATCGTCTAATTATCGATCAAGCTCAGCAGGGCATGGATTTCACTCTAGTGAAAAGAAACGTCGAGCAAAACAGAGGACAGACTGCCTTTTAATTATATAAAAGACGTGTGTTATTAAACTGTTATTTTCTAGGGTGATCAAGGAGAAGCTGGCCAGGCCGGAGTTGATGGGAAAAGCGGAGTAGTGGTAATTAGCAATTTTTTCTCTCTTTTAAGTGATTCATGCTCAGTACTTCTGTCTCCTGCTTTTACCGATCTTTAAACCTCTGCAAGCACTCTATGGTTTTTTCAAATATTAAGAATTCACAAGTTACTTGCGAGACGAAATTTTACAAACTTTCTAACTAAAAAACCAAGATGCTGGTTTTCTTTTTCCTGAATTTCTTTTGTTTTTAAGGCGTTTCTTGAGTGTGTACTACTTTTTCTGGCTATTCCATGTTGCACGTTCCACGTTTTTCCTATGTTCGTTTCGATGTAAATTAACGTCATGCCTGTCTGCAAAGATACCGAAAGTCCTCTTATGCACCAAAGTTCAGGTTCTAGTAAAGGTAAAAAGAGATTTCATTTCTTGTAGGGGAATCCTGGTTTAGATGGAAAGCCTGGTGTACAAGGTACCCATGGTCCAAGTGGCAAAAGAGGTGCCCCTGGCTTGGATGGGCCAAAAGGTACAAGAGGGACAAACGGAGATGGTGGTGAACCAGGACGATTAGGGGCAAAAGGAGATAAGGTAATGGTTATGCATTTTGAAGATTCCAAAGAAAATCTTGTTTTTGCTTCTAATGATCTTTAACAAATATTTTTCCTGTGGTTGGTTTGGATTGTTTCGTTTTTTATAGCTTGTTATGTTTAATAAACAATTGGCTGAACTGAAAATTGGAATTGAAAAAAGTTGTTTGTTGGTATTGCAAAGTATTGCAAATGAAAGGTTAAAAAGAATGCCCATTCACAAAATTATGATGGCTGATTTTGGTCCAACGTTGAGCTGGAACTAATAGACAAGTGGATTCTAAAAGACTTTTTCAGTCTCCTTCTTTGTGTGATGTTTATATAAGTCTAATGTATTGCGAAAAGGTTACCCTTTGAATGAGCATTGCTATCAATAATGTCATTGTACGATACATTTTGTTTCTATTTGCTGTCTTTTCCTTTTTTAATGAGTATTACCTTGTCACAGGGTGATATTGGACCTGTTGGTCCGGAAGGGTCAATAGGACCTCGTGGACGGCCAGGAGATCGTGGACAAACAGGTTCAGTTGGACTAACGGGTGAAACTGGTGCAAAAGTGAGTTTTTCCAATAATGTCTGAATCTGAGAACGTCTTTTGCTTCTTTTGAACGTCAAGAACGTTTTTTGCGCAGCTCTTTTTGAAATCTGTTCCTTGATATTTTTGTCAAGTTTGCTATTGTCTCCTCTGCCATGTTGGATGGACAGTAACAAGGTTGAGTTTGAAGAATCTGTAGACGATCACTTGAAATGTCAAAGAACGTTTAATGTATGTTTATAACTGTGTGCGTGTTTCTTACACATTTTGATAGAGCTTTCATTTAGATATTACTTAATAAACCTGTTTTAAAATTTTTAATTGTAAAATATATTGATTGTATTATCTGAAAAGATAGCCATAGATCAATATACTCAAAATTGTCAAAAGTAATCTTGTCAATACTAATGCTTTATACACATTAAGAAATGATGCAAAGTGGACATCATTACATCAAAAGAAGAAGAGGCTGACAGCAACATTGTTTCTTCTTGCATGCTAAGTCACTTTCTTGATTTCTGTTTGTGATATTTACAGGGATCTCCTGGCTCCATTGGTCCAGTCGGGCCACCAGGACGAGAGGGTGATCCTGGACAGGACGGTGATCCTGGAGATGACGGTAAACAAGGAAGTCAGGTTAGAAAGTTGTCACCAATCTCGTCATACCACTAATTATGCCTTGTGTGCAGGTTGTCTTTTATGGATAATTGGTTTTTAAAAAATTTCCACAAAGTGTAAAGCAAGACACTCAATGCGTCTGTTTGTACAGAAACATGAACTTGAGAAGTGAATGCTTTGAAATCGCTCAGTGGTATAGTTTTAATCCAAATCTAACTGTATATGTATAATCACTTTATTCTGAAGAAATAATAACAATTCATTGGGTTTTCAAATTGAAACATGAGGCTGTTATTCAATTTCAACATTTATCATTTTAGGGAACCAGGGGAGCCAGAGGCTTGCCTGGAGAAATCGGAAGAATGGTAAGTGTTATTTAACGTGATCAGCTGTGATTTAAACTCGAGTAAGACGTGATTAAGCGCATGATACAATTCCAAACGTGCAATGGCGATAGAAAAGCACCGGCCTGAATTAACCCCCAGTATCCAATGGGAGGGCTTATTCGGAGATTCACGGTAGGCTGCTGTTGTTAAATCATGTAACTTATGGGTTCGTCTTCTTACAAGCAGAGATTCACCTTTTGACCGAAAATATTCCAAGTATCTCCGATAGGCGTCGCGCGTAGCTGCTTTTAATCCCCCCACTTTACCGCTGCTGTACAAAAGAAATAACACTGGTAAATGACGTCAAAATACATCATTACACATAAGTCGGTAGTGAAATCATCCAGTGACCGGGTGGCTTGTCGCGGAATTTTGACTATTCCTGGATGTTTGTTGCACCCGGTTTCTGTGCATCCCCTACTCCAGTGTAATTCCTCTTCGCCCATTAATCCAATTCTAAAGCAGATTTTTGCATTTTAGGGGCCGCGTGGACTGCCTGGAGAGAAAGGTGAAGCTGGTAGAGATGGACGCCCGGTGAGTCTTGCCATTTTTCGGTATTCCAAGAACACTGCGTGTTGTTGTTGTGTTGAAATGAAACCAGCTAGCGTTTGCTGTACAGCATCGAGACATCTACTACTGTCTTTCACTTCAACTCAATTTTATTTGCACACTGTGGTTCTACGGATATTAACAATGGAATGCTGCTATTACGATTTCTGTCTGGACCAAGAGAAAAGTTCGTGATTACGGGTCTTAGTTGCCCAGGGAGCATCCAAGAGACCGGAATTTAAGACATTCACGATAAGCAGAGCTCACAATAGCGGGAATCAGCTGTAATGATATTCCAGTTTTCCACGAGATTGCTTTTTTCCTATTTGCTATTGTTTATCGAAATAATCTGGATGCTAATTTTTTTATTTTGGTCTTACTTTTTGTACTTTGTTATTGCTCTCATTTCTCATCAGTTTCTTCACCGTCTTTTGCAATTACCGTAATAATTCGATTAAACGCCCGGGGCAATTAAAATTTATTATTTTTTTATATTTCAGGGCAATTAAAATAGGGAGCGTTTATTGAATTTGTTCACCCTTCCTAGGCAATATGTTTAAAAAACATCTAATGATGATCGCACATAGCGTGAAACTTTGAGTAGCAATTAAATAAGTCTGCGTCCAGTAGTAATAAATGCTAATCGGAAGTTTTAGAGAAGGAACTTTTGAAAAGAAAGGCAAATTTCACATTGTAACGTTGAAATTTAGAAAGAAGGGCGTATATATATCGTAAATTTTCTTATTTTTTCACGAAATAAAGCTAAAGAATCATTGTAGTACTGTTCTGTGTGTTTCGAATACGTTTAGACGGGGGTGTCTATTCTAGGGGGCGTTTGATAGAGGGAGCGTTTATTGAATTTTAAGATATTTTAAGATAAGGGGCCTTTATTCGAGGGGCGTTTAAAAGAAGGTGGCGTTTAATCGAAGAATTACAGTATGTTAGTTGAATAATCGTACTTTTTCTCAACCATCTACTGTTTTACAGGGAGAAAGAGGATCTGTTGGTCGAACTGGACAAACAGGAAGTCCGGGAGCACAAGGAAAAAACGGAGCAACTGGATTGGCAGGTCTAAATGGAGCAAAAGGAGAAAAGGTATGAGAGATTCAGGGAAGATCTATGGACGTGAATGGATTTTTCTGATGGGGATTGTCTGGAGGCTCATTAAAAACATTCATACTTTTGCTGGAGTAACTCGAAGTTTTGGACGGTCGGGCATGCAACGTTATATTCAACCACGGGGATGCTGAACATTTGACTTATTGCTGCATTTGTGCTAATTGAATACCCTGAACTATATCGTTTCAATTTACTGTGTACGGCTCAGTAGGCCAATCTCAACTTACACTATACGGCTAAACAGTTCCCAATCGTTTTTAAAATGATCAAATTTGAGTTAGAATCATGGTATCTGTTTTATTTATTTCGAACCAAACAAGGCTATATATCATGGGCTCAGATGCAGTGATTGTTTTCTGAAGATTTCTTACGCTTAACGATTTTCAATCAAGCAGACTGTTGTCAAATGGACGCATTTCTTTCCTTTTCTCGTCAAACAACGGACAGTTTTTCAGTATTATAGCTTATGAATCTGTTCTATGTTTATAAGAATTAATAAAATTTTTGGCTGGAGAGGTACACACTAAGATGTACGTATGTTTATGCGGGAATGTGCTTTACAGTCTCCGTATGTACAGTCATTTTATCTCCTGACTTGATTTCTTAGGGAACATCTGGCATGAAGGGTGAGCGGGGTGAAAATGGTCAAGATGGCAAACGTGGGAGCGACGGGCCACGTGGAGTCAAAGGAATGCAAGGAGAATCTGGCCCAAAGGGCACGCAAGGAAGGTTGGGATCTCCTGGCCTCTTAGGAAAACGTGGTCCCGCTGTAAGTAGAAACCAGAAATCTTTTATTATATCTGGAAGTATTATTATTCACTTCTGTTTCATGATTTTGTCTCAATACTTTTTTTTCTGCTAAAGACATTTCATACTGAACTTTGCTTATATCTATGTTTTTATTTAGGGAAGTAAAGGACAACAGGGACCAAGAGGGCCATTTGGAGAAACTGGAGTTAGGGTAAGATAAAAGAATTCATCAAAAATGTCAATTCTTAAGGTAGGATCATGTCAGTTACAGGGATGAAAGCAGATGTAACTCATGGCTGATGTAGTTCACCATGGGTATAAGAAGTAGAAGTTACAAACACGTTGTGTCTTTTGGAAGTATTTCTTAGCTTCAATGTTGATTACAGCTGATATGTTTTGACTATCTGTTTTTCCAGTTTATCTAGTAAAATGAAATGGTGATTTGACATGTTCTTTAATATGCTTCAAATACTCAATTTTAGGGTCCAGATGGATCTGCTGGACAAAAGGGAGCTCGTGGAGAACGCGGAGATAAGGTGTGTTTATATCAACCTCTGCATTGATACATGTACCAGACTTTTTTTGACGAAAATACTTTGCCGCTCGCCATTAAGCTACATACTTCTTTTATGTTACCTTAGTATAATTGAAAACTATGAAAATACTCTTGCAATATTTATTATGGAAAAATGAGTTTGTGTCAGGAATATATAACTATACATCGACAAAAGTTTTAGCAAAATAAAACCACGACCTAGCTTTTTTCGATACTTCCTCGTTACTAAGTGAATCTATTGCATTGTTTTTAATAAACTCTCAAATTTTGTTACAGGGAGAAAGTGGTGCTCCTGGGGAGCCAGGTCCTCAAGGACCGGGGGGTATTGTGGTATGCGGTTTATAGTTTTATTACCTACTAGCTTTTTGTATTACTTTTGTACTAGAAATGTTTGGCATTTGACGATCCAGTTACAGTTATATACGACAGATTTAGGAAATTTTACTGAACTTTCAAAATATACGAAATAGTCAGGAGTCATGTTGTCCCTGCTCATTCAGCGACATTCATTCAGTGACTCTGTGAATTCTGTGAATGTTATAAAGCAGACAAGCTATGTATGTAAGAGTAATTGTGAACGTTTTGATCTGACAATGAAGATGAATAGAACCTGCTTAAGAGGGACTAAACCCCGTCAAAACTGGGTTTAATATTATTTATGTTCAAAAGAGGATACACTGGACAGGCTGTCCGCCAGATTCCACGAATCTTATAGTGAGTTTAGATAAAAGGTAATACGCAAGGAAACAAAGCAAAGCGACGACGAGAATCCAGTTTATTGTGAAATCGAATTTTGAAATAGATTAAATGCAAAGCTGATATTTTAAACTAAAAGCAAATTAAAAGTTATCGTTATCAAGCATCATTTCTTTTTTCTATTTTCAAAGGGTCAACTTGGAGAAGCAGGCGAGAAGGGCTCAACAGGATCCAATGGCTCCCCTGTAAATATACTAAGTTTCTTGACGTTTTCCTTTTTGTGTTAGTCAATGCCTCTCATATTGTGTGTTAGGTTACACCCCTGTCAATATTGACTTGTTGCATTGCATAACTACACCATAGTTTTCTACAGCATAAAATTAGGGGAATTTTAGTGATTAATCAAAATTAAAGGAAAACTGACTTGTCTAGAATTTCACCATCGCAATCGTTTTTATTCATCAAAGTTACTGTGGGATGTTTATTTTATGTTGAAGCCTACGTCACCTTGAATTTAGCAATGATAACATTCTTTCTGTTTTTGCCAAATTTTTTGCAATATCCTTTGTTTATATCCGGTGTTTTTTGCAAAAGTTTCAGTGCGATTTTTATGTCCTGTGAGTATTTATAATAAAGAATCATATTATTGCAAATTTATTCGAAATTTGCCAAACATATGACATATCTTCTAATACTGTACCAGTCTTTTGTTGATAGTGAATCAATCCTTACTTCGTATTCTCTAATACTCGTAGGGTATCACTGGAAGGCAAGGTGATATTGGACTTCCCGGCCCCGAAGGAATGCAGGTATGCCACAAGCTTTGCAAAACTGACGTCATCAAATGAGTTTCAGTCTGTGCTGCTGTTTGAAAATGCCTTGTTTTGTTTGAATTTTTTTTAAATTTAAAACACTGGCTAGCCGAAACAAAAAGGAGGGCTTGTTAGCACCCCCTTGACGATTGTTTTGGTATCCATGTACCGTTTTGCTTAGAATTTTTTAGGATGGAATTTAATTTTAAAGGCTCACGTGGTTTTGGTTGAGAAAATCTTTTATACAGCAGTTTTAAAATCCTTCTTTTCTGGCCAAACAATGTTTAGTCGCGACATGTTAAATGCTAAGAAAAATTTATTTATCGCCTAAGTGACACGCAAGTAGGATAGTCAATGACCATTTTTCATCTTTTTACCAACTTTTAGGGTGAAACTGGGTCACCAGGATCCCGTGGAGCTCCAGGAAAGACTGGTTTGAAGGGATATTCGGGTGAACCAGGCAGTCCAGGACCAATTGGAACATCAGGATCGCCAGTAAGTCCATCGATTAAACTTGCTAAAATTTGAGAGGAAATATTTGAACCATCCTTTGTGTTTTGTTACTCTTTTTGCAGAGTCTTTTTTGCTTTTATAAAAAACATTTCTTGTTTCTTTTCAAGGGGAGAAATGGCAGAACAGGTAGCAATGGTGAGCCAGGGGATGAAGGACCTCAGGTGAAAAGATTTTTCTTTAGTATCTGTTCATTAATAATCTTGTACGAATTTTCACATGTTCAAATATAGATTGAAGAAAGTAATTCTCCAAAATTTCGTTTCTCTTTAAAACTCAAAATCGGGATTCTGGACAACTCTTTTCAATTTTGCCTTAGGGTGCTCAAGGAGCTTCTGGAGAAGCAGGTCCCAGAGGAATGGAAGGTTCAAGGGTGAGTCTTACAAAATCTTTCTTGCGTTTTTGGCCAACCGTGTCTAGTAAATGTTTGCTGCGCTATTCCCTGTAAGATGGGGTTAGATTGAGCGTCAGAATTTATTTTGTTCATCAAACTTCAGGCATATTTCATAGGCATGGCGAATGAAAATGAAATGCTTTTCTACCACATCGTCTTACTAGCCCTCTTTCCGTGCGATATTCAAATTGTATGTTTCTTCAAAGGGAGTTAGTGGACCACCAGGAATGGTCGGAGCCGTTGGACTTCAAGGAATTAAAGGAGATTCTGGAAATAATGGAATTTCTGGAACCCCCGGAAATAAAGGACGAGTGGTGAGTCCGTTTTTATTTATCGCACCTGTTGTAGTTTATTTCACGATTTGGTAACTTGAAAGACGACAAAATTTTCTTATAGTTTCAAAAAAACTTCCAATTACTAGCAAGAGAACGCCCAGGTTAACAACAGGAAACTTTAACTGCTAATTTTGGCAATGTGTTGCCATTCCAAAATCATAGAATGGCATTGCAAAGTATTTTACCAGAATGTTACCCTCTCCCCACCAATATATCTTCGTCCGATCTAAACTAACTTTTACCTGAAGTGGATTTCTCAAAAAGTATTGTTTTTAGTAAAATAAAGTTCTGCTGTGGAGTTGAGATTATTAAAGTGCTTATGTCTTATTTTAACATCGATGCTGTATTAATGTTTCATCCTCTTGTACTGAGACTCATACGACAATATTTGGTTTAAGTTCCATATTAAGTTCCATCGGTCTAGATCGATGCGTTCAGCCAGCACAGCCCGCTCTTAATTGTATTGAAACAACCAATGAGTTGTGATTTTCGCAGCTTGTTGGTCTAAATGCTGCTGAACTTTACGTCGATAATTTTTTATTATTGTTTGTCTAATTTAATTTTAGGGAGCAGTTGGACCGGCGGGACCAGCCGGACCTCCAGGACAGTCTGGAACAGAAGTATGTACTTGATTAGACCATTGTTTAGATTATTTTGCTTCTTGTGTTTCTCTAACCTACTTTTTGTACCTTTTGGACAGACAAATAGATTGTTTCTCCCTTTGGTTAAGGCATCTTACTTTGTAAGCAAAAACCAATTTGAATGTTCTTAGAATTCATAGTACTAAGTATTTCTGAAGCGAAATATTTTATTGCTGTTCACACATTTCAACACGAACCAATCAGCATGAAAATTTTTCACCCTTTTACACAACATTTTCCCGTTCAACTTTCCTGTGCACAGTTTTGTTTTCGTCGCATATTTGAATTGGAAAAAGTATTTCATTAAAGCATCTGTTCGTTTTCAGAACAAAGATAAGAAGCAAATTTTGAGAGATAATTTCGAGTCACTATCTCTTCCTTGAATGATTTATACTTAATTTTCAATCTAGGGATCGCCTGGTGAAGATGGTGCTCCCGGAACTCACGGAAAGCGAGGGGGAAAGGGTGAAGCTGGAGACCCCGGTATTGTTGGATATCCGGGCAGACAAGGAAGCCCGGGTCGACCCGGACTTATGGGAGAGGAAGGCGCCATGGGTGCCCCGGGTCAAGCGGTGAGGTTTTTTCTCTCTGATAATGTTTTTGGAGTGATAAATATAATTTTAACTCATTAAGACTTATTTCACTACCAAACTTTGGCTTGTTTGATTGTTCCAAAAAGATATTGAACTCTCCTAGTTTTATTATCATAGGGCTATTTCTTTCATATTCGTTGTATAAAATGTTTTGTGAATAAGTAAGTGGGTTTCGCAGTCGGCTACGTCCAATTATTTATTCGACGGAATAGTGAATTTATTATGTATATATCTGGTTTATTAACATAGTTTATCATAAAATCATAGACTCTAAATCATGAAATTTATTGGTTTGTTGCTTTGTTAAAATCCACCCCCCCCCCTCTTCTGGAAGTTTTCACCCACAAAGATTTCTTTTATCTTCAATATTCTCTTCCAGGGCTCACCGGGGGCTTCAGGAAGTGTTGGCGCTGCTGGTGACCGAGGTTTCCCTGGGCGAAATGGAGTAAAAGGAAGTAAGGGTTTCCGTGGACCGAAAGGTGGGAAAGGAGACAAAGGTTGGCGTGGATTTAAAGGCGGCCGAGGGCAAAGAGGCCTTCGTGGACAAGTCGGTGACCAAGGGAATGATGGTAAACCTGGTAAAATTGGTTATTCGGTAAGTTGAGCTCTTGGCTAGAATTCATTGTAGTTTTAAAGATAGGATGCCTATCCTGTGAGGCAAGTTTCTTATAAAAGCATGAGCATACATCCACAGGGCATTGAAATCCCTATTTCAAATAGCATTTAAATCCTCATTTTGAAGTGCATCGAATTCCTCGTTACAAAAATCGAAACCCCCTAATATTACATTGTAAAATTATATGTAACTTTAAACGAGAAAGGCATGTATACTTGGCTTGTTTTAGCCAGCAGGCTCATGAAAGTTCGTCTTGATAATATGAAGAACGCCTTTCAGCCGTTTACACTGCTGGCTGTAGATTAATTTTTTTTATATTTTGCTTTGAATTTCGCGGTTCCAAACCGAAACTTTTCTGCAATGAAAGTGGATTTAGAACAGCGGTCAAGCTGCATCACTATGTTCCTATCAACATTCAGGGTCCAAAAGGATATCGTGGAAGACCTGGTGTTGATGGAGAAGCAGGGGAAGGTGGCTTACCTGGTAACCAAGGAAGGCTTGGTGATGAGGGAGGAAGAGGCAGAAGTGGTCAAGATGGTTACCCCGGGCCCCCTGGACCTTCAGGCCCCCCTGGGCTACCAGGCTCTTCAGGCATTCTATCAGGGAGTCTCGGGCAGTTGATCGGAAATCAGCGAGCAGAGAAAGGCCCCGCATACCAGCAAGCATATCAAGGATATTACCAACAACAGTTCCAGCAAAGATATTACAGTGGAAGAACAGTTGACAAAGATAGCAGCTCAGAGAACGAAACACCAAAGGTAAGACTAGGAATGTATTTCGTTCACTGTAGTTAACTTTCGCAGTTGTCTTCATGCTTATGAGAATTTCGTGCTAGAATGGAATGACAAATTATACAGTCTTGGCAGATTCATTAACTGTTAAAATTATCATATAAAATGAGATTATCTCTAGCCATATTTAGATTGGCCTTCAGCTGTCTTTGTTTTATGGTAACTGCTAAGAGAAAGCTAAAAAATGTTTAGCCAATTTCGATACTGTTAATAAGAGTCTGTTTTTTCTTGCATTGGAAAGGAAATTATTTTTAATTCTTCCTTATTCGCCTGTTATGTCGTCCTTATGTTGCATTGATTAAGCCTTCTGTAAAGCCTCTGTTTTTGACAGCTCGACAGGGAAGGAGTGTTTAGATATCTTGGTCTTTTGGAATTGGAGATTCAAGCCTTGCAGCGACCAGACGGTAGTAGGGCCTACCCTGGAAAAACCTGCCGTGACCTGCAAATGTGCTTCTCGGACTTGAAAAGTGGTAAGTCATTTATTATCGTCAAATTTCTATGAGACAATTTTTCAATCTTTCCTGTTGGGTTTTAATGCCTACTTAAGGGCAAAAATTTTCTTGCTATAAATTAGCTCTATATCTTCAAGGCGAATATTGGATCGATCCAAATCTTGGTGCTCCAAACGATGCATTCAAGGCATACTGCAATTTCACAAGTGGAGAGACATGCATTTCACCCCAGACTACTATGCACCAGAGAAAGAAATGGGTCAGCAGTGGAAAAGATGGCTTCAAGTGGATGGTCGACGAACTGCTGAAAGAGCAGGTGATTAGCAGCATCTCAGTTTTGCATCTGTTACCCATTTATTTCATTTCACCCCTCCAGTGGATTTGAATCCCTATTGCCTTTTTACAGAAAAAAGCAAAATTGAAAGGACTTAAATTCGTCGTATATCAAATTTTCTATTCATGCCTAACTTAATAGCAAGAGACTGCAACTCTCTGCTTTGTGGAGTTTCATTTGACATGTCGACAAACTTCCTTGCCTCTTTAATAATGTTTCAAAGATTCTTTAATAATACCGACCAAATATTCTTGCATCTTTCTCTGCACGTGTATAGATTCATTTCCCACGGATTTTGGTTCTTTGCATTAACATAACTTTTCTGCAGAAGACATTATTACTAGAAAATGAATAGAGAGAACTAAGTTTATCGAACTAAGCAATCTACATCATATGACTATCCAGCATAGATATAAAATTTTTCATAAATCTTTTTATGATGCTACATCACACGATATATTCTGCTTAGATTAGATTGCTCCATGGTACAATGACACCACTAAGCTATTTAGTAGTGTACATAGAATTTCTATTAGGTAACTCATTTTGCTACTTAGAGGTCCACCGAAGGCTATTGATGTTTCCAGTTAAGCTGAGCGTGTTTTTAGTTTCCAGCCAGAAGTATTCGTATGCAGCATCGTATCGTTATAATCTGAAGCGCAGTTGATTTTGCTCTGTTCTGCAGGTGGAGTACCTTGCTGATGAGACCCAACTGAGACTTTTGCGAATGAACAGTTTCTCTGTGCGTCAAAATGTCACTTACCATTGCAAAAACTCGCATGCCCACAAAGATTCGTCTGGCAAGGAGATGACTTTCGTCAAACTAATGAGCAATGATAACGTCGAAATGCACAAAAATTCCCACGTCGTCAACCGCCCGTACGTTATATCAGACGGCTGCAGCGTAAGTGCTTAGATTTCTCTTCTTTGGTTTTGTTTGCGTATTTTATTTGCTGTGACGTCATATGTAAAGCAGTAGAGTGGTGAAATGACGGCGTCTTGTATAATTGATTTGTGATTTTTTATAGCTTTGGTCACACCCTGCAAAAACATCATATCCTGCACCCTAAATTGAATGGGTTATAGCTAAATGTGCACAGACGCTCTGCCTATCGAATATCTGTAATTTGGTCTTGCTTTTGCTCTTAGAATTAACCAGCCAAACCAGAACAAAGGTGATCTTCTTAGCAAACACATTTCTTAAACATATCCCAGGGGCCAATTTGTAACAGATCTTGCACAATAAGAGATCTTCTTTGGTGTTCTTTTAGGTTATTTGATCAAAAGATATAATTCTAAAACATGGAAACAATAAGGGCTCTGGCAAGTGTTGTTCGCAAACAATAAGGGCTCTGGCAAGTGTTGTTCGAGTCATTTGGCTACAAGGGCCGGTTTAAAGATCTTAGATTGCGATACCATATTGCTTAATTCATAGCGTGTAGGATTTATTTTTGAATCAGCGATTTTTCTAGGCCTGGCGAGTTGTGGAAAGCAATCCGTTACTGATATCTTAATTGATCTCTTAGGTAAAGGATGGCCAATGGCACAAGACCATTTTTGAAATGACGTCAAAGCTCATGTCCAGGCTCCCGATCAAGGATGTTGCAGTTTTTGATGTTGCTGATCCCGGCGAGGAGTTTGGCGTGGAGTTAGGGCCTGTGTGTTTCACATAAGCCTTGGATAAAGAAAACTCTATGAAGTGATTCGCGACATGAATTTCATGTTGCAGTTTAGGACAGTGATCGGCACTTTGTTACAGAAAGTGACAATCAATATAGCAAAAACATTAGTATGGATTTTGACATATCGTTTACGTATTTTTATCACAATCACACACGTAGTTAGAATAGATTATTGCGCGCGCGGGGAGGACCTTTTTAAAAGATATTAGTGGGCGGGAATAGAGGGTGGTTTAGTATTTTTTTGATTCGCTGCATGAAGATTTAGACATTTGTTATGTGTTGCCTTTCTTTCTTGCATTCTGTTGCACTTGGAGCTGCTTATCTTTCAATCCACCTCCTCGTAGTTTATTTCAAAATGGCGTATACGGTGTACGACCTGCATGGTCTTGTTCTGTGAATACTGCTTGAAAACTATTTTCCTCGAGTAGTAAGGAGAGCTTTGGATAACAGCGAGGTTTATGCTCAGGTGTTGAGGTAAGCCTGTCACAAATATATAAGCTGCAGCCTCTACGGTTGTGATGTATTCGGCAGTTGAAAAATTTAATGGACTGAAATTGCTTAGCACTTTGAAGAGAAGAAAGAGCAGGGCTCTGCAATTTGATTCTTATTTGTGCTTATATATTCAAAATAAGCATAATACGATACTCGGAAATTCCTTTCATCAGACCTTAGAAGTTTTGCGCATTCGAGAAGGGGGCAAAAGAAGATTCAATAGAAACATTCGAAATGATAAAAATCATGTAGAAAAATTGCTCCCAAGCATTTAGGAACCCCCCGGGGGGCTACTCCCATTATGGCTTAGCGGGGTGTCCAGTCAGGGTCAAAGAGAGCTAAAGCTAAAATGTTAAAAATTTACCCTCAAATGGTAGTCTTTATTGATAATAACCCTCAAATGGTAGCATAAGAACCCAAATTAAGTCTTTGGTAGCATCCATTTCTTTGTGCGCACCTGGTCCTTCTTTGACAAATTTCTTCGCCAAGGTAAAGTCTTGCTGATTATCTAATCGCAAGATAAACTAAGCCGTGTTGTGTTATTATCGAAACTGGGCCATTTGGTAAGACCATTAAATCGACTGGACCCCCCTGTCAGGCCTCAATGGAAGTACCCTCTCCGGGTTAGCAACACGAACTTGACAGACGTGCTTCCTTTCCGTTCCCTTTTCGATATACAGATTTATTAGTGATCTATCCTAGTTTCTTTTATTTATTAAGGAATTAAAGATTCTTAGCAAAGCTAACAGATCAGAGTTATCAGCGTTTATAGTCGCCCATACATTATTAGAAACAGCATTCATTATATGAAAGTGGAAGACTTTTGGAAAGGAATGCATTTGCTAAATAAATAGCAAAGTTGTCAGATTACGCGCAAAAGAAGGAGGGAAGCCTTGTGAATCTGGAAGGTAAAACTAAGGCAATCCACGGGGACTTGAACACGATGTAAATATATAATTTTTTGTATTGAATTGTTTGAAAATGTCTGCTTGTTTCAAACGAATCGAAAATGCACAATCGATCGAATCAAACACACGAGCCCAGTAAAGGACATTGTGTCTTAAAATAATTTAAATATTTCATGCTTTTTTAATACTTTATTTGTCAGCTGTTCAGGTCTTTTGTGGCCTTAACGTGTTCAATCCAAACTCCCTCTTAACCTCTCTTACTTGATCTTCGTATCACTCCATACATACATCTTAAGTAAGGGAACAAAAAGGAAAAATACCATCGTGTGCATCATTTGTGAATATATAATTTATTCAAATAGTTATTTACACAGAAAGATGTTAATGTAACAAAGCGAAAGAAAGCAGCCTAGTGTCATCTGTCAAAAACAATCATTTCTTGACAATAATTGCTCGAACCATTTGTTGCTTAAATTTCGATTTACCCATTGCAGGTGGGGTAGGGTGATTGTAGGGGCTCAAAAATAAAAAGGGTTATCTGACGATATCATACAAATTATATCAATACAACAATTATACAAATTATCGATCCAATGGCATCATACAAATTTTCAGCTTGTTTACTTTGATTACTTGGGTGCAAAATAGTTTTCTTGACCAAACAAATTCATTTCATTTTATCAAAGGTAAGGTATCCTGTCATTATTAATTCTTATTTATCGAAAGGGCTATTCTCTTCAATACTTTTCAGTTTCCTTGTCATAACTGAAGAAAAAATGAACGACGTTGCCAAGGCGAATTTAGAAGTTCCAAAACGACGGCAAGGTTAAATATTGCATTTCAAGCTGAACTACGCATGTTGATAGCAAATTACAACAAGATTACTTCTAGATAAATTTCTGGCAGCACATTTAATACCGAACATTGGTATAAATATCAATTACCAAACTTGTTACATGCAAACATCACAATAAACATACGGAGGGCAAACAACAGCTCAACATGAAAAGTTTTTCTACAAAACATTAACCATTAAACTTTCCGTATAATGAAAAACAAGCTTGAATTTAATAACATGTTAGTCATGGATAACAGGTGTTTAGGTGTTTTTGGAGCATGAAGGAAGACTTTTACAAATAGGCTTAAACCGTTGATTGACAAAGTCCGTCACAAAAATCATGCACCACTTTTAACAATTAGGACACTGTCTATTTAACAAATTTTGAAACTTTGTTGATGCAAAGACAAGTATATGTAAGAAATGTTAATCTTAAAATCTATATTGCTCACAAATACCAAAATCTGTTAACAGAAGAGAAAAAGATGAACTGGCACAATTCATTTAACTTTCCCCAACATAGCCTAAAGTACTGTTCTAAGAGTAAGATTTTGCAGATCTATTTCCTTTAACTAATGTTGACAAAAAAATATGCTCAAAAATTTCTTTTAAAAATATTTTTTATAAGGGCTTTGAATCAATGCACGACAAATCAGAATGGCGAAGCCAGAATCTAAACTAATCTAACACAATCACTTTACCCAAACTGCGGAAGAATATTTGCATTCTCGTGGCAGTGGAAAGGCTCACAAATCTCTGAAATATGCTTCGCTCAGTGCACTTCTTGCAGATATCCTTTGACATGGCTCGTAAATGAGCATTTTCTAAAAATGAATAGATTAAACAAATCAATCGGAATGGTTTTCAGTGCATTCAGGGACATTGACAACAAAGCAAAATAAAAGAATCTATGAAAACTTTTTGTGAGTTTTTGTTAAACTGGTTGAGGAACATTGTAATAGTCAAGTGCCCTTATAAAGCATTAACTTTTGTCAGAATCATAGTTATGTCTATACCCTTGACAAGACTAAAGCAGTGACACCCCTAAGGACGATTATGCATCAATAGAATTATAATTGAAAAACTGCTTAGATTTTAAATATCTCTAGCACCACCCCATGGCACGTAAGCTAAAATGGGCTCAGTCTGACAATTTCTGGACAAAATTCTGTCATTATATATTAGGGATGGATAAATCTTAAAAAACATTTCTGATACTTTTGGTACAGGATCAGAGACATTTGATGTATGCATTGTCTTCATATTTTGTTTAATTTTACTGCATGAAACTATAATTTGGTAATTTTGGGTTGTTTTGCATAGTAGAGTCCTTTTTAAGAATAGGACAGATATTTTTCCAGGCTGACCCTCATCATGTTGAGCCACATGGGACCTAAATTCAAGTATGTGCTATGCAAATTTGGTCAATTTTAAGTTACGTATTTATTCCCATTATAAACTGTTTCGGCACATTTCATCTTTGTTGACAAGAAAATCCAATGTATTGTACGAATGAAAACCAAATAACAGCATACCATGAGTAAATCAGTTCCATCTTTATCAAGCTGTGGGATAATCTTCTGAAGATCTTGACTTTTCCATTTTGGAAAATCTTGTTTAAATTCTTTGAGGTGCCCAACACCAGGCCATATAGTTTCATCAGGGGTACCAAGTGTTCTGAATTGAAAATTCAGATGATACAGTTCTTATAAAGAAATGATAACTCAGCTATTAGCAATCTTTTTATGTAGCATTCATTATTGTAGAATACCCAAAAATGGCTTAATGGTATTTTTAAGAAGGTTTAAAAATATTTTTATGAAAGGATGCCCTTTCTTCATTTTCAAATATCTTCCCTCAATTTGAGTTCATTTGAAAAACTTGTAACTCCTTGTAATTGAAAATCTGCTGTGTGAAGAACTTTTATGCAAATTTCAAGGTTTGAGAATTTTCATGTTTGAACCCACTTTCATTATTTCTATTTTCAAGATGATACTCTAATTTGAAGCCTATAAAGTTGGAAAGTCTGAATGTTAACAATGATAATTGGCTTGTTTCAATTTAAACTCTAACACTAAAGCTTTCTAATTAACTATAAATAGATTAAAATTGGACAAGAAAAGGAAATTTTCTTTGTCTCTACAGTTTATGTTAGTATGAAGAAAAAATATAGAAAAGCAACAGAGCAAGTACCTGAAAATTCTAAAAAGTTGATCAATTTCAGAGTCACCAGGAAAAAGTGCTTTTCTTGTCACCTTTAGAGAAAATATAAAAAATATAGTTTGTTATATTATTGTTTTAATTGTTATGAGATTGGCAGCAGTATCACAAGAAAAGAATAATGAATTATTCAATTGCTGCCAATTAATAACGAGTGTGAAATATGCTTTATTCCAACAAATTTCTTCTTCATCTTTCATATTAAGTATCTAAAAAGTTAAGCTAAATCTCAGATATACATAAAAGGGAAAAGAGACTTCAGTGGATTTTATATAATAAACAGTGTTTATCATTAACTAAATAGGTTCTAATTTGAGTATGTGGTTAACATCATTGGTACTGTTATCCTGGCCTTTATAAAGAAAATCTCCAACAGAATATTACAAGAAAAGAGAAGAGAAGAAGAAGAAAATAGAATGTTCTTAACTTCTTTTAACATACCATTTCTGCAAATATGCAACCAATGCTCCAGATATCAACAGAACAGGAATAGAATTTGCAGCCTAAGAGAATTTCTGGAGACCTGTACCATAATGTGACAACTTCATGGGTGTATGTTCTCACGGGTACCCCAAATGTTCGAGCAAGCCCAAAGTCTGCAAGCTTAATATTACCTTGAACATCTATTAACAGGTTTTGTGGTTTCAGGTCTCTGTGGAGTATTCGATGGGCATGGCAATAGGCAATTCCACTCAACAACTGATACAAGTAACTCTAAAAGATTTGACATATTAAAATATTGCATAGCAAGTAAAGAAGTTTGCTTATCAATCAATGCAAACATTTTCTTACTTGTACAGAACTTGAAAAAGGCTTTGAAAGAAGCAAACATTTTAAAATATAATACAAAAAGCTTTTTTGTCTCCTCTGAGTATAAAACATCAGAATAAGGGCCTGAAATAACACAATGGAAAATATATACATAGTTGTGGATCAAAATAGGCCAATAAGAAAAATGCAAGCATATGACCAGCATAGTTGTTCAATCAGTGCTGCATGCCTATAGAAAAATTACCACTGTGCAAGAGAGAAAACAAACTCCTTCTGTCTACACAATGGCTGCATTTTTGTTTATATGGAGATCAATTCCAAAACTGCTAGATGAAAAGATGACCGGGTTCTTCCAATTATCTGAAACATGTCATCATTATAGACTTTTTTGAACAAACCACAAATTCATTTCCCTTGATCAGCATTTTATTTTTCTTCTTTGTTTACAAAATTCAATGTTGTTGCTTGGAGATCTAAGCTTAAATTTTTTCATTCAGAATAATATAAAACATTGTCATATTTCTTATCTTAAATTTAAGCATCTTGACATGTCAACTTGAAATGTAGCATAGGTGGAATACCTTTACAAGTTTTGGTTCTAGACTCCCAGCAGGAGCAGTATCCATATATTTTTTCAAGTCTTGGCTCAGATACTCGAAAACCAAATAAAGCTTCTTATCACTGTATATAACATCTAACAATCTAAAAGAAAAGATATAATTTTAGTCTTATTCTAAGAAGGGGGATAGTGGTGTTGATTTTAAATTACATCTTTAGATCATGAATAATCATTATGTGGAACTTGAAAGTTTTCACAATGAACTAAAATTGAAATGTTTTTGTTCGAATGGCAAAGCCCTCTTATCCAATGTAACAAACTTGAGTAAGCAATGTTGGACAGTAATAACAATGTCAAGATAGACAAATTCTATGATAATTGACAAGGCTAGGTTATCTTTTTCATCAAACTTAAAATCTTTCAAAAGACTGCTAGAATAGAATTTAAAACTAAATTTACCTGACAATATTAGGGTGAGAGACTTCTTTTAATAAGGCTATTTCCCTTATTGCAGTGCTAGGAACACCATCAGTTTCCCTGAAGAAATCAAAACTGTTTGTAAGAATTGATAAATATATATATATGAATTATCATTCCCACTTTCAGCTACAGGGAAATCAATATTGAAAAGAAACCAAAAAAACTCCTTTTGCAATAAGATTGTGTGTATATTGTTTCACTTAATTTTTTGTAATTCATTGCACAGAAATTAGTTCTTGTCAATTAGACTGATAATTTTTTTCTTTCCGTGTAAGCTTTTGTTGCAGAACTTGTGAATTGATGTATGAGTGTTTCCTCCTTGTTCTCTTGCTCATAAGTTCATTATTATCTTAGTTAATTTTCAAAGCCTTAGTAGCCTAGAATTCTGAATAAAACCAAATTCAAGGAAACAAAATTCATTGCAGCCCAAAAGAACAAATTTATGTCTGCCAACAAATTTTGGGGCAGGCTATCATTTAAAACCTTAAAGCTTTTAATAGATAGAAGAAATCATTTAAATAAAAATCAGTTTAGACATTTGCAGCATTGCAGCTTCAAATACTTTTCATATTTAGATATATGAACAAGCCCAGCCCAGCCTAATATTATCAATTAGATATACCACAAGCCCAACCAAACACCAAACTAAGAATTTTGGCATTTCCATTTAAGAAAAAAGAGAGGGTGCACATTGCCAGAAAAGTTGCATCTCATAACTCCTGTCCACTCTCTTGCCTCAGTGACGTGGATATCTTTTACAGGCTGCTTATCTTTTATTTGCTTCACAATTTCTTCCTTTCGACACGCTGATTTGTATAGCGACACGTTTGTTAATTAAAATAGAATATGAGTATGAGGGCTTTAAAATCTTACGAATCGAGTCGTATCTTCTTTAAGGCTACTGTCTTTCCAGTTGATTTGTCTCTTGCTTTATAGACAATTCCATAAGTCCCCTCGCCAATTTTTTCCACCCTTTCAAAACCATCCATCCCTCCATGCATTCAAATCCAAGAGGCTCCTCCTAATTCGCAACCATGCTGAATTATTCACTTAATTTGTGAATTTAATATGCGCAATTTCAAATCTAACTATTTCAGTCTAAGTTTCTTGATAACTTCTCAAAAAATAACATAAATTTAATACAATTTTTTTATATCTGGATAGGCTTCTGCTTCTGCCAAAAAAGTTTCTATTGACGACTAACTTTTTTCGCGCGCTTTCGTATGATACGGCCTCGTTATAGAATTATTTATAAGAGGTTGCGAATGAATAGGAGGCATTCCTAGCGGGAATGTTGGGAATTCAAAATTCGAATGGATAGGCCCACGTCTTTGCTGTATTTAGATACTTGAAAATGAAGAGAAGCTCGCGACGGAAATCCAAAGCTCCAGATACTAAATGTTTTAAGGAAGAGACAAGCAAGCAAGAAGCTGTTGTTGATCAAGATGAAGTAGATCCATCTGATCTGAAGTTAGCAAGGGTGCTGCTAAAAAGAAGACTTTTTGGGATGGATGTTCCCTCGAAATTTTGGTTGAGTTTTGGCTTAGAAAACCAGAAGAGGTAGGAAGCATTTGCATCAGATTTAAAGAAGCATGTGCTGAGTTTCTAAGAGGGATCACATTTTGCAGATATGTTTTATGTTGTCACTCGATTCTCTATATTTCCAAGCAAAAAACTTCAAATACATGCTTTGCGACGGTCAAGGGCCTCGTGCGTCCATGCTTGGAAAGTTTCTAAGAATTCAATCATTCAAGCAACTTTTGAGTTTTAGCTGTCTAAAGTAAATGCCGAGAATCAAATCTGTTATTGATGATTTTTGATGATATTTGTTCATTAAGGGTTTGCTCCTCCTAAGGTCTGTTCACAAAAGTGAATTAACAATTCTAATGCCCCTTCTTTGGTGTGCAAACAATTAATGCGCAGTGTGTTAAATTAAGAACTTCTTTAGGTGTTAATTATGCATATATCTATCTAATTTTCTACTTCTTTTTTATATATTCTCATAAAGTTTTACAAAACTGACAAACTACAAGACAATGCCACAGGGATGATGGAAATACTTAGCAACCCTGTGACCATTACATTAAATAAACATTATAAATATAACTTAACAAATAAAAATCACAACTATTAAATTGAACAAAAAACACATTGACAAAAACTAAACAAAATTTATGAAAGACAAATTACATAGGAGAGAAGATTTTTAAAACTACTTAATGAAACCTTTCAGGGGCCATGGTGCATTCCATGTACTTAGGCCCAAAGATCTTCGGCATACACTCAGGTTTTTTTTGGCGTTTGGCGTGCAAACCAATAAAAATCTTTGTGCGTACTTTAAATTTTTGTAAGTTGGCATGCTAAACATGAAGCCATGTACATAGTTAAATGTAAAATAAAGACTCACACACCACAGTTTTCTCTAATAATCAATTTTCTTTGTCTGGTGCAACAATGTTTACAGTTTTACTAACTGCTTTTATATTATCTGCGTACCTAAACAAATGCTCCGGTGGACCTTCTGCATACAGTTGACATGGAATGGGCCCTGGTTCAGAGGTCTGGGTATATTTTAATGTTGCCTCAAGATTGCTTGCATTTGAATTCAAAGATAATTTTTTATGACAATAAAGAAGTTGCAGTAAAGCTGCATTTGAAAGGTCTGTTAATCCATGGGGTTGCAATATAGTCTTCACATTGTCGAGAAGAGCACTTGTTTTTAAGTTACTGCAAACCAAATGTTCATATCATCACAGGTTGCAGTGGAGCATAAAGGCTATTGTTATATTTTGCCACTCACAACCATGAAAAACAAACATGTTTCCTTGTTTGACATTTAACAATAGATAATTTAATAGTTTTTCAATCTTTCAATTTGACAATTTGAAAAAACCTCTTACTAGGCAGCTGATAGATGTTTTTGAGCAATGTGTCAAATTTGGAGAAAGCAATTCTGCTTTAGTTATTGGCCCTAGAGGAAGTGGAAAGACAAAGGTAATCTTAACAGCAATATAATTTTACAGCTGTGCACATACTAGTTACCTAGGTGATATCATTTTGAAGTTTGATCAAATTGAGATTGTTGGCTTGAATTATTTTTGTAGATCATGGCCTGCTTTTTGTGAATAAAATAACTCTTTATGCTATGTTTTTATTTCTCAATCAAAGAATTAATCATTAAAATGATAATTCTATTTATGGACAGGTCACCAGCTTTATCTAAAAAACTACTTTTTCACCCTTATCACATAGATTTTTTCTTTGTATTTTTGGCTTAGATACCATAGTTGTTTTGAAATGCTTTAACGATCATATATTTCTTTTTAGCTGATTGAAGCTGCCCTTCATGATTTAGAAGAATCATCAGAAAATTATTTTGTTGTATTTTTAAATGGTGAGAACTAAAATACTTTACTAAAGAGCTACCTGTCAAAGCTTTATATATCAAGTCTTTCTAAGATAGATGATGTTTTGTACCTTGTCACTGAGAGGGGACAGGGAGGTCAAGTTGTCCCCGGGTCTCTTGCTGCTGGGCCTCATATCATTTGTATAATTTCCAAGTGTCAAGGAAAGATTTCTGATAGCATTTTCTACAGAATATTTTCCCATGTAGGCATTAATTGCCACAGAATTTTTTCCATGTAGTCATTAGTTTTTTCCATAAAGGCATTAATTGGATTTTTTCCTGAAGGAGGGGGGCAGTGCTGCATTAATCAAAGGGCACTCTGGGCACTGTACCCAGGGCCCTAGTTTTAGAGGGGCCCCAAATTGTCTGGAATGGTCAGATATATTTGGAAAGGATTCATGAAACTTGACCAAAATCCAAACTTCAGACATATGTTCTTTTACTTCTGGCCCATCATCCTTTATCACATTACTTCATCTCTTCGGGACAATCATATGACAATGCTTCTAATATGTTTGGGAAATTAAGTGGGAGAAGACAAGAATTTAAGAAATTAACAAATATGCACCCTAAACCTCATGTGTTGTTTATTTGCCCAATTTGATTGGGTCCTGTGCCGAAAAGCTAAAGTTAAAGAGAGGAAAGGTACAAAAATTACTTTTGAATATTTCCAAATGCAATGATTTACCAATGTGGCTTCAGGTGAAAGAAAATTTCCCACTTTGAAGAGCAGAGGTGGAAAAAGTATCAACCTTGGACCTGGAACCTGGGAACGTAGTTCCCAGAAATTTTTCTGGATGAAAATATTAGCAGAAAGTTTCACAGAAAAGTTTTGAAGTGTTAAAGTAAATGTAAAAATTGGGTGACAAGAGTTAAGTCAAATCAGCATTTAATATTATTTCAACTTGCCTGTAAGCAGCTAAATATGAGCTGCCAATGGACTGTCGGGTATAGTCTCTTTCCATTGGAAAGAAATTCTTTGTGCACATTCACCATCTCACAGAAATCTCAACCACTCACCATCAAAATTTTTTTTGGCAGCTGAGCTTTTTAGACAAACCATTGTTTAGACTGAGATTAATATAGGGACTGGAATCTACTTTCACAGAAATTATTTCTTGTACTATGGTGTGAGCAGCATTGATCATAAGTTAATATGCTTGGTTAAAGTAATTTGGTGCATGTTAGGACTCCATTTCAACCATATATTTCTTCACACTTGTCAAAGAAAAGGCTGTGTTAAGCCTTCTCCATAAAATGCACCATACAATTCAAATGATTTTGCCCCTGACTCTTCTGAAACTATGTTTAGAAATTTTTGCCTTCTGATTTAAGTTTTTCCATCACGATGATTGAATAAATGCATAAATTTCTGGCTAAAGTTGATTTCCCTCTTATGTGCATTTATGCATCAAGTAAAGCCATATCTAATATGTTGAGTTAGGTCTACTCAGAGTCAGTTTCATATAAACGTCTTGAATTTCTTCAGCTAAATACAGTATTGTAGGCACAAACAGAAAGTTTATTTGTCTACCCCTTGAATTCTTGCAGAAAGTTTTTAGCCAGATACTTAGGTTCTCAGAAAGAAAAAAGTTTCTTCCACCTCTGTTGAAGAGAGTAAAGATTAATTTTATTTTCTCAATTAAGCAAAGTCGTGTGACAGGGTTATGTGTAATGGGTATCAATTTTGATCTTCTACGAGAAATTGAATTTTTTCGTCCTTCCTTCTCAAATTGTTGAAACAAGCACAAAATGTGCGAGACTAGGAAGGTCTATGTTTGTGACAACAACATATTCAATTATGCAATGTAGAATTTTGTTTTAATTCAAGATTTTGTTTTTGATAGTTTCATGGTTTTATAGGTTTGTTGCAAACAGATGATAGGACCTCGTTGCAAGAAATTGCGAGGCAGTTGAAGCTTGAAAACGTTATTGGAGATCAAGTGTTTGTATGCAATTTAAATTTTTTTTGGGTACTGCAAAGTCGTTGGTACTGTAAAATTTTACAGTACCAACGACTTTGCAGTACCCAAAAAGCACGGACAGTGAAAAAATGACATACTTTAGTACGTGGGCAAAAAAAGTCGTCTTTTAATTTTGGCGTTTTGGAATTGGTCTACATAAAAACAAAAGACCCTTTTTCTGTTATCTTTAATTTAAATTGCAAGTTAATTTGTGGCTTGCGTGGTATTGATCAAATGGTTTTGTTTTGATAAACTTTCTCAGCTTTTATGTTTGGCCTTGAAAAGGAATGCTAGTATATTTATGTTTGGTTTTTGTTTTATTTAGTCATTTTCAATATTGTTCATCTCTCAAGTTATTTATTTTGAGTTGTTGCACCAAAGATATCTTTTTTACAATTTTTCTAATCATACTAGCTTTTCTTGTTGAATTGAGTTGAGTCTGATAAAAGCACCACTTATTATTAACAACTTATTTTACCAACTGATTATTATCTTATTTTAGGGATCCTTTGCGGAGAATCTGGCTTTTATTTTGGATTCCTTTCGTAGTGGTGAGTGGTGCTAAAATATTTTTGACTGGTTTGAAGTGCCTGCCCCCGAGTATATTATACAAGAAATTTTCTGATTTTGGAAAGGAATTTATTATTTCGTCAGGTACAGTCATGTTACCTTTAAGCGTATCTTTTTAATTGTTGAAAAAGACAAATATGTCAATTGAAACTTGCTACAGCCTGATCTAACAGTTTTTTTAAGATTGGGTTCAAAATTCGAAAAATATTGATGAAGAGGCGAACAATTTAGCCCAGGAAGAGGCTTGCCTCCCGTGTGTCTAAGTGCAAAGGCTAGAGAACATTTTGCAAAACTTCTATTTTTTATGAGTAAACTTTGCGTGTCTATCAATGACAGGGAAGAGAAGTAAAAAGCTTTTTATGCCTGATCGTTATATTTAAGCATAGTCATAGATGAGTTAAGAAAGTCATTGTGTTTTACGCTCAGCGGGTCACAATCAACATACGCCAGCTTTATGGCTATCTTACCGTATGCTAAACTACTTTTCGTTACAGATTCTTGAGAGTACATAAATTAATGACAAAAATGTGAACATATATCAATATCTACTTTCGGAATAAAAATAACTATATCCATCAAGGGCCATCGAAAAATAAATGCTATTGATAATTTTCTATCTTAATTGTAAGTTTTATTTCTCTTACATATATTTTTTGCAGGTAGCGAAGAAACCCGTTCTGTCATAATGATTCTCGACGAGTTTGACTTATTCGCACAACATAAAAACCAATCACTTATATACAATCTTCTTGACGTCTCCCGTAACAAAGAAACGCCAATCGCCGTGGTTGGAGTCACTTGTAGATTGGTATGTTCTGTCTCCTTACTACAGAAAAACTTGCAAAAGTCGGATCCCTTTTGACCAGACTGAAAATAGTCCGTCTTATGCGAAGTCCGACCTACCCGTATAAAAATGAAATAAACCATTACTGATTTAAAACCGAGATTTAACATTAAAGAACCTTACCAAGCACCACTGAGGAAAAACTCAATGCTGTCACTATCAGCTGAAGTATAGATGGATTTTTATATCATCACGTGACATCACGTTAACCATATCGTAAGTACCTGTACAGCATCTGAATATTGTCACTGATGTATTTCTCAAGAGGGCTTCATCTAGATGATATTCAGATGAAATCATCGATTTATGAAAATATTCGACTTAAACATTACGCAAATATTCAACTAATGAAATTTGACTTATGCCAATCACAGGGCCGTAAATCCCGGGGGGACGGGGGGGGCTGGACCCCCCCCCCCCCCCCCAAAAAAATCTGGAGCAAAACGTTTTTTTTTGGAGAAATTACCATCATTTTCCTTGAAAGAAAGAAATCCCTGGTAGCTGGGTTAGAACCAAACTACGTTTTTCTGTGTTATTGCAACAAACCTCAGCCAATAAGGCTATTTTTGTAAGCAGAGTGGTTTTTATAATTTTTACAAGATAAAAACTTACCGTTTTCTACCGTTTTTTACCGTTTTATTTTTGAAAACAAAGTACAAAATAAAAAGAGAGCAATCTGTCATTTTATTTGACCTATTTACTAACTTTTTTACGTACATTTCTATTATTTGTCTATTATTTACTTTTATTTAGTAAATCACTTTTTTGTATCATTAAAATGTATTCATTTTTGATGTGTAAACATGGCCTACTGAAAGCACTCAAAATAAGGAAGACGCACATTTCTGTTCAGAAAGTAAATTTCTACCAATCAACACAACAGCGTCCCATATTTCCCCAAAGTCTGTCACTAAGGTTTAAGCATGATTCTTCCCCTCCAAAATTTCACCCAATAAACAATAATCTGTGTTCTTCTGAAAAACGCCGAACTTTCTATCCTGAGCGATTCTAGTTTTTTATTAAATTTAGTCTGGGGGATGCCTTTCTAGAAGATAAAATTTCAAAAATTTTCTTCCGCGTCGGACCCAACCATGGTGGGTCCTCCTACGACAATTAACTTGATTCTTAGCTCCCAAGGTTCAATTTCTTGGGGCCATCTCTGAAAAATGTTATCCATCCAATTATCAACACAAGTCAATGTACTAAGGAATATCTGTAAATACCTTCTATAGAGCAGAAAGTCTTGAGAAATCCAAAAATATTGACTTTTGTTTTTAAAGTAGTTTGCCCCTCGACTGTTTCCATAATAAATAAAACATACCCTTGTGGTGCCATGACCCACTGCATACTTTATATTCATTCGCTCTGCTGACCCCCCCAATTCACATGACAGATTTACGGCCCTGCCCAATCAAATTTAATGCATTTTCGACAAGTGGATAGGGACTGTACATTGTTGTTCGAGTTGTGATATTTCCTATGTATATGAGCTCGTCTGTATATGTTTTTGCTGTAGGCTGGAATAGAATAAGTCCGAGAGCTTCCAACCACTTTTTCAGAGCTGAAAGGTCAAATAGAACTTCATGCTTGCCTGTTTCAAAATAGCCATTATTCTCAATATTATTGCATCCAATACATATCTATTGTATTCGGTTTTTCATGAGGTTTCGCAAATTTGACTACAGTTGGCTGTTGAGATTCATAGATTCTACGGCTTATCCGAGGTTGAACTAGTCAATGTATTTCAACGTAATCAAGCGATTCTAGTCAAGCCATTCTACCTAATCAAATATTAGAAACTTTAAGTGCTTTATTTCAGTATCTAGACCTCAAACTTACGCCTTGAAGGACAGAATTTGCCCAATATTTTCTGATATATTGTATATTCTTGTCTTAAAGCTACATATATTGCTATCAGTTTGTGATTACGTAAAAGCAGTTTTTAAGCTTATAGTATATTGGAACATTTTTAAACTTTATACCGCTCTGTGCCAACATTTCAGGTGAACTTCTCTTCACAGTTATCTATTTCGCAGATTGTTATCTGTTTTGCAAATAAGACTGGTTCACTTTTCTCTATGTTTTTACACTGAAACATTTGTCACTTTAATTGAAAAATCAAGGAAAGAATTTTTTACCAGACTGCATGTTGACGTCGTTTTTTTCACAATCATCTTTGTGATTGTTTTCTCCTCCCCCGTTCTCTATTCTATGAGCCAATCCTTGTTTCGAGTCTTTAAGTTTCTAGCTTTTGTCTTATCGTCCTGAAATTCGTTTGTTCTATTAAGTCTACTCTATTCTTTTGTTCTATTAAATTTTCTGACTGTCAAATATTTTCAGGGTTCTTTCAATAATGCAAGCTTTATATTTGATTAATATTCCGATAGAAAATGACTTATCAAATATTTGTTTTTCAGGATGTCATAGAGCTGTTAGAAAAACGAGTTAAATCAAGATATTCTCATCGGAGCATTTTAACATTCAGTCAGATTGACTTTGAAGATTACATAACTATGCTTAGGTGTGTTTTCTTTCTTGGTTAACTAAGGTTGGTTATTTATAGATGGCTGAAACAGGCCTGTCGCTATAGGGGGAGTTTGGGGTGTGACACACGACCCACCTTGAAAAGCTGCCATTTCATAAACGAGAAGTTTCTTGATATGTAGGGGGCACCGTGCAAACCATTTTTTCATGTTTTGAACTATTTTTGCTGACCGCAGTGTAAATTTTAGGCTGTTATAAATGTACCCATCATCTCCCAAAAAAACAGTTTTCAACATATTTAATTTATGGTTTTTGGTATTAACTCTGCGACCTTATTTCTTCTTACATTCTACTAAACTTCTGCCTCTCAACAACTGCGAAACCCCTTAGGCCTAAAGGGGCTTGCTCAATCCTGTAGTTTCTTAGGTAAACGTATTTGGAACGTAGGGGATATTAAATTCATGTTACGTGAAGATATTTTATTGTTTTGTCTGAGTATTCGATTCGTTGTTTAGTCATTAACTGTAAGTTAATTTAAAACGACAAAAATACAGCCGAGCACCCTTACAATTCTTATTCTACTAAAAATTATCTTTTTCGGCCGACTCAATTGTGAATTGACCAATATTTTGCAGGCTATTTTTTTCATTCTGTTCTCTAATGCCTTGATATTCTCCTCTTATGAGCAACCAAACATTGACAAGCTTTTGACAAGTTTTGCAGATACGATAAGGCAACACCCTTAGATTGTTTAATTGTCGCTGATGCAGGCCACATGTTGGTCTTACAATATGGGAACAATGTCTCCCCCAACCCCAAGCAACCTCCCACAGAAAACGGCTGCTTAGAGAGGAGGGGTTTTTGAAATGGGGTGTCATTATTACACAAAGCTCTACAGTAAATTTTATTTACAAGTAGACGGTACTTCTACAGTAAATTTGTCTTTCTCTTTTGATATGTTTGATTCAGCATTTGTTAAATGTGGGACTTCTCATATATATGTATATATCCCTTAAATGATTTTTTATAATTCAGATCCATGCTGATGCTTCCAGCTGATTTTCAGTCACGCAAATTCAGAGACAGTTGGAATAAGTACATGGCGGTGGGTCTTCTTACTTTTTTCGTGCACCTTGACGTTAGCAGTCTAATGCTATCTGAAATAATTCGTATTATCCTATTTTAAAACAGACTTTGAAATCTTCGAAGTGGTAAATCTTTCTTGATATATTAAAAATGTTTCTATTAAAAAGAGGGAAGGGAGTTTTCTAAGAGGGCAAAAGTAACAAGCCGAAATACATAGAATGGTAGCTGAAATATTTTAAAATTGTGTTCACAAGACAAAATATCCGCTGAACAACATCTATGTAACTAAAACTGACGATTCTTCCTGTATAGAGCATCTAGCTTTTGATAACTGCTCTATCCAAACCAGGTTAAAAATTAAGCTAAAAATTTTATAGGTCCCGTAGGGTTTTCAATATTGTACTTACATAATCTTTCTCCCATCGAGATTTTAGTATGACGCTGACTTTTGTAATTCTTTTCTATAGACAGTGAGAAAGAATAGTTGTTATGTAAAATAATAACATATCAGAATATCTTGTAAATACCAGAGTATCCTGTGTAGTCTTATGCTAATGAAATTTTTCAGCTCTAATCTAATGTAATCTCAGTGTTGTAATTTTCAGCTCAGTTTTGTAGCACAGAGAAGACTTCAGTGACCCATTTCCGTTTATGTGATGCCTTTGATATTTTGATAAGGAACAAACAGGCCTATTGGTTTTTTATAACGTGTTCATGTCAATTTTAGGTTCTAGCAACTGACAGAGCTAGCCGGGAAGTCATCAGGAAACATTTTAACAAGTCAAAAGATATTCGTTCTTTGTCCATGTGTCTAGCACAAGCAGTTTGCAAAGTTTCTACCCAATCTCCTTTCGTTACCTCTGAAATTCTTGTGAATGTTTTTAAAGGACAAGAGAATGATAGCAAGCAACTAATCTTGAATGGTAGTTAACTTACACTTGTTTTTAGTGGTACAAAAAGCTTAAAAAAACAAGCATTAACAGTCATGTGCTTGTGTTCTGATAGGCCTATTTCGACCCACAACTTAGAATGTATATTTCCTAGCTTAGAAATTTAGATAAAAGTTTGACGTTTTATAATCTAAAGAGTGTTAGATGAAAAGCTTACTATGTCTCAAAATGTTTCCTTTTTTCAAAGCTATTTTTTCTAAAAATGCTCCATCAAAATAACACAATAAGCCTGCCAATCATTAGGTCAATTGCAGAAAGAAAGTGTACCGGATCTCCATTTTATCTACAATGAATTTTTCAAAATATGTTATATATAGATAGCCCTGGGTAAGTTAAAAAGCTTTCATTTCATAGGCGTTAAATTGATCAACTTCTTGATTTAATATTGAAAACCAAGCAAAAAATGTTTGTTGCTTATAAATTAATTAGATACTAATGCAATCGCGATCTCAGTTTTAATGCATATAAATTTATCGATAATCTTCATTTGTTTAGGCTTGTCTGTATTGGAGCTCTGTCTTATTGTTGCAATGAAGCATATTCGTGATAGAAGAAGCGGGGAAGCATTCAACTTTGATATGATATATAAAGGTTAGTCAATTTATTTACTTAGCCATCACTTACAATGCCTGCCAAAAGTCTTGGAACACTGACGTCAATTTTAAAGTTCAAAATCAATCACCCCCCCCCCCCTCTCCCCTACAGAACAATGTTGGTTTACTATCAACCGGGTCAGGATTTGAGAAAACACTTTCCTTTGCTTCCTAAAATAGATATTTCTCTAAATCATTAACATTGTTTTAGGGGGAAGGGGGCGGAAGTTGTAATTTTTTTCATGAAAGGAATGAAAGATAACAAATGTAGCGTAAATTGCTGGGTGTTCCGAGTACTTTTGCATTGGCAGGCATTGTAGACTTTTAGCAAGATGGTGGTTTCATCTAATCTGAATCTGGTGCCTGTTGTTGGGTTTAGACGCAACAGGCCAACTTATATTATTGTTTTTTCTCCTTGTATTATATGGTGGTACAAATCTTTAAACAGACTGCATTTCAACATACCGACATTTACTTCACGGATTCTATTAGACCTTGGGCTTGTGCTCCAATATGCAGGCAATAGCTAAAAAAGCTATGAGGCAGACGATTTGAAGCAAGTAACGAAAGGTCTAACATCTGTGAGAGATTTGTGAGAGATTTTGTCTAGGAAGAACCGTGATATCGACTGTTGGCCCGTTCTAATTTTGCAATTTCCTTCTATGACTTGGTGAAAATAAGAGTAAGATTCAAGATTAAGTGGTGACTTATGACTAGCAGCATTTCACCTTCTGGAGCTTTAAATTTTTTGCGGGGATTTAAACAATCGGTAATGCCTGGTCCTTTTGTTTTGATTCGCTTTTATCAATTATCACCTTAATGTTTTTCCAGAATACGAGTCTTTTGTATTAAAACGAAGCACAACAACTCAAAAATTCGACAAAAGGGTTGCAATGAAGGCTTTTGAGCATCTTCTTGCTGTTGAACTCGTCAAACCGGTGCACAGCGTCAGTCAGTCGTCCCTGCCGAAGGAGTTCCAGCATATGATGCTGCTGGTCGATGACAGTCAAATCAACGAAGTTTTCTCTTCGTATCAAGGTTGTCCAACTGATTTGAAGCACTGGGCATCAACTGAATTTGCCTGATTATGGATCCCTTGCGCTGCCTTCTTTCACATCTCTCTCTCTTATCCATCAAATTGAACTTGTAGATCATGTGCACCATGCTACGGGTTTAAATTCGTTTACAGGTCAGTTTGCCTGTGACATGCGCAGTAGTCCTCGGGGATTCTTTTGAGTTATTGGAATAATTTCAAAAGATTTATTTGTAAATTTTTTGCCATTTTTATCAATGGCTCTTTAAGTTTTCTTTCGGATGATGATCTTATTTGGAAGTATCCCGTATGTAAACTTTACAAACTTCCAAATTTTTCAAACTAAGACATCTTCAGCAATCTAAGAATTTTTTTAGTTTAGTGTCGTTATAAGTATATCTCCAAATTTTCCTCATTTATCCATCATTGAAGCATTTTAGGAACTTACTTATGACATACAAGAACCAATATACCTTACGCAAAGCTTCCAGAGTCTTACATCTCCTAAAATACAAATTTTCTCTAATTTGAAAAATCTATTTTATATGATACGATAAGACATATGACTAGTATGGTAATGAAAATAAATCTTTACCGGTCTGTCAAAAATGCCCAATGCCGTATAGGCCAGAGCTGTACACGCTATTTGGTGCATAGAACAGGTTGCCACTCCGAGTTTCACGCTTAATGCGGTCATCAGGGAGCTGTCCAAAGTATAAGATTTCAATTCTTTCGAGAAGTAAGATTCAGAATCCAAGATGGGACCAAACAAATTTGCTTCAGAATCAACTGATTGATGACAGCATAGATAACAGCAAGATCAGTAATGAATCCATGAATCTGCTTTATATTCAAAAGCAATTGCATGATTTAGTAGTGGTATGTCTTATTTAAGAGCAAATTTTGAGTACTTTCAGTTGACGTATAAAATAACTTATTTTGCCAACGTCAGCGTGTATAGTTATCCTAAAGAGTAACTAAATGAGCTGGAATTTACTATAAATGCGCTAAATTACATTGAAACAAATACGTTTATTCGATAATATTTGATTATGCTTGGCAATAAATCATCATCATAATCATAATGTACTTATGTAATGCGACAGCAATGACGGAAAGGCAATCTCTTCACAGAGTGACTCTTCACCCCGTGCCACTAGCTATTTTACAAGTATTGAAGAAGTAGCATATAGTTTAGATTATTTACAATACGAAAGCTAACTTTAAGGAAGAAAACAAATGCAGTTTATTCCAGTGCTGAGCTGAAAGTTTCATTTTGCTTTAATACGTAAATTATTGCGCATTTATGTAGAAAATTTCATGGCACCCTCGGCTTTTTATTTTTTGCAAGCAGTCAATTTGGTGGAGTTCTGCAAACACCTTTTCCTGAAACTTCACACAGGCACGGGATGGTGCGAAATGCCAGGCTCTGCGTTGGCGCCCCTTCATTGGCAACCAGTCTAGTGTACCCAGCGTAACCAGCTCGAAAGACTGGGATGGGATAAAAAAAATTCGACCACGCCCTTCACATACTCTGAAAACGTAGGAAACGCCTTCGAATTTTTGGAATTGCAAATTTTTAAGCAGCATTTTTCATAAGAGGGGCTTTTTTAAAAGAACAAAAATCGAATACGATCTGATCAACCCCACTCCCCAAGGGTTTTTCGACAGATTTCGAGAAACTATAAAATTGATCTTTTGGAAAGCTGCGATCCACATGCCCACCCCAGTCCATCCCGTGGCGACCCCACTGAGTGTACCCTTTCTTTCTCTTTGGCGTAGCAGCCTAGAAGAAAACCAACAGTAGCATCTTGAGCCTTATGCAATCTTTTCAAGAGGCGCGACGGAAAAGGCTGAAAGAGAACGTCTACAAAGACTACTTTGACGAAACGATGAGCAGCTCAGCAATCTGTTTTCAATTTGAATGGAATGAGATTTGTTTGTAGCATGGACATTAAATATCATAGAAGCATGAAGAAGTTACTTCAATCATAAAGTATTCCCACGAAGTTAGGTATCACTTGGACTTGGCCAGGTTAGGTATCAATTTTTGCCGCGAATTTTGCAGGTCGAATAATTGCTGCCGTTTTTATTTCGAGAAGTTTGAAGCATGCCAGTTTTGCCGAAGTGAGCCGTTTAGAAGGCCCTGTTCACACGATACCGGATTAATTTCGTATCGGATCACTTTTCATGTCGGATAGGCCTTCTGTTCAAACGATGACGCTTTAATCCGATACGCTCCGTATCGTTTTTGCGGAGTCAAACCATTCTGCTGCGAATGTGGAATGGAATCATATCGGATCGCTTTTGAGCTCGTGTGAACGCATGAATCCGATACGGTTTCGCTCCAGAACCTCTGTTTCGAAAAAGCAGCTTCGTTTTCTCGGTTTTTAAAAACAGTTTGGCACTCTTTTCAAGACACAAACTCACAGTGGATCGCAGTTACACAATAAATATGTTCCTTGCGATGATGATGAGCTTCACAAGATTAATGCAAAGGAAAATTAGATTGTTTGAAAATTGATTTCGAAATACTTCTTCTTCAAAACTAAACAGCGTATCAGTTCCGTCACGTCAAAGATTTCAATCAGTCAGAAAAAGAGCGAAACAAAAAACACATTTCACGTTGCTATGCAACTGCTTCAAGACAATGGATTTTATGGAGCAGTGTTGAAGCGTAGCTTCATCGTGTGAACCACATAATAGAAAATCTCTATGCTGTGTGTGAACAGGAGTGAATTCGATACGAAATTAAACCGGTATCGTGTGAACAGAGCTTGATTTTCGTATCGGATTGGGTCAGTGAATCCGATATGAAATGAATCCGGTATCGTGTGAACAAGCCTTAGATGAGACTATAAGAACCATCGAGCCAAGAAATCAGAACACGCTTATCAAATTTTGTACTTTCTTTTACTGCCGAATCTCCAAACACAAGCCTGTAAAACCCTCGTAAATTCAGTGGTTTTACAACACACCAGAATGCCTCTCTCTCCCCGACTCTTTTCGGAAAACCTCCTCAAAAATGAACTTATGGCCCCTTATTTTGAACAAATATTTGCAGATATAGAATCAGTGATGTATACTGCCTAATAAAAAGCCTTTCGGAAAATTTTTCATGTAAGTAGCACTTTAAAATACCTCATATATTTTAGTAGGAATTGGTTTATGATAATTAAATTAGATATTATATTACCAAAAGTATGATTATTCAATAAAGTATTTTTGTGGTTATTCAATAAAATGCAAAAGGCAACCAACCTCAAATGGCAAAAACTCATTGAATTGAGGGGTCCAAATCGCGAATTAACGGCAGTAGTAGGGGCTTATTCGAGGGGGGCTTGTTGACAATTTTTAGTTCTAGGGTGGAGGCTTATTCGAGGGGGGGAGGCAGCAATTCGAGGAATTACAGTATTATTCATTATCATAGAGATTTTATTATCCTATCCCTATGGTCATAGAAGAATAGAAAAATTCTTTACTTTGACCTGAAAAACATTCTCTTCGTTGATTGGCCAAACAACAGTTTATCGCACTGTTACCCCCCTGTCACTTGCACAATTCATCCCCATAATAACTTTCAAACAGAAGACAGTGCGAGATTGTCGTCTGCCTGCATGCGAACAATGTTGTTATGCGTGAGCATTGTGTCATGAGTTCATTTGAGTTAAGTTAAGCGGCAGAACCGACAGTTTCTGTGCAAAGCAGAAGCACTGCTCACTTTTTTCGGGAAGATCTTTCTGTGTGCAAGAAAATACCATAATGGCTAAATATGCAACGAGAAGATGGCCTAGTTGGTTGCTTTGCTTCGGAAAGGTTGCAATGGATCCCGCCGAAGACGAAGGCTTTGAGAAACATTTTCCAAATATCGGACTAACTGCACAGGCTTCGACCTCGTCAGCCTTTGAATCTGCAGGTAAATTTTTATTGTTCTTACATAGGGAACGATGTTTTGATAACCGGGGATTCCATCAGAGATGGCACTGTGGGACAAGAGTGGGATGAAGATCCAAGCAAAAAGACAAAACAATACCAAAAAATAAAATTGTAAAATTTGTCCAACTGTTCCATGCTCCCCTTAGTATTCGCGTCCCTGAACCTGGCACGAGGCAGAAGTCCCAAGGGGGTAGGTGGGTCGTACTTTCCTATATGGTCTATGTCAGCAATACACCAATTCGACTTACGGCCTCATTTTTAAAAATTCTTTTGTACAAAATTTTTGACCTCAGATTCAGATTGAGAGCAATGATTTTATTTTAGTCTAATTGTAAGTTTTCATTATCATATTGCTCACTATATTGATTTTATGACGACATAAAGATAAAAACTTTATAAGGGATTTGACCGTGATTGGCGACTAGGGGGGTAAAATTTCCCCCCGAAACGATTTTTGCGGTCAAATCCCTTACAAGTTTTCAAACTTCATTTCCCGGTAAAATCTAAAATGCAAGCTCAAACAATATGAAAAATGGTATCCCGCCTAAAATTATGACGATAAAACTAAATCTGAGCTTAAAAAAGTCGTATAATTAAGTTTGGAGAAATTTCAAAAACGAGGTCGTAAGTCGAATTGGTGTATATTTTGTTTACTGAATCTCTAAAGTTTGTGATAGGTGGACAGCAATCTCTGACACGCCTTTGTGAATAGATTTTTCAAACATTGTTATTATTAGTAATTTTTCGGTCTTTTTCGACCTTTTTTGTTACAACTACATTACAATTGTAATTTACAGGCAAAATCTGTTCAGTGGAATTGAAAGTACCTTTAAGGTATGTTTAAAAACCAATAAAGATTCTGGCAAAGGCAGTGGCTCCGTTGGTTACATATGATATTCACCCGAAAGTAAACAAAGCCAAGCATATATAATTTCAACTTGTCGGTACTAAATCCAAAAAAGACCCTCCTTTGGTAAAATTGTACCTTGCGGTGGCAGAAACTACGCCCCCCACCCTTTAAACGACTTTTTTAGACTCAAGGTTTGGTTTTATCACCATAGTTTTAGTCCGGATACAAGTTTTTATATTGTTTGTGCTTGTATTTGAGATTTTAAGGAGAAATGAAGTTTGAAGACTTGTAAGGGATTTGACCGCAAAAGTCATTCCGGGTGAAACTTAACCCCCTAGTCGCCAATCACGGTCAAATCTCTTATAAAATTTTTATCTTTTTTCTTTATGTGTCATGCGCTAAGGCGTTGACGATCTTTCTCCTCCAAACTTCGCTATCTTGACATGCTTGAATGAGTTCTTTTCCATTTTTTCTTTCAATTCTTTGATTTTGCTCAAATACGTCCTTCTCTGTCTGCCTTTTTCTCTTTTACCCTCTACTTTTCCGGTTAGCGGTAGGTTTCTGATGCCTTTTCCCCGCATACTATGTCCCAAAAATGTCATTTTCCTGTTTTTGATGGTCTGTAAAAATTTTCGCTTCATGTTAGCAATTGTAGGTACTCGCTCATTTGACATTTTATCAGTCCATGATATCTTCTGTAATTTTCTTATAAACCATATTTCTGTTGCCTCGAAACACTTTTGCATAACAGCTGAGATATTCCATGTCTCACATCCATATGTAGGGATGGACCAGATATAACCATTCAAGATTCTCTGTCTCGTTGACATGGTAATGTTTGAACTTGTTAAAATAGATCTCTTTTTGTCTCCGCTTTGTTTTATCAGGTTTGCCATCAGATGTTAAAAGGCTTCCTAGGTAGTTGAATTATTCGACGTGTTTTATTTCGATTCCACTTGCTTTAAGCGTACATGTGGTCATAAATCACTATCGTGAGCAATACAATAATTACCCTGGGTGCCAGTACCAAAGTTTTTCTTCTTCCCTCTTCTCTCTCCTTCGCCTCCGCAGCTCTCATTATTTTTTGCTGCCGTTAAATTTTTGCGTCTTTGGTACCCAGGTATACAATAACGAAAATTTCCAAGTAGATTAAAATCATTGCTCTCAACCGAATCTGACGTCAAAAAGTTTGTGCCAAAGAATCTGATGAATTTTTCACAATGAGGCTGTAAGTCGAATTGGTGTATCGTGATATCAAAAATCATTTATGGATTGTTCTTCTAGCTACTAAATTAAAGGGCATGGTTCACGTATATTTCTTAAGGGTCCCGCCCAAAAATCACCTTTTTTCATCACAATGTACACTGATAAATTTCTTTAAAATTAGGTATGATCCAATATGTTTTCCTGTTTTAGAACCGTGGGCCTGTGCCCCCCAAAATGAGAGCCCGAATTTCCGCAAATGGACTACTTTTTGTCAAATTTCCCTAAATTTTTTCGGAAGAAGCATCAACGGAAATTCACAAAGAGGCCCAAACCTTGTGATACTGATAATGATAATACTGTCCTTTATAAAAGGTTGCCTTTTAAGCAACAAATGTGATCAGCAACAATTTATCAATAAAGGCCCTGTTAGAAAAATTTAAAGAAGAAAACTTTGCAATAAACCTAAAATTGAATTAATTAAAATTAGAAATTAGAGTTAGTCACAATAACTTTTTTGAATCAAAGGATTTTTAACAAAAGACCTTAATTTTCTCTCTTTTTGTAGTGTTTCTGAGAAAATTTTCGTTAACAAACAGGCCTTGTTTGTCAGGTTTAGGCCATAGAAAAAACGAAACTCCGCCAATTTGTGCTGGCACCAAGCTATTCTGGATCTGGTTTCTTAATCTAATTCCTAAAAAGTAATTACTCGTTTTACAACTTAGACAATGACCGATTTCTTCGATCAAATTCCCATATTCAATTTTATGTATGTCTTCAATGGTAGAGACATAGCAACCAAGCTAAAGCTAAGGGCATATTTAAGGGTTTACTAAGCACAGTTACTTAGAAAATGGTAAAGTAGATTTCTGTCCACTTTTGCCTCAAAAAAGCTCTTTTGCTCTGCAGAGAAATGAGGGGCCATAGCCCCCCCCCCCCGGTTTCGCCGGCCCTGCCTTGCCGATATTTAAACATTTTTATAACCACTTTCATTTTTTTATGATTGTTGATTGATATTAGCTTAGAGCTGTTGTTTTTCTGCACTCCGTAAATTACTTTTTGTGCTCTATTTTGTTTTCTTTCAAATTTCTTTGACATTGTTTCTGAAGCTTTAACGACTGGCATAGAGCAGTGCATTGTCGGCAAAATTAAGGAGGAAGGAGCAAAAACAGATAATGAATCGCGCGCGTAAAACAACAGCTTTATTCGAGCATTTGCCTTTTTAGTACTCTTTGGAGGTGTTCGTTTATATTTAGAGTTGGGTCCAGCCAAACCCCAAGGTACTTAAAACCGTCAGCAAAATTTCCTTTTTTACATGATGAGGAAGATGGGTCAATTGGCAATGAGTGCTGCTGGTTACCTTGCTTGGGAAGTAACAAAAAAATTGTATTTTCAAAAGCACGGCAAAATTGCACCAGTTGTCTTTATCTGCTACACAATCTGTTTAAAAAATGAAATTGTTTTCAGTATGATTAGGAGAATTGCTTTAATAAAAATTGCTTGAAGGAGTGCATTTCCCAGCGAAATAGAAGCATCGAAATTCGAAAAGTTTCCTTTCCTACGGGGGCAAACATGGTGTCTTCTCGGGTAGTTACTTTATCCTGTCCTTGTCTCGATGTACAGATATATTAATGTTGAAGTTATATGCTATATGAAAAGACTTTTACGATTAATTGCATTGGTTTTTATTGTAAAACAAAAATTGTGTTATTCGAGTTTTCAGAGAAAAGGGGTAGGGCTAGAGTGGGTCCCTTTTTAAAATATGATCCAGGGACCTTCATATTTGCCACGCTGTCCCTGCAACTAGTTATTTCTTAATGAATATAGCTCTAAGCTTGAATACATGGCTGAAGATAAAAACAGGAAAAAGAACTAGAAAGAAGTAAACAATTAACAATAGCTGAAAATCGAGAAACATTTCATCTTCTAAGGTGTATTTCAAGAAGCAAAAAATGACATTTTTTATGGAAATGAGATATTTACAGACATGTAAACTTTGACAAATTTAAAAAAAGCAGATCCCTACCAATTATTTTTTTAAAAACCCGAGAATGTTTACACCAATCGTTAACAATTATTCTTCCTGGTGAACAGAAATCTTACAATCCACACTGGACTATTTTGCTATGGCGCCCATGGTGTGGTACATTCCTCGTGGTATCAAAGAACTTAAAGATACACGTCCAGGGGTAAAGTGCTTGGGTTCTCAGCCACCTGAGCCCCCTTGCTAATGCCAATTAGTATCAAATTTCTTCTCTTTGCTTTTGTTCTTGAAACTTTTTGCGCAAGCGCCATTCTTGTTATTTTGATAGCACTACACCTCTGCAAACGAGGTTATACACTTTTTTATTTACAAGGAACCTAGCTCATGGCATAGTTCTTGAAGTTTCTTATTTTTGGAACTATTTTTATCGAATTGTACAGGGCCGCTGGACGCAGGTTTGAACAGAGGGGGCCAAAACGAATTGAAAGGGCACGAATATTTTTTATCCGAAAAATTAGTAAGTGTCAAAAATGGTACAGATTTCATGGTAATTTAGACATTTATAAAAATATTTAAACACACTGGGCATAGTAAGAACTATCTTCACTGAAAGTAGATAGATGGCTATGTACTCCATTTAGGGACCATGCACTCTTGATCATAATTATTTGTATAGCTTCCCACCTCATGGCCTTCAAGTTTTTTTAGAGAGTGTAAATCTTTCTTCCATCTATGATTTATACCTTTACTACAGTATGCTGTACTTATTTTCTTTATAATTTGCACTGTAAGTGGGTTTGGCCCCGGGTAAAAAGCAAGCTCACATCATTCTTTCATACTTATAGCAGGCGCATTATGCAAAAAAAATGTTCAAATTTATTGCAACATACCATCGAATCCAACCCAAAATATGAACTGAATGGAATTTTCAAATTCTTAGTCTCTATATACTTCAAAGCCAATTCCAGTCCCTCTTCCTTTCAAAGCGAAGTTTCAGTCTCTATAATTATCAAAAGCCCATTCGAATAATGATTTTAATTTTCTTACTTTTATATTTAAACAATTAAGTCCCCCTTGGCATTCGCGTCTTTCCATCGCCACTTGAACACATAAATTTGTTTGTCTCTGTGGAATTTTTTTAGCTACAAAATTTTATGTCTAAGTCATCTTCACGCAATCGGCTGAAGGTGCGAGCACATTCTTCACTGCCATAGCAAAATTAATTTGCCACTTTGATTAGGTTTATCTCATCAGTCTTATGAACGAAACAAGTTTTTAACTCTCCTTAGACTTGATCCCAGCGGGCTCAGACAGTTGGTCAAATGTATTAGATGTGAGTTCCGAAAAACTCTGAGTAAGGGTGGTCTGGAAACTAGAATTCTATGACATAGAATCTTGAAAATAGGGTTGCTTTTTTAATCAGTCAGAGGAAACACAAAAGGGATTTACAGATATGATGTTACAGATAGTTTTTTAGGTAAACCAATGGCATATTGAAGTACAACAAATTTTGCAGTAGCATCTAGTCTTGTATACTGTTCTAATCCTAGATAAGAAAATTAAGACTTTGTTTAAGTCTTTGCTAGCATGTACTCATTGCAGGGAAAAAACTTGTTCATTTCTTCATAAAAAGTAAGCAATATAATGCAATTATAGTTTTACACCACAAGGGATTGTTGTTAAAATCAAATTTAATGAACTCTGCTTTTTGATATACCTAGATATAAGTTTAAGAAAAACAAGGGTTCTACCATGAATTGGTATCAAAAATTCCTGCTCAAGCTTGAATATTCACAGTGAAATAAGTTACACAAGTTTGGCAAAGTCAAAGAATAGGGTACATTTTAAGCCACCCAGAATCAGAGATAGGGGTCCAGTTTCTACTTTCAGGAACACATACAATACACATTGGATCATTTGACTGTGCCCGCCGAGGACTTGATGCGAACCTTTCAGTGATGCATTTGTTGTTGAAGATATACTAAAGAATTTTTTTCGCGAAACTGGCAGTCTCCTTGGCAATTAATATTGTTCACCACTTTACAGGAGCTTGCACTTTTTGCATCAAGACCAAGAAAAAGTTTAAGGAAATTTTAGTGAATGGTCCTCCAACAACGCCCAGATTCAAGTTGTTTTACTTAGCTTCTAAAGGTAGAATATCTGGCAGTGAAAAAATACACCCAATATATTTTTCAAAAAGGGGCATTTGTTTTTACTTTTTGCAAACAGGGGGGTCTGTGCCCCCGTGGCCCCCTTGCTCCGGGGGCACCGGCGGCCCTGATTGTAGTACTATAAGTTCCTTAATAGTTTTTCAAATTAGCTGCACATTTGGTACCATAAAAATTGCCCATAATACATTTAAATTCTTCATTAGTTTCGCTATTCTTATCTGTAGCTAGAGTGATAAAAAAACGGAAAAAACTAGAAAGACGTCGGACATATGAAAAAGTGATGAAACACTCGATAGCTATCTTCGTAACACACAATTTTTGTGATTTTTAACTCCAGTTGAATGGAACCGTCTTTATAATTCATGATTGTTTGCAATGATAGAAATTTTCGAAAATGAAAAATTTCTTAGGGATTTTGTCTCTAGTAATAATAGTTTATTAGTGATTCCTTATATGAAAAAGCGCGTAAAGCCAAGTTGTTAAAAAATTGCTCAATCGTTGAAACACCGTCGAAAAACTACCCACACGGAATTCCCATGGCCTGTGCCATCTGGTGGGCCAAGGGGGCCAAAGGAGAAGGGGCCATGCCCCTCTCAATTTTTTTCGCAAAACAGTAAAGCTGTTTTCAAAATCTTTTGTTATGGTGTTAAATTTCTCTTGGCCTCCCCCTCCCACCTTTCAACCCATGTCGGAGGTCATTCACAACATGGGATCTGCAGGGGATGAAAGTACAATTTTTTTTACATCGTCTGGATTATTCAGACATCTTTTGAAATATCTCGTCTCCAATGGTTATCTATTGTCTTGTTAAAAATTGTTTTGACGGTCGACAGAAAGAACAAGCACAACACAAAAGATGAAAAGCAATCTAATGTAAAATCTCACAATCACAGCCAGGCCCGTGGCACAATACACTTTTATATCCGTCGTGTGTCTTTAAAGCGTTTTATGATTAATCAAGCATTGTTTTTAGAGCTTGGAGGAGCTTCCCCACAGAATGTGGCCCCCACTGATCTCTATAAAAGACAGTGGTGGCCTCCCCCATAGGTATGGGTTGTTGTTGCCGTTGCTGTTGTTGTTCAAAACATAAGAGAAGAAAACATGATTGTCAACATAACATCCTATCAACAACTTTACAAATAGTAGCTATTACTGTATTTCTTTTGATGCAATCCTTAAAATGTTTAGAAAAGTTATGGAAGTATTCAGTCGTTTTGCAGAGGCAAGACCAGAGAAAATCCCAGTAACGGCAAGGATGTTTGCAGAAAGTGTCAACGGATTTTCAAGTCAGTACGGAGGGGAGAATTCTCGAGGCTATACTGCAGCAAATCTTGCAGGAGAGTCGTACAGATATCCTAGCTATGGAGATTTCACAGAGGCCTGTGTTATGGTATGTAAGCTCGCTTCATGTGGCCTTTCGTAGGTAGGATTTATTTGTACGTCACGATGAGACTACGACAAGTGTCTTGCCTTTGAAGTTAGCCTTATAAAGCTAGTCATTCTGTAAAATGCATTCAGATCTTCCGACCAGAAAAAATATTCAGCATTGATTCTCATTTAAAAAAGCGCAATTTGTGTGTTTTAAATTCATTTTTTCACAAATTTAAGGGTCATTCCATGCAAAACCATCAAGGCCATGACACTCACCAATTCTGATTTGCCTGATTTTTTTAGCATTAGCAGGGGTTTTGGATGTGACTCTATGTTGAAAATTTCATGTCATCTACTTTCATGTCATCTACTTTCATATTATATCAAAAGCCCCCAGAGTTGAGGAATTCTTCAGGCTACAGTGTAAGTATGTAATGCTTCAAGAAGAATGCCAAAACCACATTTTAGATGAATATGACTGACAGAAAGGAAGCTTATATAGCTTTGTAGCATGTCAAATTTCCAAGATTATCTGCAAAACTCCAGGATTTTTCAAGAAAAATTTGAAAAGCTCAAGGCTTCACAATTCAAACTCTTTGAGAAGATTCAAAATCACATACTGAAGCCTAAACTCCTGCAATTTTTTACAGGAATTTATTACTGGACACGACCAATCATTCAGTCAAGTTGACAATTTAGTTGACATATATCAATATTTCCTTTAATATTATATTTCACAATAACTAAGTTATCTCTTCACGTAGCCCTAAAATCTATTCAAATATTGGAGAATCTCTCAAAACTCCAAGGTTTCTGAAATAGGCTGACAACTTTGATGCCTCTCTGTGTGGAAGGTTCTTTTCGCATTAGACATAATTGAAAAATTTTATCTGTTATTTTAGGGTATAACACCATGGAATTTATCCATAAAATTTGGTATTTTTTACAAAATGCATTGTCAGATCATATGTTCTACAGGTGTTAGACAATGAATTCTCAGTGAATTCTGAGAAATCAAATTCTTTACAGAAGGTTTACAATAGATATAATATGATTTCACTATAAACAAGGCTATAGGTTACCCAAAATACATTGTAGCTTTGATTGTTTGTTTGCTCACAGGTCCATTTCATTTCATTTCATAATTTATTTGTTAACACAGGTTAAAAAGTGGCAGCAAAATATTTACATAACTAAAATCGTGCCAAAATTAGGAATAAGTTTACACTGTTCATACAGTTTCTTTGTTTTAAATTACTACTATCCTAATACATGTGACATCTTTAGGGCTAAAATTGTTAATAATATATATAATTTTTCAAATCCTTGTTTCTTGTGACTGAGGTTCCTTTGATGAAAGTTGTTGTTTTCAGTTCTGTTATTGCCTTATGTTTTAGTTCATATTTGAAATTTTCAATGTTCTCCTTTTATGACCTTGTACATCTCTGTTGCTACCTTTTTGTTGCACATCCAAAGTTTTTACAGCTGGCCACCCCAAAACATTGTTTGAGTCAACCGTTTTTGGAATGTTCTTTATCAATTTTGCTGCACTTATATGCTGACTCTCAACTTTCTGAAACTTGCTGCTTGCGCATGTTCCCTATACAGTCATTGCATATGTGGTTGTTGGTATTACAGTTTTAAAATAAATCTCCTCTAGCACTTGTGTTGGCAGGAATTTGACTTTTTTCAGCATGGACAACTTTTTGAGAATTGCTTGTACACCTTATCAATATGTGTGTCCCAGTTTAGTTTGTTGTCAATATACACTCCTAGGAGTTTACTGTTCTCCCTATATTCAATAAGTCCTTCATCAAACCTGCAAGCTGCTTAGGTAGAAGTGATGGCAGCTTAAGTTTTTTGTACATTTTTTTAATGGATGTCAAGAGTGTAGTTTAAAGAACAAAAAGAACGAAAAAGAACAAATTCTTATTAATGGTTATGTTATCAAAGAGAACCTATATGCTATTCGTTCAAATGGCTCATGTAAAAGATTATATACAGTTTAGAAATTATTCTGCATAAAGTAGCGAGAAATATGAATTAATTTTGGAAACTGTAAATTGGCAAATTTACTACAATAGCATGCTAGTATAAAAATTTCAAAGAATGAAATCTTATCAAATGCTAGGGGTGATTTTATTTTATATGACTGTATTTTGTAGAGAACATATGGTCCCTGGTGGTGTGAGGCTCCCTCTGCACCAATTCAAATTGGCAGAAAAGAGGAATGGTTTCTGGCAGAAGATTTCATAGGTAAGCAATGAGCTTATATGTTATATTTAATCATAACATTTATGAGAGGGGACTGAAGGGGCTATGCCTCAAAGGAATTCAAAAAGTTTTTGCTCAAGGCTAAACCAGAAATCATTTTTAATAACGTATAAGATGCTCAGTAGATTCCTCTTCAAGATTTTGGCAAATTCTTCAGAATGGACTTCTTTAATGTTGATGATGCTCTGAATGCTGCTGTCTGAGAAAATAATTTTAAAATGGGAAAAAAGCAAGCATTTTGAGTCATACTTAAGCTTTTCGTCTGACACTCTTCAGAGTATAAGGCCCAGGTTAAACGTCGTGCTTCTCATGTGCCGAACCTAATACAATTGAGTTCACCAGAAGCGCGACGTTAGCGCGGCCGCCAAGTTAAACGTCGAACCATGGTCGAACCTAATGCGCAGAAAATTACGGTCGGGGCGGTATCCAAGCAACAGCCATCGATTAAAGATCAACATAATTTTTCAAAATGGCCTTAACTCGCAGAGCGAAAACCTTACTGTTGAAAAGTTTAATTTCAAAGCGTCGTAAGCGTCGAAATTTGTTGATTAAAGGAATGGCCATTATTCTACAACAGAGGCTACTGACATTGAGGTCGTTTCTGCTGGCAGCTACGTATTTATTTGGCGAGTTGACAACATCACGGGCTAGGGTTAGGTCATGCAGAAGGTTGCCAAGAAATACAGGTTGGTGGGAGAAACTGTGGTTTACCTACGACGATAAACGATTCAAGCAAACACTAAGAGTATCAAGATCGACATTTGAATTTATACTGACAAGAATAAGACCGCAACTTGAGAGACAAACGCTTACTGAAGAACCCATCTCTCCAGAACTTCGTTTGGCAATCTGTCTCTATCGTCTTGGTAGAGGGGATTATCTTTACAGCATAGGGGAAATGGTAGGCCTAGCACGTTCAACAGTCACAAGGATTGTCAACGAGGTCACCCAAGTAATTGTTTTCTGTCTTTGGGAACAATTCGTATCTAATAATATGCCAAAAACTGAAGATGAATTCCAGAGCAAGATATTAGATATGGAAGAGCTTTGGCAGTTTCCCTGTAGTTGGGCAGCTGTTGATGGATGCCACATCCCCATTAAATGCCCACCTGGTGGCCAAAGTTCTCGAAAAGAATATCACAATTTCAAGAACTTCTATTCAATTGTTTTAATGGCATTAGTGGATGCCAAATATCGTTTCATTTGGGGAAGTTGTGGCTTCCCTGGGAATTCCCATGACTCAATCATTTTGCAATCAACCTCTTTGTGGAAGAAGATAAAAGATGGAAAAATGATTCCAGAGATCTGCCAACAAATAGATGCTGTTAAAATCCCCCCTCTTATTCTTGGAGATTCTGCCTTCCCCTTTGAATCATTTTTAATGAAACCTTACACAAATGCTGTTTTGACAAAAGAACAACGCTATTTCAACTACAGACTGAGTCGTGCCCGTATGGTCATTGAGGGAGCATTTGGCCAGCTTAAAGGAAGATGGCGGTTCTTGTTGCGAAAGTCTGAGGGCAATGTCTACGAAATCAAAGTTGCTACCTTAGCCTGTTTAGTTTTACATAATATTTGCCTTGATTGTGGAGACACTCTGCCTTCAAAGCTTGATGTATCAATTGACCCACAAAGCAGTCAAAGAAGAGACAGAGCAACAATCCGTGACCTTCTTCTCATGAGTACCAGCAGAAAGATTTTTGATGCACGTGATAACAAGGCAGTTCAAATAAGGAAGACTCTTGAGTCCAAATTGGCAAAAGAATTAGCTGAGACTTCTAAGAAATGATCATAGATGAAAACACAGAGTTGAACACAGTGACTTTTCATTATTCTTTGTTAAAAGTTATGGTTCCAATTTGACTTTTAAGATATTAACCTTTAAGATATTAACTTTTAAGAGTATTTTGTTAGATAATAAAGTTTTCATAACTCAACATCACAATTTCGTGAAAGTTTTCTCAGATGTCTCATTGACACTATTCAGTTCTTGCATGAAGCTGTTATAAGCAGAACTGCTGCCAGCCATGTGATTCATGGTATTATGATCATAAGGATGTTGCTGGATGACTGGATTCATGTTGCTGTAATTCAGAAATTGCTGCTGCTGTGGTGGCATCGTTTGTTGGTTCATGATCAAAGAAATCACTGCAAGTTCGTGTTTCCTTTCTCTTTCCTCTTGTTCCCTCATGAATTTCAAAAAATCACTCATTGGGTCTTTTTCAGCAATGTTTTTCATAAGGCCCAGCATCTCCTTGAATTGCTGTTCCTTGGGGGGACTCTTTTTGGTGCCCTTCATGACTGGGATGAAAAATTCTGGTGTTGATTCAGCTGGAGCAACACACTCACTTGTGGAATCAAAAGATCGCTCACTTGGTTCGATGGCTTGTTCCGGCTGGCAGCTTTCTCTTGTTTTCACCAGCTCTAGCAGCTGATTGAACCAAACTCCGTAATTCTTTTCTTCTTGGAATCTCTTTATTCCACTTGCAGTTTTCATTACAAATGCTGCTTTCTTGCACTCCCCAACTACCTTCTTAAATTTATTACGGAGCTGGATTACAGTGTAGTTGCAATTCTCATTTCTAGCATGAACACGCTTTTTAAGTTCTTTTAAAATGTTCCCATATATTTCACCATTTTTTTGATTTTTGACATTCTGGAAAATTAGTTTTTTCTTGAAATATTCATTGGATACAATGATATCAATAAAGTCAGCAAGTAAAGTGTCAGGCCAACTTGTCTTTCTGCCAGATTTCTTTTCTTTCTTTCTTTTTTTTAATGGTGGCCCATCAGCATTACTCTCATTCCCACTTTCAAAATCTGCTTCCTCATCTTCTTTGTTACTGTTAGGACTAAAAGCAGAAAAATAAAAGTGGTAGGCAAGCAAAGTAGTAGTAATTTTTAATGATAAGCTTGTAATTTGGCCTATTCAAGAATAAGAACCAGGAACCCACTAAACTAATATTTATTCAGAAAAGGCTTGAATATGAAATACATACCTTGATGGTGATATCAATTCAACTTTTGATGACTCAAACTGTTGCACCTTACAAACAGAACAGTAGCCTACACTCCGGCATGGAATCCAGCCTTGGGTTTCTTCATCTAACTCCTCCAAACAACAAACTGTACAGACTGGTACCCCGCAAGTTATGCAGATATATTTAGTCTGCTTCATACATGATTCGCAATTGTCTATGTTTCGTGAATTTGATGCCATGATCGTTATACTGAATATGAATTGAATAAACTTCTAAATTTTCAAGAACACGAGTGAAAGTGAAGTGAACGATGACTCGTCGGAATGGCGTAAGTTTGTCGTTGGCGCCTTTTTCCTATCTCATCTGCGCATGCCTAACCTCGTTTTAACGTTCAAAATAATTAAAAATAATTTATGCGTTAGGTTCGGCACATGAGAAGCACGACGTTTAACTTGGTGTCGTGCTACTGCCGTGCGGCACGGCAGAACAAGTCGAGCCAGAGACGTTCTGTCGAACTTAATCGATTCTGTCGAACTTAATTAAGTTAAACGTCGAGCTTCTCATGTACTTAATTCAGCAATTAGGTTCGGCGCATGAGAAGCACGACGTTTAACCTGGGCCTAAAGCGTCAGAACATAGATCTTTGTCAGAACAGAGCAGCTTTGTACCACCAAAAGTTTGTTTGCTAAATTCTTTTCAAGAGGGGATTAGCTGTTTGTAGGACAACCGGTAATAAACACTTAGAGGGAGCAGGGGGGCTGTCAGCAATTATTGTCATAGAAAGTGAAACTTGAAGGGGAAGTTGAAAAACAAATTTTGTGTATTGTTATTTTTGCACTGCACTCATACAACAAACGTGTTAAGAGAATTACAAATAACTACATCAGCAGTAAACAGATTATTAACGATTGCAATCTTGTTCTACTCTTCTGCAGTATCACAAAATTGAATTTCACACGAGCGTTTTATTTTTGGCTAATACATTTTACATTTGTAAAAAGCGCCGGTCCGTCTTGTCACATTGTTATAATCTTATCCAATCATAGGATTTTAGAAGGTCAATGTTTAATGCCAATTCTTTAAACGCTGCTACATCTGAAGCTACAAATAAGCTGTTTATTTTACCAGCAGATAGAGTTTTTGACATTTTGACATTTTTTCCAGTCTTTGTAATATGAAAAAAACCGCGTGCACCGTTTCGCGGGAGAAACTGCTCTTGCTCTTGGATGATAAATTTCCAGGAAGTGATTAGCCATCATTTGAAGATTTCTGGAATGAAAATGTTTCAATGTTCATAGATCCTACGGGCCGTGGAGATTTGTCCATAAAATGTCACTGACTTCTGTATTATCGTTTACGTAAAGGATACCATCGAGGAGAATCATCAAAAATATCTTCAATTTGATGGGGCTACCTTTCTCAGGATATTATGGAAATATGAGAACAATCAAAGCGAGGAGTGGACAGATAATTGACTCAGAAAGACGAAATGAACACACTTTCTATTTTTTACAGCTCGGGCTTTAAGGCTGACTTAAAATCTTCAAATGATGGCTGTTGAATTTTTAAGGAAAATTTTCCATATATTCATTTTTTTCGTTTTGAGCGCGCTATATTTTGCACGCCTTGGACAATTTGGAGGTGTGTGGAGCACGCCTTTTATTACGATGACTGGTTTTCTAAATCGTTGCAAAAATTCACACCGACCTCTCTCGAACGAATTCTGTAGCTTTTCTTGACTAATAAATAATAATTGCTTGAGGGCCTTTTCTCAACACTAGAGTTTCATGTTTAGCAGCATCTAAAAGTTAGGTATCTATTCTCTAATTAATTTACAAAATGAATACAACTAAAAGGACGCTACCCAACTTCCAAAAGTTGAGATAGAATTCTCAGAAAAGATAAATCTGGGGCCTTCATCTCATAGTTCAAGCCTTTGCTTTGTTTCTGCCCCATTCTAGAACTGCCCCCTCCGTCTGCAGAATATTTTTGTATAAATTTGGGAGTTTCCAGTGTGTGTCATCTCAGCCAGTATTATTAACACGCTCCTTTTATACCTACTGTTTGGATCAGTTTGTGTTTCAATTGTTCTAGAGTAACATTTTTCGTAGAAACTGGGCCCTATCTCAAAACAAAAGTTTTTCTTTGTCTTTTGCTCCGAAAGTTTGTCATTTGCATAAAAGATGTTAGATTTTTGATATCATCTCATAATACCTACATTTTCTGTCAGCACAAACAAACATTCTTTCCTGAAAACTATAATTACAGCTTTGCAAATTCATTTTACAGACTTGTACTACCCGAATACTGTGAATCCTGAAAGAATTGATATATACGAAACATACAATCCTGGCTCTGTCGTTAGGATATTGGCTTGTAACAAAGCTCCACACGAGTCTTTCATAGATGGCGATAGTGTATGGTGAGTGAATTTTAGCGTACTGATGTTCTCAGCTCAGCGTCTTTCTTTAACGAAGTAAGAGTCTAGTTCATTTACTTACCACTCTCAAACCATAGTTGTATCCATGGTATTTGTTAATTGCTTTATTTATTTACAACTATTTCATTAACTATTCTTGTTAGCTGCATAAATTTATTTCTAAAAATTCTCTTTAAATATATAAAAATACAAAGCTTGATTAAAATTAATTTTTACAGCTGGGAAGTGCTGTGGAGTGGACCTCCTGTGAAACTGGCACCGCAAGCAAGGCTGTTTTCACCACCTATAAAGACACCAAGTTTTGCCACGAGGTGACTGGGCTCTCTTACACCATATCAATGATAAAAACAGAATCTCCAAGCAGTCTTGTATTGACCATGATAATCTTTTATTGAGATTGAAAAAAACTGTGGTCTCCATTTTATATGATCTTTGGTGTTTCCTGGTAAAAGAAGGTCGCTTATCATATCCTGGTAAAAGAAATTTTCTATGGAGCTGATAAAATATTATATTCTATGCCCCATCTAAATAGCTTTCAAGAAGCTACCAAAAGGTTTTAGAAATGATAAAGCCCTGCAAAAGCTAGAGGATTTTGAAAAACCTTCATTACCTCTTTTGCCTTTCGACATTTTACTTGGCTTTTCATTTCTTGGGATCATATTGAATTATAGAAATTCTGAATTTGTTTGCTTTGATTTTCTATCTTTGATCTATTTTTCTTGTTACTGTTTTTGCAATTTTGGCATTTTTGATTTTAGGAATATATTTCTTAACCATTTGAGCAGCAAATTATATTCTTCGTTCAGTTTAGTATCTTGAACGGGAAAATTAAATCTTTTCAGGTTAATTCGCATTGAACTAAACCAGTCTCTGTGTGAATATTACACTGAACTTGATGCAGTTTACATGACTGGTACAAGCTCACAACTGGACTCAGCTATGCAGAGGTCGGTAGATGACGCGTTAGAATATCTGGACATTGGCAAATTATCAATCACAGATTCATCAGAGCCTGCTGAGAATGGTATAATTGATACTGATTCAAAGGTTCCAGAAATGGACAGAGAATGTAGCGGACTGTTTCGGTTTATTCCTGTAAGTAGAGGAAGAAGTATTTTTATTTGAAAATGTAACAAGTTTAACTATACTGATAACTCAAGGCAGGGACATTGTGGTGATTTAGTTGAAGAATGGAGGAGGCACAGAGGCAGAGTCGACAATTTTTTTGTCTTGTTTTTTCAACTAGACTGACGCATTGAGCTTTCTTAGCTATGGTTTAACTTTACCGTATAGAGACAGTGAATTTTAAGACAATGCCAATGAATTACAGAATTGTGGTTATTGCCCTTAAACCCCCGGCAAGACGCATATGTCTTGAGATGTAGAAAAATGATCCTTTGTCCAGGTATTACATAATATTCTCAAAAGCTGTTTTGAAACCAAAAGCTTCCTCCTTTCGCCAACCAGATCCTTTTACTTAGGTTACCGTACCTTATCAAGCCACTACTTAAGGGTTATGATTGCTATTAATTGTCCGTTAAAGAACCTCTTTTGGACAATATAATCATTTTCTGAAAACATGGATTTTGATGTTTTTCAAAAAATATTTTTGTAAGATAGGCAGAAGCACAGTTTGACTGATTTCTTATTGTAGGCAAACAGTCAAAATATTCCGATAGGATTATTTGATATCTGTACAATATCCTAAATTAGGTCAGAATAGTAGTGAACGTTTAAAATTCCTGGGGATGGCATTTTCCCCATTTTTGACCACTGGTCACTGCACTTCCTGATAATGGGACTTAAAAATGTTTAAAAATGGAATGCAGGGTGTTGTTTAATTCAAATATTGAATCGGAAAAAATGAAATATGTCTTTTGTATGAAGAAATCTCACAATATCATTCCATACAAAGCTTGCCTACTAATATTAACGACCTACATTTCAATTCTTTGTTTCAGGATGAAGTTATAAGCCATCTTTTAACATATTTAACGTTTAGGGATTTGGGAGCCTTGGCGCAATGTTGCAGGTTTGCTAGTTTCTCAAATTGTTGGAACATGATTTATCATTTCATTTTCATTTAAACTCATTTATACGCGATATCCATACAGTTATGATATTCAAAAAGAAAAATGCATTGCAATATATATTTGCTAAGGATACTCTCAAAGATTTCAAGTATATTGCCTGTTCTTCCATGGATTCGATTTTATCTTAGTTCTTTTTGTTCGTTCGTTGTTTAAAAAATGAGATCCTTTGCTTAAAATTCATTCTGTGTTTAGTCCTTATCTTGTTTGTTTATGTCCCCAATTAGTTTAGTGGAGATATCCCAAAATGTCGTTCGCTGGCTATTTTGCATTCATCGCCTTTCTTGAGGACACTATAACAACTTAATCTTATTTCAGAAACCAGAAAGTATGCACAAAGTATGTAAATGCTATATCATAACTCTATTTTTCTTTCCATAGATTTTTGAGATCTCTTTGTTATGATCCCTTATTTTACAAAGAATTAAATTTGAAGCCTTTCTGGTCAAAGGTAGGTTCATCAATCCATAGCACTCAAAGCACGTGACTCAATCTTGTTTCCTAAAGAAATTTCCAAATACTACGTTCTATTCGCCATCTGAACATCTAGCAGTAAGGATAATTCCATTGGAGTTGTGACGTAAAGTAGAGAAACTGTTATCGTTAAAATTCTTATTAAATCTCCATTTACCAACACAACTTTTTGCAGAAAACAATTTTGCTCTATTTCAGATATCCAATAAAAGTTTAGAAGGATTAATAACGAGATGTCGCCATATTGAAAAACTTGACATGTCTTGGTTAGGCCCGCTTGGTGCAATATCTGTTCCTGTCTTCAATAAGTGAGTGAAATTAACGAAATATTCGCATTGAAGTGCATTGCAAGTTGGAGCATACGCGATACAGTCCTGTTTTGGAGAATAAATTTGAGCTGATGCTTTGGAGAAAGACAGGCCTAGCTAAATAATTATTGCAGCTTATTTTTGCTCCTGATTAATTGAAAAAACTACCATTTCTCGAGTTTGCCTATTTTATGTGTTCATATAAACATGCAAACATGTAAGCATATTTTTGTTTGCCGAAAGAATTTCTGTTCAACTATTCGATATTTTTGATTAATTTTCCTTATGGTCTTGCCTTGTTATTTTCTTTTCTAGGTTTCTTACAACATGTGGCTCCGAACTCACCCATCTACGCCTATCAGCTTGCGATTTTTTAAATGAAAATTCGGTTGGGACGATCACAACTGTATGCACAAATCTTTTAGGTAAGTTCCATTTAACTAATTGAGCAAAGGTATTGGCTTAACCCTTCCGCCTCCAAATCATATTCTTTAAAAACTACTGAGCAAATGGCTCTCCTTTGGAAGGGCTAAATTGCAAGGTTGGAGATATTAAGTTGTTGTACTTAAAACGAGCTCTAGCTAGTTGCTTTTAATCGTAATACTGTGAGTTTCATTTAATCAAACTCGTAAAAAGGATCCATCATTCAATTTGCCACTTAAATTCTACTTGTCTTCACATTCACTGCCAAGTTCCCTTCGCATTTTCAAGATTCTGCACTGAATCATATTTTTTTCCAAAGAGCTTAACTTGGCATCATGCAACTTCGAGCGACCTGAATATCTTTCTTGTATAAAGAATCTAAAGAAGCTGCGTAATCTAAACTTGTATCGCATTCCTATACCAGATTCGATACTGGCATCTATTTTTATGTAAGTACATTTCAGCTTATTCCATTTTCGATTCTTCCAAATATTTTATTACATGCAAAATCATTTGAAAAGGTTTATGATAACGGGACGATTGGTTTGTAACAATCAATATTAACTTATTTTAGGAACTTATATGAAGAAGAATTCCTTGTTGAAAGAGCTCCCTCAACACTTACGAATGTAGAGTACCACTCTAATAATTTTACCCTCTTTTGGCAATTTTCTTCATTTTTGCAAAAAAAAAATCCAAAGCTTCAAATTAATTTTCACCATGATCTTTCGAGGAAGTTCCAGGATGCCCATGAACATTTTGGATTATCAGAGTTCCAAATAAAACCAATTTAATCAGTGACAGATCTGGTGTCGCAATTAGAAGACAATTTCCCTTTCCTTACCTTACATAAGGCTAGTTTGGATCCCCTCTTTTACTATCATTTTCCCCTACTTACAAGGGCTATTACCAACTTATCCTCATCTCCGATGTGTCCCCAGATTCATTCCCTGAAGACTAATGTAACACTTTTCATAACTTGACTTTTCTTAAGCTCCTATTTTTAATTTGTATTATAACAAGAGGACATTTTTTTGTATCTATTGGACTTTGGTATTGTATTGGTTTGATGAATAATGAAAGTTGCTGTCTACCGTTTTGTCACAAAAGTGCTCGATACCGTATAGGCAAAGCAGTATGTTCTATACGCCAAAGAATGTATTGGCATTATACATAGACACTGCATGTATACATGTAAACACTACATTTAGGCCAAGTATGAATTTTGTAGCATTTAAGGTTACGGTGAACGTTTTTGACGCAATATTCGGTTTTATTTCCCTAAAACCAAAATTATTTACGGAATCAGATTAATTTATACATCATTCGATGCACAAGAACGTGGTGATTCCAACCATATAAGAATAACTGGCAAATATTGTAAAATAATACTTTCCAGTCAAATTTATTGCTTAGATGAGGGTACCACCTTCACAAGCTATTTTGTACCCGTGCGTTTGCGGTAAAAAAATCTGACTTATATCAGCAGAAAGCGCAGATCCTTAGCTGCCGAAGTTTATCTCAGATTTGTCAAATTCTTCCTCCCCTTAAAAATATACCCTGTCAAAAATTGGCAAAGAACTTTTCTTCCCTCTCATAGCTGTATTTGGCTATAAAAGACGGACCAGAGCAAATACAAAAGTTTTGAGACACACTTTGCTTACCCGACATCTGCCCTGGCCGTGTGCAAATTTTTGAGCCATTCGATTGGTTCCTTGGGTACAAAATAGCTTTTTCGCACCTGTATGTAGAAGAGGATACATTCGTAAACAGTGTAATCCGGGTCAAGTCACTTGAAGCTTTAAGATCAATAAGCCTGTTTAAATAAAGACAGCCGTACATGGGATACATGGATGTTCCATGCGATATTGTAAATGAGACATGCGACCACAACCGGAAAGCAACGATGGTTGGCTTAAAGCCCTGGAAAAACGTCTAAACATTTCACTAAACATTTCACTCAACTTTTGTTTAGTGAAGTTGAGCAAAGTTTAGCGAGGGTGGCAAAACGTGACTAAACTTTCCACTAAACTTCACTCAACTCTTTTGAACTGTGAGCTGTATAGGACGCTGTGGGGTTGTAGTGGATCTTGCATAGGAATTTCAAGCAGTGGATAAAAATAAGAATTGGATGAAGCGATGAGGAAGGAAAAGACTTTTTAGCACATTGACAACAAAGTTGACTGTTTAAGAAGACACAGTGGCGTACAACGAGATATTCAGATGTCTCATGACGGCTTTTTGGTTCACGTAGAGAAAGGAAAACCAACAAAATTGACAAAAACCTTTGGATTTCCACAGCTAGAGCGCCTGCGCGATCAGAACAAATGTATAATTGGTGGCAAAACCACTAAACACTTGCTAAACAACACTAAACAACGCTAAACACTTTTGACCAGGATCAAACTCAACAACACTCAACACGACTAAACAGCATTAAATAGGGGGGCAAAAAGACTAGACTTTTCACTAAACAAAACTTTTGGTTAAACAAAAGTTGTGTGAAATGTTTATTGAAATGTTTAGTCGTTTTTCCAGGGCTTAGCAGCTCAAGATATTTTCAGACCTCAACTAGAAGTTTTGACAAAGAAATGACGGAAACCTTCGTTTACATGGGATTTTTCCATTTTCAAAATTTCTGTTGGTTTCAAATTTGGTATCATTGTGTGCCTTGAAAGTTCGGTTACTTGAATGTGAAAAAATCGAAAAATTGATGTTTTTTCCAGGAAACGTTTACCGTAACCTTAGTGTTATGTGTTAACAAATATTAAGGAAAAAGGTATTTATTATTATATTATGAGTCAATTTGCCTTTGAACACTCCGGCGTTCCTAGATCAAGCCTGGAGCTTCTCATGATATATCTGTTGCACCTTTCTTCGATTTCTTAAGAAACAATTTACGCTGTAGTGTTTGCGACAAGATGCTTCTAAGGAGCTACCTCTAGTTTATAGCTTAATGTGGTCATCAGGCAGTTGTTAAAACGAGTATTGGTTTCTTTGTTTTTAAAGACGAGCCTTTTAAAAGAACGGTATTTCTTTGCCCAGGAATTGTTCCAATTTAGAGTTCTTAAATCTTGGAAGTAATACTGCAATTTCAAATGGGAATGATGTTTTGGAAAATCTTGGGAGCTATTGCAAGTATGCAATGTATTTGGTATTACATTTTTTGTCGATATTAGATTCATCAAGATGTAGAAGATATGAAAGGTGGATATCATTGATAGATATAAAAGTGGCTTCAGCTGTCAATCAATATTAGCGAATCAATGAGCGTGTGAGTGGGATCCCGCTCACTGATTGGTCAATTTTTGATTGAAAGATGGCTTAAGCCCCTTTAGTACCATCTGTCGATTGCCTTTAAGTAAACCGATTATCTGGTTTTTGGTTTATATTCAGCGGTTTGTTAAGCCATAAAGGCTATTATTATATTCAACCGGGATCCAGCCTTTATGAATGGACCGCAATCTCCGTAGCATCAACTTCATGAAAACGGTTGCATCGATATTTTGTAGATATTGAAAATTTTACTTCTAGTAAATAGAAAACGTGTAAAAACTTTATTTCACTTCCAAAAGTTACTTGACATTGTTAGATGACAGCGTACATAATGTTTTCAAAGTTATTTCGAATAGTTATTGGTTTTATTTGCCTGGTTTATTGGTAAAAATTCCTGTTTTGTGAAGTTTATTGAAAACATGATTTTCATATGTGGAGCACAAAGAACATGGATTTTCATAAGCAGTTTTTTTGAGTGCGTTTTTTTATGAGAATCGGCAAAGCGTTTTCAATGATGTGCAAAGAGATGCAAATTTTCCTGCTTCGATATTTTCCGCATAATGGAGATCTGGCTTAAGTCTTGTTCGGAGAGTAAACAAGCTTATTCATATAGAAATAAAATTTTAATATGATAAAGTTAATATTATAAGCTTTATGCGGGAAACATCACTACTTTACTGCCTTATTCGAAAATACAGGCTTGCAATACTTTGACATATGTGCAGACTTTTGAATACACAAAATGCACTGTCAACTAGGTCAACATTAGCACTGAAGTTCTTGACACGTTTCTTTAAGTCATGTTGTATAGTTTCCTTTTTTGGAGAATTTTCCCGAAAAGCAACTGCCTTTGAACATATGCAATAAAACATTGGTGACTTATGCGTTTGAAGTTACAGTTGCTTAGAAATATTTTTATACCGGCTAATCTATAAAGAATTTGATAAAAATATAAGGTTTCAATTTCAGGAAATGCTACAAAACTTTCCAATTCTTAGGCCTAGCCAGAATTTTGTAGAAGAAAAGTGACTTTTCTACGAAGATGAAAGCTAATAATTCATGCATATTACTATGGTTATGAAATGCTGTTGTTGTGAATAGCATCTTCGCTCACCATAGGTAGTATTTTTTTAGTGCTTTCGAAGTTTTTGGATGTTTTTTGTTTCTTATTGGCAGTGTTGTTGTTCTGTAGAAACCTACGTGGTCTTGATTTATGGAGGTGTAAAACTGTTGACGCAAGAGGCATCATCTCATTATGTGAGTCATGCCCTGGTATTGAAGAGCTTGATTTTGGTTGGTGGTAAGTAGTTTACTTGTGACGCAACAATTTTGTCAATAATAATAATATGTAACTATAGAAAAATTGCAAGGCTATTGATCAGTCCAGTTACTTTATGAATGTTCTTTAAATGCCTATTCCATGAAGGCTCGTAAAAGTTTCTTATATCTATTTTTTCTCAATTTTCAAGTGCTAGCATCAAGTCTAATGGACAAGCTGTTATAAAAGTTGCCGAATCATGTCCAAAATTGAAGAAACTTTTCCTGACTGCAGTAAGGTGAGTGTCATAAGTTATGCAAAACTCTTTTTAATGGATTTGTTAACTAACCATCTCAGAATGCATAATAAAATCCTTGCTTGGATTTAGAATTGTTACTTAAGGACATTGAAGGATAGTTTCTTAATCAGACGATTGAGAGTGATATTCGTATTATAAGTGATGTAAGAATTACTTAATCACAGAGACATTTTTTCAAAGTTTCAGTCCTTCAATTTGTGGTAGATAATGTAATGCTTGGACTATTTCTATGACATGAAACGAGTCAGGTTCTCAGAGAAAACAGGAAGACAGTCAATTATAAGCTAGAATAATTCATAATATATGTAATAAGCGATAAGGTTTTAATTAATAATCCGAAATTTTTTCCACTTTATATAAAGTAAAAGCTACAATTTAATGCACTGTTTTTGATATATAAAACACTTTTCAGGTTAGGAAACGCATATACAGTTTTAATTGCTCGAGTTAAATTTTGTTGAACCCTTTAATTTTAGAAGTACCAGTGATGAAGATGTTGATGCCTTGGCGAAGAATTCATTAGAGCTGGAACAGTTTGATATGCTAGGGACGGCCAATGTGCATCCCAGCTCGGTTTTTAGGTAATAAAGTGGTCATGTGTGTTTGTAAATTTCAACTAGCAAGTGATAGTGGACTTGAGCATTGCCTGCAGCAGGTTGCAAATAGATGTGTTTATTTAGCTTTTAGCACTTCCATTATTGGTTTCCAAGACGTTTGAAGTTTGCCTCTGTTGGGAAATGAGAAAAAGGATTTTACAAGATCTTTGCCACTTTGTAGTTATTTTATCTTTTTGGAAATCAGTCATACAAGCTATGTTTAATTTTCAACAGTTTTTGTACTTATGAAAGAGGACAGCTATACTTGAGTAGCTAATTTGTGCAAGTCTTTTGAACGCTTTTTAAGTTGATACCACTCATTTTTTTTCGTAGGCTCCTTTCGAATTGTATAAATTTAAAGATGTTGGATGTTTCTTTCTGTTCGAGCATCGATGTTGAGACGATCAATCAGTGGCACAAACAGTTTCCCCGAGTATCAATCAAAAAGAGCTTTACAAGCTGAAGTGAATGGCAAATCCAACTTCGCAACACTGTGGTTAAGCACCACATCGAGGCTAGAAAGCTGCTTTCCCACCTGGCATTGTATTTTGTTGTGTCATTAAAATCGAAAATAATTTCGTTCTGAAATCAATAGATCACACGAATATAAAATTTTGTTTGACAAAATCAAATTGACGATGACAGAGTTAAAATTTTCTTTACATCAATATTGTAAGTTTTGTTTCAATGTACTGTAATATTTTTATTCTTTAATCATTAAATAATTTTCAGTGATAAATTTTGGGATTTCGTTGATATTTGACTCCATACATGACGTCATACATGTCAAACAGCCTACTTGAAAAGATAAAGTTGTTCTCGTTAGAAATTTGTCCTGTTGGAAAAGTTTAAACGCATACTACAGAGTAGAGAGATTGCTAGAATATTTTCCTACAAAATTTTGCTTGATTCCCTGCAAATAAATCTGCAAATAGTCCCTGACTTTTTTTTATCTCAGATAATAGTACAGAATAAAATTTCTTTTTGACATTTTTCTGTCGTGAATCAATAAAAACTTCAAAATTTCGAAGTTGAAAAAAAATAAAAATTAGCCAAGATTCCAGTAATGTTAACAAGTTAGTGCTTGACATGTCGCTATGATAACAGACATCGTTTGATTAGTTCTTATTGTATATATTCAAATTTTTACTTTATTTGTTTTAAAAACGACAAACTTTTAAAAATAGCTTTAGTTTCTATTTAAGACTTGACAAACTAGATTCGAGTAATTGAATTACCGTAAATCCTCGAATTAGCTCAATGGGGGCTTTTTTATATTTTTGGATGGGGTTTATTTGAGGGCGACTTATACGAGGGAGGGGGCTTATGAAATTATCTAGAACATGCCGCATAAGAAATAATTTTTTAAATTTATTTCTTTTACAATCAATCCAATCAAACACAATGTTGCTATCGTTACTCGGAAAGGAAAGCGAGAAATTGGTTTGGTTGTCCCAGTGAAGTTTAATACAGAGAGCAAGAACAATAACATAAACATAACATAAGAAATGCTGTAATGTAGGCTATAAGCCTGTTACAGATCGCTTCTAATCTAATTGTTGTTGTTGGTAGGGGATGCTCCTGAAAAACATGCAAGTTAAAACATTGGAGTCCATGCGCAATGGAAAGAAACCCATTGGATGAAAACGAATCAAAGCTTGGAAAATTTGAATGTATGACGTGTCTCAGTTTTTCCGGAACATCCCCTTGCCCAGATATTGGTGACAAAACTGCTTGAAAAGCAAAATTTATCTGGAACTCGCTGTGCATAATGAAGAAGACATTATAAGAAGACCTCGTATATTTTAGTAAGAATTTCTTTATGAAAATTTAATTAATTCTTACCAAGAGTATAAATTTTTGTGGTACTTCAATAAACGCCAAAGGCAACCTCAGATGGCAAAGATCAACCAGTCGAGGGGGCTTATTCAAGGATTTACGATAGAAGTGGGGGCTTATTGACAATTAGTAGTTCAAGAGTGTGGGCTTATTCAAGGGGGGCTTTTTCGAAGGGGGACGTTAATTCAAGGATTTACCGTAAATGTATACATACGAAGATTTTGGTTAAAGATGATCTTCTTCATTACCTTAACTTCATATCCTTTATTATGTTGCTAAAAGACCATTGCTAGTCTTCAAGTCATAGATCCGGTAGAGCATATTTGTACTTAGTTTGTGCATAGATAATTGTGATTGACATACCCTCACCAGAACCTGTCTGTTGTTATCGCCTTTACATTGTATTTAAATAATAATATAAATGAATTTATTTTGCACTGAGTTCTCGTTGTCTGTTGTTGGTTGTTAAATTTAGTATTTAGCATTGAAACAATCATGTCATCTAGCGTAATCAGGGGTATGCAAACGTCTTCAAAAACTGGGGCAAGATAAAAACTGGGCATAATTTATATTTTAGAGACAAGACAGCTGAAAAAATTCAGGGGCCCTATCCCCAAGCCCTGTAGCGGCGCCAGCTACTGCAGAGTGGGAGGGTTTCAGTGCTTTGTACCAGGTTAATCTTCCTTAGGAAATATGAAGTACCCCTACCTAGCGCTTTTTAATCGGTTGCTAGAAGAAATATGTAAAACAATTTGACAAAAGTAGGGGGTAACAGCCCCCCATACCCCCTCTGCGCAGTGTTACAGGCTAGGGTTCGCTGTTACTTTTATGGAATCGTATACGGTAAGAAGCGAAGACGATAGCGTGCAACTCGTGTCGAGGCTCGAGACTGACTAATGATCATAAGATTATTACAACAATACATTCTGAACACAAGCAACATAAATTAACGTAATATAGCCCTAGTCAAACGATCTAACATTTACCCTACATTTCGCCTAACATTTTTCTTTTATATTGGAATGTGACTCAACGATGGTGGTCAAACGTTCCAACATGTCATCGCCAACATTTCACCCAACATTTTCACTCGCAGATCGAAAAAGGACTGGGTAGAAGTTCGCGCTGAAGGCTGCACAGTTTCGCGACATTTCGATCCGAGAAAACGAAAGGCGATCACTGCCTTCTCTTTTTATTTTCATTTCAGATATTTCACTGTCATCGCGGTATTTCAGGACGAGCGTCGCATCCCCTATCAAAGCCGTGGCCTAAATTCGACCCCTGCGCTTTCTTGCAGCTTCTCTGTGCTACCGGCTTTTTAATGACGCTTTACGCCTCTTTCGCACAGAATTCTTTATGTTTCGCTATATTGTCCATAATTAACATGAAACTGATTGTAAGCAAACGCGACTGTTGAAACTGGTGTTGGCATTACACGCGCTGGTGTTGGCATTACACTGCTTTCTTTCAATTTTTTCCCTAGCTGTGCTTGTTTTTTTCTATGCTTTCTAATAAACGCCTCACTGCAACGTATACCCGCGTGCTACTTTTTGTTGTTTCTCGTTAGGCCCTTTTTGCAAATTTTCCCCAGAATTGAAGAATCTTTTCTGAAAAATGCTTTGCCTTTTACGGAGAAAAGCTGTGATCCAACGAAGTACCGTTCTATTTATTTCATCCGGGTTTAATAAAAGGAAATTTGTCTTCTTTTCGTAGGTTTAATAAAAGGAAATTTCATCCGGGTTTAAAAAAATCAATGATAATCGATGACATAATTGATTATTTTCATTTCCATTTCGATTTGATCTCCTTCGCTACTCGGCACGTTAATATTTCAACTATTAATTGGCAAACTAAAACCAGTGAGGACCAAACTCCTCATTACAATGTTTCAGGTTGGGTGCGCAAGTGATGGGAATGATTACCAGAAAATTCGAAATTTTCCCACTTAGTAACTATCGTGTACTTGTTTATTGCTCCTGCCGCAATAGTTTGCAAGCTAGCAAAAACTTAACCTACTTTACCAAAAATGGTTCCTATTCTGTTTAACGATTGAATGAAGACAGTTTTGTGATATCAAAGAAATTCCAATACCCTTTTGTATGACTGGCCTTGCACGCCTATTTACTATTTCTTCGCTGAGATCATTATGTTGTCAAACGATAGTACGTATATAAGAGCCAATGCTTATTTTCTTGTATGTTGCTTCTAACTGCTACTGTCAAGAAAGTTAGCCAAGTCACGGTATTCAAAATGGTACTTTAAGGTTTGGAATAAGCAGTGGGTCTTAAAAAAGAGCAAACAATTTAAATTTGTATTTCCACTATTTTCGATATCAGAGGATAACTTCATTTTGCTTAATTGAAAAATCTACTACTCGGCAACCTGACACTTGACAGTCACATATGAAATTTTTGTAGCACCGCCCCTGCTTTTAAACGGTATATGTATTTACATTTAGATAAATAATTTTTTTTTGATAATGATGATGATGTCATTTATGTGGAATTTGTGCGTGAAAGGATTGAGTTGAATTGGCAAAAAACCCGCGAATGCCTCGATCTCGATGTGATGCTAATCTTCAGAATGAGATGGAACGCGGCAAGTTGAGAGTATGTTTTGTGCCTGACGAAATTGTTGGAGATCAAATTAGAAGTTATCGTGTAAAAGGTAAATAATAATGATGAGGAAAATTAATATTTTAAGAAATCATTCTACTCGCAAGACATTGTGGTATTTTTTTATTTAGATGCAGGAGTCAAGTCTACGCATATTTCTTTCAAAGTTTTTAGGCCGGACTTTCCACGATATCTCCACTGTGCAGGCTGAAAAGCCCGGTGTACTGGTGTGCAAAACCAGATATTCTGGCATGCTGATATCCACCAACAAATTTGCTTTTATCTAGTTACAAAACTCAAACTTCTGCCACTGGACACAATTTTTCTGGGTCATTTATATCCAGACAGAGTATCAGTCTCGGATAAGTTTTGAATTACTATAACTACATTTAATCAAAAACGAAATTTTTAAGTAGGGTAAAGCTCAACATGCATTTAATTATAGCACAACTTTTAGCGACTGAAACACAATAAAGAACACTCTGCATCACATAATTTTAAAATAAACAATAGTTGTTTAATTCTCCCTGAGCAGTCAAAGTAAAGATGACCATGTTCATTTAAGATCCTTTAGTATGCCACACCAACAACCTTACAGTTTTGCAGGGGCTGTATGCAAGTCCAAAATTTTGAGTTCCTTCTCAGTTTCTGTCATTCCATTTTGTTATCGAGCATACCTTTGTTTTAGCTTAATCAACTGTGATCGTAGTAACAAGCTTATTTGAAGCAGGTTTATACACTGTAAATGTATTATTAAAATGAATCCCCTATTGTAAACCATAGACATAATTTGTCCTGCTGAACTATCTTGAATCTAGTGAGCAAAGAAAAAAACACTAATAAATTTTCTATTTGATATTTTCTTAGAATGTACACTAAAAGAACACAATGATGAAGATACACTTCCAATGAAAAGATCAAGAGGAAAAGATTCTGTCTCTACACCAAGAGGTAATTAATTTTCTTAAGCAATAATGCATCAAGTGTTATTTTGTTTGATTAGTAATTGGACTTATATGTCTATTGTGTAAGTCTTCTTGTGTAAGTTTACCAATGCAATTTGCCAATAAGACCTTTTGTCAAAATTCAAGGCCGTTACAAATTGTTAACTTGAGAACTAGTAGACCCAGTATGGTTGTAGCCATAAGTAGCAATGTTTAATTACTTTTCAGCATGCAATCTTTGTGTGTTTGATTACTTTATGCTCTACCTTTTTGGAAAAATATAAGCTCTGTGATGCATAATGATAATAACTGAGCATCACACTGTCATATCAAACTGTCAAAAATTTCAGCAGAATTTAGGGTTTCACTGGCCTTTTCAAACTGATTTTCTTGTAGAATACAATAGTATACAATAATTTTTGTAACCTACTCCGCAGGCCTTTCCCTGAGACGAAGGCTATAATACTACAAATAATTAAAGTGAGAAATGTTACACCATGCTGTCAAATAGAAAACAATTTCTTTTCAAGTCAATACATATAAACTAGGCATTCGCAAAAACGCCACATTTAACCTGCAAAAGCAAACAAAACTTTTCTGTATTCCAAAAAAGTTATGTTCCTCTTCTATCTCGTTTTGAGGAGTTGTAATACATCATTTAAAGGTAGTAATACACACAAAAATGCCTTCTTCATCTGAATAGTGCTTATAGAATTAGCAAGGAAATGTATGTTTGCCTTTGTAAATACCCAAATATAAAAAAATTAACAACAGTTCAGCAAGGGCTAAATAGCCCACACAGCCAAACTGGCAAGGGCTTTTTATAGCCCATGTTGTATTTTTTCCCGGAGAGGCCTGCTACTCCATGAAATATCTGTTGGCAGCAGTTTTAAGGCATCCATCACCCCTGCAAGGATCCAAAATTTTGTCTGTCAGTCGAAAGTGATGTTTTATGGAATGTATGATAGGAATCAAATTTTGCAAAACATCATAAAACATCATAAAACATGGTGGTCAAACAAACAAAACATGTTTTATGCAACAGTTTTGGATGAAGTTTTATTTTGATGTTTTATTCGTTTGGCCAGGGCTTAAGGTTAGTGTTTCACTGCCACTCACAATTTCATATCAGTAAGTATTGATTTAAATTTTTGAATAAATATGAGCAATACTCAAGTATTTAAATTTTTCTGAAAAAACATACCTAATGAAAGTAGAAAATTTCCTTGGACTGAAGTTACTGTTGACAAGAAGCCTTTTCTAACAAAAATAGTTAAAGCCTGTTGCTTCTCTTCAAGAAAATGTTGTATGCTTGCTATCGTGAGATAAGTTTCAAAGGGGAGCACTGTTAATTTTTCCTGTTATACTGTTGGCAAAAATTTGGCGAGCTGACAAAGAATTATAAGTTTAATACCTCTTGAATATTTTTTAATTTTTTCTTTTTTATTAGATTCAATTGTATTTAGAAATGTGTTTTGTCATGACTGATTATTTTTAGATACATTCATACATACGTTTTGTGCATATTAGGCAATAAAAAGCGGTGGCTTATTAAGACATGGGTGGATATGTTCACCTATTGCTTATGTTAATAATCACTTATCAGTGCAATATTTTTTGTTAGGCACAGCTACAAGGATTGAAAAAAAGGTTAGCAAATTATTCCACTTTTTAATACATTTTGTGTGATAATACATTACTAGCTGTGTAGAACAGGGCAGTAATAGTATGCAAAGAATTTCCTTTAATTATCTGATTTATTATCTTTTTTGCTAAATAAACTTAAATACTGTAAAGGTTTAGCCTTGTATCATTGTTCATTCCTTCAGAGTGATGCTTTTGCCCACTTTTATTGCTTTACTGGTCGCCCTTGTACATGTTTGTATATATTGTGTGAAAAAGAAATTAAAAGAACCAAGAGACATAGAAAGCTTAAAGTTGAATGGTAGCTAGCGATCTAGCCCTAAAGTGCTTAAAAATGCTCTTGTGACCTAGTTTAACACTGTTAAAAAACTGCGTTGTTCTCATTATTTTCCTACGAAAATTAGTATTTATAAACAAACATTCGATTGATAGCCTCGGTGTTTTTATCTGTTTGGATACAAGTTTAGATTTAGAATTTTTACAAAATTCACATGCTAGTTTGTGGAAGTCTAACGCTACGAATTTCATTTTTTGGGTAACATTCACTGCTGAACAATACCCGGCCATATTTCAAAACAGTCAGTTACCTGGATCTTAATAGCAAGATTTTGTTTATTGTGTCTCCTAGTAACGGATAAGTGTATTTATTTCTGTCATTATTATATTTCTTTCCCAAGGAGAAACTGAAGGAAAACAAAACACCAAGCAAGAGCCCGAAATCGCCAAGAACTCCAAGGAAAATTCCAAAGAAGGTAGATTAAGCAAACTCTCTGTTGTTTTTCGGGCCTTTTGTATCTTTTGTTCCATTTGATAAATTTGTAAATTTTCCTTTTTTATAAAGGTCTGTTGTTCCAGCTTTGCTAGAGAACATACGCGCTAAGTTATTATCAAGATAGAACCTAGAAAAGCATGTGCGACTATTAGAGATGGCAAACAATTCGATTCTTTCACGTGAAACGTCTAAGGGGCATTTTCTTATTACCCTCATTTGAAGCCCGCCGTGAAATTCAATACAATTTTCCTTGAAAATTACGGAAATGTGGGAAATGTCGTACTGAAGTTCTATAGGTTTTAAACTTTTGATGATCAAGAGAAAAGTAAGCGGAACATATTAAATTTGTGCAATTTGTACATATCGTTTGATTTTTTGGGAAATCGATATTACTCTCAAAACGACCAATCCTCCTTTCAGCAATTATGTCTGGTATATGCATGAACTCAACGTGTTTTTTAGCTTTATATTTTTTGCTATATTGTAGCCTGATATTACGGCAGGAGACGGTAATGAACGGCATCTTAGAGAAAGGAAACGCCCTACAGATATCCAAAGTGAGTACGCAGGGTTCTTAAAATTGACTTATATTTTTTATATCCATTTTTAAAACTCCAGCGCTCTTTATCATATAAAGGCACTTAACATTATGTGTTGGCGAAGACCGTTCGAATTTTAAGAATAATTTCATTCTACTTCAAGGGGTAATAGCAACAGAAAACTCTGAAGATGACTCTCAATCAAGTGATGCTAATGATGACGAAAATCAAGTTGATTATCATGGTGACTCTACAGATAACGAGGTTACGTTTAAAGTCCACGAGAAGACAAAAAAGAGGACTGGAGTTCAAGGATCTACAAAAAAGGAGTATGTTATTGTCTTTGAACGAGGACGAGCAAAATTTGAAAAGCCAAGATTTTAGAACTTGAGGAAAAGATTTTCCTCTCTATTCAGTTATCATTTTGGTGAATTTCTTTTGGAAATTGTTTCATATGCCTTGAAAAGTTAGCGTGACACATTCCAGTGAGTATTTCAAGGCTGGCACTGTTTGAAAGCTGTTCTATCGCAAGTGATTTTCCGTGTTAACTGTACTTGTAGAATGATATTTAGAATAAACTTGCCAAATGTTTGCCAATACAACTTACTGTTTGTAGAATAACCTAGGTTTTTGAGAGATATTAACCGTCACGATTTCTAAACACAATGTGTTGACTAAAACGTTTCAGCAGGTTAGGATAAAATATTTTGTCGTTAGACCCCTTATCTTGCTGCCTAACTGTTATATATTATTTTTCTCGGTTAACTCAGTGTTAAATAACTAGCTAGCCACTGAAAAACTTAAATGTTTGCATTGAATTGTAGATCCCTTGTTTTTAGCATGCATTCACTGCGATATAACTGATCCAGAAAGTAAACTGGGACTGCCCGAAGACACGTTAGATGTCGAGTAGAAGCAGGAAAGTTTGATTTTAAAACTAAAATGTTGTAGTTCTAAAATTGTCTTACCCTCATGTTTTAGAGAATTGAAAACACCAGCCAAGGAGTTATCAAGATTGGTATGTATTATCAAGAATCGAAAGGCTTTCTTTACAGCAGTCAAGTGCTTATGAAATCATTATTTCATTATGATACCAGGCAGCAAAATATGTACTTCATCTTTCTATATCTTTTGTCTTTACTGAGATAACCAAGTACTTAGTAGAAAAACCTGAAACAGCTGTTTTTATGTTTCGTTATTATATGTTTCTCACATTATCATGTTCAATTTCCTTTTAAACAATTTCTTTCTTACCAGCTGCTGATGATTAAAGTATTTGTTTACGTATTGGAAATACACGTAAATATGAGCACTGGTTGGCATCTGAAAACTCAACTCTTTAATGTACTGCACTGAACTGTGTCTTCACCTAGATTTGACAGTATCTTGGCCAATTATATCTTTACCAGAACTTGTTTGGTTGGCTAGCAGATTCTTTGTTTAGTTCTTTTTTTCTATTAATTCTGTTCAGCCATTTCTGTTTAAGTGCAAGTAAGGAAAATAAAATTTGCTGTGTTTTATTGCAGAGAGAAATGGCAGAGGAATATTTTGCTGTGCACCATCAAAAAAAGATAGTGACTTCAGACAGAAACCTTTCGAAATTACAAAACCAAAGAATGACACAAAATGTATGCAAAAACCTTATCCTCTTTAAAGATAAGTCTTAATGCTAGAAGGTATAAATTAACAAGTTCTTAAAGTTTCGCACCTTAGCCACTAACGAAGTTTCTCATCTTAGCCACTAACGAACCACAAAAGAAAGACTGATTGGTAATTCAGTTTGCAAAACAATTGTAAGAGGGGCTTTTGGTCACATGTTTGCTGACAAGAGCCTCTGTTTTTTTCTGCTTTGTCTTTTTTTACCAACAACTTATAGACATAACATCTCAAAAGCCAGTTGCTCGTTGTAAAATAGAAAGGAACTTACCGTTGAAGAGAATAATCAAGTCTTTCAATGTTAAAGACTTGAGCCATTGAAACCCTGCGTGAGAGGTTCGATGTCGGAGGGTCTATTACGTTCCTGACGTAAGCTTTTCTGACATTATCTATAATGTTGTTAATAATCAACCATTCACTTGTTCATGGCAAAATTTCGCTATCCATGAACAGATTGAGGACATCAAACAGTGGCAGACACTTGGTCAAATATTGGGGGGCAAGACTACTGTTTTGATAAGATGACGTCGCATTTTCCTATTGTTTAGAAAAAAAGACCCTTGTCTCCCAAAATATAGAGAGCGACCGCCCCCTCGTCCCCCTCGTCCCCCTCGCCCCTTCGTCCTCTCGCCCCCTCGTCCCCCTCGCCCCCCTCGCCCCCTCCCCTGCAGGTGTCCGCCACTGGCATCAAAGGAGAGTGTTGACAGTGTGCTTTGTTGTGAGAATTATGTCATCATAATAACGCGTTGACCGCCACACACCTATGTCATTTTATTGGTCATTTTAAAGGAGAGCGAGCAGAATTATTTTATTTTTGTCATAATTATCAGATAATTTTACCCGTGAACCTTGTTATCTTACAGTAAACTTTTTGTGATATTATAACTGAAAATGAAACTTAAGATGTTTTATAAGCAATGGATATTGAAAATAAATGTCAACGTGGTCGGAAATTTCATTTTCGCTGCCTTCTTTAGCTAATGGTTTCATTTGCGTGGTAGGAAAATCGTTGGTCGAATTTTCCAATTCTTCTCATTTCCGTCATTGATGTTTCATTTCCCGAATCATAATATCCAAACTGTTCTCATAAGCATATGATTAGCAGACTGTCTGTCAACGACAATGCATAATTTTGCAAAATATTTTCCGACCCAGTTTTGATTTTCAACAAAAATGGGATAAATAACACCCTTAGACATCTGTCTCGGCCCTTTTAAGACTTTCTACTGAACAAATTTTTGCAAATGTCCGACAAGATTATTTTGCAAGATAGTATCATTAAATCATTTTGATTTTTGTGATAACTTTTCTGTGTCGTAGGACTTGATTGAACACCTATCAGATGCATCTGGAAGCCATCACCGGGAATGCTCACGGTTATTTAAACAACATGTCGCCCTATTTCCAAAATGGATTTTTCAATTGAGGTAATTTTAGAAATTCCAACTGAAAAAATATCCACGTTTCTTCAAAGATTTATTGACACCCGTTTGCTATGAAAATTATTTATAGCTTATTATAGTGATTGCAACTATATCTTACTGTTTCTTTATTTTCCTTGCTATTTTTAAAGTTTACACTACTGGTGGACGAGGTAAAAACTGGTCACATTTCTACAAAGGGAACTTACAGAATAAACGGACATTATGAGTCGCGTAGTTAATCTTATGTCCATTAAAGTTTTTCGTTTGGCTACTTCAAAATAAGCACAATTCTTCTAATTCTGTTCGAGTATCATCTTTTGCAAGCTATTCCCAATTTTTCACGAGAATTTGACGTCATTTTTTCTTTAAATTACAATACATTTTTTCGTTACTCTAGACACGGCTTCAACGTTCTTTTACATGGCCTTGGATCAAAGCGAAGATTATTGGATGAGTTTAGAAAACAAATGCTCCCAGATTTAGTCCACATTGTAGTTAATGGATTTTTTCCAAGCTTAAATATAAAAAGTGTGAGCAAACATTTGTGCATTTTATCCGCTTTCATTCTGCTTCTCTCCTTTTTGTTCTTTAGAGAAGGCACGTAATTCTGAACACCTTTTATATCCACTCTGAATTCACTTTTCAGTTTCCTTCATTGATTCCATCCTTTTATCTTCTATCTGCATTTACCTCACGTTCTTAGATATGATGTCATTTTAAACGATATGATAATATATTTTTGCGATCAACCTCGACTCCGTGTCATATCCTCTCCATCTCCCTTCCATCTATTCGTGTCTCCAGTTGCCACTGGCTAATAGCATGATTTTCCTTTATTGAGAGAGTGTAATAACCACACAGATAGTAGTGTTATACTCCACTTCCATGATGTCATATCCTCCTTTTCTCAGATTTTGAATATGATTACTGAAGACATTATCAAGTATAACGGAACTTATAAAAGTTTGACCGACCAATGTGATGTTATCAAGGCGGAGTTTAACACAGGTGACAACACTTTGTATAAGATACATTCTATATCATTTTTACATTTCTCTTTATACAGGATTTTGTTCTCTGCTAGAAATTCTTTTTTCAAGTGCTCTCCAACATGCACTTGATAACATATCTTACAAATTATTTAAAAGGCGCGAAAACTGCAATTTCATGAACACAAATAGCAAGAAGGAGGGGGGGGGATTGCCTAACATTTTTATATATAGAATATATGGAATAATGTACAAGTTTAAATAGTTTAAATACGAGCAAAAAGTTTAAATACAGTGTTCAGACAACGATACACTGCTATGTATTTTCCTGGACCAATGACTCTCACACAGAAACCTCTCTAGTTAGTAGTTTCTTTCTATTCAGAGCAATGCTGCATTCACTTCTTGGCAATTTTAATTTAATTTAACTGTACAAGCTATTAAAATCTTTTAATATGATGTCAGGATGGCACAATGGTTTGGGTCGTGGTCTACGAACCAAAGGGTCTGGGGTTTGAGTCTCGACATTACCAAACTTTCAGCCAGAGTGATGGGAGTCGCAAGCTCTCTGCAATTCCAGGCACGAGGTGTGATCACATCGAGAGGAAGGACCAGGACACTGCTCATAAAGCAAAGCTCGTCAGTGTCCTAAAACCCATGTTCGGACGCATAACACCAAAGGCTGCCATTGAAACATACCATCATTACAAATGTATATGTTTAACATTGAAATTTAGATTATTTATAAAAGATCTTTTTTGTTTCATAGAAGATGCAAAAGAGCTGTTTCTTATCATACACAACATCGACGGGCCAATGTTGCGAAATACAAAGGTATTTCAGCTTGCATGCCTTCTACTTGCCTTTCCCACTCAACCCATTGAGTGGCTTTCTTTAAATCAAGATAAGCAAAACTTCATATAAAAATGAGGAAAATCACCTGAGTTTTACGGCTAATCTGCTGAGTTTTTGAAATCCGCCTTATTTTGCCTCTTTTGATGATTGTTGCTCTTTTCGACCAGCTCCTCTATCTTCACGTCACAATTTCCCTTCTGCTTTCGGCTCGATAAAATCTTTTAAGTAGATTGATGTTGCTTCATCAGTAGGTATACAAAAAGCTGGGAGTATGCGCTCATTGTCTTGGAAATAAGCGACGAAGAAATTTAGATTTTAATAATAGTATTGTTTTGAAGGTGGAAATTGTTTTTGATATTTTTCAAATTCCACATAGACATGCATCAAAAAGATATATTCATTTGCAACTCTTATCATTTGTAAATTAAAGAATTAAGTCAGCGTTGAATTTGATTTTACAACCTTTTATAAACCTGCCAATCTTGAAATGCTTAATTTGTTCATTGATTATCGCAAAACTACAACTTTTCGGCCCTTTGATTTCACTGTCATAGTTGAACCCCTAGGAATGCAATCATATAAAACATTACTAGCTAAGTAAAATGCAATCCTGCAATTTCTCAAAAGCTTTAGAAGTTAATTCTGGTCGATCTTATACCTTTGGATCAAAGATGAAACAGGCTCGACCCAGGTTACTTTAAACAGGCTAAATTTTGTAGTGTAAACGGGATTTAAGGCTGCGTTTTAGGTCCACTTAAGTAACAAATAAAGGATTTTACATTTAAGAGAGAATCCGTTGTCCGTAGGTTTTCATTTTCAATGTTCTGCCCAGAGGAAATTTTTTGCTGATAATTTTGCCGTTCTTATGCGCTTTTGCTGTTATCGAAAGTCTTAAAAATTGTTTTGTTTTCTATTTACAGGCACAGAATGCTTTGTCGTATCTTGCGTCGTCATCAAAAATCCATATCATAGCGTCAACAGACCATATAAATGCTCCAATAAGTTAGTTTCTTTTTTCCATCTTTTAGTATATATCTATTAACAGAATTTCTGCTTAACGCTACATAAAACTATTCTGCTTTTCCAGCGATGCTCACAAAAGAGTGGTTAAGTGATGACATCACAAAAGCGTGTTTTTGCAATTTCAAATTTAGACCATAAAAATTTCGAAGTACACCTTATGATGCTTCTAATTATTCAAAATCATTCAAATGAGGCGTTACTACTCTAACAGTTGGACTCACATCGTTTAGTAATACTTTGAATGTGAAAATCGTCACCTGTCTCAGTGTCTCTATGTCTCTGTGTTTTTTTATGCCAGGGTCTGAGGCGATCACCAGATTAGCTGAATGTTCTATTCTAGCAGATAATCCCCGCCACCTCTTTTACTGCTAAGGGCTTGTCTTTCTTATTCAGATCTGGCAGTTTTTTAAAGCTGTGTTTTAGAGCTGAGATGGGTACTTTTTCGGTCTAAGTTGTAATCAACCCACGCAACATAACAATAAAAATATATTTTGCTCGAAACAACATAAAATGCCTTGATTACGTTCCCAACATCAATTGAAGTGTTTTGGATGGATTTTAACCTACTACTTTGAAGAAAAGATCCTAGTTATTTTTCAAAAAATCAGTGACCACAGAAGAAAGTATTGAAAATAAAGTTTGGAGAAATCTCTTTGTAAAAAGCCAGATATCTTTGCTGCTCTATCTAATGGTTTCTTCAGAGTTTGACGAGGCTACTTTCCGGCTTCCTTTGTTCCTCCTCTCCATTAGTTATGTTTAGAACAGACTCACATAAGAAGATTCAATTGAAAGAGTTATTTTCTTTTCTCACAGTCTGGGATCAGAACCGGTCTAGTCGCTTCAACTGGCTTTGGTATGACGTAACAACATATGATCGATATATAGAGGAGACATCATTTGAGAATTCATTGCTAGTGCAGCAGACAGGCTCATTGGCTCTGAGCTCATTAACACATGTTCTGCGAAGCTTAACGCCTAATGCAAGAGGGATATTTAAGCTTCTTGTTCAATATCAGCTCGACCATGATGGAGATGGGTACTATACTGGTATGCCTTTAAGCACGTATCCTTACTTCTGGTAGTCATTGAATTTGGTTACAAATTTTGTAAACAAAGCTTGAATTACGCCTACTAGACAGATTTTTAGAGACATACCTGTCTGTACGGGGAGGCAGTTACCCCATATGCATGTAGCTACTGGTCATTAGTTGAAAGGGTAATCAAGGGCCTAAGTCGCACTTTAAATTTCTGACTACAAGCTGAACTGGATACATGATTTCTAGTGTCGTATTTCAGCATCAGCTATCAAATTGTTAAGCTAACAATAGATTCTAAAGCTTTGATAAATACAGTAACATGTATAATATAATAGGCAATTATCAACATCTTCTTTTACTTTTTCATGAACTGCTATTGAATACCGTTATGTGACGTGTTTTTATATTTCCAGGGATGCCCTTTGGAGACCTTTATCAAAAGTGCAGGGAGAACTTCCTGGCGAATAGTGACTTGACACTGCGAGCCCAGTTGACTGAATTCAAGGATCACAAGTTGATCAAGTCCAAAAAGGTATGTTTAAGATACACGTCTATATAAGTAATTTATAATTACCCAGACCTGTTGCCAATTATTGGGTGTATTTCTGATAAAATTATGGGACGATTCTAGAGACTGGATCATAAATATCTCGAACCTTCGGCAATCCCTGTGTTTTTTGCTGCTATTAGCATTAAACTGTACTTGAAATATGCCGTTTATATGGGGCGTTTTCTTTTCATTTTCTTTTGAAATATCTTTTCATATACACCAAAGGTAGGTTCAGCTTTAATGCAAGTTTCTAGCAGATGTCACTGACTTTGTACAGGGCGTTTGTCCTTCTCAGAGTTGTCCGGACAAATTACTTTTATTAAGCCTTCAGAGTTTTATCAATCGTTTCAACTAGACGAGCAGATTTCGTGTAGTTCTCTTCAGCTTGTTTTGCAGGCCGTCAGTTTGCAATTTTAGGCCATGTACACCCGCAAGGCGTGATTAATTGAATTTATGTAGCAAAAAGGAAACACCGCAATGCGACGATAATGATCAACAATAAATACACGTTAATTGGTGAAGGCTTATATTTCGCAGCCTGCTACCGTGACCTTTTCTTTATTCACACAGTAATTGAATTTGCTAAATGCTGAGACGCAGTCCCTAGTTAGGTTTCTCGGGTGGTGGGAATGCTCGTGCCATAAAATCAGTGTCGAAAATATATTTTTTATTTTTTAAAATGTTTATTTTAAATTGAAGTGAAGATAATTAAACCTGTTTTTCATTTTAGGGTGCAGACGGAGTAGAAACTCTCTCCATTCCATTAAACTCATCAAACTTAAAACAGTTTATGGAAGACAACGAGCTTTAGGTAAAATCTTTTGTAAATTAGTATTTGTAATTAAGAAAATGATTTGCCGTTACCGGCCGAAGTCCTTTGCTATTTCAATGGCCCGCTGATGACAAATATAATATCTAAGACTTTTTAAATTATCATTTCAAATTGTGTTGCTTTCACCAATAAATGCCTTTCTGCTTCTTAATAACTGACAGCATCCTTAGAGAGATGCGGACAGCTGTCCTTCTTTGAAAGAGAAACATGGCCCCGTTTACTTGGGAGCTATTGCGTAACGTTCCATATTGTTTTGTTCCAAAATGTGAAACGCTTAGGGATCGTGTTCACACCGGAGCACTTTTAATCGTTCTGTTCCGTTTACAAAGTTGGAGCGCTCTCAAAAGTATTACGAAAAGTCAAACGGTACCCAGTCGGAAGACTTACACGTCGGTCTGTCACCACAAGTTGACACGTTAGTAAGCAATTTTGGATTAGGCCGTCAAACCGCATAAATAGCAAAATCCTACATGCCCCTTCATTGGGACAGCTATAATTTTAGGGGTAATTTTTAATGTACAAAATGTAACTTAGAAAACAAAAAGCTTATGTTTTTTATCTTAGATTCCGAGAAGGTTATGCTAATTCATGTAAACCCACAAGTCATCTTTTTATTAGATTTATCGTTAAAACAGCCTCAAGTATTTTACTATCTAGGTTATCCTAAAAAATCAGGTGTTTCTGAGGCTTGTATTTGTCATCGTCACTATCCCCCTATAGAACCAATAAAGGAACCGCCATCTGATATTTTAAAGAGCCGAAGTCAAAGAATCGATCTTTGGTGCGGAGTTAAGGTAATTTTTCTGCAAACTGAAAGAATTTTTTTTAACCATAATCCTGGCCAAAAGGTTAGTGGACTGGAGAAAAAACCACTTAGATTGCAATTTTACCCCGAAAATGTTATCAACCCCCCCCCCCCATCCATTACAGCAATGTTGGTTTTTTGAGAAGTACCCAAGTAACAGCAATCAAAATAAGTAGAAATAAGCGTATCAACATTGACTGTAGGGTGTGGGGAACGTAATTTTTCAAAAAGACTTCAATTTGCAAGCCAGTCCAATAACTTTTGGCCAGGATTGCAGGTGAACACAGGTACGTATACAGGCTCGTGCACATTGTCACTTAAGAAATAACAATTGCCCATTAAACCCAAGAGTAAACGGGAGACTACGATGAGTTCATGGCAACTGCATCTCTCTTTGTTTACATTTGCTTCTTTTTCACAACACTTTATTAGTTCTCCACTAAGTTATCTGTAAAAACTGCTTAAATACTTGCTTTATGCTTCTTCGCGAGCTTTCAAAACCGTTACATCTGCTAAGTTAACAAAACTGCCTTTCAAGCTAATCTCTAATTCAAATCTTGGACTGGGCTAGCCTTAGGTACAAAACAATAATAAATAGAATTCTTGGTGGAAAGGTAGATGAGAGGGATATACCACACTGAGGATCATCGGGAGTTGGGATGTCTCGCAAACAGGGCCATCAGACCACAGAGAGGTAGAGTGATTGTCGATCGAATAGTGATTATCTTTTATGGATATCAGCCACAACATAATTTGGAATTCTGGTTTTAACACAAGTTTTTTCCAAATTCTAGTCTCTAGGAAGAGAGGTGGAAAATCGACTTTTCTTTCCATTTGCGTGGGTCTGAGAGCCTTTTCGCTTACCCAATAGCTTTTTAAGGTTGTGACAAGGGCATAGAAGGCAAACAAGATAAATAATGTTTATTAGTGAAAAATCTTGTGTCTATCTGTTTATCTTCTGTCTAACTTTACCATTTTTGCGAGTGTCACAAAGTCATTATTTCAATCACTTCAGCATTTACAACCTTGAAAATGGTGTAATGCAAGAATTGTTAAGTGCTTTAAGACGAACTGGCATCGTAACCTGATCAATATGACCCGAAAAATAAATCATTGAAATTATGATTTGTACCATATGAGTGATAACAATGAATTTCCAGTGCAGCTTCCACTCTTGCATTATGGGTATATGATACAGATCGGCTTGAATCTTAACGGCAATAGTATTGAAAAAAAAGTCAATCGAAGCTGCCACACCTATTCTCGTCAACGCCTGGTAGAATAGCTCGTACCCATTGTATCTTTGACCGCTGGTTTCATCTCGCATGTAATAATACATTGTTATGTATACAGATGAGCAACTCAGTATTACGGCAGATGTTTCAGTCACCATGCCTATCAGGGTCTGATCAGCGAGAAACACTGGAGAACTTGTAGTTTCTCGCTTGAGGACAAATTTTGTAATCTTGTTGCGAATAGGCAAGGCAAGTTTATCAAATACGTTGAGAATACCATGGACAATACTGATGGCTACAAACCCAACGAAGTTTTCGTTACTTGCTTGTACCATTCGGGCAACTAATGTTGTTGAAACCTGAAGGCTAATAACTAGCATCGTTCCGTTTTCAAAGCATTTATATTTGGCCAAGTTACCAATTATTATGTTTGTAATGAATTTGGGGATGGCGAAGATGACTGGCAAAAGAGAGCACATAAATGTCTTAATTGATTCGCTCGTTTTGTGATACATTGTAAGGAAAATATGATTAAACAGCAGTGACAGTACTATTCCTGTAATAAACTGTGTACTGAGTTTTGAAGACATCAGAAATACATCCAGCTTGCTTTTTGGATTCTTCAAGTATTGCATTGCAACTTTAGAATGATTTAGAAAAATAATACCAAAAAATATTATGTTGCCAACTATCGTTTGCCATCCTTGACCATAAATGCCGTATGCGAAAAAGAAAAGCCTGAAAATGACATCGACACTTGCTGCGATTACATTCCAGTATGGTATGGTCATCTTTTTGGTGGCTGACCATGATATCTGCGGGGCCAGGCAAGATAACGACCAGAACTGGATGAAAAACGCCTCAACAACCTCAGTGGTTAAACGCATTCGCTGAAATGCCATTGGAATATCATCCCATGATTTACCAAAGCAGTATGAGCTTAAATTCAAGTTGAGCCACCAAATAAGGACTGCAATTAAACCAGCAAAAGTGGCATTTATAGCAGTCGTTTGCATGCCCAGATTCAGAAAGGTTAAAATGGAACGGCACAGTTTAGGCGATGGTCTGTCGGCCTCGGTTTCAGTTTCGGGCCTTTCGGCTTTTTTGCGCCCTAAGAGCGGACTTGTTTCACAGTCTCCAACATCCACGATATATTGCGACTTTGCAGACAGCGTTTTCATAATTATTTTCAGCTATCTGTTTTTGTATCTGCAATTAACAAAAAAATAGAAAATTGGATCCTATTTAATTGTCACGGGAAGGGAGGGGGGGG